>CM062607.1:17543178-18143178 GCA_031470985.1 Agastache rugosa
ATTTGATGTAGGACATAAAGTGTTTATAAAAGTTTCGCCTTCGAGAAGAATTTATAGTTTTGGCGTAAAAGGAAAGCTTAAGCCATGTTACATAGAACTCAGGTATGAAATCCTGGAAAGGGATTGGTCCAAGTAGCATATAAAAAGGCTGTGCATTACCGCCAATGCTTTGAGAATTGGCATAACGTATTCCATTTATCCCGGTTGTGTCAATAAGCCACATGTTCGATCCTGAGCATGTTATTTGACAAGAAGAAGTGGTTTAAACAGGTAACCGGATCTCGGTTATGAGGAGAAACCGAAGCGATCTTGGATCGAAAGGTCCAACGGTTAAGAAATAAATTGATCGCTCTCTGTAAAAAGTTAAATGGAGACATCATGGGCTAGAGAAAGCTACGTAGGGAGAGCTCTTTGAAAATAAAATGAAAGAGAAGTATCCCGAGCTTTTCCTTTGAGATAAGCATGAATTTCGGTGACGAAATTTATTTTTAAGGGGAGAGAATGTAATACCCCGCTTTTTCAAGTAAACTAATAACTTAGTAAATAATTAAGATAATTATTTAGAATAATTAAAATGCAGAGAAGCTTTATAAAGTAAAATAAGTTCAAATTGCAATTAAAATTTTTCGGCGGTACTAATTCTGCCGAATCTCAAAGTTTCTAAGATTTATTCTCATTCCGGTTAATCCGAAATTAAGAGATAATGTGAAGATATATCTATGATTATACGTGCTTATATATTTGAGTATTATCTTCGAGAAGTATGTGTTAGTTTTGGAAGATTTGATTTCTCCGGAAATCATAAAATTTCTCCGGCAAATTATTTTAGTTAGGATTTTATTTCAGAAAATTTCTTGAGAAAGCTTATAGTAGGGTTTGAGAAACCCAAAATAATTTTTTATAAGTTCGAAAGCTTTTTAATTAAAAGCTGTGATGATTGTTTATTGGATGTTTGATTAATTAATTAGAGATTTAATTAATCAATTAGAAGTAAGATTTTCATATGTTTAATGTTTAATGGGTAAATTAATTAAGTTAATTTTTGAAGCAACTGTAGTTATTCTCTAAGAAATAAAGCTTGTCTTATAAGCTTTATTATTAATTTCTAATTTAATTCCAGGGCATTTAATCCTAACAATATTCTAAGAGAATAAATTATAAGATAATTGTTAGTATTAAACTTAATTCATAATATCTTCTAATTTCAGATATTATAACACTAAATTCAAATTACTAGCACTATATACAGGAAGTGACACCTCACCTTATCCAAAATGCAATGATGATGAAGAGATTTAAGTCAAGATTAGCATGCTTCACATACGTCAGTGTTTTTAAGTTCAATGGGCCTATTTGGACTGTAGCTATTAGTTAAGTGTGTTAGCATTCCATCTTCATCTCATTTTCTGTTCCTCAAACTCTCGACACACACACGGCAACACACACTCAATCACACACAATCTTACATTGAAGTGTTGAAGCTTCACCAAGACTCAAGAAATCAAAGAAATTAAGGCATTCAAATTAATCAAGAAGGTTAGATGCTTTCACTAATCAAGATTCTTTAGCTCAAGATTGAGCATAAAAATCCATCTTATTTCTTTGAAAATTTATGAAAAATATGGAAAAATAAGGGATTTTTAATTTTGATATTTGATGATTTAAAATTGATGGATTATTGGAGAAACTTTAGAAAATTATTTTAATCATGTTTAATGTTGGAATTAATCAAAGATTCAAGACCCTTTTATTTATTTTGGAATTCACTAAAATTAATGAATAAATTGAAGGGGTTTTTAGTTGTTGAATTTCATGATCAAATTGATGATTTATATGAGTTCATGTGATGTATATAAACATGTTTAGTGATTAGAATTTAGCTATGCTTGATCATATTGTTAATTAATTTAAAAAGGGCCGAAATTAAGGGCTAAAACTAAGAATATTTTATTTAATCTTACATGCTTGAATATCGATGTTTTAATTTGAGCTTGGAAATGATGTTTTGAATATGTTTTTACATGAATTAAATGAGTTGAAACTCCTTTGGCTAATTTGTAAGAAATCTCGAAATTAATGGTCTTGAAATTGAGAGTTTTACGGAGTTTAATTGCTAGCTTAAGTCGAATTTGGACCCGGCCCGGCTTGATTAACTCGAGTGGATCCGGCCCGGCTTGATTAACTCGAGTTTGGACCCGATCGTTGGAATTACCCGAAATTTGAACCCGATCATTGGAATTACCGACTCGATCAGTGGATTTACTCAGTGGACCCGATCATTGAATTACCCAATTTGAACCCGGTCGGCTAGAATTACCAGTGACTCGATCAATTTGGATTTACTCATTGGATCGATCATTTGAATTACCCACTGGGACCCGATTCGTGGATTAACTCGAGTCCGGCCGGCTCGGTTTTCGGCCGGCTCGGTTTTCAACCGGCTCGGTTTTCCGGCCGGCTCGGTTTTTCGGCCGGCTCGGATTTTCCGGCCAGCTCGGTTTTCCGGCCCGGCTCGGTTTTCCGGCCACTTAGTTTTTCAGCTAGCTCAGTTCTCCAGATAGCTCAGTTTTCCAGCTAGCTTTGATTTTCCAGTCAGCTTGATTTATCCAGCTGATCTTTGCTCAACTTGTTTTTCAGTTGTTTCTTAGTAAACTCAAAAGTTAAAATGTTAGCTAATTTTTCCTAATGATACGTTAATGATGAGTTTAAGAATTAATGATACGTCATTAATGAGCTTACATGTCAAAGACATATATTGATAATATAATGTTAAGCTTAAATGTTATCAAAGAGCTTAAGCATTTTTTTATATGCTAAAATAAATAAAGAAAGAGCTTAATGATTAATGAGATGCTTATATGAAGAAATGAAATGTTTATTTTTTTTATGATATGATGTTACGAATGATATGATAAGCTTAAGTGTTTAATGATGTAAATAGTATGAGTTTAAATGTTAATAAAGTGTTTATATGCTTAAGTATGAGATTAAATGATGAAATATGTGATTTATGTTTTAAAATATATCCTGAAGTTATAATCGATTAATTATCGATTAAGAAGTTAAGTAAGAAAGAGGAAGTAATTAGAAAAGTTTAGTTCCTAATTGCCGAGATAAAAACCCTAGAAAAAGCCGAGACAAATTAGAGAAATTTTCAGAATAACAGCGGCATCCCTCATTTGAATATTTAATTTTTCTCGCTCTTATGTTTAAGTTTAATTATTAAATGAAGGAACGAGCGGGACTGAAAAGTGAGGGAAAAGCCGAGAAGTTAAAGTATAGATAAAGTAGCTTCAGTCCAGGTGGGCTTTCTAAACTAATGAAATAAAGAATGTGATATTATGATTATATATATGTGTGTGATGATTTTTAAAGTGATTGACTTGCCAATTTTTGAAGTTTTTGTATGATACCATCTACCAAAGAAAGGCGAATTCGGTCCTACGTAATGTAGGATTAGTGTACACTATGTGGTAATCGGGAGCCTTCCTTATGGTGGGACGATTACAAGTGTTTGAGAAGGAGGCCTACTTCTCAACACTCAAAAGTTATAGTAGATGTGGTACATACATGATAAGTATTTCAGTATGGAGTCACTTATAATGAAAGGAAAAAGGTATGAGCATGCACAGGTTTGTTTATAAAAGTTACTTGTGCTATGCTTTATGGCAAGAGTCTATCTATAGCTCTAAGCAGCAAATTTTCAATTATTTTGGCATGTGTCCACTGAGTACAAAAGTACTCAGCCCTGCATGTTATTTCTAAAATGTGCAGGCTGGCTTGGATGAAGATGGAGTGTGCTGGGCGGATTTTTGTTGTTGACCTCTTGAGATATTGTTGATGTTGAGCAGGATTATATGTCTTCATACATATAATCAAAGATATGTCATATTGTTTCATTTTGCAACACTTCGAATTTATTCAATTTAATTGTTGTCTTAGTATGATGTTGAAGCTATGACTTGATAAACCTTATTTCCGTTGTTAAACTCTGATACGAGATGGTGTTGTCTTTTGACCATTCTCGGCTATTTTGGTTTGACTTAAAAGAATGATTTATTGTACGATTGATTTTTGTTGGATAACTGGGTCGTTATCTTGTTCCTTGGTTAATCATAAATTGTGTATGTCGTGGGACCCACCGGCTTGGTTATCTTCATTCTAAGTCGGGCTGCGACAGAGTGGTATCGAGAGCCTTGGTGCTGCCTAAGTCTAAAATTTTTCTTTTGAGTCTAGTCTAGACTTGAACCCCTAGACTAGTTAAGTCTTAAACAACAAAAGTCCAAGACCTCATCTCATCCAAGAAAGTCGAGTATGTATTAAAAGTTTTCTAAAGATTAAAAGTTTAAAGTTTGAAGATATATTGTAAAGTTTTGATGCCTTATGAAGAGTAAAGCATAGACATTCCATTTACTCTTTTTGATGAGAAAGTAAAGAAGGAGAATTTTATGAAAATAAGTTAAAGTATGAAATAAGTTATGATTGATGTGTTAAATGTTTAAAGTTAAGTAAAGAAAGTTAAATTATTCCTGACAATTGTTTAATTGTTAAGGTTATAAGTCAAAGTTAGCTTGTTGCTACTTGAATAATTAAGAAAAGTCCATAAAGCTAAGTGCTTTAATATTGATTGCCAAGCTGAAAAAAGTGTATGAAATTAAGTTACTTCGCTATTGCATGATTATTAAGTTAAAGTTATGAAAGTGATGATGATGTAAATGTGTGTGTAAATATTAGATGCATAATATGACGTAGTTAGATCTGTAACGGAGTAGTAGTCCGTACCTCTAATGATATTTTGTGTGATGTATTAACATCACAGATGACCTAGGGATAGCTTTTACAGTATATAAATCCCTTCTTTTGAAAAGACCTCTAAAAGACAATTTTTTTTCAAGTATATAGAGAAAAATGACCAAAGTAGTTATTTAAGTTAAGTTGATATTTTTTTAAAGTATTATGAAAAGATATGATGAAGAATGAAGAAAAGGAAAGCATAAGTAAGAAAAGAAGTTATATAAAGAAAAAGGATTAAAAATGTTATTTAAATTAAGTTGATGCTTCTTTAAAGTGTAAGATGTGAAATTATGATGCTCTAAGAGAAAAGAGAAGTATGAGGAAAGATAAGTAAGAAGATGAAGGAATGAAGTAAAGGATTTTATGAAAATGAAAGAAGAAAAGATTTCTTTAGAGGTTAAAAGTTGAGTTATTAAGAAAAGTTAAATAATGAGATGAAAGTATAAAGAATGTTGTGAAAATAAATTAAGAATGAAAGAAAATAAGATTACTTCAGAAGTTAAAGTCAAGTTATTAAAGACAGATAATTTATTCTGTCAATTTATAAGTCAAGTTATTCTGCTGCTATTTAAGACAAGTTTATAAAGCTGAGTGCTTTATTAATGATTGCCTAATTAAGAAAAGATATAAAGCTGAGTGCTTTAATAATGATTAAGAAAAGTTATGAAGTTAAGTTATGTTGCTATTACATGACTACTAAGTGAAGTTATGTAAGTGATTATATTATGATGTGATGTGAATTCTTGAATGTTAAGATCTACGATTTAAGAATTCGCTTGTGAAGTATTTGCTTATGCAATATAGAATAAGATAAAAAGGTGCTTAAATGCAAAGCTCGATAAGAATAAAGTTATTTTCGTGATAGTTTTATAGTTTCTTAAAAAACTAGAATGCCAAAGAAGAAATAGAGTAGAGGATGAAGTAGAAGAAGAGCAGCGAGATCCTACCCTACCTCCACAGCCTGAGAGAAGAATCGAAGAATTATTTCTTCGACAAAAACCCCCGACCATCGACGGAAGAGGAAATCCGTCAGAAGTGGAAGAATGAATTCGTGCTTTAGAGCGAATCTTTAGATGTGATGATAGTGAGTGTCTCGCATGTATGTCGTATCAGCTGAAAGGATGCATCTCGTACTATTGGTGGGAAGCTCGTCAAAAGACTTATACCCCCGAGCAGCTTGAAAATCTCACTTGGGAGCAATTTAAGGAAGCTCTCTTTGAAAAGTACGTTCCAAGAAGTTATCGTAAAAAAAATAAATAAATAAATAAATAAATAAATAAATAATAATGAGTTTGTAAATCTCAAGCAAGGAAAGAAGACAGTGTCAGAGTACGACCGTGAATTTTGTGATTTAGCTTGTTACGCTCCGATAAAGTTGTTTCAGACGAGAAGATGTCCGAGCTTTTTCATGCCGGACTTAGTCAAGAAATAAAAGTGATCTTAGCAAGTCAGAGTGCTATGATCTACGCTGAAGCTTTGAACAAAGCTTTGGATGTGGAATTGCTATGCAACTAGAATAATCAGTTTAGATTCCAGCACCTCCCCCGATTCAATTTTCATGCGGCTGTTAAACCGCAATCCTCTCTTCCAAGTCAAATTCAAAAAGGAAAGAGGAAATGGAATGCTGATAATTAACCTAGCAAGAACCTATGGCATAGGTAGAGTCAGCAAACAATTGACTCAAGAAAAATATAGACCTCCTGTGGTTGGTCACGGTTGCTCGTCTCAAAGACAACAAGGAATTTCTGCATGCTCTAAGTGCGGAAAAATGCACCAGGGAATTCGCAAAACAGGAAGTAACATCTGCTATGCATATGGGCAACCAGGGCATTATTATTATCAGTGCTCAAATAGGCAGCAAGGGGCTGGAGGAGAAAACCTAATCGGTATCGGCCTCCACATTTAAAAGCCATTGAAGGAGTCCCATAGATGCAGTAGCATCAACGTCAAATTCCTCGGCCTCAGCAGCAGAAGCTGAAGCAACAAACATCGCAGCAAGAGCAGCAGCATCACCAGAAGGTTTTTGCTCTTGAGCAGAAAGCGAGTGTCAAAGATCAGGGCAATCGCGGTGTATGGATCAGATAAATGATGTACCTGTTATAAACCTTTTCGATACTGTTGCATCACATTGTTTTATATCAAATGCATGCGTAGATACTCTGGGCTTTAGAATAGAGAGAGATAGCCAGAACTTAAGAATATCGATCCCGGTAGGTAAAACTACCCCAGTATTCATGGATCTCATAAATTGAGTTTTTCACGAATTCTTGGATAGATTTGTTATAGTCTTTATTGATGACATTCTCATATATTCAAGAAGTGAAACAGCGTATGAAGAGCATCTTTGAATTGTCTTAGAAAAGTTAAGATCTGAGAAGTTATATGTCAAATTCAGCAAGTGTGAATTTTGGCTAAAAGAAATAAATTTCCTCGGTCATGTTGTTTCTTCCGAAGGAATTAAAGTAGACAATTCTAAAGTTCAAGCAATTCAAGAACGAAGATCTCCAAAGTCACCCTATGAGAATCGTAGTTTCTTGGGTCTAAGTAGGTTACTATCGGAGATTCATTGAAGGATTCTCTAAGATAGCAAGGCCAATGACCCAACTTTTCAAGAAAGAATTGAAGTTTAAATGGTCTCCTGAATGCGAAGAAAGCTTCCAAGAGCTTAAAAGAAAGCTAACCACTGCTCCAGTTTTAGCAGTGCCAGAAGCAGGCAAAGATTTTACCGTTTATACGAATGCATCAAGGAATGGATTGAGTTGTGTCTTGATGCAAGATGGCAGAGTTATTGTGTATGCATCATGACAACTTAGACCTCATGAAGAGAATGACCCAACCCATGATTTAGAGCTAGCAACAGTTGTGCATGCTTTAAAAATTTAGAGACATTATCTTTATGGAGCCAAGTATGAGAACTTTTTGGATCATAAGAGACTCAAATACTTTTTGAGTAAAAAGAGTTGAATATGAGGCAAAGAAGATGACTCGAATTAGTAAAGGACTACGATTGCAAAATTTCCTATCACCCAGAAAAAGCAAACGTAGTAGCTGATGCTCTAAACAGAAAGAGCATAACCGAGTTAGGATTTCTGCTTACTCAAGAAAAAGAACTTATTAAAAAGTTTTGGAAAGCTAAAAATAGAAGTGGTTTTATAACCACAATTTACAGAGCAATTAATTGCAGCTTTGGAAATAACTCCAGATTTGAAAATGAGAATTTCAGATGCTCAAAGAAAAGATGAAAAGTTAGAGAATTTGCAACTTAAGATTCGTAAAGGAAAAGGGAAAATTTTTGCGAAGTTAGAGATAATACTTTCCTATTTAAAGAAAGGATTTGTGTTCCAGATAAAGAAAAATTAAGAGCTGAGATCATGAGAGAAGCTCATGAAACGTCTTATACAGCTCATCCTGGAAACACCAAAAATGTATCAAGACTTGAAACAGAAATTTTGGTGGGAATGAATGAAGTGAGATATAGCGTTTGTAGAGCGATGTTTAGCCTGTCAGCAAGTTAAGGCTTTACATTAACGGCCTTATGGAAAATTCCAGCCGTTAGAAATTTCGGAATGGAAATGGGGTGGTACCACTATAGACTTTGTAACTAGGTTACCTAAGTCTAAGAAGGGAAATACAGAAATATGGGTAATAGTGGACAGATTGGCGAAATCTGCTCATTTCATACCAATTCCCGAAAAATATGGATCGGATAAGTTAGCTCAGCTGTATGTCAAATAAATAGTGCGATTGCACGACATGCCCAGATTGATCACTTCAGATCAAAATTTAAAGTTTACCTCCTATTTTTGGAGAAGTTTACAAAGTAAGATGGGTACCAATTTAAATTTCAACACTGCTTTTCATCCTCAGACGGATGGTCAGTCCGAGAGGATAATTAAAATCTTAGAAGATATGCTCAGAACTGTTGTATTAGATCAAGGTAACTAATGAGAGCAAGTTTTATCTCTCGTTGAGTTTGCATACAACAACAGTTATCAAATGACAATTGACATGGCACCCTATGAAACTCTTTAAAGAAGAAAATATAGGTCTTCGCTTTATTGGGATGAAATAAGTGAAAGAAAAGTTTTAGGGCCGATGCTGTAGAAGAAATAATCAAGATTGTTTGCCAAATTAA
Organism: Agastache rugosa; assembly: GCA_031470985.1. Classification (NCBI taxonomy): domain Eukaryota; kingdom Viridiplantae; phylum Streptophyta; class Magnoliopsida; order Lamiales; family Lamiaceae; genus Agastache; species Agastache rugosa. The sequence continues at coordinate 17,552,108 of CM062607.1, forward strand.
GCAGCGAATTAAAGAAGCGCAAGATTGTCAAAAATCTTATGCAGATTCTCGAATATCCGAATTAAAATTTGATGTAGGACATAAAGTGTTTATAAAAGTTTCGCCTTCGAGAAGAATTTACAGTTTTGGCGTAAAAGGAAAGCTTAAGCCATGTTACATAGAACCGTATGAAATCCTGGAAAGGATTGGTCAAGTAGCATATAAGCTGGCATTACCGCCAAGCTTTGAGAATTCGCATAACGTATTCCATGTATCCCAGTTGTGTCAATACATGTTCGATCCTGAGCATGTTATTTGACAAGAAGAAGTGGTTTCAGAACCAGATCTCAGTTATGAGGAGAAACCAGAAGCGATCTTGGATCGAAAGGTCCAACAGTTAAGAAATAAATTGATCGCCTCAGTAAAAGTTAAATGGAGACATCATGGGCTAGAGAAAGCTACGTGAGAGCTCGAAAATAAAATGAAAGAGAAGTATCCCGAGCTTTTCCTTTGAGGTAAGCTAATTTCGGGACGAAATTTATTTTTAGGGGGAGAGAATGTAATACCCCGCTTTTTCATAACTAATCTTAGTAAATAATTAAGATAATTATTTAGAATAATTAAAATGCGAGAACTTATAAAGAAAATAAGTTCATGCAATTAAAATTTTTCGGCAGTACTAATTTGCCGAATTCAAAGTTTCTAAGATTTATTCTCATTCCGGTTAATCCGAAATGAGATAATGAAGGTATCTATGATTACGTGCTTATATATTTGATATTATACGAGAAGTATGTGTTAGTTTTGGAAGATTTGATTTCTCCGGAAATCATAAAATTTCTCCGGCAAATTATTTTAGTTCCGGATTTTTATTTCCGAAAATTTCTTGAGAAAGCTTATATTAGGGTTTGAGAAACCCAAATAATTTTTTATAAGTTCGAAAGCTTTTTAATTAAAGCTGTGATGATTGTTTATTGGATGTTTGATTAATTAATTAGAGATTTAATTAATCAATTAAAGTAAGATTTATATGCTTAATGTTTAATAAATTAATTAAGCTAATTTTTGAAGCATAATATTCCTAAGAAATAAAGCTTGTCTTATAAGCTTTATTATTAATTTCTAATTAATTTAATCTAACAATATCTAAGAGAATAAATTATAAGATATTGTTAGTATTAAATTTAATTCATAATATCTTAATTTAGATATTATAACACTAAATTCAAATTACTAACTAATAAGGAAGTGACACCTCACCTTATCCAAAATGCAATGATGATGAAGAGATTAGTCAAGATTAGCATGCTACATACGTGTGTTTAAGTTCAATGTATTTGGACTTAGCTATTAGTTAAGTGTGTTAGCATCCATCTTCATCCTCATTTTCTCTTCCTCAAACTCTCGACACACACACGGCAACACACACTCAATCACACACAATCTTCATTGAAGAAGCTTCACCAAGCTCAAGAAATCAAAGAAATTAGCATTCAAATTAATCAAGAAGGTTAGATCTTTCACTAATCAAGTTCTTAGCTCAAGATTGAGCATAAAAATCCATCTTATTTTTCAAAATTTATGAAAAATATGGAAAAATAAGGGATTTTTAATTTTGATATTTGATGATTAAATTGATGGATTATTTGAGCTTAGAAAATTATTTTAATCATGTTTAATGTTGGAATTAATCAAAGATTCAAGACCCTTTTATTTATTTTGGAATTACCGAAAATTAATGAATAAATTAGGGGTTTTTGATTGTTGAATTTCATGATCAAATTGATGATTTATATGAGTTCATGTGATGTATATAAACATGTTTAGTGATTGAATTTAGCTAAGCTTGATCATTTGTTAATTAATTTAAAAAGGGCCGAAATTAAGGGCTAAAACTAAGAATATTTTATTTAATCTTACATGCTTGAATTGATGTTTAATTTGAGCTTAAATGATGTTTTTGAACATGTTTTTACATGAATTAAATGAGTTGAAACTCCTGGCCTAATTTGTAAGAAATTCGAAATTAATGGTCTTGAAATTGAGAGTTTTACGGAGTTTAATTGCTAGCTTAAGTCAATTTGGACCCGGCCGGCTTGATTAACTCGGTGGATCCGGCCGGACTTGATTAACTCGAATTTGGACCCGATCGAGAATTACCCAGTGAACCCGGTCAATTTGGAATTACCAGTGACTCGGTCAGTGGATTTACTCATTGGACCCGATCATTGAAATTACCTGAACCCGGTCATTTGGAATTAGTGACTCGATCATTTGGATTTACTCAGTGGACCCGATCAATTTGGAATTACCGTGGACCCGGATTTGGATTAACTCGGTAGGTCCGGCCGGCTCGATTTTCGACCATTTCGGTTTTCCAACCGGCTCGGTTTTTCGGCCCATTTCTGTTTTTCCAGCCAGCTCAGTTTTCCAGCCAGCTCAGTTTTTCCAGCCAGCTTAGTTTTTCAGCTAGCTCAGTTCTCCAGATAGCTCAGTTCTCCAGATAGCTCAGTTTTCCAGCTAGCTTTGATTTTCCAGTCAGCTTGATTTATCCAGCTGATCTTTGCTCAACTTGTTTTCAGTTGTTTCTTCCGTAAACTCAAAAGTTAAAATGTTAGCTAATTTTTCCTAATGATACGTTAATGATGAGTTTAAGAATTAATGATACGTCATTAATGAGCTTACATGTCAAAGACATATATTGATAATATAATGTTAAGCTTAAATGTTATCAAAGAGCTTAAGCATTTTTTTTATATGCTAAAATAAATAAAGAAATAGCTTAATGATTAATGAGATGCTTATATGAAGAAATGAAATGTTTATTTTTTTTATGATATGATGTTACGAATGATATGATAAGCTTAAGTGTTTAATGATGTAAATAGTATGAGTTTAAATGTTAATAAAGTGTTTATATGCTTAAGTATGAGATTAAATGATGAAATATGTGATTTATGTTTTAAAATATATCCTGAAGTTATAATCAATTAATTATCGATTAAGAAGTTAAGTAAGAAAGAGGAAGTAATTAGAAAAGTTTAGTTCCTAATTGCCGAGATAAAAACCCTAGAAAAAGCCGAGACAAATTAGAGAAATTTTCAGAATAACAGCGGCATCCCTCATTTGAATATTTAATTTTTCTCGCTCTTATGTTTAAATTTAATTATTAAATGAAGGAACGAGCGGGACTGAAAAGTGAGGGAAAAGCCGAGAAGTTAAAGTATAGATAAAGTAGCTTCAGTCCAGGTGGGCTTTCTAAACTAATGAAATAAAGAATGTGATATTATGATTATATATATGTGTGTGATGATTTTTAAAGTGATTGACTTGCCAATTTTTGAAGTTTTTGTATGATACCATCTACCAAAGAAAGACGAATTCGGTCCTACGTAATGTAGGATTTGTGTACACTATGTGGTAATCGGGAGCCTTCCTTATGGTGGGACGATTACAAGTGTTTGAGAAGGAGGCCTACTTCTCAACACTCAAAAGTTATAGTAGATGTGGTACATACATGATAAGTATTTTATTCTATGCGCATCACTTATAATGAAAGGAAAAAGGTTTGAGCATGCACGGGTTTGTTTATAAAAGTTACTTGTGCTATGCTTTATGGCAAGAGTCAATCTATAGCTCTAAGCGGCAAATTTTCAATTATTTTCGCATGTGTCTGCGAGTACAAAAGTACTCGGCCACATGTTATTTCTAAAATGTGCGGTGGCTTGGATGAAGATGGAGTGTCTTTGGGCGGATTTTTGTTGTTGACCTCTTGAGATATTGTTGATGTTGAGCAGGATTATATGTCTTCATACATATAATCAAAGATATGTCATATTGTTTCCGCTGCAACACTCTGAATTTATTCAGTAATTGTTGTCTTAGTATGATGTTGAAGCTATGACTTGATAAACCTTATTTCCGTTGTTAAACTCTGATACGAGATGGTGTTGTCTTTTGACCATTCTCGGCTATTTTGGTTTGACTTAAAAGAATGATTTATTGTACGATTGGTTTTTGTTGGATAACTGGGTCGTTATCTTGTTCCTTGGTTAATCATAAATTGTGTATGTCGTGGGACCCACCGGCTTGGTTATCTTCATTCTAAGTCGGGCTGCGACAGTGGTATCGAAGCGGCTTATGTACGCTCTAAGTCTAAAATTTTTCTTTTGAGTCTAGTCTAGACTTGAACCCCTAGACTAGTTAAGTCTTAAACAACAAAAGTCCAGCACCTCATCTCATCCAGCAAAGTCAGGTATGTATTAAAAGTTTTCTAAAGATTAAAAGTTTAAAGTTTGAAGATATATTGTAAAGTTTTGATGCCTTATGAAGAGTAAAGCATAGACATTCCATTTACTCTTTTTGATGAGAAAGTAAAGAAGGAGAATTTTATGAAAATAAGTTAAAGTATGAAATAAGTTATGATTGATGTGTTAAATGTTTAAAGTTAAGTAAAGAAAGTTAAATTATTCCTGACAATTGTTTAATTGTTAAGGTTATAAGTCAAGTTAGCTTGTTGCTACTTGAATAATTAAGAAAAGTCCATAAAGCTAAGTGCTTTAATATTGATTGCCAAGCTGAAAAAAGTGTATGAAATTAAGTTACTTCGCTATTGCATGATTATTAAGTTAAAGTTATGAAAGTGATGATGATGTAAATGTGTGTGTAAATATTAGATGCATAATATGACGTAGTTAGATCTGTAACGGAGTAGTAGTCCGTACCGCTAATGATATTTTGTGTGATGTATTAACATCACAGATGACCTAGGGATAGCTTTTACAGTATATAAATCCCTTCTTTTGAAAAGACCTCTAAAAGACAATTTTTTTTCAAGTATATAGAGAAAAATGACCAAAGTAGTTATTTAAGTTAAGTTGATATGTTTTTAAAGTATTATGAAAAGATATGATGAAGAATGAAGAAAAGGAAAGCATAAGTAAGAAAAGAAGTTATATAAAGAAAAAGGATTAAAAATGTTATTTAAATTAAGTTGATGCTTCTTTAAAGTGTAAGATGTGAAATTATGATGCTCTAAGAGAAAAGAGAAGTATGAGGAAAGATAAGTAAGAAGATGAAGGAATGAAGTAAAGGATTTTATGAAAATGAAAGAAGAAAAGATTTCTTTAGAGGTTAAAAGTTGAGTTATTAAGAAAAGTTAAATAATGAGATGAAAGTATAAAGAATGTTCTGAAAATAAATTAAGAATGAAAGAAAATAAGATTACTTCAGAAGTTAAAGTCAAGTTATTAAAGACAGATAATTTATTCTGTCAATTTATAAGTCAAGTTATTCTGCTGCTATTTAAGACAAGTTTATAAAGCTGAGTGCTTTATTAATGATTGCCTAATTAAGAAAAGATATAAAGGTGAGTGCTTTAATAATGATTAAGAAAAGTTATGAAGTTAAGTTATGTTGCTATTACATGACTACTAAGTGAAGTTATGTAAGTGATTATATTATGATGTGATGTGAATTCTTGAATGTTAAGATCTACGATTTAAGAATTCGCTTGTGAAGTATTTGCTTATGCAATATAGAATAAGATAAAAAGGTGCTTAAATGCAAAGCTCGATAAGAATAAAGTTATTTTCGTGATAGTTTTATAGTTTCTTAAAAAACTAGAATGCCAAAGAAGAAATAGAGTAGAGGATGAAGTAGAAGAAGAGCAGCGAGATCCTACCCTACCTCCACAGCCTGAGAGAAGAATCGAAGAATTATTTCTTCGACAAAAACCCCCGACCATCGACGGAAGAGGAAATCCGTCAGAAGTGGAAGAATGAATTCGTGCTTTAGAGCGAATCTTTAGATGTGATGATAGTGAGTGTCTCGCATGTATGTCGTATCAGCTGAAAGGATCTGCAGACTATTGGTGGGAAGCTCGTCAAAAGACTTATACCCCCGAGCAGCTTGAAAATCTCACTTGGGAGCAATTTAAGGAAGCTCTCTTTGAAAAGTACGTTCCAAGAAGTTATCGTAAAAAAAATAAATAAATAAATAAATAAATAAATAAATAAATAATAATGAGTTTGTAAATCTCAAGCAAGGAAAGAAGACAGTGTCAGAGTACGACCGTGAATTTTGTGATTTAGCTTGTTACGCTCCGATAAAGTTGTTTCAGACGAGAAGATGTCCGAGCTTTTTCATGCCGGACTTAGTCAAGAAATAAAAGTGATCTTAGCAAGTCAGAGTGCTATGATCTACGCTGAAGCTTTGAACAAAGCTTTGGATGTGGAATTGCTATGCAACTAGAATAATCAGTTTAGATTCCAGCACCTCCCCCGATTCAATTTTCATGCGGCTGTTAAACCGCAATCCTCTCTTCCAAGTCAAATTCAAAAAGGAAAGAGGAAATGGAATGCTGATAATTAACCTAGCAAGAACCTATGGCATAGGTAGAGTCAGCAAACAATTGACTCAAGAAAAATATAGACCTCCTGTGGTTGGTCACGGTTGCTCGTCTCAAAGACAACAAGGAATTTCTGCATGCTCTAAGTGCGGAAAAATGCACCAGGGAATTCGCAAAACAGGAAGTAACATCTGCTATGCATATGGGCAACCAGGGCATTATTATTATCAGTGCTCAAATAGGCAGCAAGGGGCTGGAGGAGAAAACCTAATCAGTATCAGCCTCCACATTTAAAAGCCATTGAAGGAGTCCCATAGATGCAGTAGCATCAACGTCAAATTCCTCGGACTCAGCAGCAGAAGCTGAAGCAACAAACATCGCAGCAAGAGCAGCAGCATCACCAGAAGGTTTTTGCTCTTGAGCAGAAAGCGAGTGTCAAAGATCAGGGCAATCTGGCAGGTATGGATCAGATAAATGATGTACCTGTTATAAACCTTTTCGATACTGTTGCATCACATTGTTTTATATCAAATGCATGCGTAGATACTCTGGGCTTTAGAATAGAGAGAGATAGCCAGAACTTAAGAATATCGATCCCGGTAGGTAAAACTACCCCAGTATTCATGGATCTCATAAATTGAGTTTTTCACGAATTCTTGGATAGATTTGTTATAGTCTTTATTGATGACATTCTCATATATTCAAGAAGTGAAACAGCGTATGAAGAGCATCTTTGAATTGTCTTAGAAAAGTTAAGATCTGAGAAGTTATATGTCAAATTCAGCAAGTGTGAATTTTGGCTAAAAGAAATAAATTTCCTCGGTCATGTTGTTTCTTCCGAAGGAATTAAAGTAGACAATTCTAAAGTTCAAGCAATTCAAGAACGAAGATCTCCAAAGTCACCCTATGAGAATCGTAGTTTCTTGGGTCTAGTAGGTTACTATCGAAGATTCATTGAAGGATTCTCTAAGATAGCAAGGCCAATGACCCAACTTTTCAAGAAAGAATTGAAGTTTAAATGGTCTCCTGAATGCGAAGAAAGCTTCCAAGAGCTTAAAAGAAAGCTAACCCTTTGCTCCGGTTTTAGCGATTGCCGAAGCGAGCAAAGATTTTACCGTTTATACGAATGCATCAAGGAATGGATTGAGTTGTGTCTTGATGCAAGATGGCAGAGTTATTGTGTATGCATCATGACAACTTAGACCTCATGAAGAGAATTACCCAACCCATGATTTAGAGCTAGCAACAGTTGTGCATGCTTTAAAAATTTAGAGACATTATCTTTATGGAGCCAAGTATGAGAACTTTTTGGATCATAAGAGACTCAAATACTTTTTGAGTAAAAAGAGTTGAATATGAGGCAAAGAAGATGACTCGAATTAGTAAAGGACTACGATTGCAAAATTTCCTATCACCCAGAAAAAGCAAACGTAGTAGCTGATGCTCTAAACAGAAAGAGCATAACCGAGTTAGGATTTTACCACTCAAGAAAAAGAACTTATTAAAAAGTTTTGGAAAGCTAAAAATAGAAGTGGTTTTATAACCACAATTTACGGAAGCAATTAATTGCGGCTTTGGAAATAACTCCGCATTTGAAAATGAGAATTTCAGATGCTCAAAGAAAAGATGAAAAGTTAGAGAATTTGCAACTTAAGATTCGTAAAGGAAAAGGGAAAATTTTTGCGAAGTTAGAGATAATACTTTCCTATTTAAAGAAAGGATTTGTGTTCCAGATAAAGAAAAATTAAGAGCTGAGATCATGAGAGAAGCTCATGAAACGTCTTATACAGCTCATCCTGGAAACACCAAAAATGTATCAAGACTTGAAACAGAAATTTTGGTGGGAATGAATGAAGTGAGATATAGCGTTTGTAGAGCGATGTTTAGCCTGTCAGCAAGTTAAGGCTTTACATTAACGGCCTTATTGAAAATTCCAGCCGTTAGAAATTTCGGAATGGAAATGGGGTGGTACCACTATAGACTTTGTAACTAGGTTACCTAAGTCTAAGAAGGGAAATACAGAAATATGGGTAATAGTGGACAGATTGGCGAAATCTGCTCATTTCATACCAATTCCCGAAAAATATGGATCGGATAAGTTAGCTCAGCTGTATGTCAAATAAATAGTGCGATTGCACGGCATGCCCAGATTGATCACTTCAGATCAAAATTTAAAGTTTACCTCCTATTTTTGGAGAAGTTTACAAAGTAAGATGGGTACCAATTTAAATTTCAACACTGCTTTTCATCCTCAGACGGATGGTCAGTCCGAGAGGATAATTAAAATCTTAGAAGATATGCTCAGAACTGTTGTATTAGATCAAGGTAACTAATGAGAGCAAGTTTTATCTCTCGTTGAGTTTGCATACAACAACAGTTATCAAATGACAATTGACATGGCACCCTATGAAACTCTTTAAAGAAGAAAATATAGGTCTTCGCTTTATTGGGATGAAATAAGTGAAAGAAAAGTTTTAGGGCCGATGCTGTAGAAGAAATAATCAAGATTGTTTGCCAAATTAAGCAGCGAATTAAAGAAGCGCAAGATTGTCAAAAATCTTATGCAGATTCTCGAATATCCGAATTAAAATTTGATGTAGGACATAAAGTGTTTATAAAAGTTTCGCCTTCGAGAAGAATTTATAGTTTTGGCGTAAAAGGAAAGCTTAAGCCATGTTACATAGAACCGTATGAAATCCTGGAAAGGATTGGTCAATTAGCATATAAGCTGGCATTACCGCCAAGCTTTGAGAATTCGCATAACGTATTCCATGTATCCCAGTTGTGTCAATACATGTTCGATCCTGAGCATATTATTTGACAAGAAGAAGTGGTTTCAGAACCAGATCTCAGTTATGAGGAGAAACCAGAAGTGATCTTGGATCGAAAGGTCCAACAGTTAAGAAATAAATTGATCGCCTCAGTAAAAGTTAAATGGAGACATCATGGGCTAGAGAAAGCTACGTGAGAGCTCGAAAATAAAATGAAAGAGAAGTATCCCGAGCTTTTCCTTTGAGGTAAGCAAATTTCGGGACGAAATTTATTTTTAGGGGGAGAGAATGTAATACCCCGCTTTTTCATAACTAATCTTAGTAAATAATTAAGATAATTATTTAGAATAATTAAAATGCGAGAACTTATAAAGAAAATAAGTTCATGCAATTAAAAATTTTCGGCAGTACTAATTTGCCGGATTCAAAGTTTCTAAGATTTATTCTCATTCCGGTTAATCCGAAATGAGATAATGAAGGTATCTATGATTACGTGCTTATATATTTGATATTATCTGAGAAGTATGTGTTAGTTTTGGAAGATTTGATTTCTCCAGAAATCATAAAATTTCTCCGGCAAATTATTTTAGTTCCGGATTTTATTTCCGAAAATTTCTTGAGAAAGCTTATATTAGGGTTTGAGAAACCCAAATAATTTTTTATAAGTTCGAAAGCTTTTTAATTAAAGCTGTGATGATTGTTTATTGGATGTTTGATTAATTAATTAGAGAATTAATTAATCAATTAAAGTAAGATTTATATGCTTAATGTTTAATAAATTAATTAAGCTAATTTTTGAAGCATAATATTCCTAAGAAATAAAGCTTGTCTTATAAGCTTTATTATTAATTTCTAATTAATTTAATCTAACAATATCTAAGAGAATAAATTATAAGATATTGTTAGTATTAAATTTAATTCATAATATCTTAATTTAGATATTATAACACTAAAGTCAAATTACTAACTAATAAGGAAGTGACACCTCACCTTATCCAAAATGCAATGATGATGAAGAGATTAGTCAAGATTAGCATGCTACATACGTGTGTTTAAGTTCAATGTATTTGGACTTAGCTATTAGTTAAGTGTGTTAGCATCCATCTTCATCCTCATTTTCTCTTCCTCAAACTCTCGACACACACACGGCAACACACACTCAATCACACACAATCTTCATTGAAGAAGCTTCACCAAGCTCAAGAAATCAAAGAAATTAGCATTCAAATTAATCAAGAAGGTTAGATCTTTCACTAATCAAGTTCTTAGCTCAAGATTGAGCATAAAAATCCATCTTATTTTTCAAAATTTATGAAAAATATGGAAAAATAAGGGATTTTTAATTTTGATATTTGATGATTAAATTGATGGATTATTTGAGCTTAGAAAATTATTTTAATCATGTTTAATGTTGGAATTAATCAAAGATTCAAGACCCTTTTATTTATTTTGGAATTACCGAAAATTAATGAATAAATTAGGGGTTTTTGATTGTTGAATTTCATGATCAAATTGATGATTTATATGAGTTCATGTGATGTATATAAACATGTTTAGTGATTGAATTTAGCTAGCTTGATCATTTGTTAATTAATTTAAAAAGGGCCGAAATTAAGGGCTAAAACTAAGAATATTTTATTTAATCTTACATGCTTGAATTGATGTTTAATTTGAGCTTAAATGATGTTTTTGAACATGTTTTTACATGAATTAAATGAGTTGAAACTCCCTGGCCTAATTTGTAAGAAATTCGAAATTAATGGTCTTGAAATTGAGAGTTTCTGGAGTTTAATTGCTAGCTTAAGTCAGCTGGACCCAGCCAGCTTGATTAACTCAGCTGGATCCAGCCAGCTTGATTAACTCAATGGACCCTCAATGAATTACCATTGAACCTCAATGGAATTACCCGGACTCGGTCATTGGATTTACTCGATTGGACCCGATCAATTGAAATTACCCATTGAACCCGGTCGGCTAGAATTACCCATGACTCGATCGACTGGATTTACTCGAGTGGACCCGATCGTGGAATTACCCATTGGACCCGATTCATGGATTAACTCGGTTGGGTCCGGCCGGCTCGGTTTTCGGCCGGCTCGATTTTCCAACCGGCTCGGTTTTCCGGCCGGCTCAGTTTTTCCAGCCAGCTCAGTTTTCCAGCCAGCTCAGTTTTTCCAGCCAGCTCAGTTTTCCAGCCAGCTTAGTTTTTCAGCTAGCTCAGTTCTCCAGATAGCTCAGTTTTCCAGCTAGCTTTGATTTTCCAGTCAGCTTGATTTATCCAGCTGATCTTTGCTCAACTTGTTTTCAGTTGTTTCTTCCGTAAACTCAAAAGTTAAAATGTTAGCTAATTTTTCCTAATGATACGTTAATGATGAGTTTAAGAATTAATGATACGTCATTAATGAGCTTACATGTCAAAGACATATATTGATAATATAATGTTAAGCTTAAATGTTATCAAAGAGCTTAAGCATTTTTTTTATATGCTAAAATAAATAAAGAAAGAGCTTAATGATTAATGAGATGCTTATATGAAGAAATGAAATGTTTATTTTTTTTTATGATATGATGTTACGAATGATATGATAAGCTTAAGTGTTTAATGATGTAAATAGTATGAGTTTAAATGTTAATAAAGTGTTTATATGCTTAAGTATGAGATTAAATGATGAAATATGTGATTTATGTTTTAAAATATATCCTGAAGTTATAATCGATTAATTATCGATTAAGAAGTTAAGTAAGAAAGAGGAAGTAATTAGAAAAGTTTAGTTCCTAATTGCCGAGATAAAAACCCTAGAAAAAGCCGAGACAAATTAGAGAAATTTTCAGAATAACAGCGGCATCCCTCATTTGAATATTTAATTTTTCTCGCTCTTATGTTTAAATTTAATTATTAAATGAAGGAACGAGCGGGACTGAAAAGTGAGGGAAAAGCCGAGAAGTTAAAGTATAGATAAAGTAGCTTCAGTCCAGGTGGGCTTTCTAAACTAATGAAATAAAGAATGTGATATTATGATTATATATATGTGTGTGATGATTTTTAAAGTGATTGACTTGCCAATTTTTGAAGTTTTTGTATGATACCATCTACCAAAGAAAGACGAATTCGGTCCTACGTAATGTAGGATTTGTGTACACTATGTGGTAATCGGGAGCCTTCCTTATGGTGGGACGATTACAAGTGTTTGAGAAGGAGGCCTACTTCTCAACACTCAAAAGTTATAGTAGATGTGGTACATACATGATAAGTATTTTTTTTACTGCAGTCACTTATAATGAAAGGAAAAAGGTTTGAGCATGCACAGGTTTGTTTATAAAAGTTACTTGTGCTATGCTTTATGGCAAGAGTCAATCTATAGCTCTAAGCAGCAAATTTTCAATTATTTTGGCATGTGTCTACTGAGTACAAAAGTACTCAGCCCTGCATGTTATTTCTAAAATGTGCAGGCTGGCTTGGATGAAGATGGAGTGTGCTGGGCGGATTTTTGTTGTTGACCTCTTGAGATATTGTTGATGTTGAGCAGGATTATATGTCTTCATACATATAATCAAAGATATGTCATATTGTTTCCGCTGCAACACTCTGAATTTATTCAGTAATTGTTGTCTTAGTATGATGTTGAAGCTATGACTTGATAAACCTTATTTCCGTTGTTAAACTCTGATACGAGATGGTGTTGTCTTTTGACCATTCTCGGCTATTTTGGTTTGACTTAAAAGAATGATTTATTGTACGATTGGTTTTTGTTGGATAACTGGGTCGTTATCTTGTTCCTTGGTTAATCATAAATTGTGTATGTCGTGGGACCCACCGGCTTGGTTATCTTCATTCTAAGTCGGGCTGCGACATAAAAATTGGAGGGAGTAATATATTTATATATTTTAATGTACATATATCATCTTTATAAATTATAATAGCTAGGCCGAATTGCCGTTTTTAGAAACTTTTATTTTCAATTTTTTTCCAATATTCCATTTCTGGAAATAATTTTCATAAATTTATAATTCTAATCACTCATTCTTCAGTTTTTGTTAATATTTCATTTTGGAAATATTTTTTTATTATTGTTATATCTTAACTGTTCATTAATATTTTTCACTCAATCAACTAAGATAGGAAGTTACAAGCAATAATTATGTCACCGTATTAATGCATTTTCTATTTTTATATTATTGTGTGCCTATAAATCATGTAATTTCGTAGCTCAAAATACAAATACTCATATTGCTTTGTGCCATTATCAATAAGAGCAAATATATGGATACATAGAACAGATAGAAGAATGGCAGTGTGGCGGCGTTTGACAGGTCGATCAAAGTCCACAATGGAAGAGAAATAGAGAAAAGTATAATTTTAGAGGAAGTAAAAGTTGTTTAGAGTATAGTTTGGAGTGTAAAAATCGTTGAAACTTTGGCCTTATTTGGTGTGTTTTTTATTTTTATTTTTAATGTCTTAATGTGTTTTTTTTTCCTTTATTGAGCTAGAAGTTGGAAGAGAATTGTAGATGGACTCACGATTTTTTATTGACTACAAATAAAGAAATTGTAAATGAAGAAATTCTATATTGCAAATGAAGAAATTGTAAATTTTGTATTATTAGCAAGTATTATTTTTACTTAGATATAAAAATGAATTTAATTTATACATTATTATTTAATAAAAATATTGAATTGTACTAAGTTAATCAACTGCAAACATATATACCAACACGTAAGCTATAGAATAGATAGCTAGGACTATAAACTTTTATTTTTTCAGTTTTTTTTTTCAATGTTCCGTTTCTGGAAAAAAATTTCGTAAATGGCATTACCCTATTTGTTTATTAATATTTTTCAATCAACTAATTAATATTGGACGTTACAAAAGCATAGTTTGTGGTAAAAAAATTAATTATAATAATAAATTTTCTATTTTTATACAATTTTTCCACCTATAAATTATAGAATTTTCCAATCAATCTCATCCACACTTCACATTCTTTGTGCTCTTTCATTCCAACTAAAGGAAGCATGATTGATAGAGGTGGCCAAAATAACTGAAACTGTAGGAACCGAACCGAAACCGACGGTTCCAGCTATATACTTATGATACCATTGTAAACTTATGATACCACTATAATTATACAATTAAATATTAATTCCCTTGATTTAGTCCATGTGGTTTGGCAGTAGAAGAACACGAGTTTTTATAAATAAAAAATTGACATTATATTAGTATAGTGAAATTGAGTTCTTATGTTGCAAAAATGCAATCACATTGCAAATAAAATTGTTATAGATCTAATTAATAAATGAAGAATATAATGATGCAAAGAACTTTTACATGAAATGAATCAAAATCAAAACGAGGCACCAGAGTGAAATTTCAAAGATATTTCAGTATATATATATATATATATATATATATATATATATTTGGCCTTGATTTCATATGCTTCCTAATATTCTAATATTTTTATTAGAAATTTGTTAGATTACAATTTTTATTAGAAATTTGTTAGATTACAATTTTTATTAGAAATTTGTTAGAATTTTTCTATATTTTTGTAGTAAGATTACACTTTTTTATGTAACTTTTAGAAATGAAAGACAAATTAATTGTTCAATTTTCTAATTATATGACCTTATGTATGTTTTGTCCAATATTATTATTTTTTATGGTATAATAATATAACAAGTTTGAAAAATCAATAAATACAATATAATATAAAAACTATATATCTGAAAGGATGTGCAAGTGCTGAGGAAAACAATAAATATGAGGTTCTGTAAGTAGTTTTTAAATTGGAGGTAACTGAATTAAAAAAAATGTTGGGAAAATAATAAACATGTTTTGAAGTGATACCAAAACCCAGCTGGCCCCAACCGAGTAGATGAATGTACAAACCTTGTGTTGTTTCCAGCTCACTTGTTTAGAGCTATTAGGTTTTCTAAGTACAGGTTCAGCACAACAGAAGACACAGCAGAAGACGTAGCTAAGCAGACACATCTGAGGAATTCAGCAGAGCAGACTCAGTAGAGCAGACCAAGCATTGTCAAAGACCCAGCTCAGTGACGGAAACCCAGCTCAGTGTCGAAGACCCAGCTCAGTGTAAAAGACCCAGCTTAGTATCGATGACACAGCTCAGGTCTAAGACAGCTCAGGTTAATGACACAGCTCAGGTTGAAGACACAGCTCAGGTTAATGATACAGCACAGGTCTAAGACACAGCTCAGAGTCAAGACGCAGCAGAGTCCAAGACGTTGAAGACACAGCAGAAACGCTTAGAAGCTCGAAGACGAAGACCTTCTCCAAGACAAGATCCCGATGTCAGAAGATCTTATCTGACGCAGTCAAATCAGAGAAGAAATAGCTTCTGCAGATGCAGACCTACTTCGTAGGCAAAAAGGCCAGAAGTCAATGAGAGTAGGTAAGATTCAAACGGCTCTCTTCCAACGGCTAGTTTGAATCTCCACCTATATATATCTCCTCACCATTGAAGAAGAGAGGCTGGTGAGACGACTGAAGAAATAAAAGAGCAAACAGAAAAATGAACAACGATCTTCAAAGCTAAATCTTTCAAGAACACCCAACCAGTCAGCTGTGTTCTTAGTTGTTCACATATTCAGTCATAGGCAGAATAGATTAGAATAAAAATATCTTAAGCCTAATTTGAACGAGTTCATCATACTCCTTGTTCTTCATTGTAAGAACTCGTTCATAGTTGGAAAACTCATATCCAAACCCAAACCCAGAAAGGTTAGGTCAAGGTACGCCTGCTCGAAGCGTGTAATTCGAGTGGTCAGGTTTTCTCAGTACCCGCAAACTGAGAGGTGTAGGCTTGACAGTGCCCGTAAACTGTTGGAACACAACTCAGTTTAGAGTTGTGAAGTTGCTTGGTACTTGAAAACCAAGTGGTAGTGAATTACCAGTGAATCTGGTCGTGGACGTAGGAGGTGTTACTCCGAACTACGTTAAAATTGCTTTGTTCTTTACTGCTTTGTTTATGCATTCTGCTAACCTCTCACGCATACATTTCAAGCTGCATAAACTGACTAACTGAAAAGTGAAACGGACTTTCCAAACCCACCACATTCCGCACACAGCCAGCTGTGTCGATCAAACTGCCTTCCAGCTGGATCGGACACAGCCAGCTCACTCAAAAGAGTTTTTAACTGGAAAAGTTTTTAAACCTTGGTGTATTCACCTCCCCTCTACACCAAGGTATCCGTCTTGGGACCAACAAAAAATTTGATTGGGTAGCAATAATATGTGACAGACTTCGTGGTGGTCCGAATAACTGTTATGCATACAAACATTGACATACTAAATGACATCCACAAAAAAATCTTGAAAAATCCAGTAGCATCAATAGTTATTGGTACATATCCATCAATATGTGGTTGCTCCAAATGATTTTAATTACCTTCAAGATATAGCCATACTCGCTTTAACACTCAATGTAGTCGAATCGGTTAATAAGTACATGATCTCTATGAATATGTCGAAGAGCAAGGACTATTTAAGTTTAGACAAGACATGCAACTCAAATAGAATTCTTGATGTACTGAACGATGTTCACACGCCTGAATTTCTAAATGGTTTGAAATGTTCAGGAATGCCTAACCACGAGCTGAATTTGAAGATCGACATGCCAGTTATGTTGTTAAAAAATATTAATTATTCTCTCGGATTGTGCAATGATACACATTTGGTTATCAATAGACTTCAAAATCATGTTCTAGAAGTCAATATATTAATTTGAAGTAATTCTGTGTAAAAGGTGTGTTGATTGTGAGAATGTCACTAACTCCATCGAATCCATGTCTTCCATTCAAATTTGAACGAAGAGATTTCCCTCTATTTGTTTTGCATGTCATGAAAATCACAAAAGTGAATGACAATTTCAATCATATCACACATGACTCTTTCTTGAGAAATTAGTATTCTCTCGTGGACAACTAGACGTTGATGTCTCAAGAGTATGGAGCTAGAGTAGTTTGAAGATTTTGATAAGTGACAAAGAAGATAATAACAATGCAATTACAACGAATATTGTTTATAAGTAAATTTTCAAAATTTATAAATCTATGGATTTTGAATGAAATTTATTTTATATTAATTGATACTTTTGTTATACTTATTGCTCATACTTATATACTTTTGCATAAATATCAAAATTTAACTCATCCCGTGCATCGCATGGGTGTAGTACTAGTATATGAAAAAAAATATTACAGGCCACCCGATTTTTTTCAAAATAGTTCGACCGGTCAAACAAGTGACCCGATGAAGTGACCGGTTCGATGTCCAATTCGATTTTAAAAACATTGATTTTGCCAGAAACTTTCAATTTTGGCACTCCTCAGAGCCAGAAATTTCAAACTTTAGATCCCCGAAACTATATTCCTGTGTCGGCCCCGGCCCCTGTAGAAACATGTATTGCAGTCTCGGTGTAGATTTGTATCCTATCTGTACGAATGTTTAATTTAGTATGTAGAAGTGAAGTAGAATAACACGCATTCACATTAAATTCCATGTACAAAGTAAATCAAAACATGGATAACTCAAAATAAAAGATTTGGCCCCTCTTTCAAACCATTGATCATCACGCGCATGCATGTTTAGTAGATCTGTGTTAGATGGAATCGTCTTCAACATCAGAAGCTTTTCCAGAAACGAGCTTTGATCGATGGTAGGAACTGAGGTCGGCATGTGTTTCTTTATACCTCTGCAGAATGTAATCTTGGCATTTGATTGGAGGGAATCTGGAAGAGCATAGCATTGCACAAAAAATAAGAATCTCGAATATAACATTAACATAGTACTCCCTCTGTCCCAAAGAACTTGCATTTAAATCTTTTTTGGTCTGTCTCCAAAGAACTTGCACTTTCCTTTTATAGACATGACCTCACTATACCTTTTAAACATTTAACCTATATTTTACCTTAAATGTGGGACCCTTCCTCCACTCAAATAACCTTTTACCATATTTTCTTAAAACCCGTGATTTCTATTTCGCCACAAGTTGTTTGGGGACGGAGGGAGTATCAGATGTTGAATATAAAATGTAAGTACAGGTATTAGAAAATGCTAAACGTTAAGCTACCCTGTTCCACACAATATAATGTTGCACCAAATGTTCATTAGCATATGAAGAAACAATTTTCTTTATTAAGAAGCAAATCACTAAGAGCAAGCAATTATCTATAAACTCACTTTGGAGGATTCTTCTCCGATTGGCATGTTGGTAGGCATTCGACTATGCAGTCATGACTAGGCTCAATGAAAAACGCTATCTGCCAATGACAAAAATAAGAGTTAGCCTTCCATGTTTACATGAGATGATACAAAGATCAAGATGCATACGGATAGCAGGCACAGGTTATATCACGATCAAAAGAATGCAAGAATAGTCCTTTTATCCTACACGAAAACTTCCACCTTTCCATGTAATGAAGCTTCTTTGGTCCAAGTTCTATACATTACTGAATAGGTAAGTATATAAATAAATAAGCTCCATTCGTGTTTTGCTTTTCATCAAACTGACAATGATCGAGGAAATAAACCCATTGGTCTTTTTTTCTTTTTTCTTTTGAGATAGATACAAGTTACATTATCAATAACAAAACCCATTGGTCTTTTTTTCTTTTTTCTTTTGAGATGGATACAAGTTACATTATCAATAACAAATTTCATGATATTACAAATAATTATATATAAACCCATTGGTCTTGATTTCACTTCAGTAGCCAATTCTTTTGCCATCTCATCCCGATGCAGATTAATGGTATCTTATCTTCTGTTGATTAATGGTTGATCACTCATTGAAAGAAATGAAAACTAGTACTCCCTCCGTCATGTCCGTTATTCTTGTCTCATTTCTTTAGGATACGGGTATTAAGGAGAAAAGAATTAGGAATAAAAGGTATGTTAGTAGAGTTTTTAATTGAATACTTAATAGGGTACAAAAAGTAAAATAAAGTGGGTAGAAAGAAAGTGAATAGTGAACAGCACAGAAAATGAGGGGAAAAATAGTGAAAGGTGGAATAATTAAGAGAGATAAGGGCTACATTAACAATTTAAATAGAGTCTTAATAACCCTTAATTTAGCCCAAAAAATAAAACAAGACAAGAATAACGGGACAGCCCAAACAGGAATACAAGACATGAATAACGGGACGGAGGGAGTACTAGATTAAGCAAAGGCATAGTGCAGGATAGGGAGGAATCCCTCAAAGGACATCAAAATTTAAAAGTCTTACTGAATATCTTTCTTGGCCATTCCCCAATACTCGGTGCAGCGTGGATCTGTATTGAGATCAAATACACATTACGTATGTATATATGAACATTATTTGACTGCTAGTGCTAGAACAATCTCATTATACTGCTCCGTTGGATGGACAGAACCAGATGCAATGATGCAACATTCTATAAAAAGGGAAAGAACATCATAAAGTGAGGCAAAAAAAGTTCTTTCGAGGCCCATCCATCCTTGTGCACACTTCAAACTTTTTGAGGATTTAAAAATGTACCAATTATCATACTTATATGTGATCGTATAACTACCTGAAAAGGCAGTTGCTCCAGCGCTCTAGCATATCACCTAGATTAACTACAAATGCCCTACATCAGATCAAATGTCAAAGTTATAATGCTTAAATTGGAAACATAAGAAGGTGCATTTAAATTCCAGTCGTCTGTGTTTTACATATAATGCCATATATTACATTAGAGGCAAAATGACAAATAGCCATTATAGATGGTGAATTATAACTTGTGGCCACCAACTTAAATATTATAAAATCTAGTCAACTTTCACATTTTCGGACGAAATTGCCCTTACTTATCTAGTGGTTAATTTTCACATTTTTGGTACGGTTGGGACGAATGAGCCCATTCGTCCCAATTTTACCCAAAATTTCATTAAGGGTATTTTAGTCCATTTAAAACAAATTTGGCCAAAATTTATAAAAGTTATGTTGATGGCAAGATTTATTATTCACTATCTTAAATGGCTATTTCACATGATTAACACTATTACATTGTTACTGATATATATATACATATATACACACTGAAATTAATAATAAGTAAAACCAAACTAAAATATAATTGACTTAAAAATTGATGTTCCTACCATTTAATGCAAATTATGAGCTAATAATCAGAGATGAAAAAAAAAAAAAAAATCAGACGAGTGGCATAAAATTCTGCAGGAAAGATAAAACACACTTTATACAGCCTCACCCCTTTAATGGTGGTACATACTCCCAGATCTGAGGCTTAGCATCCTTGTCTTTACATATCTGCAGATATTGCAAAGTCCCAGGTCTAAATTGAGAAAATGGTGTGAACAAACAAGACGTAAATATTTTTGTCATGCATACCTGAAGACCATAGTTATCATCTGTAGCCAACAGGGTAATTAAACCAAAATCAGAATGTGCACCGGCTCCAAAAATTCCGTTGGCAGGTTCAGAAGTTCGATCTAAGTTATAATGAAGCACTGTTATACTCTACTAACATCAGCTATGACATGCTACTTGCCTTGATTGAATCTCAATAATCCTTACCTTCATAATGTAACAGCCTCAAAGTTGCAATAGGTTTTCCAAGCATTTCAGGTTGATGAAAAAAGTTGATATTTAGCCCTAGCGCTAGTGCTATCAGTCGTGAAACAGATCTTGCTACCTCCCTATTTTTATCCAAAAATTGAGATGAACAAGGTTAAACTACTAAGAAGGTGGTAGATGCCGGCGATTGAAAAGGTAACAGGTTGGATAAACACCATAATGATATATAGGAAATGCAGAAAAGGTCGTTCAAATGCTAATAGTGTCAGCATTTGGAGATGCCAGAAGACATTAAATATGATAACATATGAGTGCAGAGTATTCTACGAGAAATACAAGCTTTTGAGTGTCCAAGAGGTGATTTACGTAGCCACTAAGCTAAAGTTCATATGGTAGATAAATTTGTCGAAGTACGCCTCGAACTAAATAACGAGTACTCTACCTGAATAAGTACCAATAAAACTCTCATCGACGGAACCTCTCTGAACCTCAGGCTTTTTGACTAAAGTACTATATACACACCAAAGCTTTTAGGTGAGGAGAGTTCATTGAGATGAATAAGGAATTTAATCAGTAGACAAGAATATACAAATCTCAGTCCAACATTTAATCCACCATTGTTTTGCAATTTTCTTTATAAGTTAAAAAGCATGGCAACATGATCCATTTTTCTCATTCCTCTTAAGTAAAATTATTTGTTCCTAACACTAGGAAAGTGATACATTTAAAATACGGGGGGTTGGGGGGTTGCATAATCTGCCACCCTAAATGCATAGAAATTTTGGAATGAAAACCAAAAATGAACATCAAATTGGGATAAACATCAATAAATCCTTCACCCAAGAAAATATAAATGCCATGGAATAAATAATATTTGAGCTTGCATATCCAGAATTCAGCAGGAGTCTTTTAGGATAGCCAGTTTATCAAATGACAAGATGAAACTTACAGTGCCCCCTGATGATATTTCTCCATAGTTTCCCTCCATCCAGGCAAAATATCTGTAAGCAATCCGAAAAGTGTACTAAGTTAGAAGATAATAACAACGATCAAATTGGACATTGACTTGCTGCAGAACTTAGATGCCAACTGAGCACTATATGCGTCCCTTGGCATTAGACACAAGGACGATAGGCATTCGGCATGCAAAAACTGCAGTTCAAACTAGTTATTCTCGATACAAAGCGATCAAATGTTTCTAGAAAGTTACCTTCAGATGGCCACCTGTTTGGCCCGTAAAATGGTTTCTGTGCATCAGACTGATCTTCAGATAATTCAATACCAATGTAATATCCCTCCTTATAGTCCCCTGAAATGTGCCCAAACCGATCCTATTTTAACTAAGCAGGAACGTGAAATTCTTTAAGCTGTATCATGTGGTTAAAGATAACCAAAAAAAAAAAAAGCAATGACCAGACCATGTATTTGATTGGCAGGGTCCAAGTTTTCATCAAACAAAGGAGTATAGCCTCGATTTTTCTCATTCCTTAGAAGCTTCATTTTTTCCTCCTTGGGCAAATCGAAAAATCTTTTGCTTTGAGAGAAGACCTCATCCATGAATTCCTTACCAATTCCATGATTGATCACATAGAAGAACCCCGAATCTAAACATGCCTATGGTTCCAGAATAAGTAGATGATTCAGAAGTAGTTCAGATACAAAATATATTCAACATTAAAGTCCTTAGAAACACAAACACAGTTTTAAGTTGTTAACACGTCTAGAAACATATCAGGAAAACAACAAACTCAAAAAGATACTTAAAGGGAGACAGTTAATTTGGTACAGCTACTAAGCTATAGATTACATATATTTTAAGCATGCATTTTTTATAACTCGTGATAAAACCAACGATGTGAAGTCTGACCTTAAAGCCTCGTTTAGTTTAATTGACAAGGTCTGATTGATAAATAATCTAACATAATCACTTGTTTGGTTTGAATGATTTAGCCCGTGATGGATAACTCGGCCCGTGTTCCTATTCACCAATTGAGTGATAATGTTGGGTTGATTATTATTAATCAAGCATACAATCCAATCATATACTATCAATATTATCTATCCCATCCTCCAAGCCAAACGAGGCCTAAATATATTCAGATAATGAATTTTAGGCTAATTGTGTGCTTCATCACTTAAATACAAATTATCACACTAAGGTGGCGTTTGGTTTGATTAATTAGACTTGATTGATAAAATAATCCAACCTAATCAAATGTTTAGTTTGAATGATTTAGCCCTTGATGGATAACTCGGCTCGTGATCCTATCCACCAATTGAGTAATAATTTATCCTTACAAATTTAGGGTGATTATTAATCAATCACACATTCCATCCAAAAGTATCATAATCCTAATCTTAATCAATCAATCCAAACACAAAATTAAAATAATCCAAACAATGCAATCATATCCTATCCTATCATACCATACCCTATTTTTATCAATCACATCCTCTGAACCAAACAGGGCCTATTAAAGTAGACCGTGTGAGCTAATCTAGTCCAAGTTCAAATTCCATAATTACAAATGCCTTTTTTTTTCATTTTTTTTGGGCAATCTGCTCTTTCTGAGTCAGAGCAAATCTCAACTATACTTGAAAATTAACATATTTATTTCCTTGAGAAAATTAATTCCGGCACGGTAATCAACTATTCGGCAAAACGGATTATTTCAGAAAAATAAACCAAACTCTTAAGTCTTAAAACTGAAATCCTAATTATCAATTAATGTTCAAAATATAGATAAGCATAAACAAGATGCTTCTTACACAGCAGAAGTCGAGCGTTATCGAGAGAGAGAGAGTTGCCTGTTTAAGAAGGGAGACAGATGATTGAACATCTGGACTGGAAAGATCAATACAATTCAGTACAGATACACTCGCAGATTCTGGAATATGTATGTCCTTTTCGTTTATCTTTTCCGCCATCGTTGAGTTATTCACGCTGTGTGATATTACTTTCTTTCTTGGGTGTGGTGGGTGGGTGGTTTTGACATTCTATAAAACAGAAATTAGCGGTCCTTCCTCCACCAAAAAAAACGCACACTTAAAAAGGGTAATTAAAAATGGCACCTATTTAATAAATGAATTGAGTTTGTTTTTAAATAATGAATTAAGTGTGTTGTGAGTGAAATAAGGATCAACTTGTTATTTGTGGTGGTCCAATAATGTCAAAATGAATAAATAATGAGTTGAATAGAGGGTTCAAATTAAGTGAATCATGTGGGTCATATCATATTGCTAAAAATGTGCATATTTTTCGTGGACGGACCAGAATAAAAATATGTGCATCTTTTTCGTGAACGGGGAAGTAATTGTTTTTCAGTCAATTTTTAAGAATCTGCATAAATAAATAAGTGATTACTTTTTATAGGATTAATTGAAAATTAATACCCATTCTTTGTTGTTTTTGGCAAATTAAACCAACATTTGAAACGTTATAAATACATATCCAATTTTTACATTTTTTTCAAATTCTATCTACCCTTTTCCATCCTCAACAAGCTGATTTAATCGTTCGTTAACGAGGTAGATTATGATCATGTTTTGTTGGGAAAATTAATAGAGTTTTGAAGTGATACCAAAACCCAGCTGACCCCAACCGAGTAGATGTTTGCACAAGCCCAAGTGTTTTCCAGCTCACCTGTTTGAGCTTATAGATTTTCTATGTTTACAGGTGATCGCTGAAGACAATGAAGACCAGCTGAGTACACAGCAGGGTAAGCCAAGTCGAAGTGTTAAGCAACGTTATCCAGATCCAAGACGATAAAGTTCTTCCAGACACAGCTGTAGGAAAGACCCAGCTCGTGTGACAACTCAGCTCAGCATCAAGACCCAGCAGAGTTCAAGACTCAGCTCAGCGTCAAGACCCAGCAGAGTTCAAGACTCAGCTCAGCGTCAAGACCCAGCAGAGTTCAAGACAGCTCAGCGTCATTGATCCAGCAGAGTTCAAGACAGCTCAGAGTCACCAACACAGCAGAGTCGAAGTGAACTTTAGATAAAGTCGGATACGATGCGGACCATCGGGAACTCGACACCTCGAACCTAGAAGTCAAACCTAGGATTGCTTTACGAGGAAATCAAGGAAGAAGACAAGTCAATCCTGTCAGAAGTTAGGTAAAGATTCAGAACGGCTCTTTCCAACGGCTAGTTCTAATCTCTCCCTATATATAGAAGTCTTCTTCATCATCAGAAAAGAAAGGAGAGACGAGAGAATAGATTCAAGAGAGATCAACATACTTCATTGAAGGAAGTCTAACCAAAGATCAAGAGATCTCTCAGAAAAGCTTCAAAGAAACAGCAGCCTTCATTCTTATAAGATGTTATTCATTCTCAGGCTGCTGAAACTCTCTCCCACTAGTATCTAGGCATATAATCCTTCCCATCTTAAGCCTAGTTTGAACGAGTTCATAATACTCATTGTTCTTAATTGTAAGAACTCGTTCATAGTTGGAAAACCCCAAACCCAAACCCAGAAAAGGTTAGGTAAAGGTACGCTTGCTCGAAGCGCGTAATTCGAGTGTTGGTTCTGTAGTACCCGCAAACTACAGGTTAGGCTTCAGCTGTGCCCGTAAACGATGCGGTTACGTTTCGATACGGTTGCGTAAACTTGTATCCGGCTCGAGGAACCAAGCCGCAACGCTTCTTGCCGCGAAAAGTCAGTGGTATCCTTAGTGGATTACCAGAGGTTTCTGGTCGTGGACGTAGGAGTAGTTTCTCCGAACCACGTTAAATAGCTGTGTTCTTTCATGTTTATTTATGCATCCAGCTAACCCTTCATAAGCATTATTTCAAGCTGCATAAACTGACTAACTGAAAAGAGAAACACAGCTTTGCAATATATTTGAAACAACAGACGGACTTTCCAAAATCCCACCACATTCCGCACACAGCCAGCTGTGTCGATCAAGCTGCCTTCCAGCTGGATCGAACACAGCCAGCTCACTCAAAAGAGTTTTAATTGGAAAAGTTTTTAAACCTTGGTGTATTCACCCCCCCTCTACACCAAGGTATCCGTCTTGGGACCATCAATTGGTATCAGAGCAGTGGTTCAAAAGATCACTTTTTTCTGTGTCAAGTCAGCCTCTTTGCTGATTGTGGTCACCTGAACAGATCCTTCAAAGTTTCAAAATCTTTTTAAAAGTCATTATATTGCATACTGTCATGGAATCTTCCTTGTGCAGGAATCTTCCGACATTCTCTGTCGATGATTATCAGATCTGGAAGTTCCGTCTCAAAAGCTTTCTGAGTGCGCATCACGACATGATGTGGGATGTTATCACTGACGGACCCATCATCATCATGAAATCAGAAAGACAAGCAGAAACCACACCTGGAGCTGAACCAGTACTCCGTCAAGTTGTGAAGCCCAAAAGGGAGTACTCTCCAGAAGAAAGAAGACAAGCTGGTTTGGACAGCTACGCTCGCAACGTCATCTCCTCAACAGTGACGAACGCTTATCTCAGCAAGATCATCAACTGCGAGACAGCTAAGGGGATGTGGGACACTCTAGCCAAGCTGTGTGAAGGCTCAGAGGAAATTCAAGAAAACAAATTCTCAGTTGCATGCCAGAAATTCGACAATTTCAAGCAACTCCCCTATGAGTCCATCGATCAAATGGAGCTCAGATTCTCCAACCTCGTCATCGAGATCGAGACGATCCGAACTGGAAAATATACAGTTCGAGACAAGAACTTGAAAGTTCTTTCAGCTCTCTCCTCAGAATGGTGTACACACAAAGTAGTTCACCAAAGCAGAACTGATCTTGGCAGCATGGAGACGGAGAAATTGTTTTCCATCTTGAAGGCCAACGAATTTGATCTGGGGATCACAAGCAGAGATTCATCCAGCCGAATGAATGAAGCAGAGCTGAAGATCAAGCCGAGAAAAGAAGCTCAATCAGCTCAGCTTGGAAGGACCAACAAAGAGCTCAGATTTATGAGCAAAGAAGATTTGAACGAAGAAGTTGCCATGCTTGTACGAAGCATTAATCAGCTGGAACAAAGCAAGGAAAAGTACAAGAATATCGTGAAGGTTCATCACGACAAGCAACTCTACCCAAAGAGCAACCCAGCTGAGTCATCCTCCCGGAGAGAAGATAAAAGGATCGAATCGAGCGAAATGGATGATGATCAAATCTCCTTCTCCGACTCAGATGAAGATGATTGCTCTGATTAAGATGTCTGAAACATCTTAGAGAAGAAACCCAGCTAGCTGACTGGGACCAGCTGTGAAATAATGACAGCTGGATACAAATCTGAAGAATCAGCCAGTCATACAGCTGAGTACATTGGTCTCAAGAGAAGTTTAGAGAAGCAGCAGATGAATCAGCTGGATTTGGGACAGCTGACCTTAACAAATGAATGAGCCAATGATGAGAAAAATCCGCTCAAAGGAAGTAGGATGCAGCTGAAGAAAAAGCCACCTACTGACAAATCAAGGGGGAATTCTACATAGCTGAAAAGATTTAGTAAAATCAAGTAGAATACCCAGCAGGATGCTCTCTCCAAAATAAACACGAAGTGAGTCATCGAGTGAAGAGAAACTGATCCAATGGGGAAAAACAAGATGATCCTCTAACCCAGCTGACGACATGAAAGCATCCAAGAGTTATCTCAACATCTGAAAGAATCCATTGTTGGGAAAAAGTCACACAAAAGCACAACATGCTGAAATCTAAATCAAGATGATGTGTGGATCACTTGGACCGCTCAATCCGGATGAAGAAAAGTCATCCAGCTGAGGGGGAACAAACTCAGCTGGATCCCAAAGTTCAGTTCAGAAGGATTTCCCAGCCAAAAAGGGAATCAAGCTCAGCTGGACATCAGTCGAAGAGATAAAGGGAACTCGAGTGAAGGAAATTCAAGCTAATCTCAAAATACTCGGTGAGGAAAAGCATCAATCGAACAAAGGAGAAGACATTGTGATATCGAGTGGATACGTGTCCAAGCTGACCGGTCTGCATCTCATGCAATAAATGCTCTGAGGAATATGCTATATAAAGTCCAATTATTTTGAATTCATATGTTAAGTGGACAGACATTCCTTAGTTAAATTGTTTGATAAGTTTCCTTTCCCATCGCATTAATTATAAAGTCTGCATAGTACTGTAGCACGGCAGGATCGAGGCAGAACGTCAAACGTTTGAAATACCTCACGCGCGGTTGTAATACACTCGCCGAAAGCACGTCAGCAAAACGTGATGAGTGAATCTCTCCCAGCCGTTGATCAGAATATCAACTGTTTCAATAACCGTTGATCCGTTATGGCAGTTGATATATATGGAAAAGATACGCAGATCCTTTCTTCCTTCATCTTTATCTCTGCAAATTTCAAAGATTCAAAATCTTCATCTATTATCTGCAAGTTCTTCGCAAGATCCAAATTCTCCAAGTTGCAGAAATGGCGCCCAAGAAATCAATCGCAGGGATGAACCAGTTTGAAGCCCTAATGACAAAGCTGTCATTTGAGAGTATTCTGTCCACCTCCAATCTCCATGTTTCTGAGTTAAAAGAGATGGTGGATATAGTTGCAGACTCCGGTCTCCTGCTGTGGGCAACCTCCATGCCCAAGCTCATGCTGAAGAGAGATGCCGCCCTGTTCTACCTCAACATTATCGACGAAGATGGCTTCTACTCATCTTCATTTGACATGAGTGTCAAAGGCGAAGACGGAAAGTTTGATACAGCTACCGTCACCATCAAACTCAATAAGATGCTACGAAAGGTGTTCAACCTTCCCAGAGAAGGAGGATTCATCCCAGATGATTACAGTCGGGAAGAAGTAGATGAATTCCTCAGCAGAGAGATGCTTATCTCCCCAGAGCCGTACAGAGCAAGCATGTCAAAGCTCCTGCTCAAGCCAAAGTACGAGCTTCTTTGGATATTACTCAAAAATGCATCTTAGGGATAAATTTGGATCTCAAGGAGAGATCAGCATTCCAAAACTCAAGCCGATGATTGCCATGATCAAAGGCGCAAACGTCAACTGGTTTGATTTCCTACTCAACCGACTGGTCAAGGAGTCAGAGAAGATAAAGTTCAACTCCACCAGAACGACGTTTTCAGCTTCAGAGCCACTGTATCTCTGCTCCAAAATCTCTTTCTTGATAGAGCAAGCAGTGAAAGGGCACACAGTAAAGTGGGCTGATTCAGAACCGTTTCCAGAAACGAAGATTCTTTTCCAAAGAATGAATCAAATCAATGATCTTCTGAAGAAGCAGCCTGCTGTGAGTAAAGGCAAGAAGCAGCTGGAAGGAACTGAGGCAGAAGTTCCAACTGAGAAGAAACAAAGAAAGAGGAAGACAGCTGACCCTAAACCAGCTGGAGGTCCAGCTGAGAAAAAAAAGAAAACAGCTGTCATTCCCAGTCAAGCTATGGTGATTCTCTCCCCACAGCCAGTGTCGGCCTTCGATCAATACGGATCAAACATCCTGGCCGAGATGGGATTGAATGATGGATTATCATCCAGCTCAGAGGACGAGCTGGATAATCTAAGAAGCTCACCCCAGCCCTCACCTCCTCTCAGCTCTCCGCCGAAACAGCCTTCCCCTCCACCCAGCTCTCCAACCAAAGAGCCATCTCCTGCAAGAGAGCAGGAAGACATTCAACTGGCTGAAGCTCCTTCACAGCCAGCTGACACCCATGCTGAACCCTCTTCCACTTATCCCAGCTCACCCCCAAAACAGCCATCTCCCAGAGCTCAATCTCCCACACAGTTGGCTGATACTTCTTCACAGCCAATTGTGAACCCTTTTGAACCTGCTCCTCAAATCTCCAATGAATCAGAGGAGAGTGATTCTTCTTCCTCTCCTTCTCTCAACTCTACTGGCTCAGCCTTTATGGAAGCCATGTACGAGGACTTGCGCATTGCAGGGATCAAGAGTGTTCTAACTCAGCATCCAATTCTGGCGCACCTGCCCATTGCCCTTGTCAAAGTTGGAGACCTCAAGTTCTATCTGGCTACCAAGATGGCAACTTGGTACCAGAATGAGCAGCTGATAGAGACTTTCTCCTTAGAGAAACTGAAGACTGATGAAGCACGCCTCCAGCACACTTTTGGCTTTGGAAGTCTGGAGGATGCATATTTACATCAAGATGATCTCATCAGAGGAATAATTGAATTGTCTCAGCAGTATCCCAAGCCGCACCCAGCTGAAGTCTGGGAATCAGCTGACAAGCTTCTAACAGCTGCGGGGTGGGAGACACATTCTGGAGCTGACATTTCCAAGGAAGTCTCAGCTGAGTGTGCCAATGAAGCTGTACCTGCCAACACAGCTGAGGCAATGATGATTGAAGACGAGCCAACTACTGCAATAGCTGAACCAGAGGAAGCTGTCCCACAGAGTCCAATTGCCGATGACACTCGCTCACTGGTCGAGATCGAGGCAGTAAAACCCAGCCAAGCCGAATCCGGAACCCAGACGGATCATGTTGAGCTCTCTGATGCAATAAAGGACGAAATTGCAAAACAAGTCGAGGAAATCTTTTTTCAGGATATACTCAAATCAAATGTTGATACCCTTCTGCGCATCACAGCTATAGAGTCTCAAGTCCAGAGCAATGGACTGTCCATTGACGACGTTCACAGATTCGCTCTCAATCTGCAGGAAAGCACCAGCAGAGATCTCAGGCAATCTCTTGTTTCTCAACAAGTTGATCAGTCAATTCTTCTAGAGAAGAGAGTCCCTGAGATCATCTCAAACCTTCAAGCTCCACTGGTTGACGACATTGCAAATATTTCAAGCCAGCTAGAAGCTCTCAAAAAGACCACTCTCTCCAACAGCTCTGACATCCGCCAACTCTTCAACTTATATAAAGATCTGGATGCTCGGTTCGGAGCCTGAAGCGACGGCCTTGCCAGCTGAATCTCGTCACAGCTGACAACTCAGTCAAGATCGCTGATGTTGAAGGTATTCTCTCCAAGCTCAGCGCAACTGTTGCCAACCTCTCTACCTCCCTTGTTGATAATGCCAAAAAGGGGGAAGATCAGAATGAAGCTGGAAAAACAAGTGAGAGGGAAGCTGCAGCTAAGGGAACACTGTGCGGCAAATACGAGAGGGAAATCGACGATTTTGCAAAAGATTTGGATGAAGAAGAGACGAGCCAACTCCGGCCAAAGCTGTCAAAGAGACATGGAGAGAGAAAATGGTCGCTCTTGCCAAAGCATGTGGACACAAGCCTGAAGAATACAATGACTATCATTGGCTGTGTAACTTCCACAACGAGCAAAGAAAAGAAATGCAAGAGCTGGATAAGATTGTTAAGAAGAAAGCTGAAGCTCTCAAGCCTGCTGAGAAAAGCGAGAAGAAGAAAAGGCGAGCTACGAGCAAGCCAAGAAGAAACAAATCCAAGCGGCCTCGACGACAAGAAGAACCCAGATGATATAAATGAAAACTGGGAAAGATGCAAATCAGAATTCATCAAAGAATTCTACTACTTGAATCAGTTCAAAGGCATGGATCCAGAAGCTGCCTTCCAGGACTATTTCCTCGAGCTTCATGAGACAGATCCAATGATGGCAAGGTCAATCGCCCTCTATGCCAAGAGCAATAACATCCAGCTGAAGGCTCCCAAAGTCAAACAGCTAAAGCCTCCATTTCTAGCTGGAACAAACCTTCCTGACAAGGCCTAAATCTTCAAAGAAATTAATCACTGGGCTGGTGAAAGAGGAATTTCAAAGTCGAAGAATCAAGCTGAATGGAAGGAGCTGGAAGAGTTCATCTTCAATAGATATGGTCTAAAGACTGACCATCAAATTGATGAACTAAGGAAGCAGTCAAGCTGAAGACCCAGCCAACTGGGAATTTTTATTTTGAACTTTTGTATTTAGATAATTGTACAAATTCTTCCTATTAATGAAAAGTTCATTTTATCAAAATCAACCTGAAGACAATCTCTCTTTGTCCAGGCTCTGAATATGTTTACCTGCTGTGAATGTTTAATTCGTTGAATCCCCGTTTCCTGTTAAGGGGGAAGCAATTTTTTTGTTTTTCCAACTTGGGGTTTTGGCATCATCAAAAAGGGGGAAATTGTTGGGAAAATTAATAGAGTTTTGAAGTGATACCAAAACCCAGCTGACCCCAACCGAGTAGATGTTTGCACAAGCCCAAGTGTTTTCCAGCTCACCTGTTTGAGCTTATAGATTTTCTATGTTTACAGGTGATCGCTGAAGACAGCAGAAGACCCAGCTGAGTACACAGCAGGGTAAGCCAAGTCGAAGTGTTAAGCAACGTTATCCAGATCCAAGACGATAAAGTTCTTCCAGACACAGCTGTAGGAAAGACCCAGCTCGTGTGACAACTCAGCTCAGCATCAAGACCCAGCAGAGTTCAAGACTCAGCTCAGCATCAAGACCCAGCAGAGTTCAAGACTCAGCTCAGCGTCAAGACCCAGCAGAGTTCAAGACTCAGCTCAGCGTCAAGACCCAGCAGAGTTCAAGACTCAGCTCAGCGTCAAGACCCAGCAGAGTTCAAGACAGCTCAGCGTCATTGATCCAGCAGAGTTCAAGACAGCTCAGAGTCACCAACACAGCAGAGTCGAAGTGAACTTTAGATAAAGTCAGATCTGATCTGGACCATCAGGAACTCGACACCTCAGCACCTAGAAGTCAAACCTAGGATTGCTTTACGAGGAAATCAAGGAAGAAGACAAGTCAATCCTGTCAGAAGTTAGGTAAAGATTCAGAACGGCTCTTTCCAACGGCTAGTTCTAATCTCTCCCTATATATAGAAGTCTTCTTCATCATCAGAAAAGAAAGGAGAGACGAGAGAATAGATTCAAGAGAGATCAACATACTTCATTGAAGGAAGTCTAACCAAAGATCAAGAGATCTCTCAGAAAAGCTTCAAAGAAACAGCAGCCTTCATTCTTATAAGATGTTATTCATTCTCAGGCTGCTGAAACTCTCTCCCACTAGTATCTAGGCATATAATCCTTCCCATCTTAAGCCTAGTTTGAACGAGTTCATAATACTCATTGTTCTTAATTGTAAGAACTCGTTCATAGTTGGAAAACCCCAAACCCAAACCCAGAAAAGGTTAGGTAAAGGTACGCTTGCTCGAAGCGCGTAATTCGAGTGTTGGTTCTGTAGTACCCGCAAACTACAGGTTAGGCTTCAGCTGTGCCCGTAAACAGTCTGGTTACGTTTCGATACAGTACGCGTAAACTTGTATCCAGCTCGAGGAACCAAGCTGCAACGCTTGCTGACTGCGCGAAAAGTCAGTGGTATCCTTAG
This sequence comes from Agastache rugosa, assembly GCA_031470985.1. Taxonomy (NCBI): domain Eukaryota; kingdom Viridiplantae; phylum Streptophyta; class Magnoliopsida; order Lamiales; family Lamiaceae; genus Agastache; species Agastache rugosa. The sequence goes on from CM062607.1 coordinate 17,585,003, forward strand.
TGGATTACCAGAGGTTTCTGGTCGTGGACGTAGGAGTAGTTTCTCCGAACCACGTTAAATAGCTGTGTTCTTTCATGTTTATTTATGCATCCAGCTAACCCTTCATAAGCATTATTTCAAGCTGCATAAACTGACTAACTGAAAAGAGAAACACAGCTTTGCAATATATTTGAAACAACAGACGGACTTTCCAAAATCCCACCACATTCCGCACACAGCCAGCTGTGTCGATCAAGCTGCCTTCCAGCTGGATCGAACACAGCCAGCTCACTCAAAAGAGTTTTAATTGGAAAAGTTTTTAAACCTTGGTGTATTCACCCCCCCCCTCTACACCAAGGTATCCGTCATGGGACCATCATATTTTGAATATACTATGCCATTGTAAATCTTTCAAATTTAAATCATTTTGTATCTAAATATTAAAATTTTGAGGATTAATGAAGAATCTTAATTTGTGTCTCAATTCTTCCAAAACGACAACGTTTAGAAAGATTTATGTCAGCGTAACATATGCAAAAACAAATTCTAGTCCACGTCGTTAACGAACATGCTAAATTAATTTGTCAAATGGCAAAAAATAGGATATGTCGACATTTATAAAAAAAATGGGATTTTTATAACAAAAGACGCCAAAAGTTTGATAATATTTGCAATTAAACCGTTATTATAAGGTTAAAAATACATATTGCTACGTATTGCATCATCAAATTCGAAACACACAATTCATCATCTAGCCGCACTCTCGTGCGACCTGTTACTTGTTGGCGATCGGATCTAGGTCGACCCGATCCGGGTCAATTGTTGACTCTTTTTTTCATGAATTTTTTTCAAAATATAATTCATTTAAAAATTGAAAGTAACATTTGTCCGGATAAAAAAGTAACAATTGTGGTTAACAAAAACAATATTTTTTAAAGTAATAATTATTGTTGACAAAAGTAACATGTTTCAAAGTAACATTTATCGGGATAAAAAGTAATAATTGTGGTAAATAAAAGTAATATTTTTTCAAAGTAATAATTATCGTAGACAAAAGTAACATTGTTCAAAGTAACATTTGTCGGGATAAAAAGTAATAATTAACGATAAAAAAGTAACATTTGGGAATAAACCCTAATTGAAAATTAACAAATCTGATGGTCCCTGAGCTGGGTATTTGGTGTAGGGGGGGGGGGGGTGAATACACCAAATAAATTTTTCGAAACTTTTTCAAGTTAAATCACAGAGTTGGTGAGCTCAGTTATCGATCCAGCTGGGGAGGGTCAGCTGGGTAAATAACTCAGCTGGCGGTGCGGAATGTGGTGGTTTGAAAACTTAGCTCGGTTACTTAGAAAAACTCAGTTTGAAAAGATTAACTTTACGTTTTCAGCTTAGTCAAGTTGTGCAATTTTCAGAGAGACACAGCTATCTTTGGAGAGCAGCTGTGTGTGCAGTTTTGAACAGATATGCAATGATATGAAAGAGTTAGTACAAAACTGAATGTAAAGAGAGAGAGTAAGAAGCACGCGAGTTTTTACGTGGTTCGGAGTAACACCTCCTACGTCCACGACCAGGTTCACTGGTAATCCACTACCACTTGGTTTCCAAGTACCAAGCAACTTCACAACTCTAACCCGAGCTGTGTTCCAACAGTTTGCGGGCACTGTCAAGCCTACACCTTCAGTTTCCGGGTACTGAAGAACCTAACCACTCGAATTACACGCTTCGAGCAAGCGTACCTTTACCTAACCTTTCTGGGTTTGGGTTTGGGTATGGGGTTCTAACTGTGAACGAGTTCTTATAATTAAGAACTTTTGAGTATGATGAACTCGTTCGAAATCTAGGCTTAAGATATACAATGAGTTTGGCCTAGGGAACAGACGAAAAACTAAGCAGTTTCTTAACTAGAAACACTTTAAGATAAAGTGTTCTTTGATCTATGGAGAACTGCTTGAGAGCTTCTGAAGGAATGATGATTTCAAATAATGAAAGCTTATAGAGAGTTTTTCGTGTCTGATCCTGAGGTTGAAGACGGGTTTATATAGGTAGAGATTCAAGACTAGCCGTTGGAGGAGCCGTTTGAATCTTACCTACTCTTCTTAAATACAAGATCTGCCGTTGGGCGTATCTGCACCTGTCTTCATTTGTGTCACATCCTAGGTTCTGAAGTCTAGGATGCTGATTTGGCAATCCCTCATTGGTCGAGGTAGGTTGACTTCCTCTGATTCCGGGATCTTCTGCCTTTAGAGCTGGCTTTTGAATTCAGAGCTGGACTGTCTTGAAGTGAAGTCTTCAGAGATAGTTCCCTTTGTTCTGTACAGCTGGACCGGCTGTGTTTTGAACTCAGCTCGAATTCTCTTCAGCTTGATCAGGCTCTGCTGGATCACTCAGCTGAAGGTTGACGCCTGCTGTCTTCTGCTAGCTGACTCCAGCTGTAAACACAGCTGGGTCGACTGCTGTCTTCCGCTTCCTTAACCTGTAAGCCTAGAAAATCTAAAGCTCAAACAGGCGAGCTGGAAAACACTATTTAGGTTGACGCGATCATCTATTCGGTTGGAGAATTAGTTAGGTTTTGGTATCAAATCGAAACCTTATAATTTTCCCAACAATTTCCCCCTTTTTGATGATGCCAAAATCTATCTGAGACAACTTATGACGCAGAAAAACTTGTGTTTTATTAATGTAAGAATATACATTATAACACAGGAAAAAGAAAGAAGAAAAAAAATCTTCAAATCTTCAGTCTTCAATCCTTCAGTCTTCAATCCCAGTTGGCTGGGTCTTCTCTTCTGCATCCGTTGCTTCTTTCTTTTGACTCGTCTCTTCAGCTGATTCTGATCCAGCTGGTTCCTCTAGCTCAACAGTTTGTCTCTTCTTTGACTTGTCTCTCTTCTTCCTTACTTCCCCCTTTTTGGCATGATCAAACAGGGTGGGAGAGATACACCATCGGCTGTTGCGATGTTTTAGTTTGGCGAAACTGTGGTTTTCAGCTCTGAGCAGCGAGGTTTGGAGTCTAAGTGGCTCAGCTGTTGTGTTAGCTGGCTCTTCTTCAGTTGCATTAGCCTCAGCTGTGATTGCAGACACAGCGTCCTTGGCCTGATTCAGCTGGGGCAGTCCAGCTGAGTGCTTGGAGGGATGAGTTGGCACTGGAGATAGCATCTTCTGAGTCGGGCACAACTTCATTCCTTGCAACTTTTGCTTCTTCAGACTTCTTAGATTGAATGAGAAAGTCTGATTCAGCACTTGAGGGACTTGTATTCAGCTCATATCATCATCATCCAGCTGCAGGTGATCGTTGGCTGGGTGATGTTTCTCATTTGAGCTTGGTGCAGGGACTTGAGCATCTTTCATCGGAAGATCTCGAAGCTGGTGTCCCTGTGGAGCTGAAGGAAACTGAGGAGAAGGCGGTTGAAGTATCCCATCTGTCTTGGGGTTTAAGCTTGGTTGATCAGCTGGAATACTCCGTTGCGGAGTTGGTGACGATGATGTTCACGCAGGGACGTGAACTTCTTCTCCACCGTAAGAAACGACCGCTTGTGGGCCTTCTGCTCTTCGGAGAGTGATTACGAATTCTCTCATAATGTCAGCTGGCTTCACTGCTGACTGACTGAGCACCTTTGACTTGAGTCTTCTGTTTGAAGACAGTGCTTCAGCATATTATGTCTCCTCAAGTTGTCTCCGATTCCCAGCTGGGACGGAGATAGATGCATTCTGCTTTTTCTCCTGCATCTTTTTCTGTGCCTCCTGTGGTGGAGCAAGAGCTTTGTCATGACTGCTCTTGAATACTCCGGCTTTATCAACATCTGGTCCAGGTCTGTTGACGTTGATTTTTGCATCCCAGGGAGTTGTATGTCCCGTTCTCTCTTTTATGTTGAGAGAATCAGTGGGGCTGAGGAGGTCTTTTTCCTTTGACATTCCCAGAAAGTTTTCTGCACCTTCCTGGTGAATGACGTTCTTGAGCTTTGCAGTCTCCCACTGCGCTGGCCTGGATCTGTCGATGTGCTTCACCTTCTTCTGGACTTCCGTCTTCTTTGAGGTTCCTGAGAGTTAAGCAACTCTTATCTTGAAGCTTTGACAGATTCTTCAAGTTTGATCGGCTTCGGGAGATATCTTTCTGGATTCCATGTTCTTCTTCTGCATCTTTTGTTAGTAGTAACACATAATACTAATTGATGGAAATAAGAAAGAATGCCGAAAAACTTTCTAGGGTTGATGCGTATATCTTCTAGCATATTTAAAGAGTTTTCGTGATGAATGGACGATCAAGATTTATCTATTGATAAGAAGATCTACGACTGGGAGTGATTCTTGCGATATATTAATTTCTTGATTAGAAAAATGTGAGTTAATGCGCGAGAGAGAACGGTTGGGGCGTTTTGACTTTTGCCTCGAAACTCCCATTATTCAATTCTTTGCAGACTTTTAATTAAGATTGATTAGATATGACAAGATGTGAGTTGACAGAAAAACAGATTGAGTAGGTGTAATTAATGTTGTTGCAAACCTCTCAGCTGATCATTGTAGTCAGCTGATACCTCTGTTGAGTGGGTGTGCTGGGTCATTGTGGTTCCAGCTGATTCCCCCTCAGCTGAATTCACTTACAGCATCTGGTTTAGCTGAATTCTTTCTCAGCTGATATCAGTGACGTTGATTCTGAATTTCAGTTGTCTGCTTGCGTTCAATTTGGGTGCTTCGTTTCCGTTCACTCGGGTCTCGTTCCGTTCGGTAGGTGAAGCATCGTCTGGGTTGAGAAGTCCAAGTAATCCGCACAGCATTTTGAATCTTGCTTCTATCAGCGGTTTTGTGAGAATATCAGCCCGCTGTATGTCTGTGTGAATTTTCTCAACAATCACATCCTTCTTTTCTACGTGATCTCTGATGAAATGATGTCGTACGTCTACATGTTTGCATCTTGTGTGAAGTACTGGATTTTCAGATATTGCAATAGCACTTGAGCTATCACAGAAGATTGGAACTTGACCAGTTTTCACTTCATAGTCATCCAGCTGATGCTTCAGCCAGAGAATTTGAGAGCAGCAGCTTTCAGCAGCCATATATTCTGCTTCTGTCGTGGAAGTTACGACGCACGTTTGTTTCTTTGAAAACCATGAAATCAACTTACTTCCTAAGAACTGACAAGTTCCTGAAGTTGATTTTCTGTCCAATCGATCTCCAGCGAAGTCTGAATCTGAGTATCCAGTCAGCTGTAGATTGTCTTCAGCTGGGTACCACAGCCCAACATTCTGAGTTCCTTTGAGTTATTTGAGAATGTTCTTGGCTGCTTGCATGTGTGCTTCCTTTGGATCAACTTGAAATCTGGCACACACTCCGACTCCGTAAGAGATGTCTGGACGACTTGCTGTTAGATACAGCAGGGATCCTATTATCCCTCTGTATTTGCTGGAATCAACTGACTTCCCTTCAGTTCCAGGTTCAATCTTCCAGTTGGTGTTCATTGGAATCTTTACAGTTCTGCTGGATTGAACTCCATACTTGGCGATCAAGTCTTTCACGTATTTGGATTGATTTATGAAAATCCCTTCTGATGATTGCTTGACTTGAAGTCCTAGGAAGAAACTCATTTCTCCCATCATGGACATTTGGAACTTCTCTGACATCATCTCTCCAAATCTTTGGCATAAGAAGCTTGATCTTGATCCAAAGATAACGTCGTCTACGTAGATTTGAACAACCAGGATGTCTTCTCCTGACTTGATGGTAAAGAGAGTTCTGTCTACTGAGCCCTTCTTGAATCCTTTGGATACGAGAAAATTTGACAGAGTGTCATACCAAGCTCGAGGTGCTTGCTTCAATCCATAAAGAGCCTTCTTTAGCTTGTAGACTTTATTTCCTTCTACTTCGAATCCTGAAGGTTGTTCAACGTAGACGTCTTCTTTGATTTCTCCATTTAAGAATGCACACTTCACATCCATTTGATAGACCTTGAATTTGTGATGTGCTGCAAAGGCGAGAAATAGTCTGATTGCTTCCAATCGTGCTACTGGAGCAAATGATTCTTCGAAGTCAATTCCTTCCTGCTGAGTGTAGCCCTTGGCAACCAGTCGAGCTTTGTTTCTGATGACGACTCCCAGGGTATCCAATTTGTTCTTGAATATCCATTTGAGTCCTATGACTTTGACTTCTTGAGGTCTGTCGACCAATTCCCAGACACAATTTCTGAGGAATTCGTTCAGCTCTTCTTGCATGGCGTTGGTCCAAGGCACACTCTTCAAAGCTTCGAGAATTGATTGAGGCTCTGGCACTTGAGCTACGTAACACGCCATCAGAGCTGTGTCTTCATCATAGACCGTCAGTTCAAGCTCTACTGAGAGTTGAGCTGTGTCAGCTGCTTCTTGATGATCCGATAGAGCTTGAGCAGCTGAGCTTCTGGTTTTGACTTGGTCAAATGGTTCTCCGATAATTGCTGATGATGGATGATCTTCAATCCATCTTCTCCTCTTACGAATTTCTTCTTCCAATTGATTGATGCTTGACGTGGCTAAATTTTGTCTGACTTGGAGTTGCTCAGGAGTTAAATCTTGAGAGTTTGGCTCTCTTTGATTTATATTTTGGGGAGACTTCTGTAGAGGCTCAGCTGGAGATGGAGCTAGGGACTCAGCTGTGTTTGGATTCCCAGCTGATGATGTTCCCCCTTGATTTGGCGTTGAAGTTTCTTCTCGATTTCCAGCTGGTGGAGATTCTTGGTTGATTTGAAGTTCCTCCTCTGGCTCATTGTCCCAAATTATTGGTTCAGCCAGATTCCTGATTCTATTCTCTTGAGCTCTTGTCTGAATCAATCTTGAAGATTCTCCTTCGCTTCTTCGTTTGATAGAATCTCTATATTCGAAGGAGGATTCGTCAAAGGTAACATGTGGAGTTACTTCGACTATTTGAGTTCTTCTGTTGAAGACTCTGTATGCTTTACTCACAGCGGAGTAACCAAGGAATACTCCTCGGTCTGTCTTCTCATCGAACGTCTTGAGCTGTGTCTTCCCATTGTTGAGGATGTGACATTTGGATCCGAATACCTTGAAATATCCAATGTATGGTATTCTGTTATTCCATAGCTCATACGGAGTCTTTCCTTGCCTTGATGTGAGTAGGGAGCGATTCTGAGTGAAGCAAGCTGTGTTGATTGCTTCAGCCCAGAACTTCTTTGGAATGGCAGAGCTAGCTAGCATTGAGGTAGCTACTTCCTTGAGAGTTCTGTTTCTTCTTTCTGCTACACCATTCTGCTGAGGTGTGCGAGCTGCAGATGTTTGGTGTTGAACTCCGTTCTTCTCGCAATAATCATAAATAGTTTCATTTAGAAACTCCGTTCCACGATCTGATCTTATTGACATTATCTTGCACTCCTTCTGTGTTGATAATCTTTCCAGCAGGATAGGCAGCTTAGTTCTGGTTTCGCTCTTCTGGTACAAGAATGATACCCATGTGAATCTTGAGAAATCATCCACAACGACCAGAGTATATTTTCTGCCATTGAAGCTTGCTGGAGTAACTGGACCAAAAAGATCCATGTGAAGAAGTTGAAGTACTCGATCAGTTGACTGAACTGGCTTGAGAGAGAATGAAATTCTTGTCTGCTTTCCTTGTTAACACGCGCTGCACATATGACTTTTGTCATATACTTGATCTGGAATTCCATTAGCGAGCTGGTTCCTAGCCAGTTTGTTGATTGTCTTGAAGTTGAGATGATTCAGCCGTCTGTGCCACAGCCAGCTGACTTCATTGCTGCTTTTTGATACAAGACAAGTCTCAGGAGGGCTGCTGTTCCAGTCAGCAAAGTACATATTTCCTTCTCTTTTCCCTCTTAGGAGTATCTGCTTGGTTTCCCTGTGCTTCACTGTGCATCCCTGTGCATCAAACTTGACAGAAAAACCGTTGTCGCAGAATTGGCTAATGGAAAGCAAGTTATGTTGCAATCCTTGTACATAAGAAACATTTGGGATTATAACATTTCTGGTTTTAAATGTACCATAACCTTTGGTTAGGCCTTTGGAGTTGTCACCAAATGTTACTTGTGGACCTGTACGCTCGATATACTCCTGGAGTAGATGCTTTAGGTGCGTCATGTGCTTGGAACATCCACTGTCCAAGTACCATAGCGTTCTCATTGACTCCTCAGAGATGCGTCGATTCCTTGCAACCTAAACAAAAAATTAAAATTCAGGTACCCAGTTTTAATTGGGTCCTTGTGGGTTAGACAGAGATCATTTGATGACCCAGATCTGCTTGATGACTCGAATTGGGTCATTTGATCTGATAATTCTCTCAGCTGAGTCGATATACACATTCTTTGTGTTCTTCGGTTGTTGCTGGCGGGGTCTTGATCTCCTTGTCTTCCTGTTTTGATGTCTTGATTTCTTTTGGTTTCCAGCTGTGTGCCTAGCTGAGACGTTCCTTTGTCTCTGCTGTCTCATGTGATGCTGTGGCTGGAAATGATTATCCAGCGGATACTCATATGAGTGGTATCCAGCTGGGTATCTCTGATATCTTGGTTGATATCAATCAATGTGCTGGTGTTGTTGCTGATATCTGTAAAATCCAGCCTGTTGTCTTCGTTGAGGTTGAGCACGTTGCTGTCTGAGTTGGGCTTGAGGTTGTCGCACAGCTGACCTTCTTGATGCCTGCTGTGTTCTCGACGGAGCTTGAGATTGTTTCACAGCTGGTCTTCCCGACGCCTGCTGTGTCCTCAACTGTTGATGCTGAGTTGCTGGGATTGAATGTTCATTTGCACGTACAAACATAACCTTTGTTCCACTTGTGGAGGCAATGTTTGAGGCATCCTTTGATTCGTTGTATCCCAGTCCCGCTTTGAGTGCTGCTGGACGCTGAGCACTAATGATCTCGTCCATTGTTGACGTGGCTTTGATGAGAGCTACTATCTTCTTAGATAGTACCTCTTCGGTGCTTTTTAGCTCAATGATCAGCTGACTTCCTTTCCGATTCAGCTGTGACCTTTTCCACATCTTCTATCAGCTGTTTCTTCTCATAGTAGAATTCCTTCATCAGCTGATCTTGTTTCACTATTTTGTCTTTTAGTGAAACGACTTCCTGTTGGAGCTGAGTTGTATCAGCTGCGTCTGATACTTTTGTCTTTTCCAGTTCCGCTTTCAGCTCGGCATTCTCACACATAATGACGTCAAGGATCTCTTGAAGTTCCTTGGAATCGTTCATTACTTTCTCTACTAGACTCCAATCAGGTAGTCCAGATTCTGAGACCTGTGTAGAGTGTTCGTGTGATGGTGAGATGTTAGATAAACTTTGAGTTCGAGACATTACCTCATCTTCATCGATGCCGTCTGTTTGTCCCATGAAGCATGTATCCCAATCAGGTTCATCATGGGCCATCAGGGCTTCTTCTTCCGAGTCTGAAAATGGCATGTCATCCATTTTGTTGCACTCTGATTCTTCATCGGCGATATAAGCTCTCCTTCTGTCAGCTGCCTTAGCTTTCAGTTGGTCTTTATCTTTCTTGGACAGCTTTGGACAATCTTGCCGGTAGTGTCCTGGTTCCTTGCAGTTGAAGCAACCTTCTTCTGTTCGTTTATCAGCTGACTTCTCATCAGCTGCTGTGTACTTGTCTCTGTAAGTTCTTGCGAACTTCTTGTATTTGCCTTTGCTGGTGTTGAGTCTGTTGTAGTTTTTGACCAGCATGGCTATTTCTTCAAGTAGCTCTTCCTTGCTCATGTCCTTCTTATCCTTCTTCGATGACTCAGCTGACTGTAAATATGCGGATTTTTCAGAGTTGGCTCTGAACGCAATCTCCTTTGTTGCAGGTGTCAGCTCTCCATCTTTTTGATTGCTTGAAGATTCTTTCATTGTAATCTTCAAGTTGTACTCGTTGGCTTTGAGCAGGGAGTATAATCTTTCAGTTGAAAGATCACCTAAGTCACTTCGACTTTCGTGTACCACCTTGTAGGTGTTCCATTCAGTTGTGAGTGCTGAAAGAACTTTTAGATTCTCTTCTCGCTGGGTATACTTCCCAGTTCTAATTGTCTCTATCTCGATGACTATGTTTGAGAACCTTAGCTCCATCGCTTCGATGGACTCGTTGGCTAGCTGCTTGAAGTTGTCGAATTTTTGGCAAGCTATTGTGAATTTGTTTTCTTTGATTTCTTCAGATCCTTCACATAGCTTGGCAAGTATTTCCCACATCTCTTTGGCTGTCTCGCACTTGATGATCTTACTCAGGTAGGCGTTTGAGACTGTTGATGAGATGGTGTTTCTTGCGAAGCTGTCCAGTCCAACTTGATTTCGTTCTTCTGATGAGTAATCCTTCTTTGGCTTGAGAATTGGCCGGTATTCTGGTTGTCCTCCATCTTGAGTTGGGACAAGCTCGTTCCCTGATTTGTAGATGATGATGGGTCCATCTGTGATGACGTCCCACATCATATCGTGATGCGCACAGAGAAAGCTCTTCAGTCTGAACTTCCATATTGCATACTCGTCTACCGAGAAGGTGGGAAGATTCCTTTTAAGATAAGAATCCATAGAAATATGTTGTATGTAATAATATGAGTTTTTCTGAAAAACGGATCTGTTCAGTTGACCACTGACACAGAGTTTCAAGACAAATCTCTTGATTCGAAACAGCGGTCGTTTGAACCACTGCTCTGATACCAATTGATGGTCCCTGAGCTGGGTATTTGGTGTAGAGGGGGAGGTGAATACACCAAATAGATTTTTCGAAACTTTTTCAAGTTAAATCACAGAGTTGGTGAGCTCAGTTATCGATCCAGCTAGGGAGGGTCAGCTGGGTAAATAACTCAGTTGGCGGTGCGGAATGTGGTGGTTTGAAAACTTAGCTCGGTTACTTAGAAAAACTCAGTTTGAAAAGATTAACTTTACGTTTTCAGCTTAGTCAAGTTGTGCAATTTTCAGAGAGACACAGCTGTCTTTGGAGAGGAGCTGTGTGTGCAGTTTTGAACAGATATGCAATGATATGAAAGAGTTAGTACAAAACTGAATGTAAAGAGAGAGAGTAAGAAGCACGCGAGTTTTTACGTGGTTCGGAGTAACACCTCCTACGTCCACGACCAGGTTCACTGGTAATCCACTACCACTTAGTTTCCAAGTACCAAGCAACTTCACAACTCTAACCCGAGCTGTGTTCCAACAGTTTGCGGGCACTGTCAAGCCTACACCTTCAGTTTCCGAGTACTGAAGAACCTAACCACTCGAATTACACGTTTCGAGCAAGCGTACCTTTATGAATGAATGGACACATATTCAAAAAACTCAAAAGTTTTATGAATTCATTCTTGTGGATTCAAACTCCATTGAGTTAGTTCATAATAAGGATCCCAAAGATCCTAAGAAAATTTCATTTTCAAAATGCATTATCAAAAGAATTCATCATTATGATGAATGGACTTTTCCTCATCATGAAAGAGGATTTTCAAAACCTTTTACTCCAAAAGGATATACTTATCCTGATTACAAAATGGCCTGGTTCAGAATGTTTTTTCTCAGACCATTTGATCATTCATGGTTCTTCACATTTCATAATAGCTTTCCAAAAACCACTTATCCAATTTGGTTTTTAGAATGGTGGATGGACTTCGGTCCACTTCCAACGATTCTCCCTGATGATATCCATGAAGGATATAAACTATTCATTTCAAAAGCCCCTGGCCCGATTCATTTAAAAGAAATTCAATTCTATTCTGAATTCAAAGTTCCTTGGATTCTTTGTTGGAGCTTTTCATTTGCTCAATATTACAAAGAACCTATTCCTATTTCAATAGTCAGAGAATTCAAAATTAAATGGTGGGAGAAATTTTCAAGTAAATACTGCAATGTTCAAGTTGTTCAAAAGTTTCTTCATACAGGTGAAAAGCCCAAATGGGAGAAACCTTATAAAAATACTATTCATACTCCCATTCATACTTCTTCTCATGACAAGCAGAAGCAAAAATCAAAAGAGGAATCTTCTCCTCTATCTCAAAAACAAATGAAAATGTTTCAACTTCTGGAAGATGAGCCAGACTTAGCAAAAGATTACATTAAATTTATTAAATCAAAGAAGGACTCAGAATCTGATGAAACCACATCAGAAGGATCTAATTTTGATCCATTCGGAGGACCCTGTGCTCAAGATCCATATGATTTCTAATCATATGGTTTTTATTTCAAAATTTGGACTTTAATGTTCCAAGCCCATTGGGTAAAACATTAACTAGCCCATTGGTTTTTACGTGGTTCGGAGTAACACCTCCTACGTCCACGACCAGGTTCACTGGTAATCCACTACCACTTGGTTTCCAAGTACCAAGCAACTTCACAACTCTAACCCGAGCTGTGTTCCAACAGTTTGCGGGCACTGTCAAGCCTACACCTTCAGTTTCCGGGTACTGAAGAACCTAACCACTCGAATTACACGCTTCGAGCAAGCGTACCTTTACCTAACCTTTCTGGGTTTGGGTTTGGGTATAGGGTTCTAACTGTGAACGAGTTCTTACAATTAAGAACTTTTGAGTATGATGAACTCGTTCGAAATCTAGGCTTAAGATATACAATGAGTTTGGCCTAGGGAACAGACGAAAAACTAAGCAGTTTCTTAACTAGAAACACTTTAAGATAAAGTGTTCTTTGATCTATGGAGAACTGCTTGAGAGCTTCTGAAGGAATGATGATTTCAAATAATGAAAGCTTGTAGAGAGTTTTTCGTGTCTGATCCTGAGGTTGAAGACGGGTTTATATAGGTAGAGATTCAAGACTAGCCGTTGGAGGAGCCGTTTGAATCTTACCTACTCTTCTTAAATACAAGATCTGCCGTTGGGCGTATCTGCGCCTGTCTTCATTTGTGTCACATCCTAGGTTCTGAAGTCTAGGATGCTGATTTGGCAATCCCTCATTGGTCGAGGTAGGTTGACTTCCTCTGATTCCGGGATCTTCTGCCTTTAGAGCTGGCTTTTGAATTCGTAGCCGGATCGTCTTGAAGTGAAGTCTTCGCAGATAGTTCCCTTTGTTTTGTACTGTTGGACCGGCCGTGTTTTGAACTCGGCTCGAATTCTCTTGACTTGATCGAGCTCGCCGGATCACTCACCGAAGGTTGACGCCCGTCGTCTTCTCGTTAGCCGACTCCGGTAAACACAGCTGGGTCGACTCCTGTCTTCCGCTTCCTTAACCTGTAAGCCTAGAAAATCTAAAGCCTAGAAAATCTAATGGCTCTGATACCATTAGTTAATTTGTTAATTATCAATGGCATCTAGATTAAGAAGTTTTTTTTCCAAAAACAATAGTATGAATAATTCTGGTATTATTCAGTCAAAGGAAATACATATTCCAGATAATTATGATAAGTGGAAAATTCCTGAACAACAAATTGAAACAATTTATTCAATAGGTTCTTTAGTTTTTAGAACTGCATTTTCAATTAAAACTCATGAAGAAACAATTTTTGTTCAAGAAGGATTTCAAAGTATACAATTATTATCAAATGTATCTATTAAGAAATACCTTGAGAAAGGATATAGATATATTCATTTTGGTTTAATTCAAGTAGCTGTTAAACCCTTAGTTCATATAGGAGTCGATGCTCCAATTTATTTAGCTTTAAGAGATAATAGACTCAAAAGATATAAAACTTCACTCTTAGCAATGATTCAAACTAATATTTGTAATGGTCCTATCTATTTCAATTGTGCACCCAATTATTCAATAGATCTAACAGACCCATTAATTCAAGATTCTTTAATCCTTGATGTTCATCTTCAAGGAGATGAATTCAAAAACTTATGCAAAAACTTTGCAATAATGTATCGTGTTTACTTTAGATTAATGTCTTCTCAATTAAATCCAAAATTCTTACTTTCTCCAACTTCAAAAGAAGAAACTGTCATGCTTCAAATTGAAGCTGATAATCCAACATATTTTGTTCCTAAAAGATTAAAATGGAATGAAATAACTATTCCTAAAGAATTCATAATTCAAACTCAACAAATTCCAAGAAGAATTGAGAGACGAGAAGTCTCTGAAATAGAAGAAGATAACGATGGTAGAATTCTACTTCGTTTTAATTCTTTTAGACAATCAAATAGAAATTCAATAAGAATTCAAGAAGCCTCATCTAGAAGTTCTTTTTCTGAAGAATCTAGATCTGATTTTTCAAATATTCAAAATATTAGAGTTAATTATAAAACTTCAATTCCCTCAACTAATTATCAAACAGATGATGGATCCTCAATGGGATCTCCAACTATTTCCCAAATGGGAAATCAAATTAATGTAATCATAGAAAATGAATTTTCAATGAATCTCAAATATCTTGATGATAAATTCAATGATCCAGAATACAAAGATAAAAAAGAATGGTTTTTAAAATTAGAAAAACCAATTAGAGAACGACTTGAAGTCGAATGGATTCATGAAATAAAAAATAAATATAGATTCAATTTTCCTATTTTACATTGGTTTCAAGCTTATTGTCAACTCAATGATATTAATAATGTTTATGATTTAGATCAAATAAATGTTCAAACAAATCTTTACAAAACTTGGAAACTGTCCTCAGGTTCCACATTAACTTCAATACATCCTCCTTTACAAAATATTAAGATTCAAGTTCCCAATGGGGAAATATCTGCAACTCCTTTTCGAACTGGAAGGGAAGGAGATGATACTCCAAAAATGAGTGATATTAAAAAGATTCATGAACAAAATAATTATTCAAATCAAATACTGCATACAATTGCAGAACAAATAGATCATATCTCAACAAAGATTGATTCTCAAAAAACAATAGTAACAAAATTTCCTAATGATATTTCAAATCCACATTTTATTCCAAGAAGTTTGCCAAACAAAATAGAAAGTAATTTAAAACTTTCTAATACTCATAATCTTATAGAAAAGATATCTCAAAAAATAGCAGATAAACCCTCTGCTTCTGGAACTAAAAATATTAATTGTTTAGATAATGATATTAATAATTCTGATAATGAAATCAATAGAATTAATTTCAAAACAGGAACAAAAGCTTATTATAACAATAGGCATACACCCCCTGATATTCAATTCAAAGAAATATCTCAATTTAAAAATAATTCAAAATATGATGGCCAATCTATTCATGAATGGAATATTGATGGCAAATCTGAGTATGAAATACTCAATACACTTCAAGAAATGGGTATGTCAAGAGTTGCCTACAAAATTCAAAACATGACCGAAGAGAATGCTGCTGCATTAATTGTATCAGGATTTACTGGTCAACTCAAAAATTGGTGGGATAACTCACTTGATAATATTAATAAATTACAAATTCTCCAACATACTATCACCTTCGAAGAAGAAGATGGTACATTCATTGAAAAGAATGATGCTTGTGATTTCTTAATAATCACAATAGGTATGTATTTCATAGGAAATCCAAAAGAAGAATTAGATTCAACTCAAATTGTTTTATCAAATTTAAGATGTCCAACTCTATCTGTTTACAGATGGTATAAAGATGTCTTTTTAACTCATATACTCAAAAGAAATGATTGCAATGCTTCTTTCTGGAAAGAAAGATTCATAGCAGGATTACCAAAATTATTTGGTGAAAGAATTCATCAAAAACTCAAAGAAGCCACTGGCTTAAGTGAAATCAAATTTGAAACAATTACATATGGGCAATTATTTGCTTTTATTAAAAAAGAGGGATTATCTCTCTGTTCTGAACTCAAAATTCAATCCAAATATGGAAATGAAAAGAATAGATTCCGAAAAGAAATCGGAACTTTCTGTGAAGCTTTTGGTCTTCAAAAGATTCAAGCCCCTTCTTCAAAATTAAAAATTAATGAAAGAAAGAATTCAAAAACCCGGGAGTATAAAGGGTATAATAGAAAAAAGTTTTACAAAAAACCTTTTGATAAATCAAAAACTTATTCAAGAAAACCTTTTAATAAAAAATCTAATGATTCAAAAATATATTGTTGGAAATGTCATAAAGAAGGACATAAGGCAGATGTCTGTCCTCTTTAAAAGAAAATTAATGAAATATTCAATGATAATGAAGATCTTAGAAATAAGATTTCAAGTTTACTTATATCAGATAAAATACCTTCTGATAGTGATTCAAATAATTCTGAAGATAATTCAGAAAATGATTTAGATAATAATTTCATAAATCAAATAGACTTTAATAGTGAAGATTCAAATGATGACGAAGATCCTTGTCAAGGATTTTGTCCTATTAATATTAATGTAATTTCAAAAGATAAGAGTGAAAAAGAATTACTTTTTGACCTTATTGAAAAGGTTCCTGATTCAAATGATAGACAAAAATATTTAATAAGACTTAGAGATATAATTCTCAAAGAAGAAACTCCAAAGAAAGATAAGAATATCTTATCTGTTGAACCTTTTAGTATTTCAAAACTATTTGAAAAGTTACCCAATTCATCTATTTACAATAATAATATTAATATAAATGATTTACAAAGAGAAATTAATAATCTCAAAAAAGAAGTTAATCTTCTTAACAAAGATATTAATATCTTACATACAAAAGATCTCGAGTTAGAAGCGAGATTAGCTTTATTAAAAAATATTCAAGACATTCCTGAAAGTTCAGAATGTCAAGATCAATCTCAAAATCTTATCAATAATACTTCAATATTTAATATTGAACAAATATCTTTTCAAAAATGGAATTCAATAATAACTCTTGTTGTTGATGATTTCAAAATTAATGTTACCTGTCTAATTGACAGTGGAGCAGATCAAAATTGTATTAAAGAAGGTCTTATTCCTTCTAAATACTATGAAAAGACTAATGAAAGATTGGTAGCGGCTAACGCCACTCCACTCAATATCAAATACAAATTATCCAATGCATTTATTTGCAATAATGGATATTGTTTCAAAACTCCATTCATATTAGTTAAAAATCTTAACCAAGATGTTATTCTTGGAAACCCATTTTTAACTACAATTTACCCATTCAAAGTTAATGGTAATGGAATCACTACTAACATTTTAGGAAATAATATATCATTCAAAATTTTAAATCCTATTCAAGAAATAGACATTTCTTTACTTCAAAAACATTTTATCTCTCAAATAAATGTTATTCAAAGAGAAGAACCTCATGATGTAGAAAGAATTAATAAAGAAATCAAAAACATCATCAATGATTTACCTTTCATTGATGCATCTCATACATCTCATATTTCAAAAATAAATATTATTTCTATTATTATTTTTAAAGTAAATTATGAAATTGTTATTCAAAAATATTCTTTTAAATTAGAATGCAAATATATTCTCTATAGAGAAAATCTTACTTTAAATAATTCATATCCTATTAAGGAATTTATTAATCATAATTTTAATGTTTATTCAAAAATAAATAATACAAAAATAGAAAATTTTTATTTACCTGATTTTCTAATTAAAAATTGTCTTTCAAAATTATACAGAAAAGAGATGAGTCGCCAGACGCCAGATCACTATCAAAATCTGTCCTTGACCTCATCACCAATTTCAAAACCCAATCAATTTCATATTCTTTCTGAATATCCCAATTTACCTTATTCACAAATAGTGAAGGCTCCTGCCCCAGCTACTCCTTCAAAAACTTCAAAATCCATTGTGGAAGTTTCCTCCACTTCGAAAATCTATTTCACTAAACCAAATACTCAACACGTTTCATTAACCAGATTTCCAACATGTCCAGATTTCAATACATTGAAAGACATTCTTTCAAGATATTTCCCAGAAGGATGTCAGTGGTACTCTGACAATATTCAAAAAACTCAAAAGTTTTATGAATTCATTCTTGTGGATTCAAACTCTATTGAGTTAGTTCATAATAAGGATCCCAAAGATCCTAAGAAAATTTCATTTTCAAAATGCATTATCAAAAGAATTCATCATTCTGATGAATGGACTTTTCCTCATCATGAAAGAGGATTTTCAAAACCTTTTACTCCAAAATGATATACTTATCCTGATTACAGAATGGCCTGGTTCAGAATGTTTTTTCTCAGACCATTTGATCATTCATGGTTCTTCACATTTCATAATAGCTTTCCAAAAAACCACTTATCCAATTTGGTTTTTAGAATAGTGGATGGACTTCGGTCCACTTCCAACAATTCTCCCTGATGATATCCATGAAGGATATAAACTATTCATTTCAAAAGCCCCTGGCCCGATTCATTTAAAAGAAATTCAATTCTATTCTGAATTCAAAGTTCCTTGGATTCTTTGTTGGAGCTTTTCATTTGCTCAATATTACAAAGAACCTATTCCTATTTCAATAGTCAGAGAATTCAAAATTAAATGGTGGGAGAAATTTTCAAGTAAATACTGCAATGTTCAAGTTGTTCAAAAGTTTCTTCATACAGGTGAAAAGCCCAAATGGGAGAAACCTTATAAAAATACTATTCATACTCCCATTCATACTTCTTCTCATGACAAGCAGAAGCAAAAATCAAAAGAGGAATCTTCTCCTCTATCTCAAAAACAAATGAAAATGTTTCAACTTCTGGAAGATGAGCCAGACTTAGCAAAAGATTACATTAAATTTATTAAATCAAAGAAGGACTCAGAATCTGATGAAACCACATAAGAAGGATCTAATTTTGATCCATTCGGAGGACCCTGTGCTCAAGATCCATATGATTTCTAATCATATGGTTTTTATTTCAAAATTTGGACTTTAATGTTCCAAGCCCATTGGGTAAAACATTAACTAGTCCAAAAGCAAACGGCTCTTGGTAAAGACATTTCAAATCCGTTGATCCCTGTCAATTTGGGAAAAATTGATCAAAAACATTATTCAAATATGTTTTAAAAACCCACAGAGAAATCTGAGGTCACAGTTTAAACTGTGCATTTAAATTCATAAATGGTTTGAATCAGAAGTTTCTCGGTGAAACGAGTATTCAAAAACCATGTGCTCAAAACCAGCAGCTGTTTCACACAGTTGGCCAGCTGTCTTCCTCTACCGACAGCTTTATTCAACAAAAGCATTTGAATGCTTTTTCAAAAGATGACATTCAAAAGCTACGACAAATTTCAACAAAGGTGATAAAGAGTGCTTATCTACTCCTCCACTTGCAAAAGTTGATGGTGACTTTGGAGTCATCCAACCACTCCTTTACTTTTCAAAAAGATGAAGAAGACGGATGGTTGTCCTCAAGCATTCAAAACTTCTATATAAGAAGCTCAAATGTAATTAGTTTAGGCATTCAATATTTAGCCCAAAAAAGAAATTTGACGAGCAAGTCAATTTCTCAAAATATTTCCTATCCCTTCTCATATTATTCCTCTCTCTCTCAAACTGTATCTTACTTAATTGTAAGTTTATTTTATTTCAATTTTAAAGATTTTATTTTCAAAGTCTTCCGCCTTTCAATTTCAATCTAATTTTACTCTGTTTTATTCCTATTTTCCACTCTTCATCATGCATTCATTCATCTGCATGTGTCCTGGCTCCTAATGGTATCAGAGCCATTCAAATTATTGTCTAGGAAAGAACTTTTCTTTCTATAGATCCTATTCATACTAGTTAAATTTCCAAAGATTTAGAGAAAATTGTTGGTGTGACGGTTTGGTCAGCCCTCGAATCCGTTGGTCAGCCCAGGTGAGGTGGTCCCGGTGGTGGTCCCTGTCATTTACAATTTGTGCTCTAGAACTTTGTTAATTTCATTAGTATCAATGGCATCTAGATTAAGAAGTCTTTTTTCCAAAAACAATAGTATGAATAATTCTGGTATTATTCAGTCAAAGGAAATACATATTCCAGATAATTATGATAAGTGGAAAATTCCTGAACAACAAATTGAAACAATTTATTCAATAGGTTCTTTAGATTTTAGAACTGCATTTTCAATTAAAACTCATGAAGAAACAATTTCTGTTCAAGAAGAATTTCAAAGTATACAATTATTATCAAATGTATCTATTAAGAAATACCTTGAGAAAGGATATAGATATATTCATTTTGGTTTAATTCAAGTAGCTGTTAAACCCTTAGTTCATATAGGAGTCGATGCTCCAATTTATTTAGCTTTAAGAGATAATAGACTCAAAAGATATAAAACTTCACTCTTAGCAATGATTCAAACTAATATTTGTAATGGTCCTATCTATTTCAATTGTGCACCCAATTATTCAATAGATCTAACAGACCCATTAATTCAAGATTCTTTAATCCTTGATGTTCATCTTCAAGGAGATGAATTCAAAAACTTATGCAAAAACTTTGCAATAATGTATCGTGTTTACTTTAGATTAATGTCTTCTCAATTAAATCCAAAATTCTTACTTTCTCCAACTTCAAAAGAAGAAACTGTCATGCTTCAAATTGAAGCTGATAATCCAACATATTTTGTTCCTAAAAGATTAAAATGGAATGAAATAACTATTCCTAAAGAATTCATAATTCAAACTCAACAAATTCCAAGAGGAATTGAGAGACGAGAAGTCTCTGAAATAGAAGAAGATAACGATGGTAGAATTCTACTTCATTTTAATTCTTTTAGACAACCAAATAGAAATTCAATAAGAATTCAAGAAGCCTCATCTAGAAGTTCTTTTTCTGAAGAATCTAGATCTGATTTTTCAGATATTCAAAATATTAGAGTTAATTATAAAACTCCAATTCCCTCAACTAATTATCAAACAGATGATGGATCCTCAATGGGATCTCCAACTATTTCCCAAATGGGAAATCAAATTAATGTAATCATAGAAAATTAATTTTCAATGAATCTCAAATATCTTGATGATAAATTCAATGATCCAGAATACAAAGATAAAAAAGAATGGTTTTTAAAATTAGAAAAACCAATTAGAGAACGACTTGAAGTCGAATGGATTCATGAAATGAAAAATAAATATTGATTCAATTTTCCTATTTTACATTGGTTTCAAGCTTATTGTCAACTCAATGATATTAATAATGTTTATGATTTAGATCAAATAAATGTTCAAACAAATCTTTACAAAACTTGAAAACTGTCCTCAGGTTCCACATTAACTTCAATACATCCTCCTTTACAAAATATTAAGATTCAAGTTCCCAATGGGGAAATATCTGCAACTCCTTTTCGAACTGGAAGGGAAGGAGATGATACTCCAAAAATGAGTGATATTAAAAAGATTCATGAACAAAATAATTATTCAAATCAAATACTGCATACAATTGCAGAACAAATGGATCATATCTCAACAAAGATTGATTCTCAAAAAACAATAGTAACAAAATTTCCTAACATCCTTGAAAGTATAGCTTGCCATCTAGCAAAAATTTGTTTTGAAACTATATTTTTAATATCCTTTTGTAATACTTCTTTTGCAGATTTACAATCTATTCTAAGAAGAAATTTCTTATTGAAAATATCATCTTGAAATTTTGAAATACAAAGGACAATAGAAAGAATTTCTTTTTTGATTGTGGAATAATTCTTTTGAGGTCCTAGCCATATTCCAGAATGGAATCTAACTAGTTGCTCCTTTTTCTTTTCAGAAAGAGATGAATGATATGCATGAGATGAAATGCTTTGTTTGAGAATTCCTCAATAACCAAAATCGGAGGCATCAGTTTCAATAATCATAAAAGCATCAGGTTTTGGAATACCAAGACAAGGAAGTGTTTTAACTTGAATTTTAATTTTTTTTATAATATTAGTATGTTCTGAAGTCCATTGAGGTGGATCTTTTTGTAATCTTTGAAAAAGAGGTTTACAAATGATCCTAAGTTTTGGAAAAAAATCAGATATGTAATTAAGACATCCTAAAAATCTTTGTAATTGAGTCTTATCTTTAATTTCATCGGAAAATTTATTTGCAAAATCAATTGCTCTTGAAATAGGTTTAATAGTTCCTTTGTATATGTCGTGACCTAAAAATCTAATTTTAGTTTGAAATAGTTTTATTTTTGAAGAAGAAATGACTAAACCATTCTTTTTAATTACTTGTATAAATATTTTTAAGTGTTTGAAATGTTGATTAATATCTTGAGAAAATATTAATATATCATCAATATAGACAATTGAAAAGTCAGAATAGTCATTCATAACTTCATTCAATATATTTTGAAATTCTGAAGGGGCATTTTTTAGTCCAAATGGAATAACGTTCCACTCATAATGTCCAAAGAGAACTGTGAAAGCAGTTTTGTATTTGTCTTTTTCACAAATTTGAATTTACCAAAATTCAGATTTGAGATCAAATTTTGAAAATATTCTGGCTTTATATAATCTATTAATAAGGTCTCTTTTATTTGGAATTGGATACCTAATCCATTCTAGGACTTCATTAAGGGGTTTATAATTAATAACTAATCTAGGAACTCCACGTTTTTTTTCTGCCTGATTATTAACATAAAAAGCGGCACAAGACCAAGGGGATTTTGAAGGTCTAATTAATTTTTTCTTTAATAAAGAATTAATTTCTTCTTTGCAAGTATTAAGTAATTCATGATTCATTTGAATGGGCCTAGCTTTTGTAGGAATATTTTTCTCATTGAAATTAAGAATATAAGGAAGAGAAACAACATGTTTCTTTCTTTCCCAAAAAGCATTAGGGAGATCTGAACAGATTTCCTTCTTTATTAATTCTTCTAAATTAATGATTTTCAATTGAATATTTTTATTAAGGAGTTCTTCCTCAATTTTTAAATAAGGTAATTCTTCTTGAAGACTTTTAATATGAAATTCTTTTTTTTGAATTGCATTAACTTGAAAAATAAAGTATTTTTGAAGTAAAGAAACTTCTCTTTCTTGAATTGGTTTTAAAAATTTGAATGATATATTATTTCCTAAAATGTTAGTAGTAATTCCATTACCATTAACTTTGAATGGGTAAATTGTAGTTAAAAATGGGTTTCCAAGAATAACATCTTGGTTAAGATTTTTAACTAATATGAATGGAGTTTTGAAACAATATCCATCATTGCAAATAAATGCATTGGATAATTTGTATTTGATATTGAGTGGAGTGGTGTTAGCCGCTACCAATCTTTCATTAGTCTTTTCATAGTATTTAGAAGGAATAAGACCTTCTTTAATACAATTTTGATATGCTCCACTGTCAATTAGACAGGTAACATTAATTTTGAAATCATCAACAATAAGAGTTATTATTGAATTCCATTTTTGAAAAGATATTTGTTCAATATTAAATATTGAAGTATTATTGATAAGATTTTGAGATTGATCTTGACATTCTGAACTTTCAGGAATGTCTTGAATATTTTTTAATAAAGCTAATCTCGCTTCTAACTCGAGATCTTTTGTATGTAAGATATTAATATCTTTGTTAAGAAGATTAACTTCTTTTTTGAGATTATTAATTTCTCTTTGTAAATCATTTATATTAATATTATTATTGTAAATAGATGAATTGGGTAACTTTTCAAATAGTTTTGAAATACTAAAAGGTTCAACAGATAAGATATTCTTATCTTTCTTTGGAGTTTCTTCTTTGAGAATTATATCTCTAAGTCTTATTAAATATTTTTGTCTATCATTTGAATCAGGAACCTTTTCAATAAGGTCAAAAAGTAATTCTTTTTCACTCTTATCTTTTGAAATTACATTAATATTAATAGGACAAAATCCTTGACAAGGATCTTCGTCATCATTTGAATCTTCACTATTAAAGTCTATTTGATTTATGAAATTATTATCTAAATCATTTTTTGAATTATCTTCAGAATTATTTGAATCACTATCAGAAGGTATTTTATCTGATATAAGTAAACTTGAAATCTTATTTCTAAGATCTTCATTATCATTGAATATTTCATTAATTTTCTTTTGAAGAGGACAGACATCTTCCTTATGTCCTTCTTTATGACATTTCCAACAATATATTTTTGAATCATTAGATTTTTTATTAAAAGGTTTTCTTGAATAAGTTTTTGATTTATCAAAAGGTTTTTTGTAAAACTTTTTTCTATTATACCCTTTATACTCCCGGGTTTTTGAATTCTTTCTTTCATTAATTTTTAATTTTGAAGAAGGGGCTTGAATCTTTTGAAGACCAAAAGCTTCACAGAAAGTTCCGATTTCTTTTCGGAATCTATTCTTTTCATTTCCATATTTGGATTGAATTTTGAGTTCAGAACATAGAGATAATCCCTCTTTTTTAATAAAAGCAAATAATTGCCCATATGTAATTGTTTCAAATTTGATTTCACTTAAGCCAGTGGCTTCTTTGAGTTTTTGATGAATTCTTTCACCAAATAATTTTGGTAATCCTGTTATGAATCTTTCTTTCCAGAAAGAAGCATTGCAATCATTTCTTTTGAGTATATGAGTTAAAAAGACATCTTTATACCATCTGTAATCAGATAGAGTTGGACATCTTAAATTTGATAAAACAATTTGAGTTGAATCTAATTCTTCTTTTGGATTTCCTATGAAATACATACCTATTGTGATTATTAAGAAATCACAAGCATCATTATTTTCGATGAATGTACCATCTTCTTCTTCGAAGGTGATAGTATGTTGGAGAATTTGTAATTTATTAATATTATCAAGTGAGTTATCCCACCAATTTTTGAGTTGACCAGTAAATCCTGATACAATTAATGCAGCAGCATTCTCTTCGGTCATGTTTTGAATTTTGTAGGCAACTCTTTCCATACCCATTTCTTGAAGTGTATTGAGTATTTCATACTCAGATTTGCCATCAATATTCCATTCATGAATAGATTGGCCATCATATTTTGAATTATTTTTAAATTGAGATCTTTCTTCGAATTGAATATCAGGGGGTGTATGCCTATTGTTATAATAAGCTTTTGTTCCTGTTTTGAAATTAATTCTATTGATTTCATTATCAGAATTATTAATATCATTATCTAAACAATTAATATTTTTAGTTCCAGAAGCAGAGGGTTTATCTGCTATTTTTTGAGATATCTTTTCTATAAGATTATGAGTATTAGAAAGTTTTAAATTACTTTCTATTTTGTTTGGCAAACTTCTTGGAATAAAATGTAGATTTGAAATATCATTAGGAAATTTTGTTACTATTGTTTTTTGAGAATCAATCTTTGTTGAGATATGATCCATTTGTTCTGCAATTGTATGCAGTATTTGATTTGAATAATTATTTTGTTCATGAATCTTTTTAATATCACTCATTTTTGGAGTATCATCTCCTTCCCTTCCAGTTCGAAAAGGAGTTGCAGATATTTCCCCATTGGGAACTTGAATCTTAATATTTTGTAAAGGAGGATGTATTGAAGTTAATGTGAAACCTGAGGACAGTTTCCAAGTTTTGTAAAGATTTGTTTGAACATTTATTTGATCTAAATCATAAACATTATTAATATCATTGAGTTGACAATAAGCTTGAAACCAATGTAAAATAGGAAAATTGAATCTATATTTATTTTTCATTTCATGAATCCATTCGACTTCAAGTCGTTCTCTAATTGGTTTTTCTAATTTTAAAAACCATTCTTTTTTATCTTTGTATTCTGGATCATTGAATTTATCATCAAGATATTTGAGATTCATTGAAAATTCATTTTCTATGATTACATTAATTTGATTTCCCATTTGGGAAATAGTTGGAGATCCCATTGAGGATCCATCATCTGTTTGATAATTAGTTGAGGGAATTGGAGTTTTATAATTAACTCTAATATTTTGAATATTTGAAAAATCAGATCTAGATTCTTCAGAAAAAGAACTTCTAGATGAGGCTTCTTGAATTCTTATTGAATTTCTATTTGGTTGTCTAAAAGAATTAAAACGAAGTAGAATTCTACCATCGTTATCTTCTTCTATTTCAGAGACTTCTCGTCTCTCAATTCCTCTTGGAATTTGTTGAGTTTGAATTATGAATCTTTAGGAATAGTTATTTCATTCCATTTTAATCTTTTAGGAACAAAATATGTTGGATTATCAGCTTCAATTTGAAGCATGACAGTTTCTTCTTTTGAAGTAGGAGAAAGTAAGAATTTTGGATTTAATTGAGAAGACATTAATCTAAAGTAAACACGATACATTATTGCAAAGTTTTTGCATAAGTTTTTGAATTCATCTCCTTGAAGATGAACATCAAGGATTAAAGAATCTTGAATTAATGGGTCTGTTAGATCTATTAAATAATTGGGTGCACAATTGAAATAGATAGGACCATTACAAATATTAGTTTGAATCATTGCTAAGAGTGAAGTTTTATATCTTTTGAGTCTATTATCTCTTAAAGCTAAATAAATTGGAGCATCGACTCCTATATGAACTAAGGGTTTAACAGCTACTTGAATTAAACCAAAATGAATATATCTATATCCTTTCTCAAGGTATTTCTTAATAGATACATTTGATAATAATTGTATACTTTGAAATTCTTCTTGAACAGAAATTGTTTCTTCATGAGTTTTAATTGAAAATGCAGTTCTAAAATCTAAAGAACCTATTGAATAAATTGTTTCAATTTGTTGTTCAGGAATTTTCCACTTATCATAATTATCTGGAATATGTATTTCCTTTGACTGAATAATACCAGAATTATTCATACTATTGTTTTTGGAAAAAAGACTTCTTAATCTAGATGCCATTGATACTAATGAAATTAACAAAGTTCTAGAGCACAAATTGTAAATGACAGGGACCACCACCGGGACCACCTCACCTGGGCTGACCAACGGATTCGAGGGCTGACCAAACCGTCACACCAACAATTTTCTCTAAATCTTTGGAAATTTAACTAGTATGAATAGGATCTATAGAAAGAAAAGTTCTTTCCTAGACAATAATTTGAATGGCTCTGACACGGGAAAAAGAAAGAAGAAAAAAAATCTTCAAATCTTCAGTCTTCAATCCTTCAGTCTTCAATCCCAGTTGGCTGGGTCTTCTCTTCTGCATCCGTTGCTTCTTTCTTTTGACTCGTCTCTTCAGCTGATTCTGATCCAGCTGGTTCCTCTAGCTCAACAGTTTGTCTCTTCTTTGACTTGTCTCTCTTCTTCCTTACTTCCCCCTTTTTGGCATGATCAAACAGGGTGGGAGAGATACACCATCGGCTGTTGCGATATTTTAGTTTGGCGAAACTGTGGTTTTCAGCTCTGAGCAGCGAGGTTTGGAGTCTAAGTGGCTCAGCTGTTGTGTTAGCTGGCTCTTCTTCAGTTGCATTAGCCTCAGCTGTGATTGCAAACACAGCGTCCTTGGCCTGATTCGGTGGGCGATCCAGCTGAGTGCTTGGAGGGATGAGTTGGCACGGGAGATAGCATCTTCTGAGTCGGGCACAACTTCATTCCTTGCAACTTTTGCTTCTTCAGACTTCTTAGATTGAATGAGAAAGTCTGATTCAGCACTTGAGGGACTTGTATTCAGCTCATATCATCATCATCCAGCTGCAGGAGATCGTTGGCTGGGTGATGTTTCTCATTTGAGCTTGGTGCAGGGACTTGAGCATCTTTCAGCTGGTGTCCCTGTGGAGCTGAAGGAAACTGAGGAGAAGGCGGTTGAAGTATCCCATCTGTCTTGGGGTTTAAGCTTGGTTGATCAGCTGGAATACTCCATTGCGGTGTTGGTGACGATGATGTTCACGCAGGGACGTGAACTTCTTCTCCACCGTAAGAAACGACCACTTGTGGGCCTTCTGCTCTTCGGAGAGTGATTACGAATTCTCTCATAATGTCAGCTGGCTTCACTGCTGACTGACTGAGCACCTTTGACTTGAGTCTTCTGTTTGAAGACAGTGCTTCAGCATATTTTGTCTCCTCAAGTTGTCTCCGATTCCCAGCTGGGACGGAGATAGATGCATTCTGCTTTTTCTCCTGCATCTTTTTCTGTGCCTCCTGTGGTGGAGCAAGAGCTTTGTCATGACTGCTCTTGAATACTCCAGCTTTATCAACATCTGGTCCAGGTCTGTTGACGTTGATTTTTGCATCCCAGGGAGTTGTATATCCCGTTCTCTCTTTTATGTTGAGAGAATCAGTGGGGCTGAGGAGGTCTTTTTCCTTTGACATTCCCAGAAAGTTTTCTGCACCTTCCTGGTGAATGACGTTCTTGAGCTTTGCAGTCTCCCACTGCGCTGGCCTGGATCTGTCGATGTGCTTCACCTTCTTCTGGACTTCCGTCTTCTTTGAGGTTCCTGAGAGTTAAGCAACTCTTATCTTGAAGCTTTGACAGATTCTTCAAATTTGATCGGCTTCGGGAGATATATTTCTGGATTCCATGTTCTTCTTCTGCATCTTTTGTTAGTAGTAACACATAATACTAATTGATGGAAATAAGAAAGAATGCCGAAAAACTTTCTAGGGTTGATGCGTATATCTTCTAGCATATTTAAAGAGTTTTCTTGATGAATGGACGATCAAGATTTATCTATTGATAAGAAGATCTACGACTGGGAGTGATTCTCGCGATATATTAATTTCTTGATTAGAAAAATGTGAGTTAATGCGCGAGAGAGAACGGTTGGGGCGTTTTGACTTTTGCCTCGAAACTCCCATTATTCAATTCTTTGCAGACTTTTAATTAAGATTAATTAGATATGACAAGATGTGAGTTGACAGAAAAACAGATTGAGTAGGTGTAATTAATGTTGTTGCAAACCTCTCAGCTGATCATTGTAGTCAGCTGATACCTCTGTTGAGTGGGTGTGCTGGGTCATTGTGGTTCCAGCTGATTCCCCCTCAGCTGAATAATCCTTCACTTACAGCATCTGGTTTAGCTGAATTCTTTCTCAGCTGATATCAGTGACGTTGATTCTGAATTTCAGTTGTCTGCTTGCATTCAGCTGGGTCTGCTTCCGTTCAGCTGGGTGAAGCATCGTCTGGGTTGAGAAGTCCAAGTAATCCGCACAGCATTTTGAATCTTGCTTCTATCAGCGGTTTTGTGAGAATATCAGCCCGCTGTATGTCTGTGTGAATTTTCTCAACAATCACATCCTTCTTTTCTACGTGATCTCTGATGAAATGATGTCGTACGTCTACATGTTTGCATCTTGTGTGAAGTACTGGATTTTCAGATATTGCAATAGCACTTGAGCTATCACAGAAGATTGGAACTTGACCAGTTTTCACTTCATAGTCATCCAGCTGATGCTTCAGCCAGAGAATTTGAGAGCAGCAGCTTCCAGCAGCCATATATTCTGCTTCTGTCGTGGAAGTTGCGACGCACGTTTGTTTCTTTGAAAACCATGAAATCAACTTACTTCCAAAGAACTGACAAGTTCCTGAAGTTGATTTTCTGTCCAATCGAACTCCAGCGAAGTCTGAATCTGAGTATCCAGTCAGCTGTAGATTGTCTTCAGCTGGGTACCACAGCCCAACATTCTGAGTTCCTTTGAGATATTTGAGAATGTTCTTGGCTGCTTGCATGTGTGCTTCCTTTGGATCAACTTGAAATCTGGCACACACTCCGACTCCGTAAGAGATGTCTGGACGACTTGCTGTTAGATACAGCAGGGATCCTATTATCCCTCTGTATTTGCTGGAATCAACTGACTTCCCTTCGCTCTGTGTTCAATCTTCCAGTTGGTGTTCATTGGAATCTTTACAGTTCTGCTGGATTGAACTCCATACTTGGCGATCAAGTCTTTCACGTATTTGGATTGATTTATAAAAATCCCTTCTGATGATTGCTTGACTTGAAGTCCTAGGAAGAAACTCATTTCTCCCATCATGGACATTTGGAACTTCTCTGACATCATCTCTCCAAATCTTTGGCATAAGAAGCTTGATCTTGATCCAAAGATGATGTCGTCTACGTAGATTTGAACAACCAGGATGTCTTCTCCTGACTTGATGGTAAAGAGAGTTCTGTCTACTGAGCCCTTCTTGAATCCTTTGGATACGAGAAAATTTGACAGAGTGTCATACCAAGCTCGAGGTGGTTGCTTCAATCCATAAAGAGCCTTCTTTAGCTTGTAGACTTTATTTCCTTCTACTTCGAATCCTGAAGGTTGTTCAACGTAGACGTCTTCTTTGATTTATCCATTTAAGAATGCACACTTCACATCCATTTAATAGACCTTGAATTTGTGATGTGCTGCAAAGGCGAGAAATAGTCTGATTGCTTCCAATCGTGCTACTGGAGCAAATGATTCTTCGAAGTCAATTCCTTCCTGCTGAGTGTAGCCCTTGGCAACCAGTCGAGCTTTGTTTCCGATGACGACTCCCAGGGTATCCAATTTGTTCTTGAATATCCATTTGAGTCCTATGACTTTGACTTCTTGAGGTCTGTCGACCAATTCCCAGACACAATTTCTGAGGAATTCGTTCAGCTCTTCTTGCATGGCGTTGGTCCAAGACACACTCTTCAAAGCTTCGAGAATTGATTGAGGCTCTGGCACTTGAGCTACGTAACACGCCATTAGAGCTGTGTCTTCATCATAGACCGTCTGTTCAAGCTCTACTGAGAGTTGAGCTGTGTCAGCTGCTTCTTGATGATCCGATAGAGCTTGAGCAGCTGAGCTTCTGGTTTTGACTTGGTTAGATGGTTCTCCGATAATTGCTGATGATGGATGATCTTCAATCCATCTTCTCCTCTTACGAATTTCTTCTTCCAATTGATTGATGCTTGACGTGGCTAAATTTTGTCTGACTTGGAGTTGCTCAGGAGTTAAATCTTGAGAGTTTGGCTCTCTTTGATTTATATTTTGGGGAGACTTCTGTAGAGGCTCAGCTGGAGATGGAGCTGGGGACTCAGCTGTGTTTGGATTCCCAGCTGATGATGTTCCCCCTTGATTTGGCGTTGAAGTTTCTTCTCGATTTCCAGCTGGTGGAGATTCTTGGTTGATTTGAAGTTCCTCCTCTGGCTCATTGTCCCAAATTATTGGTTCAGCCAGATTCCTGATTCTATTCTCTTGAGCTCTTGTCTGAATCAATCTTGAAGATTCTCCTTCGCTTCTTCGTTTGATAGAATCTCTATATTCGAAGGAGGATTCGTCAAAGGTAACATGTGGAGTTACTTCGACTATTTGAGTTCTTCTGTTGAAGACTCTGTATGCTTTACTCACAGCGGAGTAACCAAGGAATACTCCTCGGTCTGTCTTCTCATCGAACGTCTTGAGCTGTGTCTTCCCATTGTTGAGGATGTGACATTTGGATCCGAATACCTTGAAATATCCAATGTATGGTATTCTGTTATTCCATAGCTCATACGGTGTCTTTCCTTGCCTTGATGTGAGTAGGGAGCGATTCTGAGTGAAGCAAGCTGTGTTGATTGCTTCAGCCCAGAACTTCTTTGGAATGGCAGAGCTAGCTAGCATTGAGGTAGCTGCTTCCTTGAGAGTTCTGTTTCTTCTTTCTGCTACACCATTCTGCTGAGGTGTGCGAGCTGCAGATGTTTGGTGTTGAACTCCGTTCTTCTCGCAATAATCATAAATAGTTTCATTTAGAAACTCCGTTCCACGATCTGATCTTATTGACATTATCTTGCACTCCTTCTGTGTTGATAATCTTTCCGAGATAGGCAACTTAGTTCTGGTTTCGCTCTTCTGGTACAAGAATGATACCCATGTGAATCTTGAGAAATCATCCACAACGACCAGAGTATATTTTCTGCCATTGAAGCTTGCTGGAGTAACTGGACCAAAAAGATCCATGTGAAGAAGTTGAAGTACTCGATCAGTTGACTGAACTGGCTTGAGAGAGAATGAAATTCTTGTCTGCTTTCCTTGTTGACACACGCTGCACATATGACTTTTGTCATATACTTGATCTGGAATTCCATTAGCGAGCTGGTTCCTAGCCAGTTTGTTGATTGTCTTGAAGTTGAGATGATTCAGCCGTCTGTGCCACAGCCAGCTGACTTCATTGCTGCTTTTTGATACAAGACAAGTCTCCGGAGGGCTGCTGTTCCAGTCAGCAAAGTACATATTTCCTTCTCTTTTCCCTTTTAGGAGTATCTGCTTGGTTTCCCTGTGCTTCACTGTGCATCCCTGTGCATCAAACTTGACAGAAAAAACCGTTGTCGCAGAATTGGCTAATGGAAAGCAAGTTATGTTGCAATCCTTGTACATAAGAAACATTTGGGATTATAACATTTCTGGTTTTAAATGTACCATAACCTTTGGTTAGGCCTTTGGAGTTGTCACCAAATGTTACTTGTGGACCTTTACGCTCGATATACTCCTAGAGTAGATGCTTTAGGTGCGTCATGTGCTTGGAACATCCACTGTCCAAGTACCATAGCGTTCTCATTGACTCCTCAGAGATGCGTCGATTCCTTGCAACCTAAACAAAAAATTAAAATTCAGGTACCCAGTTTTAATTGGGTCCTTGTGGGTTAGACAGAGATCCTTTGATGACCCAGATCTGCTTGATGACTCGAATTGGGTCATTTGATCTGATAATTCTCTCAGCTGAGTCGATATACACATTCTTTGTGTTCTTCGGTTGTTGCTGGCGGGGTCTTGATCTCCTTGTCTTCCTGTTTTGATGTCTTGATTTCTTTTGGTTTCCAGCTGTGTGCCTAGCTGAGACATTCCTTTGTCTCTGCTGTCTCATGTGATGCTGTGGCTGGAAATGATTATCCAGCAGATACTCATATGAGTGGTATCCAGCTGGGTATCTCTGATATCTTGGTTGATATCAATCAATGTGCTGGTATTGTTGCTGATATCTGTAAAATCCACCGTTGTCTTCGTTGAGGTTGAGCACGTTCTTTGTCCGAGTTGGGCTTGAGGTTGTCGCATGGTGACCTTCTTGATGCCTCTTTGTGTTCTCGACGGAGCTTGAGATTGTTTCACGCCTGGTCTTCCCGACGCCCGCCGTGTCCTCAACTCGTTGATGCTTTGAGTTCTTTGGGATTGAATGTTCATTTGCACGTACAAACATAACCTTTGTTCCACTTGTGGAGGCAATGTTTGAGGCATCCTTTGATTCGTTGTATCCGGTCCGCTTTGAGTCTTCTTTGGACGCTGAGCACTAATGATCTCGTCCATTGTTGACGTGGCTTTGATGAGAGCTACTATCTTCTTAGATAGTACCTCTTCGGTGCTTTTTAGCTCAATGATCTCAGCTGACTTCCTTTCCGATTCAGCTGTGACCTTTTCCACATCTTCTATCAGCTGTTTCTTCTCATAGTAGAATTCCTTCATCGATCGATCTTGTTTCACTATTTTGTCTTTTAGTGAAACGACTTCTGTTGATTTGAGTTGTATCAGCTGCGTCTGATACTTTTGTCTTTTCCAGTTCCGCTTTCAGCTCGGCATTCTCACACATAATGACGTCAAGGATCTCTTGAAGTTCCTTGGAATCGTTCATTACTTTCTCTACTAGACTCCAATCAGGTAGTCCAGATTCTGAGACCTGTGTAGAGTGTTCGTGTGATGGTGAGATGTTAGATAAACTTTGAGTTCGAGACATTACCTCATCTTCATCGATGCCGTCTGTTTGTCCCATGAAGCATGTATCCCAATCGTGTTCATCATGGGCCATCGTGGCTTCTTCTTCCGAGTCCGAAAATGACATGTCATCCATTTTGTTGCACTCGATTCTTCATCGGCGATATAAGCTCTCCTTGTCGATTTGCCTTAGCTTTCGGTTGGTCTTTATCTTTCTTGGATGCTTTGGACAATCTTGCCGATAGTGTCCTGGTTCCTTGCAGTTGAAGCAACCTTCTTCTGTTCGTTTATCAGCTGACTTCTCATCAGCTGCTGTGTACTTGTCTCTGTAAGTTCTTGCGAACTTCTTGTATTTGCCTTTGCTGGTATTGAGTCTGTTGTAGTTTTTGACCAGCATGGCTATTTCTTCAAGTAGCTCTTTCTTGCTCATGTCCTTCTTATCCTTCTTCGATGACTCAGCTGACTGTAAATATGCAGATTTTTCAGAGTTGGCTCTGAACGCAATCTCCTTTGTTGCAGGTGTCAGCTCTCCATCTTTTTGATTGCTTGAAGATTCTTTCATTGTAATCTTCAAGTTGTACTCGTTGGCTTTGAGCAGGGAGTATAATCTTTCAGTTGAAAGATCACCTAAGTCACTTCGACTTTCGTGTACCACCTTGTAGGTGTTCCATTCAGCTGTGAGTGCTGAAAGAACTTTTAGATTCTCTTCTCGCTGGGTATACTTCCCAGTTCTGATTGTCTCTATCTCGATGACTATGTTTGAGAACCTTAGCTCCATCGCTTCGATGGACTCGTTGGCTAGCTGCTTGAAGTTGTCGAATTTTTGGCAAGATATTGTGAATTTGATTTCTTTGATTTCTTTAGATCCTTCACATAGCTTGACAAGTATTTCCCACATCTCTTTGGCTGTCTCGCACTTGATGATCTTACTCAGGTAGGCGTTTGAGACTGTTGATGAGATGGTGTTTCTTGCGAAGCTGTCCAGTCCAGCTTGCTTTCGTTCTTCTAACGAGTAATCCTTCTTTGGCTTGAGAATTGGCCGGTATTCTGGTTGTCCTCCATCTTGAGTTGGGACAAGCTCGTTCCCTGATTTGTAGATGATGATGGGTCCGTCTGTGATGACGTCCCACATCATATCGTGATGCGCACAAAGAAAGCTCTTCAGTCTGAACTTCCATATTGCATACTCGTCTACCGAGAAGGTGCGAAGATTCCTGTTAAGATAAGAATCCATAGAAATATGCTGTATGTAATAATATGAGTTTTTCTGAAAAACGGATCTGTTCAGTTGACCACTGACACAGAGTTTCAAGACAAATCTCTTGATTCAGAAACAGCGGTCGTTTGAACCACTGCTCTGATACCAATTGATGGTCCCTGAGCTGGGTATTTGGTGTAGAGGGGGAGGTGAATACACCAAATAGATTTTTCGAAACTTTTTCAAGTTAAATCACAGAGTTGGTGAGCTCAGTTATCGATCCAGCTGGGGAGGGTCAGCTGGGTAAATAACTCAGCTGGCGGTGCGGAATGTGGTGGTTTGAAAACTTAGCTCGGTTACTTAGAAAAACTCAGTTTGAAAAGATTAACTTTACGTTTTCAGCTTAGTCAAGTTGTGCAATTTTCAGAGAGACGCAACTATCTTTGGAGAGCAGCTGTGTGTGCAGTTTTGAACAGATATGCAATGATATGAAAGAGTTAGTACAAAACTGAATGTAAAGAGAGAGAGTAAGAAGCACGCGAGTTTTTACGTGGTTCGGAGTAACACCTCCTACGTCCACGACCAGGTTCACTGGTAATCCACTACCACTTGGTTTCCAAGTACAAAGCAACTTCACAACTCTAACCCGAGCTGTGTTCCAACAGTTTGCGGGCACTGTCAAGCCTACACCTTCAGTTTCCGAGTACTGAAGAACCTAACCACTCGAATTACACGCTTCGAGCAAGCGTACCTTTACCTAACCTTTCTGGGTTTGGGTTTGGGTATGGGGTTCCAACTGTGAACGAGTTCTTATAATTAAGAACTTTAGAGTATGATGAACTCGTTCGAAATCTAGGCTTAAGATATACAATGAGTTTGGCCTAGGGAACAGACGAAAAACTAAGCAGTTTCTTAACTAGAAACACTTTAAGATAAAGTGTTCTTTGTTCTATGGAGAACTTCTTGAGAGCTTCTGAAGGAATGATGATTTTAGATAATGAAAGCTTGTAGAGAGTTTTTCGTGTCTGATCTTGAGGTTGAAGACGGGTTTATATAGGTAGAGATTCAAGACTAGCCGTTGGAGGATCCGTTTGAATCTTACCTACTCTTCTTAAATACAAGATCTGCCGTTGGGCGTATCTGCACCTGTCTTCATTTGTGTCACATCCTAGGTTCTGAAGTCTAGGATGCTGATTTGGCAATCCCTCATTGGTCGAGGTAGGTTGACTTCCTCTGATTCCGGAATCTTCTGCCTTTAGAGCTGGCTTTTGAATTCCGAGCTGGACTGTCTTGAAGTGAAGTCTTCAGAGATAGTTTCCTTTGTTCTCGAACTGGACCGGGCCGTGTTTTGAACTCGGCTCGAATTCTCTTCGGCTTGATCGAGCTCTGTTTGGATCACTCGAGTGAAGGTTGACGCCTTTCTTGTCTTTTGCTAATGACTCCATTTGTAAACACGGTAGGGTCGCTCTATCTTACGCTAGTGACTCCTAGTAAACACGGTAGGTCGACTCCTGTCTTCCGCTTCCTTAACCTGTAAGCCTAGAAAATCTAAAGCTCAAACAGGCGAGCTGGAAAACACTATTTAGGTTGACGCGATCATCTATTCGGTTGGAGAATCAGTTGGATTTTGGTATCAAATCAAAACCTTATAATTTTCCCAACAAAATCAAATTGGAAGAAATAAAATTAAAAAAAAACAAATTAAAATAAAATAAAATCGAAAAAAAACTGAAAAATTACTAAAAAATCAAAAAGATAATAGGACACTTAAAATGTCCTATTGCACACGTATTAGGACACTTCAAAGTAGATGTGGCCAAAAGAATCGGAACTGTCGAAACCGAACCGAAACCAGTGGTTTCGGAACCGGAACCGGAATCGGACTACAGGTTTCGGTTTGGAACCGAAAACCGCATCGACGGCGATTCAATTTCGGTTCCAAAGCTGGGGAACTGAGAACCGCCTGTTTCGGTTCGATTTCGGTTTTGAACCACTGGTTCCTACTAAATTTTTTATATTTTACGTTTTTATGTATATTTATGTTACAATTCAAATTTATTTCACCTAAATGTTACATTAGAATGCATAAAATTATAATTAAACAAGAAAAATAGTAAAAAAACAAAAAAAAATATATAATTGACATGCGGTTCCAATTTGAAACCACCAAAACCGAGGAACCCACATTCTCAAAACCCTCTTTCCAAGTTAGAAAAAGATAAGTTTGTAGAAGTACGCCCTTACTGAGCGCACAATCAGTGTGTACATTCTCTCATAATGCAAAATCTAAGTGTTAACGTTTGTTGTAGTACGCGTAATCTACAACCAACTCTAAGGAACTGAGCTGCAAGTTGTTAGTTGCTTGTAAAACCAACGAATCCAAAGTTAAGGGATTCACCAGTTCAATCTGGTCGTGGACGTAGGAGTTCTCTCCGAATCACGTAAAATATTTGGTGTTCTTTATTGCTTTATTAATTTCTGCATATTTTCTTAAGAACTAACCATTCATCAAGCACAACATATTTTCAAGTTATATTCCTAGCTGAGTGATCCAGCCAGCTGTGTTTTACAAACTGCATAACTTGACTAAGTTATAAACTGAAAGATAAATTTTCAAGCTGAGTTTTTCTAAGTAAACGAGTTAAGCTTTAAAACCACCACCTTCCGCACAACAAGCTGAGTTATCAGTCCAGCTGACCATCCTTCAAAGAAGTCAGCAGGATTTATGACTGAGCTCACACTCAAAATTTTAACTTGCAAAAAGTTTTCATCTCGGTGTATGCACCCCCCTCTACACCGAGAACTCGTTTCGGGACCATTAGCTAACATGGACAAACGGTAATCGGTGCTCACGAATGGTGCTTACGGAAGGTGAACGACATGTCATTCCTCAAATATAAGAAGCCAAATTTGTTTTGTAAAACTATATTTTAATTTTATTTTGATGATTTGTTTTGTATATTTTATGATTTTTTGTTGACTTATTCTTGAACACACATTACAAAACATTTTAAAGGACGCTTGACGGTGAACTTGAATTTTTGACCTATGGTCCAGGCCGTTGTTGACTTATTCTTAATTAGTGTATGACGTCCTAGGCGCTATATATGTGATTTTTACCGGGACAACTTTATTACATTAAAGAAGTTCGACCCGTCAATTCAAAATTTTGAATCTGTCACTTATCTACTCATTTCTTTAATGGTTTAACACCTATAAATAGACAATGAGTTACAATTTGGACGACTGTTGTCTTTATATACTCATAGACAATAGGTTTAAAAAAATTATAACTAAAGTTGTAACGACTCGGTTTCCTGACTGACAGCTAACCTTACAAACCATCACAAACCAAAATTATACCATATTTTTCCCCCAACCTTCTACAAGCTAATTTGATCATTCGTTAATGAGGTAGATTAGGGTCATGCTTTGAATATTGTTGTAAATCTTTCAAAATTAACCTATTTAGTGTGATTGTGTTGTCCTAGCGGTAGAGTAGCTAAGGCTCCAGGCCAAAGGTCTCGGGTTCGAGTTCATCGTGGCGCAGTCTATAAATTTCATTGCTAATTTATCAAAAAAAAGCTATTTTGTATCTAAATAATAAAATTTCGAGGAATGACGAATCATAATTTGTGTCAATTCTTCCAAAACGGCAACGTTTAGAAAGATTTAGGTCAACATAGCATATGCAAAACGAAATTCTAGTCCACATCGTTAATGAATGTGCCAAATTAGTTTGCCAAAGGACAAAAAATAATAGGATATGTCGAATTTACAAAAAATATAAAAATTGGATGTTTATTTACAAAACACGCCAAAAGTTTAGTATTAATTTGCAATTAACCTTTTTGTTCTAAGGTTAAAAATACATATTGCTACGTATTGCATCATCAAATTCGAAACATACAATTCATCATCAAATTCAAAAACTACAATCCATTAGAACTCGGAACCCACAATTCATTTCATTCAAAATTATCACTGGCGACAGTCAAAATAAAATACTTCATCCGTCCCGTTCATCTTGACATACATTCTTTTTTGGGTAGTCTCACTCATCTTGACACTTTTCACTTTAAAAACATTTTATATCACTTTATTCACTTCAAAAGCGCTTTATATTACTTTATTAACTACACGAAACATCACTTTTATACCAAATACCCTTATTCTTAATACATGTGCCGAAAAAAACATGTTGAGATGAACTGGACGGAGGGAGTATAAAGTTCAAAATCCCCTCATAATTTGTCTTGCTAAAAAGAATCGAATTCATTGTACGTGAAACCTATTGAGAAATCGGGGGTAGTTGTTACTGCCCCCCTCAAAGTTTTATGTTCATATATTTTATGTTTTTTTCCTTTAAAATTTATTTAAATTCATATGTCACTATATATAAATATAAGATGCCAAGTTTGTTTAGTAAGATTATATTTTAATATTATTTTGATGATTTATTTTGTATATTTTATAATTTTTTGTTGACATATTCCTTTTTTTTTGAACAAATATTACAAAAAAATTTAAAGGCCGCGTGCCGGTAGACTTGAATCCGTAACCTTCGGCCCGAGCATTAACCACTCTACCACTATGCTAACACACACACTTGTTTATGTATTCTTGATTAGTGTATGATGTCCTAGGCTCTATATATGTGATTTTTACCAGTATAGCTTTGTTACATTCGAGAATCATTTTATAGTTACTTGAAAGAAGTTGGACCCGTTAATCCAAAATTCTGAATCCTGTCACTTATATCCTACTTTCTTTAATCGTTTAATACCTAGGAATAGACAATGAGTTTTAATTACAGGTTTACAAAAAATTATAACCAAAGTTGTAACGATCAGGTTTCCGAACTGACGGTTGGTCCCATAAACCATTACAATTTTTTTCTAGCGTGTTTTCTCCTTACTTGCACACTTTTTGGAAAACTTCCCAGAAGGTCATCTATCATAGAATTGCTCCAGGTCAAGCACGCTTTAACCTTGAAATTATTCCACAATGAGCACCAAAAAAGAAGATGCATCTTGATGGTATGAGTAATACCTATCAAATCCTTAAGCTCTCTTCGAAATATTCTCATAATCCCTTTCATTCGGGTGTGTCGGCGATCACTCTGTATTTCTGTTCCGGGCGTCACATGTCCACCAGCTTTCTCTTGGTTCGTCCTCGAATCACACCGTACTGGGAGAGGTTCAGCTCTGAGACCATCTGTAACGACCCGACTTTCGGACTGACGGTTAGCCTCACAAACCATCACAAGTCTTTTTTATTTTGTTTTGTCATCACTCGCACACTTCCTGATAAACTTCCCAGAAGGTCACCATCATAGAATTTTTCAAGGTCAAGCATGCTTAACCTTGAAGTTCATCCACAATGGGTACTAGAAAAAAAAATGCATCTTGATGATATGAGTAATACCTATCAGATCCTTAAACTCTCCTTGAATATGTCGTTTGATTCGCCGTATTTTGACCATATATTTTGGAGTAATATTGCGTCATTTTTGTTCTTAATGTTATTTAATCACATTTATGGAATTAAATGCATGCTTCTTGGTCTATTGTAGGGTTTGATCTTAATTTGGATGAATAAGCATGAGTTTAGAGGATATTTGAAGCCTTGAAGTTGTTGAGAGGAAGTTCTGGCATGTGCGAACATTGGGCAGTATGGGCATACCGCCTGCTGCGTACTAGAGTTGGAAGTTCTCTACGTTTGGAATGTTTTGAAAGCTGATTTGGACGTGATTATGGGCTTTGCACGAGATTACTTCATAATTTTGGGCCATGGACTCGTAGTTGTAGGATTTTATCTTTATTTTTTATTGCTTTTCTAGTTAAATTAGGATTAAGGATTTTATTTCCTTATTATTATAATTTTTATTAGGTATTTAATTAGAGACTCCCTTAAGGAACATGGTAGCATATGGATAGCTAGGTTTTTACGTTTTCTTCTTCTTCTTCTTCTTCTTCTTACCGATAGTTTTTTCTATTTTCTCCATGACTTTTAGCTTGAATTTATCTATGAATTCAAGCTAAACACTTTTATTCCGACGAAGATTAAGGAAGCCCTAGCATGATTTATTCTGTGAGATCTAATCTGATTTAATCCTTTAATTCTTATGCAAGCATCTATGATTTTCTGCGTTTAATGTTGTTAATCATTTCGATTCTGCTAGGTAGCTGCAAATATTTAGTGGATCGGAATTAATTAGTAGCCAATTAAATCGGCCATCTGTAATTGTAGTTTAGATTTGATTTGTGGTAAATTGATTCTTCAGAATCAAGGGAAGAGCAGTCTTAATTCAATAATCTTGCATCAGAGTTTATTGATTTGAATCGGGTCCTCTAGTTGTTAATATTGTCGGCT
Source organism: Agastache rugosa (assembly GCA_031470985.1). Taxonomy (NCBI): domain Eukaryota; kingdom Viridiplantae; phylum Streptophyta; class Magnoliopsida; order Lamiales; family Lamiaceae; genus Agastache; species Agastache rugosa. Next base: position 17,625,822 of record CM062607.1, read on the forward strand.
CATTAAATCCATAGAACATCTCTAGGGTTGTCAGTCGATTAGAGAAGTAATTGGTCTTCCTGATTACCGAGGAACTAAGGAGAGATAAGATCACATCAGAAGCATCTTCGGTGGTCATAATCGGTTTGTTTGAATGAATTAAAGTTATATTTGCATCAATGAACGGAATAATCAAGGGTGGAATTAATCGAAAACCGGAATCCTTCAATTATTTTATTAAAATCAAACTTTTGGATACTTGTTATTTAATTTCCGTTTCTGAATTATTGAGGTTCTTAGCAGTTTAGTTTAAGTATTTTGCAGATTGAAAATTAGGGAAATTCTCGTCGATCCTTTGGGAGACGATCTTGTTACTACTGTCTACTCAGTGTGGGCATATTGACCGAGTGTCAGATTTATTTTTGGTGAAAAACGACGCACCATTGTTCCATTCCGACATATTTTCAGAATTCCTTTCATTTGGGTGTGTTTCGGTTCATTCCTGTCCCCCTCCTCTTTGAAGTCTTATAGGAGTCGCTCCTTGTCCGTGCCTCTGCACCGACAATCTCTCTGTACTTCTGCCCCGGGCGTCACAAAAATAAAATATATTTTAGTAAAAATCCTTGTGCATATGATGTTGTGAATGTGCATTTTTCTTGTAGCGTTGCATCGAATCGCATTACTAATTCATGTTTTCTTATTGTCTTTTTATATGCTACTCTAGGTATAATTAGGTAAACTTCATCATGTCAATTATAATTAGCTCAAAACAAAACTACCTACTTTTATCGTATAATCGATAAAAAAAAAAGGAAGCAATTGTCATATAAGATCGAAAATTCCCATTACATTGAATGAACAAAACAATTAACAAATCACAATCATGCATGTTTAGACATTCCTTCGGCACAAGGGGCATGAATTATTGGTCGAGAGCCACTGAAAAATGCAACTTTCATGGAAAACATGGCCGCAAGGGAGTTGCTTGGCGGCGGCGCCTGACCCAAAACCTTCCGTGCAGACAACACATTGCCCGCCGCCGTCCGTAGCCGCCGTCGGCAAGAGCCGGGCGGCGGCGACTCTGGATTGAGCTTCTTGCATGTTCTTGTTTGACTCTGCCGTTGAATTTTCAGGCATCGTTAAAGCCAAGTCGAGGTCGAACATTTCATCCATGCCAATGTTACACGATGTATAGATATATTGGAATTGATGGGTATAATTAAAGTTGAACAGAAGTTATAGAAAGAGAAGATAGTTATAGATTATGATAGTTTGTTCTTATTTATAGAGTAGTTGATGCCTTTTCAAGAGTTGATAGAAGGGACCGGGAAATAGCAAAAAGGTGAAAAAAAAGATGATCCTTTTTCATAAATTAATATGTATAATCACGAGAGAAATGCTTTAGGGGTGTGTCTTATTCTAAATTTGTGGTCTTATAGTGTGAAAGCCTTTATCCCATTTCTCTTTTGACTTTTCATACGTCACTCGTATGACGCAAAGGAATTAAATTAAATGATCTAGCTTATTTAATTGTCTACACAGTGCCTGTGTTTCTCTAGTTGCACGAACAACAAAATTATTACTAGTATATAGTAATAAAACCTTCATTTATTACTCTTTTATGATGGGATCCTTTCTTCACTCACACTACACTTTACAGAATTTCTTAAAATCCGTGTTGTCCCAATCAACTCATGTTCTTATGGGACGGAGGGAATATAAAAAAAAGTAATACTCTCGTATGCGTGTGTTGGTTTAGCGGTAGAGTGGTTAATGCCGGAGGCCAAAGGTCTCGGGTTAAAATCCACCGTGATATGTCTTTAAATTTAATTGCTAATTTATCACAAAAAAAAGTAATACTCCATCCGTCTTCCATGTATATGCACACCTAAAGCACACCTAAAGTGGACACCAGTTTTAAGAATTTTAATTGAATATATTGTAAGTGGAGAAATGATCCATATTTTGTGAGAGAGTTTTGTATGTAGTAATGTTTATAAATGGAAAGTGCATTTTTTTAAGACGGAAGGAGTATATATTATACTCCCTCCCATTCGATATATAAGTCGTTCTTACTATTTGCACACAAAATAATAAATAAAGTTTATGCCAAAAGTAACCTTAATTGGTCATAACTCTCACACAATCGTTAGCTAGTAATCTCTTTGTCTTCTTCATTCTGCGTGCTTATTTGGGATTAATTATGGCATCAAAAAAGTTTAAATGATATTAGATATAATTAATGAGAGGGATGAATTAATATGGGTAGCATTGGTATAATATTGTAAAATGTCAAATGAAACTTAGATAATATAAAAGATCAAAACAACCTATACATCGGATGGGAGGGAGTATAAATATAATCTAGTATTGTATTTCAAATTTTTTGTATTATTTCCTTCATCAAAGTTTTTGTAATAAACTCTAATGTAAATTTAATGATATTTCTTGTTGTTTTGAAGACAGCGGATGTCAGGCTTTTTTTTTTTCTTCATTTTTTCATTTAAAATCTAATTTCATGTTTTACACTTACAATCACTATACGTCCATTAAAATATATCGAACATAGATATTATTTTAAAGATCACGACGTGAGCTTTTATTCGATGTAAAAATTGTAAAAATCCGATTTCAAACGAGTAATTAATGATAATTTAAAGTTCTAAATTTATAATTTTTAAATTATATAAAATTAGAAATTTGTTGTAAATATATCTTTTAGATATATGTGATATGAGTGTTGATCAAGTAAACCTTAAAATCCTAGCTCTCTGTACACACTTTTCGACACACTTCGATATACTTGAATATGCAGAATTCTTATTATCTTTACTATATTCTCTCTTCTCTCTAGTTTATAACACGTTATCAGTACGAGTCTCCAGCCCTGAGTCTCTAACTAATTGATGAATTAGATTGGAGGTATGCCCTAGGAAAGAATCGTGTCTTTCCGACAAGGTACATATATATTGTTCATAAATTCAAATACTGTCTTTTTGTCGGTTCCAACTATGAACGAGTTCTTACAATGAAGAACTTTGAGTTAGATGAACTCGTTCAAGATCTAGGCTTTTGGATATATAGAGAATTTCTGCCTAGGGATCAGACGAAAAACTAAAGCAGTTTCTGGAAAGGAAACGCTTAAAGATTAAGTGTTCTTTGAAGAAATTGAGAACTGCTTGAGAGCTTTTGAATGCTTGAGAGATTTTGAGATGTTGAAAGCTTGTAGAGAGTTTTTCGTATATTATCCTGAGGTTGAAGACTGGTATTTATAGGTAGAGATTCAAAACTAGTCGTTGGAAGAGCCGTTTGAATCTCACCTACTCTCTGATCTGCTCGATCTGCCGTTGGGCGTATCTTCACCTGTCTTCATTAGTGTCAGATCCTAGGTTCTGCATACTAGGATGCTGATTTGGCAATCCCTCATTGGTCGAGATATATTGACTTCCTCTGACACCGGGATTTTTGACTTCAAGCTGGTTTTTGAATTTGGAGCTGGATCTGAAACTCTGACTGTCGGGGATAAATCCTACTACTCGGAAGACGTGGGTGACGTGTATGACGGGGCACAAGCAACCTATCACAAGTAACTCACGTAAGAGTCCAAAGAAACACTGGTGGGGGTGTCGGCCGTAAGATCTTCGACGCTCAAGTTAGTTATTCGGGATAACTAAAATAATATAGCGAAAAATATAATATAAATGAGTAATGTAAGGAATAGGAGATTCTGGATATCCGGAATGTCCTGGGAGTGGTGATATAGAGAGAGGTGAAAGAGTAATGAGATCTTGGATGTCCTGGACGTCCGGAATGTCGTGGAGATGGTGATACAAATGAACAGAGAATTTGGGCGTTAGGCCGGCAGATGAGGCCGACGTGGAGGGTATATCGGATGAGAATGTTGGAGGGGCAAGTGATGCCGGCGCGACCGGTACATTCGGTGACGTGGCGATGGAGATAATAAGAGTGATAGAGTATCAAAAGGGCATACAGTGTTGGTGTGACCGGTACGTTCGATGAGTCCGACAGTCTGGTGATAGAGGTAGTAGGAGGGATGGAAGATGGAGACGGATATGGCCGGAGAGGATGTAGAGAGTTCAAGTATGAATAATTGGATGGCCTCCATGACCTAGCATGTTGTATATATATATATATGACGGCCATGCCTGCCTAGGGTTTATTCCACACCCGACTCGTCCGTTTTATCCGCTCGCCCCACCTTCTAGTCAGTTCCGATTCTCATGGGAAGATAATCCCTTGACCAAGTCATTTATCCACATGATAAATCGTGGCTGTTAGTCATGCTGACGTGCCTGAGTCGTCTTTGACACCCCTGTATCCGATTATGGACTCCGTAAGCTCTATGAATTATTTATTGCGTATTGGACTAGCATGTCCGGTGTGTCAGGCTAGGCGGGCTAGGTAAAGAACTTTTGGGCTTTATAGGTAGACGAATTTTGTTCACTACAGTTTGTCCCCCACTCTTTAGTTAAAATAATTTTAACTAGAGAGTTTGTTAGTCGGATAAATTATTGTTGACGGATGTTACTTGATAGTAGTGAGGTGTACGCATTTTGCAACTAATAAAGACATCGCGGGCGTACTCGGCATGTTCGACGATGCTGACTGTAACAACAATATATGAGAAAGTTATGCTACTGAATTTACATTATTTTGCTGGCCATGCGGATGTGTCCCGGATGGAGGACAATGATAACAATGGACGTATGAGTGATTCATATGTCATCAATCGCTAGAGTCAATGTGAGATCCGACCTTGTTGGACACGTCCGTAGATTTATCGCCATGTCTGATGCAAGTCGAACTAATTGGTCATTTGAGTGGCTGGGGATTGGAATGCCAAGTATCATCTACTCGGCGGATGTGCCAAACTAGTCCGATGATTGGTAGACTAAGAATGGAGCATACCAAGTGACATCTACTAGCAGATTGACTTGACATGCCGGACTAGTAAGATGTTTGGACGATCAATAATAGAGCATTTCAAGAGGTACCCATTGGCGGATTGGTTGGACTAATTGGAAATGTTAGACTAGCCAGATACTTAGGTGATGAACAATAAAACACTCTAAATGACATTTGCAAGCAGACTAGGTGGAGTAACTGGACATGCCAGACTAACCAAATGTTTGGATAATGAAAAATGAGCATTCCAAGCGGTACCCATTAGGTAGACGCATCGGACCATGTCCGATAAGTTCGGGGACCTTTATAGTGATCATTATCTCATGGAGGTAGATAGTTAGACTGATCAGATTGTACTTGATAGGTTTGATGACGTCGGTCAGGTTCTTATGTGACGTTAGTCAGACTGTCGGATAGTCCACTTGATAATGATCATTATATAGCAATGTAAAGTTTAACTCACCAAACTTTGTTCGATACGCCCTGCGTTAGGGAATTTAAGTTGAGCTCTGAGATTCAACAAGAGGAGTTCTCGGCCCATAACTGAATTTAGTTCTATTGGGTCGTTTAGCCTATTGTGAAATTTTCAATGTTTGGGTGGAAATGGGGGTGATATGTTAGGCATATCCCCCATGTTAGATGAAGAAAAAGTTAAAATGCTAGTCATCTGTCAGCCATATCAGACAAATGTATTTGTTTGGGTATACGTGCCCACATATTAAGCTTTGTTATTTTTTCAACTTGTCCGGCGCATCCGAGGTAGACCTTTAGCCGACACTTGGTCTTATTTTGCTTTATATTGTTATACTTGCATGTTTCAGCTTTGTCCAACGTTTTCGGGTTTGTCCCTTTATTTTGCTAACACTTAGTCATTTCATGTGTTGTCGAAGCTGTATATTTCAGCTCGTCCGACATGTTCGGAAAGACCTTTAGGCCTTACTGACACTTAGTCTTATTTTTAATTCGCTGTAGACTTGCATATTTCAGCTTGTCTGGCGTGTCTGGTGCAGCCTTTAAGTATATTGACACTTAGTCATTTTTATTACACTTTTGGACTTGCATATTCCAGCATGTCTGGTACATCCGGGATGGACCCTTTAGTTTATTGACACTTAGTCATATTTTGCTTTATTTTGCTAGACTTGTTTATGTCAGCTTATCCAGCATGTCCATTGTGGACTATTTGTATCATTGATACTTAGTCATTTTTTGATTTTGCTTGTCCCTCGTTCTTGGTGGGACAATGAAATTAAGTCATCAGAGGGCTACGCTCCGGAGAGCTGCCTACATACTCCATTTGGAGATCAAGCTCGTATGTAGTTCTGAGAATTTTCTGCATAAAATTATCAGAACTAGTGTGGGAAATTATTGGTCCCATAGGACAATAAATGAAAAATTGACTAAGATAGAAGTGATACCGTCCGATAAGTTTGATGTAATGGATATTTGTGAATAAGCATCTGTCACTTCCCGTCGTGCGGGTTTGTCCTGCAAATATAATTGACTGGGCTCCGGAGAGCTGCCTACATACTCCTTTCAGAGATCAAGCCAATATGTAGTTCTGGAATTGTCCTGCAAGAGACCGTCATAACTAGTATGGTTGAAAGTGTGAGTCCCGTAGGACTTATTATGATCCACAATAAGCATGTAAATTTACTCATTGGATTGGCGAAGTTGTACTTGTTATCAGGGTTTTATCCCCTATCCTTGTTGGAGGGCTTTCCTTCTTTTTTTCCATCTCATGCGACCGGATCTCCGAGGTCTGGTGGTAATCCCTCTTCCAATGTGCATGTCTGTAATGTGGCAAGTAAGGCTCTAAATGCCTATCGCTGGACCTTCTTTCCAATCTAGCGTCCCTTTTGGAGCTCATGTGAGGGAATGATAGACGGCTGTGCCTACGCCTTAACAAGCACGTCCTCCATAGTCTTGCACGGGTACTTGGTTAGCTCTTTATAAAGGTCGGAATTTGGGAAAAGCCGTTTGCGGAAGGCCGTGATGGCGGTCTGTGGGTCGTAGTTGATGATTGACACTTTTTCCTTGTTGAAGCGTCCTACATAGTTTCAGAGGGGTTCTTCCTTTCGCTACACTATTTCGTACATGTCCTCCGAGATCTTTTCCATCTTCCTGCTACTGGCATACTGCTGCACGAACGAATCTGTTAATTGAAACTTGAAATAGAATAGTTTGGAAGGTTCGTGTACCACTGGAGGGCCGGTCCTATCAGACTAGAACCGAACCCCTTACACATGCAAGCCTGCCTCATTTCACGTGGAATTGCGGCAGTGAACATTCTTTGCTTGTACTGAGCAATGTGATCAGTCGGATTCGTCGTGCCATCGAACATCTGCATGCTACAAAAGCTAAACTTGACGGGCATCTCAACTAGGGCAATTTCGTCCACGAATGGTGAGTCGGCATAGCAGTTCTCCGAACTCTTGTGGATTGGTACCGGCACACCAGAGATTCGTTGAATCAGAGCCTCCATCTCGGCCAGCTTTTGTGCCAAGTCTTCATCTCTTATTGCACATCGGCCAGTCATGATTGGTTGGGCGAGTTCATCGGCAAACAGTTGATCCTGACTGACCTCCCTCTGACCGGTTCCAATCGTCTGTTGGTTAACATTAACTGGTAAAATCATCTGGTTGGGTACCGGTATAGTTGGTTGTGTGCCTCCGATGACGACATTACTCATTGCTATGCCGGAGGTGGTCAAGATGGTTCGGGAATGTTGTCCCCCAACAGTGATTGTTCCCTCTGGCCGGGCAGTCTGGAGTGACTTGCCCTAGCACTTGCGCTCGCTCTAAGGTGGCAGATGGAATGATGTTACCTGCATTCAAGAGAGAGTAACCCGGATCAGTTGGGTTATTGGCAATATTACGATTTCTTAAGGAAGACGACGGATCCGTCACAAGAGGGTCAGATCCATCATCGTGCGCTATTGGAGTGTCTCCCAGAGGCTGCATAGGAGGCACTTGGACATGGAAACGGGGAGAGTCGACGGTCTCGATTGACTCCAAAGCCTCGAGACGGACATACAAGTTGGCATTCTCCTTTTCCAGCTTCTTGCATCTTTCTCGCTCTTGATTCATTTACTTAGTGAGAGCGACAATCTGGGCCGCCATGTCCGACTGAGCATTCATGTTAGGTGGGGTGGCGTGTTCAGATCCGTCACGTCCGTCAGACATGGTTGGTATTAGAAAGACTCTTCGGTTGTTGATTGACTCAGTTGCTAGGCCCCACGGTAGGCGCCAAATTGTAGGGGATAAATCCTACTACTCGGAAGACGTGGGTGACGTGTATGATGGGGCACAAGCAACCTGTCACAAGTAACACATGTAAGAGTCCACCGGAACACCGGTGGGGGTGTCGGCCGTAGGACCTCCGACGCTCAAGTTAGTTATTCGGGATAACTAAAATAATATAGTGAAAAATATAATATAAACGAGTAATGAAAGGAATTGGAGATCCTGGATTTCCGGAATGTCCTGGGAGTGGTGATATAGAGAGAGGTGAAAAAGTAATGAGATCTTGGATGTCTTGGATGTCCTGGACGTCCGGAATGTCGTGGAGATGGTGATACAAATGAACAGAGAGTTTGGATGTTAGGCCGGCAGATGAGGCCGACGTGGAGGGTATATCGGATGAGAATGTTGGAGGGGCAAGTAATGCCGGCACGACCGTTACATCCGGTGATGTGACGATGGAGATAATAAGAGTGATAGAGTATCAAAAGGGCATACAGTATTGGTGTGACCGGTACGTCCGATGAGTCCGACAGTCTGGTGATAGAGGTAGTAGGAGGGATGGAAGATGGAGGCGGATATGGCCGGAGAGGATGTAGAGAGTTCAAGTATGAATAATTGGATGGCCTCCGTGACCTAGCATGTTGTATATATATATATATGACGGCCATGCCTGCCTAGGGTTTATTCCACACCCGACTCGTCCGTCTTATCCGCTCGCCCCACCTTCTAGTCAGTTCTGATTCTCATAGGAAGAGATTTCCTTGACCAAGTCATTTATCCACATGACAAATCGTGGCCGTTAGTCATGCTGACGTGCCTGAGTCGTCTTTGACACCCCTGTATCCGGATATGGGCTCCTTAAGTTCTATGAATTATTTATTGCGTATTGGACTGGCATGTCCGGTGTGTTGGGCAAGGCGGGCTAGGTAAAGAACTTTTGGGCTTTATAGGTAGACGAATTTTGTCCACTACACTGATTTGAACTGATGTCTTCAGAGTTGACATTCTTTTGGTCTGTACAGCTGGATTGATTCAGCTGTGTTTCCTTTTCTTTGTCTCAACTCGGTCATTCTTCAGCTTGATTCTGCTTAGTCTTGAACTCTGCTTAGCTGGAAACTCCTCAGCTAATATTTGACTCCAGCTGGATCTTCTGCTGTCTTCAGCTTCCTAACCTGTAAATTTAGAAAATCTAAAGCTCAAACAGGCGAGCTGGAAAATATCGCTTAGGTTGATGCAATCATCTACTCGGTTGGAGTCAGTTGGGTTTTGGAATCAAATCAAAACTTAGAATTTTCCCAACAGCTAATGTGACAAGTTGAGAGTTGGTTTATTTATTGTATCATTGTGGGCACCTTAAGATAGACCTGCCCAAGGTTCAAGGCCCGCCGGTTCCGGTTCCGTCGGAGGGTGAATCATAACTGGCCCGTGAGCACCGTTCTCGGTTCCAAGCCGGGCCAAAAAATAGGCAGTTTCGGTTCCCGATTGGCCCACCGATTTTACGTAAGATTTTTTTAAACCACAAAATTAAGTAAATGAAGCATACATTAATGAAAGAAAATGAACTAGTTCTTCATTAATATTTGTAAATTGAAATAAACATTACCGAATAGAAATTACAAAACTTGAAAATTGAAATAATCATTACAAAATAGAGATTTCAACTACTTCAAATTTGAAATAAACATTACAAAATAAAAATTATTTTACATTCTCAATTTCTCATAACTTCGTTCTGATTTGTGTGATGAACAAGGTTTGCATAGCCTCCATTTTGAGTCAATAATTGTAATGATCTTCATAGGTTGGTAGGGAATAGTCGGACAATGGAGCACTTCGAGTGTAGTGCTTGGTGAAAATATTAACAATTGAGGAGGACCTAGGCATTTTTTTGTCACGCCCACATTTTCTAAGAAAGGTACGAATGCCGAGACATGATCGGGGTGTGGTTAAAGAAGTGGGAAAGAAGAGGGGTAAAGAGAATTTTTGAAGTTTTGGTACATAAATATAACTTAATAATTGGAGCTTTAAATATCATTAAGAAGTCATTACAAAAATTCGTAAACTCTCCGTATAATTTACGACAATTTAACTAATATGGAATTTTTCATTATTTTAAATAAAGCGGAAGCATATATCATTATTTCTCAAAAAGAGATGTTCAAGTGCATAAAACTAATCATCAAAAGATGAGGAAAATCTATATTGACAGCATCAAACTCCTTAGCACCAGCACCTGATCACAACGAACGCTCATTCTGTAAAATAATTGAAAACATTTCACAGGGCTGAGTACTAATGTACTCCGTGGGCTTAGCCATTTCAAATCATATTTCAGAAAAGAATTTTCATGCTTCAAGCATAACATAGAGAGTTTTTAAAAGGGACAATCTATGTATACTAAATCATTTTATGAGTTCATCATCATAGTTCTCATCTATTGGCGCTTATTATACTATGAACATGTGGGAGCCTACAAAGATTCATTCCGAATATTCTGAAAATGAGGTAATCTCTCAAGTCCCTTTGAACATGGAGAGTAAACTCAATCCAAGTACGATACATAGGATTATTGGGTTCATCCCACATAATCCGCAAGTTGTGTACACTAGCCCTAACTAGCACGAAGGCTAGCCTCAGGATCCGATCGTTCTCATCTCATAAGCACATATTCAATAGAGAGTTTAACTAAAATATTTTAAGCATGAAATTCAATTGCAAAGCTTAATAACTCAATATATTTGTACTGAAAAATAAAGTAAAGCCCACTTGTAGTCAATAGTTCGTACTGAAAGTACTGCTTCGGAAAAGTGACAGGTTTAGGGGTTCTCAATTGGAGGGCCTACACAAGTAATAGTTACTTAAGTAGAAATCCCTAACATTAATATATTAATAAGAATTCTGATTTACTACGCTCGATTTTACTTAAAGACTTAGTTAGAGCACTAATATACCCTTACTTAGATTTTTAAAAGTATGCATGAACAATCAAGAATTAACCTCATGTATATCTAAATTTTATACTACCTCCGTCCCATTAATATCGTCTCATTTCTTTTGGGCACGGTTATTAAGGAGAATGGTAAAAAGATAGAAAAGTAGTAAGTCCACCACTTTTGAAGAGTTAATTATTTTCTTATTTGAAAATGAGACATTAGCAATGAGACAGACGAAAAAGGGAAATGAGATGTTATCAATGAGACGGAGGGAGTAATATTTACTATACTTACTACTTTTCAATAATTTCAAAAAAAACATCTTTAAGTAATTTATAAAAATCTCTAATAATTACTGAACCTTAATTATACCATATATATATATTCTTTCATAATATATAATTATCAACTTAAGCATTTAAAAATCAACATTTATTCACGTTTTTATTATTCACAATCTTTATTTAATTATTCTAAATTCATAATAAAATATGAAAACTTATTTAAAAATTACCAATATTTTTCTACACGTTGAAAAATTATGAAATTTCATATGTAAGCTCCTAACATTAGTATCTACAACACATTAAAATTTCTTGTAAAACGAACCACTGTAAGTAAATCCGATTTCAAGGTCAGTAAACATAACTCTACATACACTAATCTTCAAATAGAAATACCTTTAAACTTGTGAGAATGAAAAGATGAATGCAAGAAGTCCTAGAGGCAATCCACTTCCTTCAATTTCTTCTTAGAATACTTATATTTTGAATAGAACAAGAGTGTAAAGGAGAGAGGGGTGGCTGAATTTTTATTTATTATTATTATTATTATTATTATTATTTTTTTTTTTTTTTTATCAAACACTTTGGAGAGGCATTTTATGAGAGAGATTACTTGATATTTTCAACTGGTATGCAAGGGTGTTTAACATCCTCTTATTTGCTTCTATTTATAGAAAAAAGGTGAGGGAAACATAGGTCATTGGGCATGGAGGAAAGATTCAGTAAATCTATTTATTAAATGTTGGATAGTGAAATCCCATAATATTGGGGATAATGTATGCGCGCTACTGTAAAAATATTTTACTTTAAACCTTAACTTATAATCTTTACACAAAAATGATGAACAAAATCTAGCAATGATAGCCTATGAAGATATGTTCATTTTTTTCTTTCATTATTTTGACATAAATAGCTATATAGTATACACATCTTATATTTTATCTTCATTTGCTTCAAGTTGGACCAGGAAACACAAGTCAAAGTAATACATATATATATAGGCATGTATGTACATAGTATTTATTTTATTTAGTTTAATGCACATCTCATACAATTATATACATATAGTTAATTTAGTTTAATTTTCATATTAATTGACAATTACATGTATAAAATATACATATAAATATTTCCATGCTATTATATAACTAATGTCTATAAATATATACTTATATATATATATATATATATATATATATATATATATGCACATGAAATTTTATACTTGATAAACTATATTAATCCTTTTATAAAAAGTCATTTATAAAATAGACTAGTAAAATCATTTGTTGGAATTAAAAGAATTTTTTTTTCGGGGCATAGATAAAACTTTTTTTTTACCTAGAAAAAAAAAATTCTAAATTAAGGAAGATAAAATCGGGTTATCACATTTTTGAAAGTTGAAACTTGAGAGAAAAAGAAAAAATGAAGAAGATAACGTGAAGAGAGGAGTGAGAGGCATGAAGTAGAGTGGAGGAAATGAAGTGAAAGGGGGTATTTATAGGTAGAATTTAGGATTTTAAATTGCAAAAAAAATCCGAGAACCGTCGATTTCGGCCAAACCGCCTATTCATGATCGAAAACCGGCGATTTTGGGCAGTGAAAAATGGCATTTCTAGGCACTTTTTTTTGTTTTGTTTTGTAATTTTCATTTTTTTTAAATTTTTTTGTAATTAGATGTGATATACTCATTGAAATAATGAAAGAGATAAATACTCATTGAATAAAAAATATTAAATTATTTCTCATTAATATTGTTGAAATTACTGTAGGAAACGACTATTTGACTAACCGATTCGATTTGCCCACGGATCTATTTCGATTATCTAACGAACACTTGTAAATCCAACTGTTGGTCCCAAGACGGATACCTTGGTGTAGAGGGGGGGGGGTGAATACACCAAGGTTTAAAAACTTTTCCAAGTTAAAACTCTTTTCAGAGAGCTGGCTGTGTTCGATCCAAATTTGGATGGCGGTTGATCGACACAAACGGCTGTGTGTGTGCGGAATGTGGTGGATTTGGAAAGTCCGTCTGTTGCTTCAAATTATATTGCAAAGTTCTGTTTCACTTTTCAGTTAGTCAGTTTATGCAGCTTGAAATAATGCTCATGAGGGGTTAGCAAAATGCATAAAACAGAACAGTAAGGAACAAAGCAATTTTAACGTGGTTCGGAGTAACACCTTCTACGTCCACGACCAGGTTCACTGGTAATTCACTACCACTTGGTTTCCAAGTACCAAGCAACTTCACAACTCTAACCCGAGCTGTGTTCCAACAGTTTGCGGGCACTGTCAAGCCTACACCTTCAGTTTCCGGGTACTGAAGAACCTATCCACTCGAATTACACGCTTCGAGCAAGCGTACCTTTACTTAACCTTTCTGGGTTTGGGTTTGGGTATGGGTTTTCCAACTGTGAACGAGTTCTTACAATGAAGAACAAGGAGTATGATGAACTCGTTCAATCTAGGCTTAAGATGTTTATATTCTGATCTATTCTACCTAAGACTGAATGTGTGAACAACTAAGAACATAGCTGACTGACTGGGTGTTCTTGAAAGATATGGCTTTGAAGATTGTTGTTCATTTTTCTGTTTTGCTCTTTTATTGCTTCAGTCGTCTATTTCTTCACCAGTCCTCTTTCTTCAATGGAGGAGGAGAGATATATATAGGTGGAGATCCAAACTAGCCGTTGGAAGAGAGCCGTTTGAATCTTACCTACTCTTGTTGACTTCTGGCCTTTACCTACGAAGTAGGTCTGCATCTGCAGAGGCTAGTTCTTCTCTTATTTGACTGCGTCAGACAAGTCATCGAGATCTTGTCTTGGAGAAGGTCTTCGTCTTCGAGCTGCTAAGCGTCTCTGCTGTATCTTCAGCGTTTTGGACTCTACTGTGTCTTGACTCTGAGCTGTGTCTTAGACCTGTGCTGTATCATCAACCTGAGCTGTGTCTTCAACCTGAGCTGTGTCACTGACCTGAGCTCTGTTTTAGACCTGAGCTGTGTCATCGACACTAAGCTGGGTCTTTTACACTGAGCTGGGTTTCCGTCACTGAACTGGGTGTTGATACTGCAGGATCTTTGACTCTGCTTGGTCTTGCTCTGCTGAGTCTGCTCTGCTGAGTTCTTAAGCTGTCTGCTTAGCTGTGTCTTCTGCTGTCTTCAGGGATTCTACCTGTAAACTAAGAAACTCTATACGCTCAAACATGTGAGCTGAAAAACGCTTAGGTTTGTGCAATCATCTACTCGGTTGGGGTCAGCTGGGTTTTGGTATCCAATCAAAACTCTTATTAAATTTCCCAATAATTTCCCCCTTTTTGATGATGCCAAAACCTAACTGAGAAAAACAATTTACTTCCCCCTTAACAAGAAACGGGTTTTCAAAAGTTTAAACATAGACAACAGGTAAATCAAATTCAGAGTTCAGTGCCTGGACAAAGAGTTATTGTTATCAGGATGAGCTTGAGAGCATAAACGAATATTTCATTAATAAAAGGATATTTTACAAATTCACAATTACAAAACTTTTAAAAGACAAAAATTCCCAGTTGGCTGGGTCTTCAACTGAGCTGCTTCCTTTGTTCATCAATCTGATGGTCAGTCTTGAGACCATATCTGTTGAAGATGAACTCTTCCAGTTCCTTCCATTCTACTTGATTCTTCGTTT
This sequence comes from Agastache rugosa, assembly GCA_031470985.1. NCBI lineage: Eukaryota > Viridiplantae > Streptophyta > Magnoliopsida > Lamiales > Lamiaceae > Agastache > Agastache rugosa. The sequence continues at coordinate 17,640,851 of CM062607.1, forward strand.
TGGAAATTCCTCTTTCGCCAGCCCAGTGATGGACTTCTTTGATAATCTGGGCTTTGTCAGGAAGGTTCGTTCCAGTTAGAGATGGAGGCTTCAATTGCTTGACTTTTGGAGCCTTCAGCTGGATGTTGTTTCTCTTGGCATATAGGGCAATTGATCTTGCCATCATTGGATCTGTCTCATGAAGTTCGAGGAGATAATCCTGGAACGCAGTTTTTGGATCCATGCCTTTGTACTGATTCAAGTAGTAGAATTCTTTGATGAATTCTGACTTGCATCGTTCCCAGTTTTTATTGATATCATCTGGGTTCTTCTTGTCAGTTGAGGCTGCTTGAACTTGATTCTTCCTAGCTTGCCTGTAGCTCTGCCTTTTCTTCTTTTACTTTTTCTCAGCAGGCTTGAGCGAATCAGCTTTCTTCTTGATAATCTTATCCAGCTCTTGCATTTCTCTTCTTTGCTCGTTGTGGAAGTTACACAGCCAGTGATAGTCCTTGTATTCTTCTGGCTTATGTCCACAGGCCTTGGCAAGAGCAACCATCTTCTCTCTTCATGGAACACTCTAGCCAAGCTGTGTGAAGGCTCAGAGGAAATTCAAGAGAACAAGTTCTCAGTTGCATGCCAGAAATTCGACAATTTCAAGCAACTCCCCTGTGAGTCCATCGAGCAAATAGAGCTCAGATTCTTCAACCTCGTCATCGAGATCGAGACGATCCGAACTGGAAAATATACAGTTTGAGATAAGAACTTGAAAGTTCTTGCAGCTCTCTCCTCAGAATGGTGTACACACAAGGTGGTTAACCAAAGCAGAACTAATCTTGGCAGCATGGAGACGGAAAAATTGTTCTCCATCTTGAAAGCCAACGAATTTGATCACACACGGAGAATCATCCAACCAGATGTCTCAAACAGAGCTAACTTCTAAAGCAATGGAGACAACTCTCAGTGTAGAATCAAGATCAGCTCAATCAGCTCAGCCTGGAAGGACCAACAAGGAGTACAGAAATATGAGCAAAGAACTGCACAAAGAAGTTGCTATGCTTGTACGAAACATCAATAAGGTGGAACACAGCAAGGAAAGGTACAAGAAGATCATGAAGGTTCATCACGACAAGCAACTCTACCCAAAGAGAAACCCAGCTGAGTCATCCTCCCGGAGAGAGGATAAAAAGGTTCGAATCGAGCACAATGGATGAAGATCAAATCTCCTTCTCCGACTCAGATGAGGATGACTGCTCTGATTAAGATGTCTGAAACATCTTATTGAATCTACCGATGAAGAAACCCAGCTAGCTGACTGGGACCTGCTGTGAAATAAAGACAACTGGATACAAAACTAAAAACTCAGCCAGTCACACTGCAGAGTACAATCGATAAGCAGCAGATGAATCTGCTGGATTCGGGACAGCAGTCTACCTGCTATATACAAAGAGATTTCATCGAAGAAGTGAGCCAATGTTGAGAAACTTCGCTCGATAAAAGGAAGTAGGATGCAGATGAAGAAACCTCATCCAGCTGAGGGGGAACAAGACCCAGCTGGATAATGAAAAGCTAATGGGACATCAGGGTAGAAGAATTCAAACCCAGCTGGATCTTTCAACTCAGTTTAACAAGGGAAACCAGCTGAGGGGGAATCAAGCTCAGCTGGATAATAAAACTGAAGAAAAGCTCATTCAACATAAAGAAAACACAGCCGTGGTATCAGCTGACTACAATGATCAGATGACAGGTTTGCAGACTTTTTATCTTTTTCCCTGAAGAATATGTTTTTTTAAAAGATAAAAATAGTTGAATTTAACTCAAATACCCAGACATTCCTTAAATGGATTAGTCAGTAAGCCATCCATCCCATCGAATTCCATCGCATTTAATGAAAAGCATGCAGAATACTGTAGCTCGGGAGAACTGAGGCAGAGTCAGAATGGTCCGACTACCTCACGCGCGCGTGACCTACACTCTATATACACACGTCATGTGACGTGTTGCACAAATCTCTCTCAGCCGCAGATCTTCAATTCTTTTGCCAAGATCTCAACCTTCCATCAAAATGGACAGTTGATATATACATCTAAAATCTGCAAATCTTCGTCATATTTTCTATCGCTCATACTTATCTCTGAAACTTATATCTCAGATTCTTGATTATCTCTTTGCAAACACGCTCCCCTAGTATCTTCGTCTTTCTAACCACTTGCTACAGAAGAAGATCATGGCCCCAAATAAGAAGACACCAGGAGCAAGCCAGACTGAGAATTTGATGTCAAAGCTTCATTTCGAGAGTTGTTTAACTCTCAAGAACTACCAGAATTTAGAGTTCCAAGAGGTGCTTGATCTCATCGAGAATGCCGGCCTGTTGCAATGGATGAGTGCAAGACCGAAGAACATCTTCCGCCGGGAAGTGGCAGAATTCTTCCTGGAGATGACGAACTGAGATGAACGTCTCCGCTCCAACATCACTCTACATCTCAAGGAGAAGACATGACATACAACTTCGTGGGATGTCGATATCAACATCAACCGGATGTTGAACAACCTATTCAACTTAAAGACTCTTGGGGACCGCTCCCCAGATAACTACACCAGAGAAGAAATCCAGGCCGAACTGGATAAGATGTTGTTCAAGCCAGAACCGTACAAGGCGAGCATGTCCAAGCTTCTGCTCAAGCCCAAGTACAGACTACTTCTGGATGTCACCCATAAGTGCATCCTCGGTATCGCTGGATCTCAAGAAGAGATCAGCATACCCAAGCTGAAACCGATAATAGCCATCCTCAGGAATGACCCTGTGGATTGGTTCTCCTACTTCATGGAAAAATTGGAAAAAGAATCTAAAAAGATTCATTTTGAAGATGACAGCTTCACCCGATACAGCTATAGGGAGACAATCTATCTATGCACCAAAGTGGCGTGCATAATAGAAAGCTACACTACCGGACGGCAAATCAAGTGGCATGACACAGAAGAATTTTCTGTGTCTAGAATACTTTTTGAGAAGCCAAGTCAGCTCACTGACTTGTTGAAGAAAGCAGCCCCTGAAGGGAAGAAGAATGTGCATGAGGCAAAGCAGCAGACTGCCTCTCCCTCTCAAGCAGGAAAAAAGAAGCAACCGGAGGAGACACAGCCAGCTGGATCTCCACCTGCCAAAAAGAAGCTGAAATTCAAGGCAGCCAGCAAGCCAGCTGAGGAGGCAGCAGAGAAACCAGTTGATGAGCCAGCTGAATCTGAGTCCACTCCCACAACATCCACAGTCCAAAATAAGAAAACTGAGTGAAGACCAGTCACTGTGGAGACAGCTCAGGGATCCTCCTCCAGCTCAGACAATGGAAGGGAGTTCGTGATTACATCACGAGAAACTGAAGAACCACAAATAGTGGTCTCCCACTCTGACCCAGAGGATGCTATTCCCCTTCGTCAATTTCTTCAAGCATCTTCACAACCCGCTCCAGCTGATCCCACATCAGCTGGAACCGCTCAACAAGACTATCCCTTCCTTCATCTTTATTCTCAGGTACCTCTCTCAGACTCCCCACCCACTTGCTCAGTACCTGAAATCACTCAACTCCAAATTTCAGCACTCAGCTCTCCAACCAAAGAACCATCTTCTGTAAAAGAATAGGTAGATATTCAACTGACTGAAGCTCATTCACAACCAGCTGACACCCAAGCTGAACTCTCTTCTAATCCCAGCTCACCCAAAGAACCCCATCCAGCTGACGCTCCTTTGCAGCTGGATGATGAAAACCAAGCTGAACCTACAAGCCCTTCTGAGGAATTTGAAATCCTCAGTCCCATAGCCGTTGCACGTGCTGCCACTATCATGAGATTCGATGACCTTAGGCTTCAAGGAGTAAAGAGCGCACTGCAACAGAATCATTCTCTTACTTCACTCTCCGCCGTACTAGTCGCAGTCAGCGACTTCAAATTTACCTTGCTACCAAGATGACTACTTGGTATGCAAATGAGGAACTTGTGGGGTTCTACTCCTTCAATAAGATCAAAGCCGAAGAAGCTGCTCTGCAAGAGATCTTTGGATTTGGAAGTCTTCAGGATGCCTTCATGCATCAAGACGAGCTGATCCAAACTCTCATCCAGAAGGCTAAGCAAGATGAAGTACCGCCGTCTGAGGAGGTAATTGCAAGAGCCAACTCTTACCTCTACACTCTCAGCTGGATTGTTCTAGTTGAGAATGCCAAGGAAGCTGTCCCTGCCGACACAGCTGAGGCAATGTTGATTGAAGAAGAGCCAACTAATGCAACAGTTGAGCCTACCGAAGCTGCCCCACCAAGTCTAATTGCCGATGACACTCGCTCACTGGTCGAGATCGAGGCAGACAAACCCAGCCAAGTCAAATCCGGGATGCAGACGGATCCTGATGCCGTGCTTTCTGATGCAATGAAGGACGAAATCGCGAAACAAGTTGAGAAAATCCTACTGCAGGATATATTCAAATCAATTGCTGACATCCTTCTGCGTATCACAGATGTAGAATGGCAAGTCCATTGTCATGGACAGTCCATTGATGAAGTTCACACTTTTGCTCAGAATATACAGGAAAGCACCAGTCGAGATCTCAAACAATCTCTCGTCTCTCAACGCATTGATCAGTCACATCATCTAGAGAAGAGAGTCCCTGAGATCATTTCAAAACTCCAAGCTCCACTGGAAAAGAGCGTCACTGACTTATCCAGCCAGATGGCAGCTCTCCAGAAGCAAACGCTCTCCAACAGAACTGACATTCAAATGATGTTCAACCTCTACAAAGAGCTGGACACTCAGTTCAAAGCTGGAAGTAACAGTACAACACAGCTCAACCTCATCACAGCAGACAACACAGCCAAGATTGCTGATGTTGACAAAGCCCTGGCCCAGCTGAATGAGACTGTCGTCAACCTATCCTCCACCCTTGTTGATAATGCCAAAAAAGGGGGAAGGTAATGACAAGAGAAAAACATCAAGGGCAGGCAAAGGAAAAGCTGTAGCTGAAGACGAAATCCAAGTGCCGCAGTCTGAGATTGATGAAGTTGTTGCTGAGCTGGAAGCAGAAGAACCAGCTGAACGGATAGGAAAATGGAGCAAAATGATCATTCCTCTTGCCAACGCAAGCGGAGCCACGCCAAAACAAATCAATGATACTCAATGGCTCTGCAACTTTGTAAATCAACAAAAGCAAGAGATGAAAAGCTTTCAAGAGCAGCAGAAGAAGAAGGAAAGCTTGCTCAATGCGGAAGAAAAGAAGCAGAAGAAGAAAAGAGCAAACATCAGAGCATCGAAGAAAAAGTCTCATATGCCAATGAACTGGAGAAGAATGGATCCCAGAAGAGTTAAACGACGACTGGGAATATACAAAATTTGAGTTCATTGAAGATTACTACTATCTGGGAGCTTACCCAAATACGCCATCAGATGATGCTTTCAAGATGCATCTAAATGAGCTTGTTCATCAAGATAGGATGACTGCTAAAGCATTCTTCAATGCCACAAAGACCGCGAAGATCCAGTTCTCTGCTCCCCAGCTGTATCATCTCCAACCTCCGCTGATACCTGCAACTCATCTTCCTGACAAATCGCAAATTTTCGCATAAGTAAATAGATGGGCTATCAAGAGAAAAATTTCCAAGGTAAACAATGAAGAGGAATACATGAAGCTGGAACGGATGATCTTCAACCGGTACAGGTTGAGAACGGCTGAGCTTTAATGAAAAGTTTTTTTTAAAAAATCAACCTGAAGACAATCTCTCTTTGTCCAGGCTCTGAATATGTTTTTCTGCTATGAATGTTTATTTATTTTTGAAACCCCATTTCCTGTTAAGGGGGAAGTAAATTGTTTTTCTCAGTTAGGTTTTGGCATCATCAAAAATGGGGAAATTGTTGGGACAATTAATAAAGATGTTTTGAAGTGATATCAAAACCCAGCTGACCCCAACCGAGTAGATGATTGCACAAGCCTAAGCATTTTTCAGCTCACCTGTTTGAGCTTATAGAGTTTCTAAGTTTACAGGTAGAGTCGCTGAAGACAGCAGAAGACATAGCAGAAGACACAGCTAAGTTGACATAGCTGAGAAATTCAGCAGAGCAGACTCAGCAGAGCAGACCAAGCAGAGTCAAAGACCCAGCAGTATCAAGACCCAGCTCAGTGACGGAAACCCAGCTCAGTGTCGAAGACCCAGCTCAGTGTAAAAGACCCAGCTTAGTGTCGATGACACAGCTCAGGTTAATGACACAACTCAGGTTGAAGACACAGCTCAGGTCTAAGACATAGCTCAGAGTCAAGACGGAGCAGAGTCCAAGACGCTGAAGACACAGCAGAGACGCTTAGCAGCTCAAAGACGAAGACCTTCTCCAAGACAAGATCCCGATGTCTGAAGATCTTGTCTGACGCAGTCAAATCAGAGAAGAAATAGCTTCTGCAGATGCAGACCTACTTCGTAGGTTAAAGGCCAGAAGTCAATGAGAGTAGGTAAGATTCAAACGGCTCTCTTCCAACGGCTAGTTTGAATCTCCACCTATATATATCTCCTCACCATTGAAGAGAAGAGACTGGTAATGCTGGCGAGATAACTGAAGAAATAAAATAGCAAATAGAAAAATGAACAACGATCTTCAAAGCCAAATCTTTCAAGAACACCCAGCCAGTCAGCTGTGTTCTTAGTTGTTCACATATTCAGTCATAGGCAGAATAGATCAGAATAAAAATATCTTAAGCCTAGTTTGAACGAGTTCATCATACTCCTTGTTCTTCATTGTAAGAACTCGTTCATAGTTGGAAAACCCATACCCAAACCCAAACCCAGAAAGGTTAGGTCAAGGTATGCCTGCTCGAAGCGTGTAATTCGAGTGGTCAGGTTTTACAGTACCCGTAAACTGTAAGTCAGGTTTTTTCAGTACTTGCAAACTGAAAGGTGTAGGCTTGATAGTGCCCGTAAACTGTTGGAACACAACTCAGGTTAGAGTTGTGAAGTTGCTTGGTACTTGGAAACCAAGTGGTAGTGGATTACCAGTGAATCTGGTCGTGGACGTAGGAGGTGTTACTCCGAACTACGTTAAAATTGCTTTGTTCTTTACTGCTTTGTTTTATGCATTCTGCTAACTCCTCATGATCATTATTTTAAGTTGCATAAACTGACTAACTGAAAAGTGAAACAGAGCTTTGCAATATAATTTGAAGTAACAGACGGACTTTCCAAACCCACCAACTTCCGCACACACTCACACAGCCAGCTGTGTCAATTAAGCTGTCATCCATCTGGATCGAACACAGCAGGCTCTCTCAAAAGAGTTTTTAATTGGAAAAGTTTTTAAACCTTGGTGTATTCACCCCCCCCTCTACACCAAGGTATCCGTCTTGGGACCAACACCCACATATACTAAAGCAAACTTTTAGTATACAATGAGACTGATAAAACTGATAATACTGATAATATCCATCTAACCATTACAATTCTCCCACTTATACTGAAAGTTCTTTTAGTGTGGGAGGTAACGAAGCCCTATTCCTTCAACATGCTTGTCAAAGACCTTGGCCGGTAGACTCTTTGTCAATGGATCAGCCAGATTATCTACTCCTGCAATTTTTTGCACACCCACATCTCCATGCTTGACCAGCTGTCTGATGATGTGATATCTACGGTCTATATGTTTATTGGCTTAATGACTCCTCGGTTATTTGCTGTTTGCCACTGCTCCCTGGTTATCACAATAAATTGTGATACCCTTTGGCAAACTAGGAATCACATTAAGCTCGGTTAAGAAGTTTCTGAGCCATACAGCCTCTTTGGCAGCTTCACTAGCCGCCACATACTCGGCTTCCATAGTAGATAGTGCAATGCATTTCTGCTTTACACTTCTCCAAACTATGGCTCCACCTCCAAACGTAAACACATAGCCTGTAGTAGATTTTTGTTTGTCCTTATCCGCCTGGAAATCCGCATCCACATAGCCAACCGGAATCAGTTCATCAGATTGGTAAACTAGCTTATACTCTCTAGTCCGTTTAAGGTCTTGAGTATATGCTTTACCGCCATCCAATGAGCTTGTCCTGGATTAGCCTGATATCTGGACACTACACCTACAGCATAGCAAATATCGGCCGAGTACACTGCATGGCATACATGAGACTGCCCACAGCTGAAGCATAGGGAACCGATCTCATTTCTGCTATCTCCTTTGGTGTCAAAGGACACAAAGCCTTAGATAGCTGAACACCGTGTCTGAAAGGTAGAAAACCTTTCTTGGCATTCTGCATGCTGAACCTTGCTAATACAGTATCAATATAGGTTGTTTGAGACAAGCTCAACATTCTCCTAGATCGGTCACGACCAACTTTAATGCCGAGAATATACGCTGCCTCTCCCAGATCCTTCATTAACTGTTGGGATAACTACTCTTTTATGCCTGACAATACATTCACATTATCACTAATGAGAAGTATATCATCCACATAAAGTACAAGAAATACCAAGCTTCCATCGATACACACTCGGTACACACAACTCTCGGTTTCACATTGTTCAAAACCATAAGATTTCACAACGTCATCAAACCGTTTGTTCCATGACCGTGAAGCATTTTTAAGTCCATAAATGGACTTCTTGAGCTTCCAAACTAGATGCTCTTCTCCTTCCTTTATGAACCCTTCCAGTTGTAGCATATAGATGTCTCTATCTTCCTCAAGATACCCATTCAAGAATGCGGTCTTGACATCCATTTGCCACACCTCCAAGTTCATATGAGCAGCCATGGCCATGAGAGCTCAAATTGACTTAAGCATGGCTATTGGCGCAAAAGTTTCATCATAATCAATTCCCTCTTTCTGAGTGTAACCTTTCGCCACTAGTCTCGCTTTGAAGGCTGTAACCTTCACGTCAACTCCTCTCTTTCTCTTGTATACTCACTTGCAACCTATGGCTATCTTGCCCGCAGGTAACAAGCATTTCTCATATACATCCATGGTAGTAATGGAATCGAATTCAGATTCCATACAAATCTGCCAGTTAAGAGCATCTGGATCTACTAATGCCTCATAATAAGTCCAGGGATCAGCTTCCACCTCCTCATTGTCCGGTAAATCCGAAGATTCACCATACAATGAATAATGACTGGGTTTGTTTATAACCCTCCCACTACGACGAGGCTCAATTGGTTGACTTGTCATCATCCTCTCTCCTCTAAGTTCTTCCAGAACTATTTCACTTCTTGGTCTATGATTAGTTACATAGTCCTCTTCCAAGAATCGTGCGTTAGTACTAATAACCACTTTCTGATCCTTAGGACAGTAAAAATAACCACCTTTCGTTCACCTAGGATATCCTACAAACAACTTTACTTCAGTTTTAGGTCCCAACTTATCAGCATCTTTGTTTAACACATGTGCTGGACTGCCCCAAATTCGGATGTGGTTAAGACTAGGCTTGTGCCCAGACCACAGCTCGAACGGGATCTTTGCAACCATTTTTGAGGGAACTAAATTGAGTAAATAAGCAGCTGTTTCCAAGGCATACCCCCAAAACGAAATTGGTAAAGATGCAAAACTCATCATAGAACGAACCATTTCTAGAAGTGTTCGATTTCTTCTCTCTGACACACCATTCTGTTGGGGTGTTCCCGGTGCAGTCAACTGAGATGTAATCCCAGATTCTGACAAGAATTCGTTAAACTCGTTACTGAGGTATTCGCCACTGCGATCAGACCGCAATGACTTGATACTTTTACCATGTCGTTTCTCTACTTCCGCCTTAAATGTCTTGAACTTGTCAAAACATTCAGACTTGTAGCGCAACAAGTAAACGTATTCGTATCTCGAGTAATCGTCAATAAAAATGACAAAAATACTCATACCCTCTACGAGTTTGAGTAGACATGGGTCCACACAAGTCAGAATGAACCAATTCTAACACTTCTTTGGCTCTATACCCCTTGGTCTTGAAAGACCGAGTCGTCATCTTTCCTTCTATACAGGATTTGCAGACTGGGATTGGTTCTAGTTGGAATGACTCCAAGATACCATCGGAAACTAGTCTTTGGATCCTATTTAGATTGATGTGACCCAATCTTAAGTGCCAAAGAAGAGTTTTGTTCTCTAGAGAAGAAGCCTTTCTCTTCTTTTGGTTTGAAGTTAAGGAATAAACTGATGAAGAAGAATCATACGAAGCAGTAACAGTATAAAGAGAATTAACCAATATACCATAACAAATAATCTAGTCGTCTCTCATAAAAGTAGCACGACTATCAAAAACTACTGAATATCCATTCTTCGATAACATCGAAATAGAAATCAAGTTTTTGCGAAAATTTGGCACATATAAAACGTCTTTCAATACTAGAACTGAATTCGGAAAAGATAAATGATCTCCAATAGCAGCAACATCCACTCTTGACGCATTTCTCATGGAGATGGTCACACTTTTTTCTTGGCCTTTCTTGCGATTTGGCCCCTTCCACTTTTTCCCACCTTTCGGTGCAAAGCGAGAGCTATTCGCAGTAGCAAGTGCCTGTGGACTCTTTCCCATAACTCCCTCGGCTGCAACCAGTTCATTAAGCAACTCGTTCATAGTGAACTTTTTCTTGCTCATCACTGCATTGAGATGGAAGTTTTCATAAGACCTGGGGAGAGTATAGAGTATCATGTCAACCTTGGCTTCATCCATGATACCTTCACCGAGCTGATCTAGCTCATTGAAATGATTAATCATTCCGAGCACATGCTCGTGCACAGATGCGCCTTCCGTCATCTTCGAGGCCATGAGTTTCTTCATAAGCTCGAATCGGGCTGATCGATCAGATTCTGCAAAGAGCTCTTGAAGATTTCTCATAATTACAGTTGCAGTCTCAAGAGACTGGTGTTGCTGTTGCAAATTGGAGGTCATAGTGGTCATAATATAGGCTTTCGCCATATTATTGGCCTTATGCCACCTCCTATGAGCTTCCCTCTACTCCTCGGTAGACCGAGCAGTTGGGGCCGCAGGGGCGGGAGCAGTGAGTACAAAATTATACTCTTCAGCAGTTAGGACATATCCCAGGTTGCGCTTCCATTCCACAAAATTTGGTCCGGTAAGCGGCTTAGCAGTAAGAACATTCAATAACGGAGTAACAGTCATATCTAAAAAATTAAACATGCAAACGCATATAAGTCACTTATTATTGCATAAAATTCGAAAACTTTAAGATTGTAACCTTTTGATAAAACAATATTAACAGAATTCTCCATTAGCCCAAGTGATTTACACGCAAGCCACGATCGTGTGGACGTTTACGTGCGCATCACTTGACCAGACACCCAGTCTTTAATCTTACACCATGCCAAGTTTCCTTATGACAAATAAGATTAATAAACGGACTTTATCTAGACCATATTAACTTGAAAAGGGACTCCGATGGGGAGTTGTATTCAAGTTAATATCTAAGCAATGACCATAATTTAACCAATCCGAAAATACTCCGCGAGTTGATATAATTACTAGAACTATATCGCCTGAGAAATTAATTTCTTGGTTATCTTATTTTAATCTCTCCTAGAATATGCTACAGGAATTAATACGGGTAAGCCACGATAGTGTGGATGTTTACACGCAAAACTCCCACTATTCACGAGATAAAAATATCCTTTTAGAAGTTTAACTGACAATCCTATAAATTGAGAGAGTGCGCAAGCCACGATCGTGTAGACGTTTACACAAACCCACGATTTAACTTGTCTTAAACCAATTGTGGAGGTCTAATCAAATTTAATTAAATAAATTGATTTTATACTCGCTTAGTCTCTTTGGTTCAAAAGGTTTTATTGCATGCTTATCACGAAAAACACAGAATTTTCTAAACATGCTGTTCTAGAACTCACATAATAAATCATGCTCGCTTGAATACTAAAACATGCTTAGAAACGCGATAAAACCTAGCATGCATTTTTTTCTAAACGCAAATATTTGTAAATTAATCAAACATTTCATGCTTTAGAACACCTTAACAGTGAATAAATCCACGACATGCAAACATGCTTAATTTACGACAAATTAAAATTTGTCGTCTTATCGTAGGTACTTTGGAACCTGTTTGTCCCTGCCTATTTTATTACATTGAATAAAATAAACGAAATAAATGAATAATCTAACTATTACAAAATAGTCTTTGTCTGGGTCTTGGGTCTTCAAGTCTTTAAATCTGGCCCAGATGAACTAACTTGGGCTTCATCATAAAATAAAAAATCTGGGCCAGTCAACTCATTAAATCCAAATCAACAAGCCCAAACAAACAGCCCACAAACTGAGCCCAAACTTCTGATCCAACCTCCGGCCCGAAGCCTAAACCCGCGGCCCGTATCCACTCTAGCCCACGACCCGCGACCCGGACCTGCGACCCGTGACCCACTGCAAACCCTAGGGTTTCAACCCTAATTGCAGCTGCCACCTTTTCGGCGTCATTTATATCGGCGAACCAGCCGCCGGAAAAATGAGACAACCCCGCAACATCTTTGGAATCCCGCGACGAGTACCGGCGTCGACCGTGCCACCTCCACTTCGGTGCCGGCCAACCCCAAACGTCGCCACCATCCTAAATCCGCCACCGTTTGTGCTGTTGTTGCCGTTGCTTTATTTGCCAGATACGCGAAGCTGCCACCGTGCTCGTTACACCACAGCAACGAAGCATAAAGTCCCTATCATGCAGCCACCATTGCCACTCACGTGGAGCTTCGCCATCGCCCCGGTCTTGGAATGACGCCGGCGAACCGCAACGACCAACAGCAGCCGTATCAGTTCCTCCTCTGCCCAGATCCACCGCCTCACTACTGCCGCCGTCGACTCACTACGGTGAGATAGCCATTGCAACGTGTTGCCACCACCACAGCCACGTCGCAACACCATCACCATCACGATAAACAACAGCAACAGCCGCCGCTTTCTCCGCTCATCGCCGCCGTCAACAGTAGCAGATCTGGCGTGGTAACTGGCACGGCCGCGTGCCTGACCACGCCCAGCCGCTACCGCCTTACACCGCAGTGCAAATCCGAGGCGGTCTCCCGTGCCTCCGTGCACTGCCATCAGCCATTGCCGGTCACCACTCTCATCTTCTTCTTTGTCTTTTGCTTTTGCTCTCGTGAACAAAAGTTACAAGAAATACAAACGAAAAACAGAAAGAAAAAGAAAAAATAAACTAATTTATCCATGGATTTTCACATGGATTACAGCAGATTCAAGCCAAACCGGCAAAACGACAAAAAAAATAAATTTTCCCTCGATAAGACGACGGAATAAACGAATCTGCAAACAAACAGAAATCCAAAACAAGGATTTACTGTTCATTAATCCGACAGAGCCAAAATAACTGATCCGAGCTCTAATACCAACTGAAGGAAACGGCTATTTGACTAACCGATTCGATTTGCCCACGGATCTATTTCGGTTATCTAACGAATACTTGTAAATCCAACCTATGCATGCTCCTATGAATTAAATGCAATCATAGGATGTTTAGTGATATACCTGCAAACTTGACGGTCAAAGACTCCAGAGTGGATCTTCTGAATTGTTCCCGTAGCAGGACTCGTCGATGGATGGGATCGAACTTCGAGATCCTCTCCTCAAGAAAACAGCCGCCTCTTTTTTTCTCTCTGGGATTTTTTTAGTTCTCTCTATTTTTTCATGTAAACAACTAATGACTTATTTCTAATATTTATAACTGGTATACAATACCTAATAAATATTAGAGCCCATAAGTCAAACCATGTCAAAGCCCAGATGGGCTTGACCTTAGAGAAATAGACGCTACTTTCTAGGAGTTGGGCCAGTCGGGCCAATTCAGGGATCTACTAGCTTAAATAAGATTTAGGCCTCCCAGTGTCTAATTTCTTTTATTCAGCCCAAAATAATAAATTAGAACACAAGTATTAATTTATTCCATTATAAAATTAATACTGAATTACCATCTTATTTATTTGATGAGTCGGGACTAGTATTAGACTTAATTAATCCCCGTGTTTAAGATTACAAATATCCATTAATTAATTAACAGCTTCTGACAGCTCTATAATTAATTAATAAGTTAATTAACAATAATTAACATCTTGAGTGCTACCACTTAAACTTATTATCATACTGGAATTAATTCCACCTGTAGGATTTAGTATGATAAACTTATTAAGTTCCTCAAGGGATATTATCTGCCTGTTATTAGCAGGACACGGAATCCTTAATTGCAGTTTTATTGCATATCAAATAAGATATCGAGCATATTGAGCTTATAGACTAAGCACTCACCCTTGATAAATCAAAGTAATAATCAATTACTTATTTATATCAATAAACTCAATTAAAGCTAAGATTAATTTAAGTCACCGAGATCTTAGTTCTTAATGTCAGATTAAAGAACACATCTCACTGTGATCATTTTAATACGTAAACTTATTATGATACGTAAACGTACTAGCATAAATAAATAGTCAAGATAAACTATTTATCATTTATGCTACAGTCTAAACCAACAACTTGTCCTAAGTTGTCTCAACTGTGAAATTAATTTATATCTCATAAGAAACCGATTATATGATCTTCTGTGATCTACAACACTCCATATAATCAATAATATTGAGATAAATGGACATTAATTAAATTATGCAACAATAATAATTCAGATATGAAAACCATAGTGAATATAAGGAATCTATGTATACAAGCATAAAGGCTTGCTTTCAGTATACAACCCTTCAATTACAACACTTGAAATAGGCGCTACTTACTAGAAGCTGGGCCAGTCGGGCCAATTCAGGGATCTACTAGATTAAATAAGATTTAGGCCTCCTAGTGTCTAATTTTTTTTATTCAGCCCAGAATAATAAATTAGAACACAATTATTGTTGGTCCCAAGACGGATATCTTGGTGTAGAGGGGGGTGAATACACCAAGGTTTAAAAACTTTTCCAGTTAAAAACTCTTTTGAGTGAGCTGGCTGTGTCCGATCCAACTGGAAGGCAGCTTGATCGACACAGCTGGCTGTGTGCGGAATGTGGTGGGTTTGGAAAGTCCGTCTGTTACTTCAAATTATATTGCAAAGCTCTGTTTCACTTTTCAGTTAGTCAGTTTATGTAGCTTGAAATATATGCGTGAGAGGTTAGCAGAATGCATAAACAAAACAGTAAAGAACAAAGCAATTTTAACATGGTTCGGAGTAACACCTCCTACGTCCAAGACCAGATTCACTGGTAATTCACTACCACTTGGTTTCTAAGTACCAAGCAACTTCACAACTTTAACCTGAGTTGTGTTCCAACAGTTTACGGGTACTGTCAAGCCTACACCTCTCAGTTTGCGGGTACTGAGAAAACCTGACCACTCGAATTACACGCTTCGAGCAGGCGTACCATGACCTAACCTTTTTGAGTTTGGGTTTGGGTATGGATTTTCCCACTATGAACGAGTTCTTACAATGAAGAATAAAGAGTATGATGAACTCGTTCAAACTAGGCTTAAGATATTTCTATTCTATTCTATCCTGCCTATGACTGAATATGTGAACAACTAATAACACAGCTGACTGGCTGGGTGTTCTTGAAAGATTTGGCTTTGAAGATCGTTGTTCATTTTTCTGTTTTCTCTTTTATTTCTTCAGTCGTCTCGCCAGCCTCACTAGCCTTTTCTCTTCAATGGTGAGGAGATATATATAGGTGGAGATTCAAACTAGCCATTGGAAGAGAGCCGTTTGAATCTTACCTACTCTCATTGACTTCTGGCCTTTTTTTCTACGAAGTAGGTCTGCATCTGCAGAAGCTATTCCTTCTTTGATTTGACTGCGTCAGACAAGATCTTCTAACATCGGGATCTTGTCTTGGAGAAGGTCTTCGTCTTCAAGCTGCTAAGCGTTTCTGCTGTGTCTTCAGCATCTTGGACTCTGCTGCGTCTTGATTCTGAGCTGTGTCTTAGACCTGTGCTGTATCATTAACCTGAGTTGTGTCTTCAACCTGAGCTGTGTCATTAACCTGAGTTGAGTTAGACCTGAGCTGTGTCATTGACACTAAGCTGGGTCCTTTACACTGAGCTGGGTTTTTGACACTGAGCTGGGTTTTCGTCACTAAGCTGGGTCTTGATACTGCTGGGTCTTTGACTCTACTTGGTCTGCTCTGCTGAGTCTGCTCTGCCGAATACCTCAGCTGTGTCAGCTTAGCTGTGTATTCTGCTATGTCTTCTGCTGTCTTCAGCGACTCTACCTGTAAACTCAGAAACTCTATAAGCTCAAACAGGTCAGCTGAAAAACGTTTAGGCTTGTGCAATGTTCTACTCGGTTGGGGTCAGCTGGGTTTTGGTATCACTTCAAAACATGTTTATTATTTTCCCAACAATTTCCCTCTTTTTGATGATACCAAAACCTTCACAAACTTTTACAGAAAAACACAAAATAAAAATGCTAACTAAACTCTTTCTGGCTGCTCCGCATACCTTGACGAGAAATTGCGCTCTTTCTCCAGTTGTCTTTCCAGCTCGCCATTAGACTCTCTTCTATCTTTCCCTTTTTCTTTCCAGTTAGATGATCTAACCTTTCCCCTTTTTCCTTTCCATTTTTCTGTCAAATTCTTTCATACTCTTTCCCACCCTCCCTTTTTTTTTTAATATCATTACAAATATTAATACTCACACACCCCACCTAGGATTTTTTTGTGGCCGAAAGTACTCGAACCTCTGACCTATTGGTCAACAGGAAACCACTCCACCACTAGGTCATCCCCACTGGGACTCTTTCCCCCTTTTTGGTTCATCAAAAAGATAATAGGAGGGAGGGGAGTCGAGGTCTGGCGGCGGCATTCTGGCAATAATTTTTTCCCGTTTTAGGTAACTCCAGTCAGCTTGGAGTTAAAACCAATCGATGCATTTTGGCTCTTCCTTTTTCGGCTGATACCAATTGATGGTCATTCTCAGCTGTATGACTCAGTTTGGAGTGAGTCATCTTGTCTTTCTTTCTCTGCTGAAAGACACCGTTTGCGAGGTTCTCCCTCAATTGGATAAACCAATTGGGTTTTATCAGCTGGGTTTGATTCCCCCTGACTTGATAAATTCATTTTGAAATCCTTGGGGTTCCTGCTGAGTTAATCCAGCTGTGTCCGATTCCTTCTTGATGACACATGGTGATCCAGCTGAGTATTTTCTGCTGGATGCTTGATGATTCTGCTAGACTGGGGTGAGACCAATTGTTGATACCAATTGATGGTGAATCTGCTGAACTGAGTTCTCCCTCAGCTTGATTCCTCTTCTGGATTCTGCGATCCATGTTTGATCTAGCTTTGTTTGATATCCAGAGAATGACATTTGATAGTTCAGCTGAATTTCTCTCTTGATTCTCCACTTGAATATTCTGCTGGATTGACTTTGCCCTCAGATGATATCACAGCTGTGTCAATTTCCAGCTCGGTGGAGTTCTCCCTGAATTTGATAGTAGGTGTCTTTTCTCAGCTACTTCCTACTTCACTTGAGCCAGTGATTTTCTCAATACGTTCATCTGTCAACTTGATCTCTGATCTTGAGAAGACAGTCAGTTGTTCCATGATCAGCTGAGTTCACTGCTACTTTGCGGGGTAGAATCTTCGATTTCCTGTTCTTTGCATTGCATTCTTGCGCATTGAACTCACCAGGAAAACCGTAATCACAACAATTGGCAGATGGACAACAAATTATGCTAAAGTCCATCAACATAAGAGACATTTGATATTATTATTATTTGTCTCAAATGAGCTAAATCCTTTGACGTATCCTTTCGACATATCACCAAAGGTTACCTGGGACCAGTATGCTTGACATATTCTTTGAAGAGCTTTGAGGTGAGTCATGAGCTTTGATCACCAGCTGTCTTTCTTTCACAACACGCTTGATGACTCCTCAAAACGCGCATGTCCCTCTTTGACCTGTTATCACTCCTTCGGCACCCAGTTGTGATTGGGTCCGGCTTTGTTGTTGAGGGTTCCATTGATAACCCATATTTGTCCTTATCTTTTGTGAGTGATACTTCTGGTTGGTCCTTGAATGAGTCCACTTCTCTTTGGACTTTTGATGGCTGCTTGAATTCCATCTTCTTTGATGCAGTCCATTTTTAAACTGGAGCCTGTCAGCTTGATATCCAGCTTGATATCCCGTCTGCTGCAATGTTGATGTGAAGTTCGGTTGATTTCCAGCTTTATAACCAGCTGAGATCCTTCTCAACTGTCTTTTTGATTGGCCTTGACGTCTGAGCTGGATGACATTCTATCTTTGATTTTGATTCCAGTCAGCTGGATTTATCTGCTGCCTTTGAGCTTTGTGATCAACTGGGAGTCGCTGAATTTCTTGGACTTGAGGTTGTCGAGCAACTTGTCTTCTTTGGCAGGGCTGAGCTTTGAGAGCTGGCTTGATGATGTTCGATCTTTTTGGAACATCCTTGGCCTTGGTTCCAGCTGTGCTTGCATTGGCTAGAGCCATTTTTTGATCTGATTCAGCTTTGGCCATCTCCAGCTTCTTTATCAGCTGTGTTTTCTCATCTTCAAGCTCCTGATCATTCTTCTGCTTGTGCTCATTTCTTAGCTCCGAATTCTCAGCTGGCTAGATTTTAAGGATTTCTAGCAATCTCTTGAAGTCGCTGAGCACTTCTTCGATGAGGTCTCTTTAGCATGCAGTGAGTTGTACCATGTCCAGCTGGGTGATCTGCTGCTTCTTCTTTCATCTCTTGAGACCATTTTACTCAGCTGTATGTCCAGCTGTGTTTGCATTTCACAGCTAGTCCCAGACAGCTAGCTGGGTAAGCTCAGTTTCTTCAACAACTAGGTTTGAGAATTCCATGAAGCAGGCATCTTCAATAAAATGCTTCATCTTCTGAGTCGGAAGAAAACTCTTGGTCTTCTTCAGTTTTGCTCGACTTGAGCTCTTTATCATTTCTTTGGGAGGTCGACTCAGCTGGGGTTCTCTTTGGGTAGAATTGCTTGTCGTGATGAACCTTCACGATCATCTTGTACCTTTCCTTGCTGTGTTCCAGCCTATTAATATTCCGTACAAGCATGGCAACTTCTTCATGCAATTCTTCTTTGCTTATATTTCTGTGCTCCTTGTTGGTCCTTCCAAGTTGAGCTGATTGAGCTGATCTTCTTGATTGAGCTTTGAAGGCTGTCTCTTTTGCCTTAGGAGTCAGCTCCATTTTATTCATTCGGCTGGATGATTCTCTGTTTGTGATCCTCAGATCAAATTCGTTGGCTTTCAAGATGGAGAACAATTTTTCCATCTCCATGCTGCCAAGATCAGTTCTGCTTTGGTGAACCACTTTGTGTGTACACTATTCTGAGGAGAGAGCTGCAAGAACTTTCAAGTTCTTATCTCGAACTGTATATCTTCCAGTTTGGATCGTCTCGATCTCAATGACGAGGTTGGAGAATCTGAGCTCCATTTGCTCGATGGACTCACATGGGAGTTGCTTGAAATTGTCGAATTTCTGGAATGCAACTGAGAACTTGTTCTCTTGAATTTCCTCTGAGCCTTCACACAGCTTGGCTAGAGTGTCCCACATCCCCTTAGCTGTCTTGCAGTTGATGATCTTGCTGAGATAAGCGTCCGTCACCGTTGAGGAGATGACGTTGCGAGCGTAGCTGTCCAAACCAGCTTGTCTTCTTTCTTCTGGAGAGTACTCCCTTTTGGGCTTCACAACTTGCCGAAGTACTGGTTCAGCTCCAGGTGTGGTTTTTGCTTCTCTTTCTGACTTCATGATGATGATGGGTCCGTTAGTGATAACATCCCACATCATGTCGTGTTGTGCGCTCAAAAAGCTTTTGAGTCGGAACTTACAGATTTTATAATCATCGACAGAGAATGTCGGAAGATTCCTGCAGAAGGAAGATTCCATGACAGTATGCAATATAATGATTTTTTTTTTAAAAAGATTTTGAAACTTTGAAGGATCTGTTCAGGTGACCACTATCAGCAAAGAAGCTGACTTGACACAGATACAGTGATCTTTTGAACCACTGCTCTGATAACAATTGTTGGTCCCAAGACGGATACCTTGGTGTAGAGGGGGGGTGAATACACCACGGTTTAAAAACTTTTCCAGTTAAAAACTCTTTTGAGTGAGCTGGCTATGTCCGATCCAGCTGGAAGGCAGCTTGATCGACACAGCTGGCTGTGTGCGGAATGTGGTGGGTTTGAAAAGTCCGTCTATTACTTCAAATTATATTGCAAAGCTCTGTTTCACTTTTCAGTTAGTCAGTTTCTGCAGCTTGAAATGTATGCGTGAGAGGTTAGCAGAATGCATAAACAAAGCAGTAAAGAACAAAACAATTTTAACGTGGTTCGGAGTAACACCTCCTACGTCCACGACCAGATTCACTGGTAATTCACAACCACTTGGTTTCCAAGTACCAAACAACTTCACAACTCTAACCTGAGTTATGTTCCAACAGTTTACGGGCACTGTCAAGCCTACACCTCTCAGTTTGTGCGTACTGAGAAAACCTGACCACTCGAATTACACGCTTCGAGCAGGCGTACCATGACCTAACCTTTCTGGGTTTGGGTTTGGGTATGGGTTTTCCAACTATGAACGAGTTCTTACAAAGAAGAACAAGGAGTATGATGAACTCGTTCAAACTAGGCTTAAGATATTTCTATTCTATTCTATCCTGCCTATGACTGAATATGTGAACAATTAAGAACACAGCTGACTGGCTGGGTGTTCTTGAAAGATTTGGCTTTGAAGATCGTTGTTCATTTTTCTGTTTGCTCATTTATTTCTTCAGTCGTCTCGCCAGCCTCACTAGCTTTTTCTCTTCAATGGTGAGGAGATATATATAGGTGGAGATTCAAACTAGCCGTTGGAAGAGAGCCGTTTGAATCTTACCTGCTCTCATTGAGTTCTGGCCTTTTTCCTACGAAGTAGGTCTGCATCTGCAGAAGCTATTCCTTCTCTTATTTGACTACGTCAGACAAGATCTTCTGACATCGGGATCTTGTCTTGGAGAAGGTCTTCGTCTTCGAGCAGCTAAGCATTTCTGCTGTGTCTTCAGCGTCTTGGACTCTGCTGCGTCTTGATTCTGAGCTGTGTCTTAGACCTGTGCTGTATCATTAACCTGAGCTGTGTCTTCAACTTGAGCTTTGTCATTAACCTAAGATGTCTTAGACCTGAGCTGTGTCATTGACACTATGCTGGGTATTTTACACTGAGCTAGGTTTTTGACACTGAGCTGGGTTTCCGTCTAGTTGGGTCTTGATACTGCTGGGTCTTTGACTCTGCTTGGTCTGCTCTGCTGAGTCTGCTCTGCCGAATACCTCAGCTGTGTCAGCTTAGCTGTGTCTTGTGCTATGTCTTTTGCTGTCTTCAGCGACTCTACCTGTAAACTTAGAAACTCTATATGCTCAAACATGTGAGCTGAAAAATGTTTAGGCTTGTGCAATCATCTACTCGGTTGGGGTCAGCTGGGTTTTGGTATCACTTCAAAACATGTTTATTATTTTCCCAACAAGTATTAATTTATTCCACTATAAAATTAATACTGAATTACCATCTTATTTATTTGATGAGTCGGGGCTAGTATTAGACTTAATTAATCCCCGTGTTTAAGATTACAAATATCCATTAATTAATTAACAGCTTCTGACAGCTCTATAATTAATTAATAAGTTAATTAACAATAATTAACATCTTGAATGCTACCACTTAAACTTATTATCATACTGGAATTAATTCCACCTGCAAGGTTTAGTATGATAAACTTATTAAGTTCCTCAAGGGATATTATCAGTTTGTTATTAGCAGAACACGGAATCCTTAATTACAGTTTTATTGCATATCAAATAAGAATCATCATCACCCAATATCGAGCATATTGAGCTTATAGACCAAGCTCTCACCCTTGATAAATCAAAGTAATAATCAATTACTTATTTATATCAATAAACTCAATTTAAGCTAAGATTAATTTAAGTCACCAAATCTTAGTTCTTAATGTCAGATTAAAGAACTCATCTCACTGTGATCCTTTCAATACGTATTATGATACGTAAACGTACTAGCATAAATAAATAGCCAAGATAAACTATTTATCATTTATGCTACAGTCTAAACCAACAACTTGTCCTAAGTTGTCTCAACTGTGAAATTAATTTATATCTCATAAGAAACCGATTATATGATCTTCTGTGATCTACAACACACCATATAATCTATAATATTGAGATAAATGAACATTAATTTAATTATGCAACAATAATAATTCAGATAGGAAAATCATAGTGAATATAAGGAATCAATGTATACAAGCATAAAGGCTTGTTTTCAGTATACAACCCTTCAATTACAACACTTGCAATGAACAAAAAAAATAAAGGACTTGGTTAAAAATTACAAAAAAATTGATAATACTAAACTAAGTACTTCATTTTACATTTGAAAAAAGGAAAAAGAAAAAAAAAGGACTTGAGGTCAATTTTAATATTAAAATTGAGTTGCCTACGTATCCTCATAGAAGAATCAAAATTCACGTAGTTCGATTACCTTATTCTTGCTTCCTAGCTCTCGTACACCTATTGATCGCTTTCGGTGAACTCTTCATTTGCACTCTTGTCGACATCATCCCAATCATTCTCTAGGGCTCTATGGTTGGCCCTCGACCAATCATCAAGCAATATTGTGGCTTCAATGTTTCTTGGTTTCATCAATGATCTTTTTTGGTCCAACATGAGTCCATCAATGCTAAAAGCTTATTAGACCGAGACGGTGGATGTGGGGACGACAAACAATTCCTTCGCCACGATAGAGAGTATGGGGTACTCCGTTCTCTTTGACCACCACTTCATCACGTCGATTTGTGGAACACTATCTTCAACACCAAAAACAAACGACACCTCAAATACATATTTAATTCACTATTATCTTGGCCCCTAGGGAATTCATAAGATCTATGTTGGTACATGCTACTTAATTGTTGAACTAAGGGATCTAAGGAGTTTAAATCAAGTGGTATAAATGAAGAGGTAGTAGTAGAAATTGGGGGTTTATTTATGTTAAGATCACTATCATGAGTCATCTTATATTCGACAAAAAAAAGATCTTAAAGTTCTTTCTAAATTATCTTTTATTTAAGAAACATTAGGAATATCAAATGCAACATATTCTCCAATGATTCGTATATTTAAAAAGTCCATTTTCTTAATCGCATAATAATAAATATCTAACATTTGACAAACACCATCATATTTCCATTTAGGATCTAAGCACTTAACTACTAAGAAAACATCCTGAATATATGTAAAATATAGGGTTAATTGCCAGAAAAATCCCGACTTTTGGTCAAATTCTTGTTTTTTCCCCCACTTTCTAATTTTGCGAAGAAACTCATCACCTTTTAATGTTTCTGATTTTTCCATCGGCGAACATTTCCGATCAATTGAAATTAATAAATCAACATTATTTTTATCGATAGCATGCGTGAAAAGGACAATACAATGGGCACAACGTCCTTTTCAAGCGTGGCGCACGTAATATGTTTTGATTGGAAATGTTCGTCGGGAGAGAAATCAGAATCATTGAAATGTGAGGAATTTCTTCGCAAAATTAGAAAGTGAGGGAAAAATCCAGAATTAGACCAAAAATCAGGATTTTTCGGCAATTAACCCTAAAATATATTAACCATTTTTGCACCATAAAATCAACCACATGTTGCAAATTTGGTTTAGTAAAATAATTTTTAAAATTAACTGCAATATACATGCAATGCTCCAACACACGAACAGAAGTACAATAATAAACACTCGATAGTTGAACGTTGGCATTATTAAAAATCTTTAATAATTGATATAAATCCATGCATTGATCCCAATGACAAATTAATAAATTTAATTGAACCGATGCAAATTCTTTTCTAAAAAATTTACATAAATATTTTTTACACTCTAAAGTATTATTAAGCAATTCATAAGTTGAATTCCAATGATGTGATACATCTCTAACAAAATTCCTATATGGAATAGTCTTTTGACAACAATATTTTTGCCATTTTTTTCCCTAAAGTTATAATTTTATGAAAAAGTGAAACGACTTTTCTAATTGGAGTAATCGATTCATTAAAAATATCAAGTGCATCTTGAATACATAAATTCAAAATATGACAAATGTATCTACTATGAAAATATTTTCCTTGAAAAGATGGACTACATGCTTCAATGAATTGGGGAATACTAGCGGTGTTGGCGGATGCATTATCAAAACCAATCGAAAATACTTTATTAATCAATTGATATTTATTTAAAACGGTAATAATATTAAACCAATATTAATGGCAGTGTGAGAATCATCGAACTCCCTAATGCAATTAAATATTTTTGTAACATCCATTTATCATCAATCCAATGACAAGTTGATGGTCCCAAAATGAGTTTTCAGTGTAGATGGGGGGGTGAATTCACCGAGAAGGAAACTTTTTGCAAGTTAAAACTTTTGAGAGTGAGCTTAATTATAGATCTTGCTGACTTCTTTCGAAGATGGTCAGCTGACTTGTAGTTTGCGAGAAGAACCTGACTTGTAGTTTGTGGGTACTACAAAACCTGACTTACAATTTACGGGTACTGTAAAAACATAACAGCTCGAATACCACGCTTCGAGTAGGCGTACCTCAACTTAACCTTTTCTGGGTAGAAGATTTGGGTGTGAACAAGTTCTTACAATGAAGAATAAGAGAGATATGAACTCGTTCAATATAAGCTTTGGATATGACTATGTTTACTGCCTAGGATACAGAAGAAAAAACTTCAGCAGCCTAACTAGGAATACTTAGAGATTTTAGTGTTCTTGAAGAGTTTGTGGACTGCTACAGCTTGAGAAAAGCTTTGAGAAATTCAGAGCGTGTCGATAAGCTTTTTAGAGAGTTTTTCTTGTCTGAATCTATTGAAGAAGACTGGTATTTATAGGTGGAGATTCAAAACTAGCCGTTGGAAGAGCCATTTAAATCTCACCTACTTCCTAACATTGCGTCTTCCGTCTGCCGATCTTCACATGTATTCTTCTGCGTGTCAGATCCTAGGTTTACTTTCTAAGGTGTTGAGTTGTCGATTCCTTATTGGTCGAGATCCTCTGACACTGGGATCTCGTCTTGGGGTTGTCTTCATCTGTGAGCTTGGTCTTCAGCTTTGTCTGAGTCTTGATCAGTTTGGAAGCTTCGTTCTGCTCTGCTGTCTTCTACTGGATGTCTTCTGCTCAGCTTCGTTGGAACAACTCTACTGAACTACTCCGATGGATCCTTGTTGCTTAAATCAGCTCTACTTGCTCGACTTAGTTGGATCCTCGTTGCTTGAGTCAGCTCTGCTTAGCTGGGTTGGCTTAGCTGGCTTCTCCGCTCTGCTGACTTCTGCTTCTCCGCTCTGCTGACTTTGGCTTCTCAGTTGTGCTGACTTCTGCTCAACTGACTTCGGCTTATCAGCTGGCATCTCAGTTGGGTTTTGCTTAGTTGGATTTTGGTATCAAATCAAAACATAAATTTTTCCAACAATTTTCCCCTTTTTGATGATGCCAAAACCTAACTGAGAGAGAAAATTTTCAGCTAGCTGAGTCTTAATTTCTGCTGCATCATCCTTTTCCAGTGTTGCAGCAATTTCTGAGTCTTCTTTCGTCATCTTTATCTTCAATTTCGGCTGATTTTCTCTTGTTATCTTCCCTCTTTTTGTCATGATCAACAAGAAAGTTTGTGAAGACGACGACTCACTCATGCAACTTGAGACTGATTGTGTCCTGTAGTAGGAAAACAAAGTTGATATATGTTAGTAAAAAGAATTGAAATTCACATATGTCAGCTGGACATAGTAGCCAACTGATACCACGGCTGTCCTTTTCGCTAGATGAGCCTGGATCCTTCTGAACTGAGTGTCTGAAAATTTGAACTGGATTCCCCCTCAGCTGAGTGTCTCCTTTGAATTCTTGAGAGTGTAGTCTACCTGAGTTTGATTCCTCCTCAGCTGAATGAATCTTGAACTCCAATCGGCATGTCCAGCTGAGTTTGATTCCCCTCAGCTGGATGAATCTTGAACCTTCACTCCTCTTCATCTGGATTTAGCAATCCAAGCAACCCACACAACTTCTTGAATCTTGCTTCCACCAGCGGCTTGGTGAGGATATCAGTACGCTGAACTTCTGTGTGAATTTTCTCAACAATGACATCCTTCTTTTCGACATGATCTCTTATGAAATGATGTAGCACATCAACGTGTTTACATCTCGTATGAAGAACTGGATTTTTTGAGATAGCAATTGTGTTTGAACTATCACAGAATATTGGAACTTAATTGTCCAGTTTTTACTTCATAATCTTCCAGCTGATGCTTCAGCCAGAGAATTTGTGAGCAGCAGCTTCCAGCTTCCATGTACTCCGCTTCAGTTGTTGATGTGGCGGTGCAAGTTTGTTTATTTGAAAACCAAGAGATCAGCTTGCTGACGTCGACTTCCTGTCCAGTCTATTTCTAGCAAAGTCTGAGTCTGAGCATCCATTCAGCTCCAAATTATCTTCAGCTGGATACCACAACCCAACATTCTGAGTGCCCTTCAGATATTTGAGAATTTTCTTGGTTGCTTGCATGTGTGCTTCCTTAGGATCAATTTGGAATCTTGCGCACACTCCAACTGCAAAAGCAATGTCTGGGCGGCTGGCTGTGAGGTACAACAAGAAACTAATTATCCTTCTGTATTTGCTGGGATCTACGGGTTTTCCTTCAGTTTCTGGTTCAATCTTCCAGTTGATGTTCATAGGGATCTTCATTGATCGGCTGGATTGAACTCCGTACTTGGCGATCAAGTCCTTCACATATTTGGACTGATTTATGAAGATGCCTTCAGTTGATTGCTTGACTTGAAGTTCTAGAAAGAAGCTCATTTCTTCCATCATGGACATTTAGAACTGGCTTGACATCATTTCACCAAAATGCTTGCATAAATATTCGGATCTTGATCCAAAAATGATGTCATCTACGTAGATTTGAACAACTAGGATGTCATCACCAAATTTGATGGTGAATAGGGTTCTATCCACTTAACCCTTCTTGAATCCTCGAGACACCAGAAATCCTGACAAAGTGTCATACCAAGTTTGAGGAGCTTGCGTGAGCCCATACAAAGCTTTCTTCAGCTTATTCACTTTGTTTCCTTCAACTTCGAATCTGGGTGGTTGTTCAACGTAGACATCTTCTTTGATTTCTCCATTGAGAAATGCACTCTTCACATCCATTTGGAAAACTTTGAACTTATGGTGAACTGCATATGCGAGAAGTAGTCTGATAGCTTCTAGTCGTGCTACTGGAGCGAATGACTCTTCAAAGTCAATTCCTTCCTGCTGGGTGTACCCTTGGCGACTAAACGAGCTTTGTTTCTGATAACTATTACTCCAAGAGTATCCAACTTGTTCTTGAAAATCCATAAGTCCAATGACTTTGATACCTTCTGGTCTATCGACCAATTCCCAAACGCAATTTCTGAAAAATTCATTTAGCTCTTCTTGCATGGCATTCGTCCAGGGCATTTTTCTTAATGCTTCCAGTATTGTTTGAGGCTCTGGAACTCGAGCTACATAGCACACCATGAAAGTTGTCTCTTTATTATATAAAGTCAGCTCTAGCTCTACTGAGAGTTGAGCATCGTCAGCTGCTTCAATCCATCTTTTTCTTCTTCAAATTTCTTCTTTCAAATCATTGATGCTTGAAGTTGCAAGATCACGTCGTGCCTGAAGTTGTTCTGGAGTCAAGTTTTGATGTTGAGACTCAACTTGATATGGACTTGGACTTGTTTCTTCTTGAGGCGTGAATTGGTTGAACACAGCTGGAGAAGAAATAGGGGAGTCAGCTGGATCTGGATTTCCAGCTGGCGGCGTTCCCCTTGATTTGACCTTGGGATTCTTCGTTGATTTTCAGCTGGTTGCGCCTCTACTTGATTGATTTGTGGTTCTTCTAGCTCGCCATCCCAAATTAATGGTTCTGCCAGATTTTTGATTTGAGTTTCCTGAGATCTTATTTGAGCTGGAGTTGAACTTGAAGTTCCAGCTTTGTTTCTCTGCTTGATTTCATCTCTGTACTCGAATGATGTTTCATCAAACGTGACATGGGGAGTCACTTTGACTGTCTGGATTCTCCTGTTGACCACTCTGTAGGCTTTGCTCATAGCTGAGTATCCAAGAAATACTCCTCTGTCTGTCTTCACATCTAACGTCTTTAGCTAGGTTTTCCCATTGTTTAAAATATGACATTTTGATCCGAAAACCTTGAAGTACCCAATATAGGGTTTTCTATTGTTCCATAGCTCGTAAGGAGTTTTTTCTTGTCTAGACGTGAGAAATGAGCGATTCTGAGTGAAGCAGGCTGTGTTTACAGCTTCAGCCCAAAATTTCTTGGGTATGGCTGAGCTGGCTAACATTGACGTAGCTGCTTCTTTGAGTGTCCGGTTCCTCCTCTCAGCTACATCATTCTGCTGGGGTGTACGTGCAGTTGAGGTCTGATGCTGGACTCCGTTCTTTTCACAGTACTCATATACTATTTCATTTAAAAACTTCGTTCCTCGATCTGATTTGATTGACATGATCTTGCACTCCTTTTGAGTTGTCAGCCTCTCTAGCAAGGCAGACAACTTCGATCTTATCTCGCTCTTCTGATTCATGAATGATACCCACGTAAATCTGGAGTAGTCATCCACAACTACCAGAGTATATTTTCTGTCATTGAAGCTTGCTAGAGTCACAGGACCAAAAAGATTCATGTGAAGGAGTTGGAGAACTCTGTCAGTCGATAGGGTCAGGTTGAGGAAAAATGAGATCTTTGTTTGCTTTTCCTGCTGACAAGCACTGCAGACATAACTCTTGTCGTATATCAGATTTGGAATCCCGTTTGAGAGCTGGTTCCTTGCCAATTTGTTGATTGTCTAGAAATTGAGATGATTCAGCCGTCTGTGCCACAACCAGTTGAGTTCATTGCTGCTCTTCGATACAAGACATGTGTCTAGAGGGCTGATGTTCCAGTCAGTAAAATACATGTTTGCTTATCTTTTCCCTCTCAGTAGCACCTGCTTGGTTTCCCTGTTCTTCACTGTGCATCCTTGTGCATCAAACTTAACAGATAAACCATTGTTGCAGAATTGGCTAATGGAAAATAAGTTATGTTGCAATCCGTGTACATATGAAACATTTGTAATTTTAACATTTTGGATTTCAAATGTACCGTAACCTTTGGTTTGACCTAGGGATGGCAGTGGATCTTGGACCCGGTCCAGATCCGTGGATCCGGATCCATTTTTCCGGATCTGGATCTCAAAATTTTGGACCCGACGGATCCGGGCCGGATCTGGATCCATATAAAAAAATTCGGGTCGGATCTGGATCTTGAATTTTCAGATCCGTAACAGAAACCCTAATCTAAAAAATAAATATACTCTTTTTTGTTTTAGAAATTTGGATACTTATAATTTGTTGTATTGATTTTATTTGATTTTTTTTAAAACGGATCCGGGTCCAGATCCGTAGACCCGCGGATCTGATGGATCTGGATCTGGATCTCAGATTTTCGGACCCGACGGATCCGGTCCAGATCCGGCCCGTTGCCTTCCCTAGTTTGACCCTTGGAGTTGTCATCAAATGTTACTTGTGGGCCTAGGCGCTCAACGTACTCCTAGAGTAGATGTTTGAGTTGCGTCATGTGCTTGGAACATCCGCTGTCCATGTACCATAACATCCTCATTGACTTCTCAATTATGCGTCGTTCCCTTGCAAATTGTTACATAAACCAAGCTTTAGGTCCCCAGTTTTTAATTGGGTCATTGGTTGTTAGTTAGAGATCATTTGATGACCCAGATCTGCCGAATGACTCTGATTGAGTCATTTGATCTGATTATCCTTCCAGCTGCATCTACAAACACATTCCTTGTATTCTTTATGTTCTTTGGTTGACTCAGCTGGCTGGGTCCATGTCTCTTTGGTCTTCCAGCCTGATTCTTTTTTTGCTGGAACTCCGGTCTCTTCTTCTTTCCAGTTGTATGTACAGCTGAGACATTCTTCTTGAGCTGTCTCTGCTGTCTAGCTTGATATCTTGGAGTTGGTTGGAAATTGTAGTCCAGCTGGTAGTCATGGGATTGATATCCAGCTGGCTGTCTTTGATGATATCTTGGCTGATATCTAACGACTTTGTGCTGATAGTGCTGGTGTATGGGATATCTAGCTTGCTGCTTTCTTTGAGGTTGTGCACAAGGTTGTTGTCTTGATTGGGCCTGTGGTTGCCTCACAGCTTGCTTCTTTGGAGCACTCTGTGTTTTCTGCAGCTGTTTGTAGAGCTGGAGCTGGGTTTTCTTTAGCCTTGACAAATGTCATCTTAGTTCCATTTGTGGAAGCGACATTTGTAACATTCTTTGCTCTATCATAGCGTAATCCAGTCTTCAAAGCTACTGGACGTTGTACACTGATGATTTCATCCATTGTAGTTGAAGCTTTGATGAGTGCTGTCAACTTGATAGCTAGTCCCTCTTCTGACTTCTTCAGTTCTGAAATCTAAGCTGACTTCTTTTCAAATTCAGTTGTGACCTTGTTTAGATCATCTATCAGTTGTTTCTTTTCATAATAGAATTCTTTCATCAGCTGATCTTGTTTCACTATCTTTTCCTTCAGTGAAACATTCTCATCTCCGAGCTTAATGGCATCAGCTGCTTCTAAAGCCTTGTTATTCTCTATCTCATTTTTCAGCTCGGCGTTCTCAAACATGGTGATTTCAATAATCTCTTGTAGTTCCTTGAAATCATTCATTACTTTCTCTACCAGATTCCAATCAGCTGCACCTCCTGATTCTGACACATGCGTAGAGTGTTCGTGTGATGGTGAGGGGTTATATAAGACTAGGGTTTTTAAAGTTACCTCGTCATCATTGAGTCCGTCAGTTTGTCCTATGAAGCAAGTATCCTAGTCTTGCTCGTCATATGCCATGAGTGCATCTTCCTCTGAGTCGGAGAAATGCATGTCATCTTCCATTTTGCTGCACTCAGACTCTTTGTCAGCTACATATGCTCGACTTCTGTCAGCAGCCTTGGCTTTTAGAACGTCTTTTTCTTTCTTTGACAGCTTGGGACATTTTTGTCTGTAATGTCCGGGATCCTTGCAGTTGAAGCAGTCTTCGTCTGTCCTATTTGATGTATCAACTGACTTCTCATCAGCTTTGGCGTACTTGCCTCTGTAGGACTTGGCAAACTTCTTATATTTGCCCTTGTTGGTGTTGAGTCGGTTAAAGTTTCTCATTAGCATTGCAATTTCTTCGAGCAACTCTTCCTTGCTCATATCCTTTTTGTCCTTCTTCTTCCTGGAGGACTCAGCTGACTTGACGTGTGAAGACTTCTCAGAGCTGGCTCTGAAAGCTACTTTCTTGGGAGTTCGGGTCAGCTCTCCTTCATTTTGTCTGCTTGAAGATTCTTCAATTGTGATCTTCAAGTTATACTCATTTTCTTTGAGTATGGAGAAAAGGCTTTCTGACTTAAGCTCACTCAAGTCGCTTCTACTTTGATGGATCACTTTGTAGGTGCTCCATTCTGCTGAGAGTGCAGAGATAACTTTCAAGTTCTTCTTCTGCTGGGTGTACTTCCCAGTCCTTATCGTCTCGATCTCGATGATTATGCTTGAGAACCTGAACTCCATTTGTTCAATGGACTCGTTGGGCAGCTGCTTGAAGTTGTCAAACTTCTCGCAGGCGGTCGTGAATTTGTTCTCCATGAATCTGTTCCCACATCTCCTTAGCTGTCTCACAGTTAATGATATTACTAAGGTAAGCATTTGTAACTATGGAGGAGATGGTGTTCCTTGCAAAGTTGTCCAGACCAGCTTGCTTTCTTTCTTCAAAGGTGTACTCAGAATTCGGCTTGATGATGGCTGATATACGGGATCTGTACCAGCTCCGGGAACAATCTCAGTTCACATCTTGTAAATAATGATCGGCCCTTCCGTGATCACGTCCCACATCATGTCGTAATGTGCACACAGAAAGCTCTTGACTCTGAACTTCCAGATAACATAATCAGCCACTAAGAATGTGGGGAGGTTCCTGCTAAGATAAGAATCCATGGAAAAAATGTGCATTATGCAATAAGATGAGTTTTTCATAAAATAAGGATCTGTTCAGTTGACCACTGATAGAATGCACAAGACAGATCTCGTGTCACAGATACAATGGTCTTTTGAACCACTGCTCTGATACCACTTGATGGTCCCGAAATGAGTTTTCGGTGTAGGGGTGAATCCACCGAGGAGGAAACTTTTTGCAAGTTAAAACTTTTGAGAGTGAGCTCAGCTATAAATCCTGCTGACTTCTTTCGAATATGGTTAGCTGGACTGATAACTCAGTTGGCTGTGCGGAAAGTGGTGGTTTTAAAACTTAACTCGTTTGCTTAGAAAAACTTAGCTGGAAATAATTATCTTTCATTTTGCAGCTTAGTCAGGTTATGCAGTTTGTAAAAACACAGCTGGCTGGGTCACTCAGCCAGAGAAAGTTTACTTTGAAATATGATATGTTTGATTAGTGGTTAGTTCTTTAAAACAATGCAGAAATAAATAAAGTAATAAAGAACACAAGCTTTTTAACGTGGTTCGGAATAACACCTCCCACGTCCACGACCAGATTCAATCTGGTAATCTACTGAAGGATCAACACTTGCTTTACGAGTAGCAAGCAAACTTCTTAGCTCAAACCAGAGCCTTCACCTTCGGTTTACGGGTACTGAAGAACCTGACTTGTAGTTTGCGGGTACTACAAAACCTGACTTACAATTTACGGGTACTGTAAAAACTTAACAGCTCGAATTCCACGCTTTGAGTAGGCATACCTCAACCTAACCTTTTTTGGGTAGAAGGGTTTGGGTTTGGGTTTTCCAACTATGAACGAGTTCTTACAATGAAGAACAAGAGAGATATGAACTCGTTCAATCTAGGCTTTGGATATGACTATGTTTACTACATAGGATACAGAAGAAAAAACTTCAGCAGCCTAACTAGGAACACATAGAGATTTTAGTGTACTTGAAGAGTTTGTGGACTGCTACAGCTTGAGAAAAGCTTTGAGAAATTCAGAGCGTGTCGATAAGCTTTTTGGAGAGTTTTCTTGTCTGAATCTGTTGAACAAGACTGGTATTTATAGGTGGAGATTCAAAACTAGCCGTTGGAAGAATCGTTTAAATCTCACGTACTTCCTGACATTGAGTCTGTCGTCTGCCGATCTTCACCTGTCTTCATTTGCGTGTCAGATCCTAGGTTTACTTTCTAGGATGCTGAGTTGTTGATCCCTCATTGGTCAAGGTTTATTGAATCCTCTTGGGGCTGGGATCTCGTGACACTGGGATCTCGTCTTGGGTTTGTCTTTATCTCTGAGCTTGGTCTTCAGCTTTGTCTGAGTCTTGATCAGTTTGGAAGCTTTGTTATGCTCTGTTGTCTTCTACTAGATGTCTTCTGCTCAGCTTCGTTGGAACAGCTTCACTGAACTACTCAGCTGGATCCTTGTTGCTTGAGTCAGCTTTGCTTGCTCGACTCAGTTGGATCCCCATTGCTTGAGTCAGCTTTGCTTAGCTGGGTTGGCTCAGCTGTCTTCTCAGCTCTGCTGACTTCGGTTCAGCTGACTTCAACTTCTCCGCTCTGCTGACTTTTGGTCAGCTGACTTTGGCTTCTCAGCTGGCATCTCTATTGGGTTTTGCTCAGTTGGGTTTTGGAAACAAATCAAAATTTAGAATTTACCCAACACAAGTAATTCTCATATAATTATTTTTATGACAACAATCGGTCCAAATATCTGCACAAATAGAAATTTTATGGTCTGAACGAATCAAATACTTCATTAATTCTTCTTTTCTATCAAAAACTTGTCTCCTAATTTGCATAATCATATTACTTCTACTAATATTTTTTAGTGGCGGGACAATATTCATGTTTTATACATTCTTTATACGTTATTTTATCGGCAAATTTAAAAGGTTATTTTTCCATAGCACAATATCTAGCCATAACATCTTCGGCATGTTGATGATCATATTTAAATAAAAAGAAATGAGAAGGCATATCCGTCACTTAAGAAGTGGCTCCACGAATTTGAGCTTGGTTCGTTGGAATTCTGTATTCTCCGGGATGACAAGTCTCCATGTGTCACTTTAGTATGTCGTAGCCTCCTCCGAGCATCCATTTGTAGACATATTTGCAATAGTTGCAATATGTGTTGTATTTAAGAGGCTCATCGAGTTGGTCACCTATCTCCGATGTTCTAAGCACATTTTTGAAATGCTCAATGAAGATAACCGAGATAAGAGGTCGGCCCGTATTCTTCGTGGTTGGTGATTGGACTTCTTCTTCTTCTTCTTCTTCTTCTTCTTCTTCTTCTTCTTCTTCTCCTAGGTTGGATTGTTGTTGAGATTGTCGATTAATCTCCTCCTCTTGCCTACAAACTTCCTCATAATATTCTTGATCTTCTTGTTCTTGAAGTCATTCCGAATATGACCTTGAGATTGCTTCGGCTTGCAACATACGAGATTGCCTTCTATCGACGGGGCATTTCTTCCTCCTCTTTTAGATCGAAGAGAAACATCGTCTTCTTGATTTTGGGCGATGCCCTTGCCCTTAGCGGCATGAGATGAGGTCGACATGTATAGATTAGTGGTGTGGTGGTGGTGAGAATTGAACAAAAAAATAAAGAGACAAAGAGAACAAGAGCTTGAGAAAAATGTTATAACTTGAGCTATAAATTGCTTGGTTGAATGCTTAAAATTGAGGTAGAAATTATTAGAGATAGAGAAGAGCATTGGTGTGTTTGTAGGGGATGAAGAGGAGGGTATTCATATATAATTGAGGGTGAAGCCATGAAGCCAAACGGCTATTTTTTTTTGCCCGTTGCTACTGCTGTTGTGCTACATTGTTGCTGCCTGCTTCTGTTAAGTTTTCTGCCCTTTTTCCTGTTGGAACTGGCGGTTCGACGAAACTGGTGACTCCGCCGGTTCCAACCGTTTGAACCGTGTGCCACCTCATCAATCCGCCCATAATTAATCTCAGCCCTTTATTTTTCTGATGGCTAATAGATTTATATATTTTTTTTTTTAATTATGGAACCACCGGTTAACTGGCGATTCTAATCTCCGGTTACGGTTACCCAAAATACAGGCCCGGAACCGGCCTCTGGGCTCGTGATTCTAATTATGGTTTTGACCTGTTGACTGGTGGGCCGGTTAAAAAACCATTGTTTAGTTATTATTTGTGTTGTTTTTATATATTTTGTTTGTCGTGTTTTTGTGTGTGCATGTGTATTTCCCGTTTATATTACTTGTTTTTAGATATATTTTGTTACTTTTTGGTGTAGGATGTGATGAGCACAGGTTCTCGAGTTTTCAGTTGAAAAGTGCTGCAAGAGAAGGTGTTTAGTAGAGAAACAAGACCAATGGGCGTCGGACATGGGAGCGCGGCGGAGGGCAGTTAGCACCAGCCAGCCTACGGCCGCTGGAAGCCAGCCGGTACTGGAATCCAGCAGCCAGCGGCCCTGGACTTCAACGATAGCTGGATCGTGTTTCGCTGAAGAATTTCCAGCTGGCACTGGACAGAATTCTATAACGCCTCTTACGCGATTTTAAATATGTTTCAGCTAGGGTTTTCATTTCATTCTTAGATATTCGACCTCAGTTGCAGCAGCACTTTTTCTTCATTTTTCTTTTCTTTTTGGTTGGCTAGAATAAGGAACATCGTCATCCAAGGATTACATCCATTCAATTGTAAGGATTTCTTCGTTGTATATTTCTTGTAATTTAATCGATGAATTCTTGTTATTATTGTTCGATGAATTATTCTATGCTTGACTAATTCTTTGATTAGGGTTTAGTGATTTGAATCGTTTTCGATCCGTGCTTGTTCTTTGATTAATTCCCCGTTGATTGAATTGATTTTCTTCATATTGAATAATTGATCAGTATTCGATATTTCTAAGTAGTGGATGAGATCGATGGATGATTCTACTGCTCGATTGTGGTTCTTTCAATATTAGATTGACCGGAAATGCATGTCTAATTATTAATCTTGATCGTGTAATTTAGTCTTTAGGGTTTAACGGATTGAAACGAAAGCTATTGATGTTAGCCTTATGTTGAAGTTGATTACACGTGTTGAGTTAATGGAATTAATTCGTAACAAGCTTGGTGAGAAATTGAGGAGAAGAATCTAATCCCTAATGCTTTCTTTCTTCTTGTTTTTCTTGTTATTTATTTGTTTATTCTTTTATTGCTTTGATTAGTTTAGTTCTTGATCTCTTGAACTCTTGGTTTAAAATGTTTAGGATTATTTATTTCTTTTTTGTGTGAATAATACGAGTGGCATTAGCCATATTTAGCCTTCCTTAAGAATACGACTTGGGTCAGGTTGTCGCCCTACATTGATCTCGTTCTCTTGCGAGTCAATTCGAATGTGTTTTGAGTTGAAACAAAATTTGGAGCCGTTGTCAAGGAAGGTTTTAGGCAAATTATTCTTGTGTTATTTTCTTTCCGTGTTTATTTTTGTTATTATTTTTATTTTTGTTGTTTTTTGTTCTCCCCCAGGTGCGCTTGATCGATTTTTGTATTTTTATTTGCGCAGTGATTAGCGAAATAGGAAGATGATATGTGGGATTTCACCTATCCTGAGATAGAGGAAAATCTGAGCTATGATTACATAGAGTACTCAGCGGTGCATAGTGGAGAACATGGGCACGAAGCTAACATGTGCCAAGGTATTGGTTGGGTTTCCAATCCATATTTTGGTTGGAATAAAAGTGCCCAATATCTGAATTCATTACAACATCCACCTCGGAAACCGTTTTAGAAGAGACTCTCCAATCTTTCATCCAGTCGACCACACAGAGATTTGAGTCTGTCGATGCATCCATTGCACGCATTGAAACTCGAGTTGGAGAGTTAGTTGACATTGTTGGCAAATTAGTGCAACATAATAGAGTGGAAGAGCTGATTATAGAGGAGGATGATTACGAGTATGAACATGATGCAATGAGTAGTGGAATGGATAACCTAGAGGGAGATGAAGAAGAAATCACAGAGTGGTTGGCGGAGCCGTCCAGGGTTACAATTAACACACTTTGTGACACCATGATTTGTGAAGTTTCTAAACCCTTAACTCCAGTTAATCAATATTTCCATTATATTATTGTCTCGGATATGTTTTTTCGTGTTTCATGGTAGGATTATATATGTGGAGGAGAGGTGAAACTGGCCCTCACTGCCAATCTAAGTGTGGAGAGAGATTCCACACGTGAATATGGGACAATCTTGGTCCTATTAACTATTTTAGGACCGGCAGACGTGGATGATGAAGATGAGCTAATCCAAGAGATGGAATTGCTCAAGCTTGAAAAGGAAATCGAATAACACTAGTTTAGTCAGGCTAGCGATTTAAAAACTAGCGCTGCGTGGGAGGCAACCCACGACTTTATTTGCTTTATTTTTTTAATTTTTATTTCTATTCTTTTCTATTTTGTTTCAGGTGTAAGAGCTTTAGGAGGCCGACAAACCTTAAATTAAGGCGGATCAAACAAAATGAAAAGAACCACAAGGACCACACAAGTCGATAAATCAGGGCAGTCAAGTTCTTTCACTTTCTTATTTTCTGTGCAATGAGAACATTGCATTGTTTTAAGTGTGGAAGGGAAAATGTTTATATTGCTTGTGTGGGATTCATGTTTATTGTGGATTTTGATTTTTTTTGTTTGTTTTGGCTTATTTGTGAGTCTATCTTGTTGCGCCAACTTTGACTTAATTGAGGTTAAATTTTATGCAAGTGAATTATGAGATTTTGACTTTACCGGATTGAATTCACTGTCGGATTGATATGCTTTGGGACTTGGTTTTGTTGGTTGAATTGTGATATGAGACGTGTTTATGCGAATTGAATTGAGGTGATTTGTCTGACTGAAGTTTGAGGGAATTTTAACATTGTGACTGCTTAGATACTCGTTTCTTAAGTTAAAAAAAATTAAAAAAAATTCTCAAAAGTGAACTTGTGTGTTAAAATTCGATGGAATATGAATTCCGCTTCTCTTTGTTACAAAGTGATAAATGAGCATGGGAAACCACGTTAGAGAGTGTGGATTTCTCCAAAATTACACCTAACGAATATTGTTCAGAATTCCATTTCAAATGTCACAGATTTAAGAAAAATTAATGAAACTTGTTGGCCAACACGTTAAATCACTTCTCATGTGGAGTCAGGTCTAATCCGATTCATAATTTGCATAGATGGGAAACATATTGCAGTTTAATTCAATTTTTCCCTTTGTCGTGGTGTTTATCTTTTGGCCAGAATTGCAATAATAAGCTTGCATGAATTTTTCCTCTGTTTTGTTGGTTTGGTGTTTGCTTGATGTCGCAGTCCGACTTAGAATGAAGATAACCAAGCCGGTGGGTCTCACGACGTACACAATTTATGATTAACCAAGGAACAAGATAACGACCCAGTTATCCAACAAAGACCCATCAAACAATAAATCATACTTTCAAGTCAAACCAAGTCGAATCAAATATCAATCAACGACCTCAATAACAATTTATACTTTAAGTTTAAAATCAAAATAGTCGAGGATGGTCAAAAGACAAGACCATCTCGTATAAGAATTTAGCAACGGAAACAAGGTTTATCAAGTCATAGCTTCAACATCATAATAAAACAATAACTACTGAATAAATTCAGAGTGTTGCAGCGGAAAACAACATGACATATCTTTGGTTATATGTATGAAGACATATAACCATGCTCAACATCAACAAAGTCTCAAGAGGTCAACAACAAAAGTCCACCTAGCACACTCCATCTTCATCCGAGCTAGCCTGCACATTTTAGAAATAACATGCAGGGCTGAGTACTTTCGCACTCAGTGGACACATGCCAAAATAACTGAAAACTGCTGCTTAGAGCTATAGATTGAATCTTTCCATAAAGCATAGCACAAGTAACTTTTATAAACAAACTTGTGCATGCTCAAACCTTTTCCTTTCATTATAAGTGACTCGAGTCAAATACTTTAACATGTATGTACTACATCTACTATAACTTTTGAGTGTTGAGAAGTAGGCCTCCTTCTCAAACACTTGTAATCGTCCCACCAAAAAGAAAGGCTCCCGATTACAACATAGTGTACACAAATCCCACCTTAAGTAGGACCGAATTCGTCTTTCCTTGGTAGAGGGTATCATACAAAAAAACTTTAAACAGTTGGCAAGTCAATCACTTTAAAAACATCACACACACGCACATATATATATCTATATAGGGAGCGGATCTGGTAAGAACACATCTTATATGAGAACGTGAGAACAATACATTTTTATTACATTGGAGATGCATAAAATGCAGAAACTAAATGCATAAATATTTTAATGCATAAACTACAATAACTTAATGCATTAGCATTTAAATGCATAAATTAGAGTAATTAAATGCACGGTTAAATCTGAACCGTAGATCAATAAGGATCAAGGGTCCCGATTTGTTCTTATTTCTCACCTAAGAAAGTGTTCTTATTTGATTTGCGCTCTTTCATAATATCACATTCTTCATTTCTTTAGTTCAGAAAGCCCACCTGAAATGGCGCTACTTATCTACACTTTAATCCTCTCGGCTTTTCCCTTACTTTAATATCCCACTCGATCCTTCAATTTAAGAATTAAATTTAAACATAAGAGCGAGAAAATTTAAATATTTAAATGATTCTATACTTAATATTTCTTTACTTCGACTCGGTTTTTCTAGGGTTTTTCTCTCGGCAATTAAAACTAAGCTTTTCCTATTACTTCATCTTTCTTTCTTGACTCTTTAATCGATAAATAATCGATTATAACTTCAGGATATATTTTAAAACATAAATCCATATACTTCTCATTTAACTTCATAAATAATCATATAATCACATAATTCCTCATTGGGTTAATGGCCTGTAAATTCCTCAACTTTCAACAATTTCTGGTTTTGCTCTCCACCTAAAGATTCTGCCTGTAAATTCCTCAACTTTCAGCAATTTCTGGTTTTGCTCTCCACCTAAGGATTTTGCCTGTAAATTCCTCAACTTTCAATTGTTTCTGATTTTGCTTTCAGCGATGGGATCCGGCAAGAATAATTTTGAAAATTTATAGACGTGACTTAAATTAATCTATGTGGCACTCTTGTGGCGTATATGTAAATTAAAAAATATTCCATGTCATCATCCCCACCCCTCTCTCAATCTCGTTCTCCCCTGTTTTCTTTCATTTTCGCAAAGATAATTCAACCGAGAAAATACAGATCATGCTCAAGATTGTATGGGTGTGAGTAGGATTTAAAATTCTTGTGATTTTATGGGTGCCTTCTTGCGCATGATCTGTATTTTCTCGGTTGAATTATCTCTGCGAGAATGAAAGAAAGCAGGGGAGAACGAGACTGAGAGAGGGGTGGGGATGATGACATGAAATATTTTTTATTTTTTTAATTTACATATATGCCACGAGAGTGCCACATAGATTAATTTAAGCCACGTCTATAAATTTCCAAAATTATTCTTGCTGGATCCCATCGCTGGAAGCAAAATCAGAAACAATTGAAAGTTGAGGAATTTACAGGCAAAATCTTTTGTTGGAGAGCAAAACCAGAAATTGTTGAAAGTTGAGGAATTTACAGGCAGAATCTTTAGGTGGAGAGCAAAACCAGAAATTGCTGAAAGTTGAGGAATTTACAGGTCATTACCCCTTCCTCATTTAACTCCATAAATAAACATATAAACATATAATTCATCATTGAACTTCATGAACATATATATATATACATGTAATTCAACATTTAACTTCATAAATGTATATAAGCATATAATTAATAATTAAACTCATATTAATCACTTCATCCATCATTTAAACTTATTCTTAAACATATTATCATTCCAAAAAAATTAAACATATCATTTAATTATGATATAAGTGTTTATTAAACACTTAAACTCTTCATCTAATTTAATAAGCATATTAATGTTGATTAACTTCTTTATTAACATATATTCTTAACTTTATATTAATAAAAATATGTCCTTGACATATTTATTTATTAATGACGTATCATTAATACTTAATTTATCATTAACACGTTATTAGCAACTAATGACCATTAACATATATAATTAATAGCTAAAATCATCATTAACATTTAATTAATGATGAATATCATCATTATCCTTTATTTAATATATATTTAATCTCTATTATTTGTATTTTTAACTTAAAAATATTTTTGACTCGTCAAACGAGCTCCGAAAATTTTCAAATTAATTCCTTATACTTTTTATGCTAAATTTAGCATATTTACATAGTCACATCATTAAACTGAATCTTCTATATGTATAAACCTCCGACTTCGAAAAATAGCCGGAAAATAGAAAAGTCTCAAAACTTCGTATTAAAATTCCGAAAAATTCTGCGATACTTAATTTTTATCGTAGAATTCATTTCCATCATTATTTTCTTAATTAAAAATCATATACATGGTCTTTTAATATATATATATTTCGGCCCTTTTTCTAGAAATTAGGTTAAATGCCCAATTTCATTCTAATCACTTCCAAACATATTTATTTAATTTATAAACCTCAAATATAACATTATTACTTAAATAAATTAGAGAAAATTGAAACCCTAGTTACTATAACTTTCAAAATTTCCACCTTTAGGGTCTAGGTTATTTATTTTTCTCCAATTTCACTTGTAATATTCTTAGATTTAATTATAAGGATTTATTATATCAATACTTAATCAAATTATGCTTTAGATTAATAATCCCTAATTTATATGCAAACTTGAATTTTCTAACTTCATTCAAATGAGCTTCAAAAATTCCAATCAATTCATCATAACCTTCTTTCATCATTCTAAACTCAAATCCATCATCAATTTCATCATAAAAATTCATCATCAAAATTTTCCAATTTATAACCCTAATATTTCGAAATTAATTAAAATTAGGGCAAGGGAAATTCTAACTCATTAAAACCATATATCATCATGCTCAATAACATCAATTAAGCATACATTGATCATCAATTCAAACATAGAGCATCAAAATCAATTATTCCTATTTTAGCCACATTTTTCGGCTATTTCAAGAATAAATAGGAAATTGATTAAATTTTTCTCAATTCAATTATTCATCATGCTCATAGCTATCATATAAGCTCATATAAATCATCAAATTGATCATAGAAGATCACATTCTAAAAATCTCAATTTTGGCCAACTTTCGGCCATTTGACAAAAATAATGAAATTGATTATTCTTGCTCAATTAAATCATTTCTCATGCTTATATTCATCATAAAAGCTCACTTAATTCATCAAATTGATCATAGCATCAAAGAATCAAAAACCCCTATTTTATTCCATAAATTTTGAAAAAATAGAGATTAGGATTAGGGTTTGATTTCTCAATGATTTAATGATAGATATATAATCTAAATTAGTTATTTAACATCATACTTGAAGATCAAATCCATCCTCTAACATATATGAAATTTTCAAAATTTTAAAGAAAATAGGAAATACGGATTTGATGCTAATCTTGAGTTATATGATTAATTAATAGAAGATCTCACCTTTTTAGATGATTTTAACTCTATCCTCTTTGATTACTCAAGCTTGATTCTTCCTCTAAAATGGAGATTTGTGTGTGCTTTGTGGTGTGTGTATCGTGTATGTGTATATATGTGTGAGTTGTGTGTTTCCTGCGTGAGTTGTGTGTTGAGAGAGAAGAGAAATGCATGTATCAATTAAATACTTTACTTATCCAATATAAATACATTGAATATTGCTAACTTGTATGCTTACTCACCCAACATCCTTCATCATTGTGTTGGGAGACAAACCTAGGTGGCACCAATTAATTAATTAAATAATAGGTGTTAGTGTTAACTACTAACACATGTTCTAATTTAATTACTAACCTTAGATTAGTAATTAAAATAATTATTAAATATTGATAATCAAGATTTAACTAGGAAAAATTTATTAGGGTTTCTCAAACCCTAATATAAACTTCATCTGAAAATTTTTGGAAATAAAATCCGAAAATTAATTAAATTGCCGGAGAAAAATTCATAAATCCCTAGAAAATTAAATACTTCAAAAATGGCACATATTTATCAAATAATGCACATATAATAGCACATAATCATAAACACTTTCAATATTTCATTACGGATTAACCGAAACGAAAATAAAACTTAAATTATTAAAATTCGGCAAATTAGGGCTACCGAATTAATTTATCTGCCGGAACTTAATTTCATTCTAAGTTCTCGAATTTTAAATCTTCTAATTACTTACTTAATTATTTACTAAGATTAGTTATGAAAAAGCGGGGTATTACACTTGAGGACAAGCAAAGGTTTAAATGTGGAGGGTTTGTTTAGTTATTATTTGTGTCGTTTTTATGTGTTTTGTTTGTCGTGTTTTTGTGCGTGCATGTGTATTTCCCGTTTATGTTACTCGTTTTTAGATATATTTTGTTACTTTTCGGTGTAGGATGTGGTGAGCACAGGTTCTCGAGTTTTCTGTTGAAAAGTACTGCAAGAGAAGGTGTTTAGCGGAGAAAAAAGACCAACGGGCGTCGGACATGGGAGTGCGGCGGAGGGTGGTTAGCACCAGACAGCCAGCGGCCGCTGGAAGCCAGCCGACGCTGGAATCCAGTAGCCAGCGGCCGCTGGACTTCAACGATCGCTGGATCGTGTTTTGCTGAAGAATTTCCAGCCGGGGCTGGACGAAATTATGTAACGCCTCTTACGCGATTTTAAATATGTTTCAGTTAGGGTTTTCATTTCTTTCTTAGATATTCGACCTCAGTTGCAGCAACACCTTTTCTTCATTTTTTTTTTCTTTTTAGTTTATTTTGTTTTCAGTTGTCTAGAATAAGAAGAATAGTCATCTAGGGATTACATCCATTCAATTGTAAGGATTTCTTCGTTGTATATTTCTTGTAATTTAATCGATGAATTCTTGTGATTATTGTTCGATGAATTATTCTATGCTTGGCTAATTCTTTGATTAGGGTTTAGTGATTTGAATCATTTTCGATCCGTGCTTGTTCTTTGATTAATTCCTCGTTGATTGAATTGATTTTCTTCATATTGAATAATTTATCACTATTCAAAATTTCTAAGTAGTGGATGAGATCGATGGATGATTCTACTGATCGATTGTGGTTCTTTTAACATTAGATTGACCGGAAACACATGTCTAACTATTAATCTTGATCATGTAATTTAGTCTTTAGGGTTTAACGGATTGAAACGAAAGCTATTGATGTTAGTCTTATGTTGAAGTTGATTACACGTGTTGAGTTAATGGAATTAATTCGTAACAAGCTTGGTGAAAAATTGAGAAGTTGATTACACGTGTTGAGTTAATCTTGAGCTAATGCTTTCTTTCTTCTTGTTTTACTTGTTATTTATTTGTTTATTCATTTATTGCTTTGATTAGTTTAGTTCTTGATCTCTTGAACTCTTGGTTTAGAATGTTTAGGATTGTTTATTTCTTTTTTGTGTGAATAATACAAGTGGCATTAGCCATGTTTAGCCTTTCTTGA
Organism: Agastache rugosa; assembly: GCA_031470985.1. Lineage (NCBI taxonomy): Eukaryota > Viridiplantae > Streptophyta > Magnoliopsida > Lamiales > Lamiaceae > Agastache > Agastache rugosa. The sequence goes on from CM062607.1 coordinate 17,685,413, forward strand.
GAATACGACTTGGGCCAGTTTGTCGCCCTACATTGACTTCGTTCTCTTGCGAGTCAATTCAAAGGTGTTTTGAGTTGAAACAACTGTTGACTGACGGGCCGGTTCCGGTTAGGCGCGTCGGTCCGCCGAGAATGGGCAGGTCTACCCTAAGAGCATTCACAATGGTGGACACAAAAAGGTTGTGCCCACCATTATTTAAGTAATATTTGTGATGTGAAGTGGGCTCACAAATGTTTTCTACATTGGTGTCCACCAAACTTGGTGGGCACAACCCATTTATTTTTTTATGTTTTTATTTTATTTTTAATTTCATAATTAATAATTATTGGGGCATGTAGGCGAAGCCCGGTGAATATTGTGTTACCGAGCTGGACGAAAATTGAGGACGGTTGGGGGTGGGAGTAGAGATGTTTTGGAAGGATGGGGGTCAAAAATTTCTGTAGAAATTTGGGTTATTTGGATCAAAACTTGGATCGTTGGAAGGGAACCAAGACCAATTTCCATTGAGATCCATTTGTAGCACAAATTTGCAGAAACAGATGAGAGAAATGAAAGAAATTGAGAGAGAAATATAGAGAATGAGGTGAAAACGAATGGAATAGAGTGTAATATTTATTGATAAAAATTAGAAATTAAATTAAATAAAAATAAAAAAGAAATTAAAAAAGAGTCATTTGAAAGGGCAACGACCCAATCTACAACCGCCACATCATCTCTGAGCCATCTCCACCCATCGCTCGAAAATGGCGGACTGTCGCCCACATGCAGCGCCCTTCTGCGAGCTGCAACAACGAGCGCCCCCATGCAGAGGGAGCAATTCTCCTCAGCCACTGCCGAGCGCCCACTGATGTGGGTGCTCTAACAAGTAGATGTTATAAGGACTACTAGTGATGTTCCTTCCCTTTATAAGGCTGAGAGATCCGAGTACGAATCTCAATCCTACATCCCCAAATAACAAATGTAACAAATTATATGATAATTTTAATATTAATATATTTTTTTAATTTTTAATGCTAAATTATATTTGTGTTAAAGTACAATAACTCTATCAAAGTTGTAATTATCTTATACATTTTTTTTAATTTATATACATTGTTTTTGTTTCTATATTTTTATCACGGAGTGGGTTTACACACTTTGGTTGCCCCAACTAAATATAATATGAGATATATAAATATTGGCCCTAATTAAGTTGGCCCCAAATTAATTTTATTATAGGAGGGAAATCAAGACTATAAAAGCAAGATTGGGCAAGACTAATCCTTTGAAGCAATATTATGAGATAAAGTATCTGACCAAATATATCTAACCAAACATCCCATATCATGAGACTAAGTATAGTTTAGTTGTGACAACCAAACCAGGCTTGTTCACTAGTGGGATGGATGAGAAATAAGGAAATGTGGGGTTTTATCACTGAATAGAGACTGAAATGAATAATTCCTTGAATCATTTAATTTGTACGGACATTATATGTCTCTCTTTTTCATTTGTCGACTGTAAATTGCTCCGTGTAGCTGCACTTTCGACTCCATAGCTACGATAAGTAGCCATTTTATTTAGGGGTAATGGCCTATAAATTCTTCAACTTTCAGCAATTTCTGATTTTGCTCTCCATCTAAAGATTCTGCCCCTAAATTACTCAACTTTCAATTGATTCTGATTTTGCCTATATTGTTGGATTTTCCTAAATTATCTGCTTACATGGGAGCCTGAATATCCTAGATGGCCATGTCAGCCGGCGAAAAAAATGACATTGTTTCACTTAGTCCAAAACGACGTCGTTTTGGACTAAATTAAAAAGAAAAATCCATCACCATTCTCTCTTCTCTCTCCCTGTACATTTTTTCCACTAGAAAAATAAAATAAGAAATCCTCACCGCCACCCATCTGCCACCCAACCAACATTCTCTCGACCTCTCTCTTTCTCACCTTCTTTAATCTTTCTACAAATTTGGCGACCGCCGCCAACTTAACCTTCACTACCTTTCTCCAAAACCTAGAGCTCATCACCAATGCGACACATCCCAGACTCAACACTCCAAATCCAAATTCAAGAAATCAAGAGAACTTGCTCCCACAAATGAAAATTAAAAAAATAAAGGCTAGATCTGGGGTTAACAGAGGTGGAGGCAGCTAGATCTCATAAATTCGGCTTCATTGTCTAGAATAGGCCGCGACAAAGACCTCGTCGGAGCCTTATCTAGCACTGGCGACGTCCGGCGGCGTGGATAATTTTGCACATGTTTGTTTTGTCGGAATGGTTTATGCTTATTAATTTGGAGTTGTAAGATTATCTTTGAAATTTTTAATGTACTCTGTTGATGGGTTCTTGAATTTGGCACCCGTTTTGCTTACTCCTATTTTGGGCTCGTCATCGTTGGGGGAAGGGGTGAGATGAATTGCAGACCAGACGAGATGGGATGAATTGAATATGATGATGATGGAAAATTTCTTCTCTGATTTAGCAAGACTGGTGCGCATTCGTAAACGTGGTCCGTTGAATATGCACATTCATGGTGTCGATGAGGTGAAAGAAAGATAAGAGGGTGAGAGAGAGAAGAGAGTTGGAGCGACGCACTTTTAATTTTTTTATTTTATTTGTCACGTCATTACCTAAATCATATTTTAATGCCACCAGGTGCCACGTAAATGCCACACAAATTGATTTATGCCATGTTGGCAAATCCCCAAATTTATTTTGCCGGAACTTGTCGTTGGAGGCAAAATCAGAACAAATTGAAAGTTGAGTAATTTAGGGGCAGAATCTTTAGATGGAGAGCAAAATCAGAAATTATTAAAAGTTGAAGAATTTACAGGCTATTAGCCCTTTTATTTATTATGTATTTTCTTTTCTTCGATTAAATTTATGGACTAATTTGGGCAACACATCGTGTGTTGTTTTGTAGGTTAAGTTCTTTTTTCTTCATTATTTGGGATTATAATTTCTTCTTTTGAGATATTTGTGATTATAATTATTATGTAAACATAACTTGTAATAGAAATAAAATAATATAAATAATACTCTCTCTGTCCGCAATAAGTGTAGCACAATTTCTTTTTTCTTACGTCCGCGATAAGTGTAGCACTTTCCATTTTAGGAAATGACCCCACCCACTACCATTATTTTAAACCTCACAACAATTCATTATGGTGGGTCCCTTACCTCACTCAAAACCAATTTATCAACCATTTCTTAAAATCCATGCCAAACCCAATATGTTATACTTTTCGCGGACGGAAGGAGTATATATTTTTTTTTTAAATAGGAAACTATAAGAGTAAAATGTAGATTGTACATATATAGAAGTGTCAATGGTAAATAATATATTTGTTAGCTTATAAAAATTGTAGTCATTCCTATCTTGTACATGACCCCACACACTCCCTTACATTTTAAACATCATAAAATCAAAAGAAATGGACTCATTTCTCCCCTCAACAAAACTTTACCAAACAAATCTTAAAATCTATACCACACAAATCGCACCACATTTATTGTGGACGGAAGGAATACATAATTTTTGCTTACTAAAGATTAATTTTGGCCACAATTTAAAAAAATTATTAATTTTTGCTACTAGATCTCATGAAACTGCTCTTGAAAGCATCACATATTCGCGCCTTCTCCCATTCTTGTTATATCCTCACTATTCTATCCTATCGCGCTATGTCGGGAAAAGAGAAACTGATGCGACACACAAAAAGGATATAATTGGAATATCACCATAAAATAGCTAAAATTAATAATTTTCTTAAATCGTAGCAAAAAATAGGGTATAGTATTTTACTAAGCAAAAGAGACCTTTTATTTATTGCCTCTATATAGAATTAAGTGCGAGTATTCGGATTTCGGTTCGAATTTTTGCTAAATTCGAACCAATTCGAAAAATCGAATATTTGAAATAAAAAAAATCCGATCCCAACTGAACTATCCGAAAATCCGAAATGAAAAAATCTGAAATTTTAGACTTAAATTCAAACCGAAGTACTGAACCGAAATATCCAAAAACTAAAAAAAAAAAACTAAAAAACTACAAAAAATCCGAAAATTCTGAAAATTCGAAACCTATTTTTAATTTTTTTTATAATTTTATTTTGACTAAGAAAATATTTTTTCATTCCATTTATCAAGAATATTATAATTCAGATTTCTAATCTATATACAAACATATCTAAAATAAACATTATATTTGTATATAAAATTCGGATTTCGGATTTATTCGATCAATCCGAACTGCTTCGAAAATTCAAGATGTAAAAAAATAAATTCAAACTGATCCGAAATTTCAAAAAATCCGAACCGAACTTAATATTTCAATTTGGTTCAATTCGAATATTCAATTTTCGGTTATTTTTCTCACCCCTAATTGAATCACTTATAGACTTATAGTAGATGCCTATAAACTCCAAGGAAACGGGTCCACAAGAAGATATCCATTTTTCTTTTCTTTTGTGAAAATGCGCAAAGAATAAAATCATAAATAACAATAGCAAAGATACGGGCTTGAAAATTCTAAACCGATTGCATTGTAACTGTAGTTTAGCAGCTTTAGCCCAAAAAAAAAAATTATAACGCAGCTCACTACGTTAGCCCAAATTATCTTACAAAATCTCTAAAACTAAAACCCTAGCTCACACTCCCATCGCCATATAATCTTTCTCCGCCACCCACTCCTCAGAGTGCAGCGGCGACAACCATGGGTAAGTGTGACTCTCCGCCGCCGCCGCCGCCTCCTCCCAAACCAAACTCTAATGCCATTTCTCAGTCGTGCGTTGTTCGGTGCAGATTCTGACTAATTTGTTCGGATTTTCAGGTGCCTACACTTATGTATCGGAGTTATGGAAGAAGAAGCAATCCGATGTGATGCGATTCCTGCTTAGGGTTCGCTGCTGGGAGTACCGACAGCTACCTGCTGTTGTACGCGTCACCCGCCCCACGCGCCCCGACAAGGCCCGACGCCTTGGTTACAAGGCCAAGCAGGTATATCAACTCATCTCAACTTTGTTTTCTCATTCAAGGCTTCGGTTTTTACGTTGATGTTTTTGCTAATTGTTTATCACTGTATGAGCCTTTGTATTTGATGGAGTGGTTTATTTGATATTTACATTAGGTTAATTGGTTAATTGATTGTTTTCTGTGTTCTCTGTTACTCATTTGCTACATGTAATTGAATTGATGCAGGCTTGATAAGGAAATAAGGTCTAGGTTCTGTCTCTAGCTTGAGATTTTATTCATTTTATATGAAATTAGACTAAATTTTGTAAAGATATTGTTACTATGTTGGTAGCTCTCCTTGTAGTGTCTCGCTTGAGATTTTCTGCATTTTATATGAAATTAGATTAAATTTTATAAAAATATTGTTACTATGTTGGTATCTCTCCTTGTAGTGTCTAGCTTGAGATTTTCTGCATTTTATATGAAATTAGATTAAATTTTATAAAAATATTGTTACTATGTTGGTAGATCTCCTTGTACCGGGGCTGGAAGAATTCCTTCAGGAATTCATTTCGATACTGTAATTGTTAGTTTCTAAGAACCAGTTTTTCCTGCTGCTAAATATTTATGGAGTAAGAAATATGTGTCATTTGAGTCTCAGTGTTGGATACTTGATCTCAAAATTCATATAGTGAGAGTTTTTATAATCTGTCTGATGTTTTTTTCTACCTGTTGAATCTAATTTTTTAAACTATCCATTATGTGGTAACAGAAAGCCTTCAGTAATTCATTTTGATACTGGGAATGTTAGTTCCTAGGGACCAGTTTCTTGTGTTGTTAGATGCTTATGGAGTAAAATAGATGTGTATTACTCTCTATTAGGATGTGAAAGTAAAAAAACATGGTTCATGTTGTCAGTGGTGTCCAATTATTGCATTTGAGTCTCAGTATTGAATAATCTTAAAATTCAAATTTTGAGTTTGTAAGGCAGTCTGATGTTTTTTTATATTTGTTGTATCTAATTTGTTAAACCGTCCATTATGTAATTACAGAACGTGAAGTATAGTTATTCATTTCACAGGCTCAAATTTAGTTGTTCAATCTATCTGTTCATGCAACAATGATTATCTACCTTTCGTTTTGTTTTCGTGTACTTATATCTGTAAAATTATTATCCCTTAACCCTCATATTGAATGTTCTGTTTGTGCTAATCTGTTGCAGGGGTATGTTATTTACCGAGTTCGTGTTAGACGTGGTGGAAGAAAGAGGCCAGTTTCCAAGGGTATTGTGTACGGTAAGCCCACAAACCAGGGTGTAACTCAGCTGAAGTTCCAACGCAGCAAGAGGTCAGTTGCCGAGGAACGTGCTGGCCGTAAATTGGGTGGTCTAAGGGTTCTGAGTTCTTACTGGATCAATGAGGTTTGCATTTAGATTTTTCAACATGTTCAACACTATTTTTTCCTATTCATGTATTACATGTTTTTCCGTCCTCAATAGACAGTTACTTCCGTGCAACTTGCATAATAAACTACTTTTTAATGAATTAAGTTCTAAATCTAATGAATTGCTATTAAATTTTTGCAAGTTCTTCTTTTACTCAATTATTTTTGCCTAGTTATATTTGAAAGAAAGCTTGTACAACCCATCAGTATTAAGCTTACTTACGTTGCTTATTCATCTACGTCTTCTCATCTCTGCTTTCAACTGAAACTCAACGTTCTTGCAGGACTCTACTTACAAGTACTTTGAAGTAATATTGATCGATCCAGCTCATACTACAGTTCGTAATGACCCAAGGATCAACTGGATTTGCAACCCAGTCCACAAACACAGAGAGCTTCGAGGACTTACATCAGCTGGAAAGAAGTACAGAGGTCTCCGAGGAAGAGGCCACTTGCACCACAAAGCTCGCCCTTCAAGAAGGGCTACATGGAAGAGAAACCAGACCCTTTCCCTTCGTCGTTACCGTTGATCTTGAGCTTATTTTGGTTTTCGATAACAAACATCATCAGATCTGGTTTTCTGTGTTGTAGGAGTTTCGGGTAATCTTTAAAAATGTCGAGTTAATCTGTTGAACATGTATTTTACTGGTTTATTGGTATTGAACTACTATTACTCTTTTAATCTGTGTGCATTCAAACTCCCTCCAGAAAAAGAGTGAAATCGATGAGGTTAAGTATTTGATTTTAACCGAATTAATTAGAATTTTAAAATATTAACCGTACCAGACGGAACTGGGTTTGGAAACCAAACCCAAAAAATCCATTTGGTTTCCCTTCAGAAATTCAGTTTTTCGGTTCATATATTATTTTTTAGGGTTAATTTGTTTAAAATGCATCACCTTTTTCAAATTTTGAAATTTAAAATAATTTTAAAATTTCTTTTCTAAATACATTACCTTTATATTTGTTGGAATTTTGACATAATTTTAAAAATTTCCAAATTATGTTTAATGTAGTTGTCGAAATTTTACACATGGAATTTCTTTTTGGCGAGAGAAACAATGCTTATTTTACTTGACCATGTGTAAAGTTTCACGTGTAAAATTTTCATTGGAAATTATATCAAAATTCAAACAAATATAAAAATATTGTGATGTATTTTAGACAAATTAATCCTTTTTTTTTTACTCTTTTTTTTTTCCTTTTCTTTTATTATGTACCAAACTAACCCAACAAAAAACAAGATCACTCATATACCACGAGATCTTTTGTTTCTTTGTAATTTTCATCTACTACATTTATGTTGAGACGTGTACACCTGTTTCAACATATGTATGATCGTTCAATGGATTTTGTAGGAACTTGGGATAATAACCATTTTGGCAAAGCGATGGACGATGTCAAGTAGTTGCTAGTGCCTGTTGTGTCGTCGTAGCGCTGAGAGCCCCTACTCCATGTGTGTTCGAGACGTTATAGGTGGAATTAGAGCCACCATGGATGATATTGTGATGCAAGCTGTCAATAGCTGGACCTAACTTCGCCTCAAAACCATGGTTAAGAGAGAAGGATTGCCCACACTATTTAAACCTCAACAGCCTTGCATATTTAACCGATGTGGGACGTCGTCCTCAGGCTTACCGCAGTCAAGTGAGTCCTCCTCACTTGCCCATGGGCTGATCGATGCCCCTGCATCATTCACCCTCCCTTGAGGACCGCCCCCTCCGAACGTCCTCCTCAGGCTTACCGCAGCCAATGAGTCCTCCTTATTGCCCAGGGGCTGAATCGATGCCTCCCCGACTTCATACACCCTCCCTTGAGGAGCGAGCCCACACCCGGCTCTCATACCAATCTGATGCAGGCTATCAATAGTTGAGCCTAACTTCGCATAAAAACCATGGTTAAGAGAGAAGGATTGCCCACACTATTTAAACCTCAATAGCCTTGCATATTTAACCGATGTGGAACGTCCTCCTCAGGCAACCGCAGCCAAGTGAGGCCTCCTCACTTATCCAGGGGCTGGATCGATACCGCTGCATATTCGTCGAACATTGGGGCAGTCTTGCAAAAATGTTCACGGTGAGGACATGTGCATGGAACGTGGGTAGAATGTCATTCCACATCGAGTAATCAAGGAAAGTTTAAGCAATATATTTATGGGCTCAATGGACTGACTAGCAACTTGGGTTATCCATTTTCACAAAGCGAAGATTAATGTCAAGTAGCTATTAGTAGAGCTCATCATGGTAACTGTAGTGCTACAATTTGTTTAATGATAATAAAATATTAATTATATACAACTTGTTTCAGATGGGACCACTGCCCTAGTGCCTTGGAGTACGTTTGCCCATGTTTTATTTTTTAATGTACCTAATTTTAATGGATGTCCATCTCTAGATATTGTTAGATCCAATATATACTATTCCAATATTTTAGCACTAGGGAATAGAAAATATCTTGTGACACTTTTTTTTTTTTTTTTTTTTTTTGGGATTTATGAATATTGTTTGATTCTGTGATATATCTAGTTGTCTGGTTGACAGGAAAAGGAGTAGTGAGGCATAGAAAATAAAACCTGTCAATTCTGTCTGTACTGATTTTATGCTTCGCCTACAAACAAAGGGAATATGGTTTTGATGTTTGATGGCATATGTATCACCATTCTTAATGGTAGAGCACAATATTTGAAGTTCTTTAATGATCATGAAATCAAGTTATAGTACAAAATTCTACAGCTTCTTGCATTCACAAGTAACATGACAGATAAGGTAATTAAGTTTTGCTTTTAAACCATCATCATTTGGAAGTGTCAATTCATCTAGTTCCTTCATGCCATAATCTTGGTAAAAACAATAGAAAAAATTAAAGTGAAAAATATATATATATATAACGACCTGGTTTCCAGATTGATGACTGACCCCACAGCTAGGGATGTCAATTGAGCCCGAATCTAACAGGTCGACCCGAATAAACCGAACAAAATAAAGGGTTATCCGGGCTAGCCCGATCAGGGTTAGGGTCAATCCGAATAACCCTGATGTATTTTGAAAAAAATAAAATAAATAATACATAATACTAATTACTTGTAGTAGTTGTATGTCGCGCCATCTTTTGCTATACACAGAAATCATAGAAGATGAATGTCATTCAAGTGTTTAGTTTTATTTGTGAGATAACGAATTAATGTTGAATATTATTGTTATTTTTCATGTCGTGTAGTGCTACTAGACTTGTTTTGTTGGATGCTATTTTTTGGATTTAATCAAGTTTCTATTTTTTGGGTCACTCGTATTCTTGTTTTGTTACTTTTTAATTTTTTTGTGTGCAGTTTTTTTGCGACAAATATTAAATAGTCAAGAAAATATATACATTTTAATTTTTATTGACAAACTTTGTGACCCGACGGGCCAACCCGAAAACCGAAGGGTTAGGGTTAGAGTTGAGTTTTTTCAACCCGAAAAAAAATCAACCCGATTTAATCCGGACCGAATAGCCCGATAACCCGATAGGGTTGACCCGAAACCGAAAGGGTTGGCCCGATTGACATCCCTACCCACAGCCCAACATGTCTTTTCAGTGTACTTTGTCCTTACTTACACACTTCATGGAAAAAAGATGCACCTTGATTGTCTTTGCCTCTGCATCGGCGATCACTCTGACGATCACTCCATATTTCTGTCTCGAGCATCACATGTCCATCAACTTCCGCTTGGTTCATCCCCGAACCACATCGTACTGCGAGAGGTTAAGCTCTGATACTACCTATAACGACCCGATTTCCACACACTTCCTAGGAAAACATTTCATGAGGTCCACTATCATGAAATTGCTCCAAGCCAAACACGTTTAACCTTTGAGTTTCTTCCACAATGGTCACCAGAAAAGAAGATGCATCTTATTGATACGAGTAGCACCTATCAAATCCCTTAAGCTCTCCTCGAATATGCAGTACGTCTCATTGCTGCATATTTTTGGAATCCTCTCTTTCTGGTGCATTTCTATTCATTCATGTCCCCCTCCGCTTTAAAATTAACTTTATAAGAGTCGGTATTTGTCTGTATCTTTGCACGGGCGATTACTCGGTACTTTTTATCATGGACGTCACAATATAGCAAAGACACAATACTATAGACGTGTGTTAAAGGAAATTACCTACACATTCATCTTTAAAACCACATCCCACGATAACCAAGAGTAATACAAAAATGTTCTATAAAAAAAAAGACCTTTTGCTAGGTGATACGAACACATAATTATAGCTAATATAGATGAGTTAATTTAAGACCTAGAATAGAGTGCCTTTGAAGAATTGAAAGGGCATATATAGTCAAAATTTTAAATAAATATATACTAACAATTTCCCCATGACCTAACTGCTAAGTGATAATTAGGAATGTCAATGGGTCGGGTACCCACCCATTAGACATTTTCCAAACCCAAACCCATTAAAATTTTCTCAATCTATTCCCGTCCCAAACCCGATTTAAAAATTATTTTAAAATCCGTAACTGACCCAAATCCGTTGGGTAATACCCATTAAAAACCCGCTAAAAATTCGAATGTACTAGAACATAAACATCAATATTAAATAGTAGAAATAACAAAATATTAATAAACATAATTTTCACATAAGTATAAATAGAAAATTTCATTAAATTAAATTATATGTGGGTTAAAAGAATAATATAAATCCTAATATATATACTAATATAAATTATATATAAAATAAATATTTAATTACTAAAATTATTAATTATTTGTATGCGGGTTAAAAAGAATAATATAAAATCCTAAAATTATTAATATTCATACTAATATCTATAATTATATTATAATTTATAATATAATATTTTGTCATCTTACATATATATAAATGGGTTTGGGTAGCGGGTACCCGTAGATAATTTCTCAAACCCGACCTAAACCCGTCACGAGTTTGAATGTTTCAACCCAAACCCGTCCCAAAACCATTTAGTAATTCTCAAACCCGTCCCATTAGGGTTTAGTAGAGCCGGGTACCCGTAAAAACTCGACCCATTGCCATCCCTAGTGCTAATCAACCACTGAAATGAGGAAATAAATTTAGAATTAATTAAGAAGGTTAAATGCGCCTTAATTAATTGACACGCATTTAATTATTTGGTACTGATACTGTTTTGTTTGGAACCATCCCTTTAAATTTGAGGGCTTTTGCCTTTTAACAATCTTTGCTTTACAGGCTAAAGAATGCAACTTTTTCATATTTTGTGTGCTAAAGCCTAAAGGGAGATTCTCTTTGCGGTTAATGGCAAAGATTTCAGTGTTAAAAGTGTGTCTCCGTAGCTCAGGGAGCTCAACATATATAATGAATTCTTTTATCGGCAGCAAATTTTTTTTATCAATGCTCAGACAAGAAATGGTGGATCCTAGCTACTTCATTTCTAGGTCACTCAATTAGATTATAGTATTCTCTCTCTCTCTCTCTGAATGTATGTATAGAGAGAGAAAATGATTTGTAAAAGACAGATCCTAATTGAGCTCAATCTAGTACCATATCTTTATATAATCTACGATTGTCATGAAAAAAATATCATTGTAATATATAAAAGAGAAAATGTAGGATTATAGCACTTGTAGAAAAAAAAAAAAACACAATAATAATAGCACCAATTTTTAAAAAGATAAATAATAGCACTTTTGGATATTTTTGTCCCTCATTCTTTTATCTCAATCTATTTTCATCTTTTTATTTGTTCATACGTATCTTCTTCATTTTTTTTCATATATGTCGACCATCTTTCCGCCGACGCCGTGGATTTCAATGTTACCTTCACCGTCTCCCTTCCGCCGACCTCCTTTCTGATGCGTGAAATTACATACTAAAATTTGTGAATTCACAAATTAATATTTTAAATTTGAAGATGTATGCGACCTGATATGTGAAATCACACATTTAAAATTGTGAAATCACAAATTAGAATTTGAGAATTCATTAATTTTAATTCATGAAATCTCGAATTCTAATCCGTGAATTCATGCATAATGATGGAGAGATGGTGGGATGGAGGGGTAAATATGTCCAGAAGTGCTATTATTTGTGTTTTTAAAAAATATGTACTATCCTTAGAATTTTTAATCTTAAAATGCTATTATCCCATTTCACTCTAAACATATATAAAAAAAATATGATTATATATAAAAAAGTATGATCGTATATATAAAAATTAAAACATGTTTGAAATTTGTTTTCATATCTTTTATCTTCTACTTAATTTCTTGTTTCACTTACTGACCATGATAAAACCATTCATGCACATTAATTAACAAAATTAAAATAAGAGAAGTTACTATTCAAATTGGAGAAACATGTTGACTAGAAAATGTGCGGTGGTTTTTCGGCGGTTCGGAATAGGATCTTGAGAAAATAAAAATTTTGGACCACTTTTTTTTTTTTAATTCAGATTTCAGGAGGCCTTTATTAAATAGTCACAGAGATCCCTATGGAGTCCTTTAAATCTATCAATAAATAAATGATTTAATACTTTTTCCGTCCACAAAAAGTGTAGTATTACATTTATTTTTGTCTGTTCATAAAGAGTGTAACACTTTCATTTTTATACATTATTGATTATCCCACACAACCCTTTACATTTTAAACCTCAACCCCTCTACATATTCATAAAAAGACCTAATATGAACCCACAATTAATTACACAACAATTCAAAAATGGTAAGTTTCTTTCTCCACTTAACAAACATCTACCAAGCATTTCTTAAAATCTGTGTCATAAAAAATGTGTTACACTTTTCGTGAATGGAGGGAGTATCACTTTTCTCACAAATTTTGGCGTTTTTTTTTCCCGTAAAATTCTATTACAAAATTAAACTTATTAATTTTATTTTTAAGTGTGTATCAATTCTATTATCGAAATAATGGAAGAGATTTTGAAACTCAAAATTGATTGAGGGTTTTTGAAGCTCATGGTCTCTGCTGTCCGCCCATATTTTCAATTGTTATTGTTGGACGTCTGTTTGTCTATTGTGTGAACAACTAACTCAATTACCCAGTTATCAAACATCCGATGACATAATTAAAAACATGGATGGACATGGCAATCTTTGCGCTTAAAACCGTGGTGCTACTAATCCTAAAATGCATTAATAGTTGAGTCATCTCTTGTTCTTGCAATTCATAATTAATTTACTTTCTGTAATTTCTACATAAAATTCGAAAAAGTTTATTCCACCACGAGCCTTCTAGCTTGGTGCTATTTCTAGCTATATTTCAAATTCGATGATCTCCTCAAAACTAGGAAGGAAAAAAAAATGTTTATTCCAACATTTTAGCTACTGGTTCAATTCATGTATTTCTTCTTTTGGCCAGACAATAAATTCATCAATGTCTAACTCCTTTTAGTTTTTTCGACGAATTAAATTTAATTCTAATAGTATAATATTCAAAAACCATGTTTCCAATCATCTAAAATGCATTTTCGAGTAGCAGCAACAAAGTTCTTTCTTCATCATCCAAATATAACTACACTATATCGATCGAGTACTCCAAATACATATTGTTAAGAATGAAAATTTGTATTTGAGTGAGAAAATATATATACATTTCTTGATAAAGAAATAACTCATGTTTTATATGTCTTATACGAGTGCATTTTCAAGAATTTTTTTTTTGATAAATTAACAATTAAATTTAAAGACCACGCCAAGGTAAAAACATGCACTCGTATATGTCTCTTATACGAGTGCATGTTCAAGATTTTCATGTTCTTTATCATGTCCCATTACAGCGACGCAGTTGTACTTTAAATATGATCGATATATATAGACGTGAACTGAAATTTAGGCTTAAATTTTAGAATGAGATTGATTTGGACCATGTTAGCATATGATACAGTTCCAAAATATATAACATATATACATAAGAATATAAGATCAATAATTGTTTGTTGATATATATAACTTGAAATTCTTCCACTTCTGATTAATACATAATACAAAAAATCAACCTCCATATATAAATAAACGAATTACATGAAATCCAAAGCTGCACTTGACCAAATTAAAGCAAGTTATATTACATTTGAGATTTACTAATTACAAAGAAAAGATCATGATCGTTGAATGGAACTTATTAACCAACTGCAGCCAACTGATGATCCCTAATTAATCACTCCCTCCGTCCACAATTAGTGTTGTTTTTCTTAAATGGAAATGACTCCACTCATAATAAATATGACCCACTCTCTACTCACAATACATCTATATAACCTGCTCTCCCTCTCTTAAAACCTGTGCGACTCCCTCCGGACCACACTTATCGTGGATGATGGGAGTAATATATATATATATATACACAATTAATTTAATCATGCGTAGAATGGCCGATACCAGGGCTATGACCTGGGGTGGTAGGTCGAAAATAATCCGAGTATCCTTCAATAAATTTATATCTACGGCTCCGAAAATCGTCGTCGCCGTCGTCGTATCTCATCTGATCTGGAGCTTGCAATTGCAAACCTTTTCGTTCAACCAACTTTCGTCCTTCACTACACAGAAGAAGGTTAACCAAAATGATGATTATCATCAGGCAAGCAAAAGCTAATTTGGCCATAACGGCTGTCTGAATTGAAAGAGAATAAATTAATTAAGATAATTAATTTATGTAGAGAGGAGAAAGTAGTTGTGTTGTGGATTGTAAGTATGGAGGGTATTTATGGAGTTAAAAAGTGGAAGATCAATTAAAGCATGTGATGTGATGTGAGGTCCCAAGGTAGGAAGATTCTCTCGTATGGGAAAGTTGATTATCGAGGACTACTATTATTTATTTAAGAATTCGAGACTCGACAATACCATATGGGCTGTAATTTTAGCCGCTATAAGGCTTAGTGGTTAAAACGTTAACATTGATCGATTATTTCCCTATTTTTACATTAAATTTAGAGTCGAAAATTTATATACCCGTTTTAAAGATAAGGAATACCACCGATAATTACGTTTACTTTTTATAACACGTATAACCTATATTTACTGGCCTACAAAATCTCTACTTTTCTAATATTTGTGTAAGGAATCTTGCATTAATTTTAAGAAAAATCGAGTCTTTGACAACATAAAAATTAAGGCTCAGTAAAAAACTTACACCCACATCCACCTGCCACCTTTAGTTCTTTCCACCTCACCAAAGGTTAAAAAATAAATATTTACACCATGAATATTCACCCCATACCGAAAATGAACGTGTACTACCAGGTTGGGATACTAAAAGGGATTAGAGTGAGAATAGTCGAAGGTTGGGGTCAAGCATTGCTGGATAGGTTCATGATTGGTTGTTTCAGCCACCTTATGAGATGGCCCGAGGGCAAAGGGTGCGTGAAAGCGCTACATATGATTGTAGCTAGAGAGATAGAGGTGATTATTTAGAAACCTTTTTACTATTCAAGCTCTTGATTATTTTAATTTGAGATTTTATTTTCAATTTAAAAAGAAATTAATTAATTAAAAAAAAAACAAATAATAAAGAAACAAATTTATAAAATTTCAAGGATAAAAGACTGATCCTAGGGAATGCATCGACTCAAAATCAACAACGAAATTAGCTTATTAACCCAATTACCAATTTTAATTCAATTTAGGTGAAGGAATCACAAATATATTCGCAAGCTCTCTCTCGACAAGTCATGCAAAAGTTAATGATGGTCCCTGAGCTAGGTATTTGGTGTAGAGGGGGGGGTGAATACACCAAATAGATTTTTAGAAACTTTTTCAAGTTAAATCACAGAGTTGGTGAGCTCAGTTATCGATCCAGCTGGGGAGGGTCAGCTGGGTAAATAACTCAGCTGGCGGTGCGGAAAGTGGTGGTTTGAAAACTTAGCTCGGTTACTTAGAAAAACTCAGTTTGAAAAGATTAACTTTATGTTTTCAGCTTAGTCAAGTTGTGCAACTTTCTGAGAGACACATCTGTCTTTGGAGAGCAGCTGCGTATGCAGTTTTGATCAAATATGCAATGTTATGAAAGAGTTAGTACAAAACTGAATATAAAGAGAAAGTAAAGAGCACGCGAGTTTTTACGTGGTTCGAAGTAACACCTCCTACGTCCACGACCAGGTTCACTGGTAATCCACTACCACTTGGTTTCCAAGTACCAAGAAACTTCACAACTCTAACCCGAGCTGTGTTCCAACAGTTTGCGGGCACTGTCAAGCCTAACCTTTCAGTTTACGGGTACTGAAAAAACCTTACACACTTGAATTTCCCGCTTCAAGCAAGCTTAACCTTGACCTAACCTTTCTGGGTTTGAGGGGTTTGGTTTGGGGTTCCAACTGTGAACGAGTTCTTACAATTAAGAACTTTAGAGTATGATGAACTCGTTCGAAATCTAGGCTTAAGATATACAAAGATTTTGGCCTAGGGATCAGACAAAAAACTAAGCAGTTTCTAAACTAGAAACACTTTAAGATAAAGTGTTCTTTGAACTTATGTAGAACTGCTTGAGAGCTTTTGAAAGATTGATGATTTCAGAGAATGAAAGCTTGTAGAGAGTTTTTCGTTTCTGATCCTGAGGTTGAAGACGGGTTTATATAGGTAGAGATTCAAGACTAGCCGTTGGAGGAGCCGTTTGAATCTTACCTACTCTTCTTAATGTCAAGATCTGCCGTTGGGCGAATCTGCACCTGTCTTCATTTGTGTCACATCCTAGGTCCTGAAGTCTAGGATGCTGATTTGGCAATCCCTCATTGGTCGAGGCATGTTGACTTCCTCTGACGCCGGGATCTTCTGCCTTTGGAGCTGGCTTTTGAATTCAGAGCTGGACTGACTTGAAGTGATGTCTTCGGTTAGTTCCCTTTGTTCTGCAATTTGGACCGGGCCGTGTTTTGAACTCGGCTCGAATTCTCTTCAGCTTGATCATGCTCTGCTGGAGGACTCAACTGAAGGTTGACGCCTGCTATCTTTCGCTAGCTGACTCCTGCTGTAGACACAGCTAGGTCGACTGCTGTCTTCCGCTAGCTGACTCTTGCTGTAGATACAGCTGGATCGACTGCTGTCTTCCGCTTCCTTAACCTGTAAACCTAGAAAATCTAAAGCTCAAACAGGTGAGCTGGAAAACACTAATTTAGGTTGACGCGATCATCTATTCGGTTGGAGAATCAGTTGGGTTTTGGTATGAAATCGAAACCTTATAATTTTCCCAACAATTTCACCCTTTTTGATGATGCCAAAACCTAACTGAGACAACTTATGACGCAGAAAAACTTGTGTTTTATTAATGTAAGAATATACATTATAACACAGGAAAAAGAAAGAAGGAAAAAAAAACTTCAAATCTTCAGTCTTCAATCCCAGTTGGCTGGGTCTTCTCTTCTGCATCCGTTGCTTCTTTCTTTTGACTCGTCTCTTCTTCAGCTGATTCTGATTCAGCTGGTTCATCTAGCTCAACAGTTTGCCTCTTCTTTGACTTGTCTCTTCTCCCTTACTTCCCAATTTTTGGCATGATCAAACAGGGTGGGAGAGATACACCATCGGCTGTTGCGATGTTTTAGTTTGGCGAAACTGTGGTTTTCAGCTCTGAGCAGCGAGGTTTGGAGTCTAGGTGGCTCAGCCGTTGTATTAGCTGGCTTTTCTTCAGTAGCATTAGCCTCAGCTGTGATTGCAGACACAGCGTCCTTGGCCTGATTCAGCTGGGGCGGTCCAGCTGAGTGCTTGGAGGGATGAGTTGGCACGGGAGATAGCCTCTTCAGAGTCGGGCACAACTTCATTCCTTGCAAATTTTGCTTCTTCAGACTTCTTAGATTGAATGAGAAAGTCTGATTCAGCACTTGAGGGACTTGGGTTCAGCTCATATCATCATCATCCAGCTGCAGGTGATCATTGGCTGAGTGATGTTTCTCATTTGAGCTTGGTGCAGGGACTTGAGCATCTTTCATCGGAAGATCTTGAAGCTGGTGTCCCTGTGGAGCTGAAGGAAACTGAGGAGAAGACGGTTGAAGTATTCCATCTATCTTGGGGTTTAAGCTTGGTTGATCAGCTGGAATACTCCGTTGTGGTGTTGATGACGATGATGTTCACGCAGGTGCATGAACTTCTCCTCCACCGTAAGAAACGACCGCTTGTGGGCCTTCTGCTCCTCGGAGAGTAATTACGAATTCTCTCATAATGTCAGCTGGCTTCTCGGCTGACTGACTGAGCACCTTTGACTTGAGTCTTCTGTTTGAAGACGGTGCTTCAACATGTTTTGTCTCCTCAAGTTGTCTCCGATTCCCAGCTGGGACGGAGATAGATGCATGCTGCTTTGTCTCCTGCATCTTTTTCTGTGACTCCTGTGGCGGAGCAAGAGCTTTGACATGACTGCTCTTGATGACTCCAGCTTTATCAACATCTGGTCCAGGTCTGTTGACGTTGATTTTTGCATCCCAGGGAGTTGTATGTCCCGTTCTCTCTTTTATGTTGAGAGAAACAGTGGGGCTGAGGAGGTCTTTTTCCTTTGACATTCCCAGGAAGTTTTCTGCACCTTCCTGGTGAATGACGTTCTTGAGCTTTGCAGTCTCTCACTGCGTTGGCCTAGATCTGTCGATGGGCTTCACCTTCTTCTGGACTTCCGTCTTCTTTGAGGTTCCTGAGAGTTAAGCAACTCTTATCTTGAAGCTTTGACAGATTCTTTAAGTTTGATCGGCTTCGGGAGATATCTTTCTGGATTCCATGTTCTTCTTCTGCAACTTTTGTTAGTAGAAACAAATAATACCAATTGATGGAAATAAGAAAGAATGCCGAAAAACTTTTTAGGGCTGATGCAATGCTTTACGTATATCTTCTAGCATATTTAAAGAGCTTTCTTGATGAATGGACGATCAAGATTTATCTATTGATAAGAAGATCTACGACTAGGAGTGATTCTCGCGTCATGTCAGTTTCTTGATTAGAAGATGCGAGTTAATGCGCGAGAGAGGACGGTTGAGGCGTTTTAACTTTTACCTCGAAACTCTCATGATTCAATTCTTTTCAGACTTTTAATTAAATTTGATTAGATTTGACAAGATATGAGTTGACTGAAAACAGATTGAGTAGGTGTAGTTAATGTTGTTGCAAACCTCTCAGCTGATCATTGTAGTCAGCTGATACCTCGGTTGAGTGGGTGTGCTGGGTGATCGTGGTTCCAGTTGGTTCCCCCTCAGCTGAATAATCCTTCACTTTCAGCATCTGGTTTAGCTGGATTCTTTCTCAGCTGATATTAGTGATGTTGATTCTGAATTACAGTTGTCTGCTTGCATTCAGTTGGGTCTTCTTCCATTCAGCTGGGTCTGCTTCCATTCAGCTGGGTCTGCTTCCATTCAGCTGGGTGAAGCATCGTCTAGGTTGAGTAGTCCAAGTAATCCGCACAGCATTTTGAATCTTGCTTCTATCAGCGGTTTTGTGAGAATATCAGCCCGCTGTATGTCTGTGTGAATTTTCTCAACAATGACATCCCTCTTTTATACGTGATCTCTGATGAAATGATGCCGTACGTCTACATGCTTGCATCTTGTGTGAAGTACTGGATTCTCTGAAATGGCAATCGCACTTGAGGTATCACAGAAAATTGGAACATGTCCAGTTTTCACTTCATAGTCATCCAGCTGATGTTTCAGCCAGAGAATTTGTGAGCAGCAGCTTCCAGCGGCCATATATTACGCACGTCGTGGAAGTTGCGACGCACGTTTGCTTCTTTGAAAACCATGAAATCAACTTACTTCCTAAGAACTGACAAGTTCCTGAAGTTGATTTTCTGTCCAACCGATCTCCAGCGAAGTCTGAGTCTGAGTATCCAGTCAGCTGTAGATTGTCTTCGTTGGGTACCATTGACATTCGAGTTCCTTTGAGATATTTGAGAATGTTCTTGGCTGCTTGCATGTGTGCTTCCTTTGGATCAACTTGAAATCCGGCACACACTCCGATTGCGAAAGAGATGTCTGGACGACTTGCTGTTAGATACAGCAGGGATCCTATTATCCCTCTGTATTTGCTGGAATCAACTGACTTTCCTTCAGTTCCTGGTTCAATCTTCCAGTTGGTATTCATTGGAATCTTTACAGTTCTGCTGGATTGAACTCAATACTTGGCGATCAAGTCTTTCACGTATTTGGATTGATTTATAAAAATCCCTTCTGATGATTGCTTGACTTGAAGTCCTACGAAGAAACTCATTTCTCCCATCATGGATATTTGGAACTTCTCTGACATCATCTCTCCAAATCTTTGGCATAAGAAGCTTGATCTTGATCCAAAGATGATGTTGTCTACATAGATTTGAACAACCAGGATATCTTCTCCTGACTTGATGGTGAAGAGAGTTCTGTCTACTGAGCCCTTCTTGAATCCTTTGGATACAAGAAAATTTGACAGAGTGTCATACCAAGCTCGAGGTGCTTGCTTCAATCCATAAAGTTCCTTCTTTAGCTTGTAGACTTTATTTCCTTCTACTTCAAATCCTGGAGGTTGTTCAACGTAGACATCTTCTTTGATTTCTCCATTTAAGAATGCACACTTCACATCCATTTGATAGACCTTGAATTTGTGATGTGCTGCATAGGCGAGAAAGAGTCTGATTGCTTCCAATCGTGCTACTGGAGCAAATGATTCTTCGAAGTCAATTCTTTCCTGCTGAGTGTAGCCCTTGGCAACCAGTCGAGCTTTGTTTCTTCTCATAGTAGAATTCCTTCATCAGCTGATCTTGTTTCACTATTTTGTCTTTTAGTGAAACAACTTCCTGTTGGAGCTGTGTTGTATCAGCTGCGTCTGATACCTTTGTCTTTTCCAGTTCCGCCTTCAGCTCGGCATTCTCACACATAATGATGTCAAGGATCTCTTGATGCTCCTTGGAATCGTTCATTACTTTCTCTACTAGACTCCAATCAGGTAGTCCAGATTCTGAGACCTGTGTAGAGTGTTCGTGTGATGGTGAGATGTTAGATAGATTTTTAGTTCGAGACATTTCCTCATCTTCATCGATGCCGTCTGTTTGTCCCATGAAGCATGTATCCCAATCAGGTTCATCATGGGCCATCAGGGCTTCTTTTTTCGAGTCTGGAAATGGCATGTCATCCATTTTGTTGCACTCTGATTCTTCATCGGCAATATAAGCTCTCCTTCTGTCAGCTGCCTTAGCTTTCAGTTGGTCTTTGTCTTTCTTGGACAGCTTTGGACAATCTAGGTATTTGGTGTAGAGCGGGGGGGGGGTGAATACACCAAATAGATTTTTAGAAACTTTTTCAAGTTAAATCACAGAGTTGGTGAGCTCAGTTATCGATTTCAGTTGGTCAGCTGGGTAAATAACTCAGCTGGCGGTGCGGAAAATGGTGGTTTGAAAACTTAGCTCGGTTACTTAGAAAAACTCAGTTTGAAAAGATTAACTTTATGTTTTCAGCTTAGTCAAGTTGTGATACTTTCTGAGAGACACAACTGTCTTTGGAGAGCAGATGCGTATGCAGTTTTGATCAAATATGCAATGTTATGAAAGAGTTAGTACAAAACTGAATATAAAGAGAAAGTAAAGAGCACGCGAGTTTTTACGTGGTTCGGAGTAACACCTCCTACGTCCACGACCATGTTCACTGGTAATCCACTACCACTTGGTTTCCAAGTACCAAGCAACTTAACAACTCTAACCCGAGCTGTGTTCCAACAGTTTGTGGGCACTGTCAAGCTTAACCTTTCAGTTTATGGGTACTGAAAAAACCTTACACACTTGAATTTCCCGCTTCAAGCAAGCGTAACCTTGACCTAACCTTTCTGGGTTTGAGGGGTTTGGTTTGGGGTTCCAACTGTGAACGAGTTCTTACAATTAAAAACTTTAGAGTATAATGAACTCGTTCGAAATCTAGGCTTAAGATATACAAAGATTTTGGCCTAGGGATCAGACGAAAAACTAAGCAGTTTCTAAACTAGAAACACTTTAAGATAAAGTGTTCTTTGAACTTATGTAGAACTGCTTGAGAGCTTTTGAAAGATTGATGATTTCAGAGAATGAAAGCTTGTAGAGAGTTTTTCGTTTCTGATCCTGAGGTTGAAGACGGGTTTATATAGGTAGAGATTCAAGACTAGCCGTTGGAGGAGCCGTTTGAATCTTACATACTCTTCTTAAAGTCAAGATCTGCCGTTGGGTGAATCTGTACCTGTCTTCATTTGTGTCACATCCTAGGTCCTGAAGTCTAGGATGCTGATTTGGCAATCCCTCATTGGTCGAGGCATGTTGACTTCCTCTGACGCCGGGATCTTCTGCCTTTGGAGCTGGCTTTTGAATTCAGAGCTGGACTGACTTGAAGTGATGTCTTCAGTTAGTTCCCTTTGTTCTGTACAGCTGGACCGGCTGTGTTTTGAACTCAACTCGAATTCTCTTCAGCTTGATCATGCTCTGCTGGAGGACTCAGCTGAAGGTTGACGCCTGCTGTCATTCGCTAGCTGAATCCTGCTGTAGATACAGCTGGGTCGACTGCTGTCTTCCGCTAGCTGACTCCTGCTATAGATACAGTTGGGTCGACTGTTGTCTTCCGCTTTCTTAACCTGTAAACCTAAAAAATCTAAAGCTCAAACAGGTGAGCTGGAAAACACTAATTTAGATTGACGCGATCATCTATTCGGTTGGAGAATCAGTTGGGTTTTGGTATCAAATCGAAACCTTATAATTTTCCCAACAATTAATTAGCAAAATATCTATCACCGCTAGGTCTCAAGATAATTTACTAACTCCAAAAAACACAAAAGATCTATAACCTCATGTGAATGAATTAATCTATGCTAGGTATCATAATCATTCATATCATGCATTCTTGAGTTTCATTGATCAACTAAACCTGCTAAGATTTTAATCGAACAACTAGCATGCATAAATAGTGGCCATCTATCTAAACATGAATAAAATACCAAGAATCACGAATCATAAATTGAAAGGAAAATTGGAATCAATAAATCAAAAACATCATCTCAATTGACTCTTACAAACCCAAGGATCAACAAAGAAAATTAGCTACTCATAACTAGGATTTCAACAAATAAATAAAAGAAAAACATAATTAAAGTTACTAATTAGAAAAACCAAGATTCGGATCTTTGATCTCGTCTTCAAACTTCAATCTCGAATCTTCTCCAAGAGAAAGTAAATAACTAGCTAAAAACTTGAAAAGAAATCTAAAGAGCAAAAATAATTCAAAGTATGCAAAAAGATGTAAAAAGTCTTGAAACTATTCTATGAAGACCTATTTATAGATGGAAGCCAAAACCTAGACCAAAAAGGTAACAAAATCGCACATTGGGCCAAGTACCGGATAGAATCGGCGACTTGGGCTATGGATTGCTGGATTGGTCGCCGATTTTGTCAAGTTTGGAGCTTTCCAGTCATTTCCGGCGACCCGAGCAACGGTCGTTGTCCCGGTCGCCGGTTTTGTGAGGAGATTCTGCAGAAACGGCAACCGGAACATCCGGATCGCCGTTTCTGCACTTTCTTGCGCAGTAAATTTGTTTCGGCTCGTTCTCCTTCGTTATAACTCCGAATTTGGATCCGCTTTCGCCTACGAACTTCCAACGAGCTAAACTTCATTCCTACATTGCTCAATTTGCAAAACATGTATTTTATTTTTTACTGTTCGGCCCATCTTTCGCTTGTTTTACTCGATTCTTTAGTCCAATCCTCTTTCCTTTTGATCTTGAGTTATCCTTTTGAACATTAGCTACTCTAAAATACTCAAATCTACATAAAACACATAAAACTATACCCAAACCTGACATCATAGCATAATTAAGAAACCAAACCAAAAGACGTCACATAAGCGCATAATCTCATCAAAACATGCATAAAAGAACAAGTAAAAACCGTGCAAAATGAGTGTTTATCAGCGACTTGTCAAACTGTGAGTACTAAGGGTATTGAGATTTCGTAGCCAAATGATGACGATAAATTCAAATCAAAGGAAGGTCTATACACATCATCACTATAACTGTGCACCACATACAAAACAACACACAATCGATGAAGCTATTCATCGGTACTCCAAGTAGATTTAATAATTTAGCTACTTCTAGACATCAATAAATAACATAATTCATAATCAAAATTTAACAATTTCGACATTATTATGAAATTAATATTTTTTTAATGCTGGAGAAACTTATCACATGTACTGGAATGTAGAAACTCTTTTATTCTGCACCATTATACACTAAATCATTCCATATCCGCCGTATCTAATAATTAATATATCTTACACTCTATATGTACAAAATAAAGATACGATTGTGAATAAAAACATATATATATTGAGATTTCATCACAATAATTTGCATCGAGAAACAAAACACTGTCACGATCTATAGACGGTGATTTATCAATCACGATCGTGACTTCTTCGTACCAATCATGATAGTGTTTTTTGGGCGAGCTGTCAATTTAAATTTAATTTGAATTCACATGTGAAAACTACCAATGAAAATGCCTGCTTCAGTGTTATTTCTCTTTATAATGCGAGTGTTTTGAATTGACATGTGGTAGTTTGATTCTTTTCTACAAAACAAAGATACTATTGTTAAATAAAACATGCAATTACTGAGTTTTCAATAAAATATGTTCATGAAGAAAAAAAAGGAGTCACAATCGTCCAAGAAAGAGTCACGATCAATGAATTGTTGGTCACGATCGTGACTAGCTCATTTGTACCGATTGTGACAGTATTTTCTCGTGCCAGAAGATTATTAAAAATGAATTTCAACTGACCTGTGAAAACTTCAAATGAAAATGCCCTCTTCGATGTTATTTCTCTCAAAAACGTTAGTGATGTTGAATTATTTTTGTGGTATTGTGATCTTTTTCATTCGAAATTTTTTCTTCTCTTTGTAATGTGTAAATTTCATGTGCTTGTGTGTGTGTGATATAAAGAGTGAAGAATAAATGAACCTTATTGCAGACAAATAATATCTGTAGCAATAATACATCCGCATACATGAAAAATCTACAAATCCTTTGTTCACGTGAATTTGAATTGCAAAATGACAATAAATTAGAAATAAAATATTACACAAATAGGTGAAAGATAAATATTTTGTGGGCCAGTGGGTATGTGTGTGGTACATGTTATAAAAACTAGGTAAGAGTGGTATCTCTTATCTTCTAAGTGGGTATTCATAAACATTTACACTCTAATTTAAATATGATAGTCTAATATAATATATCTTTTCTTGCTAAATATTAAAATATATTAAAATATCAATCCTCATAAAACTATCTATATATATACAAATTAAAGGGTAGTTCGAAATCATCAGGAATTCTCTATCACAAACTTTGGTATCCTACCTTGTGTATCTCATTATTAATTTTACGTTTTTTTTTTATCTTTTGTGATTTAGTTTGATTTTACAATAATTGTCCATTAATCCAATAAGAATCCATAATTATCTTTGTATAGTTAATTTAGCAATTTTAAGTTATTAATTGATGATTATGGTTGATTATTCTAAAATTAGAATATATGATTTTTGAAGCATCAATTATTAGTAATAGATTAATTAGGATTTATTATAAAATAATACTTTTTAAGTCCCACTCATATTGTCCTGTTACTGTTCGGCACGGAGATTAAGAATAAGGGTAAAAAGAAAGAAAGTGGGGTCACATCACTTTTGAAGGGTTAATTCTTTTCTTATTTGGAACAAGACAATTTGAGTGGGACAACCCAATAAGGAAATGAAGACAATATGAGCGGGACGGAAGGAGTAGTATTTTATTTTATTTTAGAATAGTAATATTAATAGTGGAATATGAGAGGTGAACATAATTACAAATTGAATTGCAATTCATTTAAAATCAATTTCAAATGGGTAAGATCGGTAAAACGACAATTAATAAGGGTAAAATAAGGTATTGTGTACTAACCTAAGGTATTTCACTAATTGATCTTCTAGATTGTATCCCGTCTTAATCAAGGATGCCACATGACTAGCAATCTTCCTCGATCTTCAAGTAGTTCCAAACCGCCACTACCTACTTTCTTGGGATATAGTTTCCACTTACTACTTTCTCTCTCTCTAACCCTTTTATGGTGTGTGCAAGAATAAACGCGTTAGAATTTCACGAAGAGAGCTTGTAGTTATACATGTTAAAGCATGAGCTTTGGCCCATATATTGGGTTTGTAGTTTGGAGTTTGGACTTGAATAAAGAGATATTTGGACGGCCATTCTAGGGAAACGAGAGTTATGCCTCCTAATATGCTTATACTCTATTATTCAAGTCTAGAATAATTACAAGCATATAATCACTAATTCATTCTACTAAAGAATTAGTGATGCACTGTCGTTCTAGCCCAATGATGAATCAAAGCTTTTAATTTTGACTTCGATAATTATCATGTTTAACATGTTGAACATTCATTAATTAATTAAAATATCCGACAACTTGAATTAATTAATATCTTTAAATCCTTAAGTAGTACTACTCCACCTTATTATGGTACCTCATAATTAAATCCACCTGTAGAGTTTAGTACGATAAAGTTAATGAGAACATTAAGGGAATGTCATCAACCTGAGGTCTCCAGGACATGGTTCCTTAATACAATTAAGAAAGTGTCGAATAAATACAGATATCATCCCAGATACGGGCATATTGAGTTAACTTATAACTCTCATCCATGGTAAGTCAACGTGACATACAAACACTTAAACATATCTAATAACTTATTATGATTTAGATCTTTTAAGTCACCCAAACTTTAATTTTTCTCAAATGTTCAGAATAGAAGAATATGTCTCACAACGATCCTTTCAATACATAGACGTACGTACTAGGTTAAATGCGTAGTCAAGACAAACTACTTGATGTTATATGCTACAACCTAAACCGACAACTTGTTTCAAGTTGGGTCTATATCTCATGAGAAACCGACCAAATAATCTTTTGCAACACACACTTTGATCTATAAACATGAGATAAAGGGATATAATGCATTATACGACAAACAATTAAATTAGATACTGAAGAAACAATGGAAATAAAAAACTGTGTATACAAGCATAAAAATATTTGTTTTATAGTATACACCTTCAGAATCAGCTTATGCAGTGGAAAATGAAAGCTTTTAAGGGTGCAATATATAGAGAGAACATACTTTCCTTATGTTTCTTTATGAATGAAATGTATATTCATTACATGATTGTATATATATAGTTGAGTATTATGACATGTAATTTAAATATGGTTATAACAAGGGCCTTGTATTTGGTAAAATTATAAACATCATATTTTTTTGAGATAATATGTTCATATACCCCTTTTTAAAAAGTAAAAATAAAAAATAGCCCTGAATTTATAAAAGATAAAAAATACCCCTAGTAAACAAAATACCCCTAGTAAACAAAATACCTCTTACTTTATCTTTTTCCCTCACCACATAAATGACTGTTTCCGATGGCGACGATCAACGATCAACACCGGCTGTCAACTCCAGTGAGAATGTTTTTCACGAATTGTTTTCCAACGACATACATGTCATGTATGCTACTCATATGTCTTGTATACTAGTCATGTATGGTAGATAGGGGTGTAAATCAAATCAAATATTTTGATTCGATTCGTGATTCGTATTCAAATTTTGATATTTGTATTCGAAATTTTACGATTCGAATTCGAATTCAAATAGTTTTTTAATTCGATTAGTTTTCAAATATTTATTAGTAATTACGATATTCAATTCGATATTCGTAAAGATTTGATTATATATTTAAATAATAATATAATTTTAATATATATTTATATAATATACTTTATAAGTTGATTATGAATTATATACTTAAATCTTTAAATATATGTTAAATGTGTTGAGGTTAATTTGGTCCATCTCCAAGCCCATTTCAAAATAAGATCAAAATTTTCCTTAATGCATATGTATTACATTAACTCTCTTGAGTGGTATAGATGTAAGTCACAGTCTCTTTCTTTTTTACTCTATCTATCCCTAGTTTACATTGTCTTATATTTCATCATTCTTACTATGGTTCTTCATCACATTCCTTCATAAATTTCAGACGAGTCATTCTTCATCTCCTTCCTCTATTGATTCGAGTATTCGATTAGAATTCGTGAAACTATTAAAGTATTCGAATTCAAATCAAATTTAATATTCGACCACGATTCGAATTCGATTCAGATTCATGAATAGTAGTAATTATAAATTCGATTCGATTAGAATGATATTCAATTTGATTCGATTTGTTTACACCCCTAATGGTAGACATAAGTGCTAGTTATGTTTGTACTTACAACTGAATGTTATTCATGTATGCTAGTCGTGTATATACTTACAAAAAACAATGTATGTACTTACAAATGGACAACTGAAATGTTAGTCATATACGATACTCATGTATGCTACTCATGTATGTATGAAAAAAGTCACCGGAAAATTCTAGCCGGAGTTGACCGTCGTCGCCAGAAATAGTCATGTATACTAGCCATGCATAAGATGAGTGAAGAAGAATAAAGGGCACGAGAGTCATTTTACATGATTTTCGGGTATTTTTTGTTATCTTTTATATATTTGGAGGTATTTTTTTATCTTGAGGTATTTTCACTTTACCCTCTATTTTTTTTTTTGGCATCGTTTTAAAACCAAATCTACCTAATGGAACATCACATTGTGTCCATGAACATATACTAGGAAGTTCATGGGCTGAAATCATAGGAATACCTAGAAGATTTGTATTGGAGTGACAAACGTAGGTAGGGATGGTAATTATGCCCGTGGGTACCCGTCCCTAATGAAACAGGTAGGGGACAAAAGTATCTGGTCAGATTGGGGTCGGGTAAGAAAACTTGTATCCGGCTCGGGTTCGGATCGGGTTCGGGATTATGAATCACTTACCCAGAACTCGCCCCGCATAACATTATACTTAATAAAAAAATTAAAATTTATATTTAACACAATTAAATAAATTTTATAAATTATATTTATGGTATTATTAGATGTTTGATTATTTCTTTTTTTTTTAATTATATAAAGATTACTATTTGGTGGGTACCAAACGGGTACCTTTTCTCCACCGGGTAATCCCTGCCCCGATTTAAACGGGTATGGAGGCAGGGATGGGGAGTGAATTTTTATGACAGGTATGGGATGAGAAAGCAATCCCCGCCCCGAACCTGCCTCGATGCCATCCCTAAACGTAGGAAGAGCTTCTCTACGTGGTAGGTTGTGCATTGTCCAAAGGAGCACCAGGGTGTGCCGGTATCGACTCTCCAACGATCAAGTCAGTTTCACGTTCAAATGTGAGAATATCCGATTGCATATAAATATGAGAGAGATCATACCTTCTGGAGATGATGGAGTTTGATATATATACCTTATGATAAAGTAGTGGCATTTTGTTAATATCAGGCAAACCTACCATCCAGCTGTAAGGGACATCCCTAGCCATTTTTGATGTGACGGGCGGCTCTGACACTAAAAAGGGCATACACCCGAGTAGTCAAACATTGGAAATATCACTGATTGTACAGTCCTCTTAAACTGACATCAACTACAGAGTTGTCTTTGGTCACAGTAACACATGAAATAAGGTTGCTCTGATGTAATATTTCAAGGTCTTATATTTGTCAAAATAAATATCCCCTGTAGCCAACTGACGTGGCTGTCGTTTAGCCACGCAAAATGAATTTGTAATTTCCTACGCCCACAACAAGCTTAACAAGCGGTAAGTATAGGGTCGAATCCAAGAAAGTTGATCGTAACCTTCTCTTCGTCACCGGTGTCGCTAAAAAGGGTTTGGTCGGAACAGTTCTCGATCTGGGCACAATGCTATATAAAATAATACTGAAAACTAAAAGTAAATCTGGTCAAATAATAAAGGGCAAAGCCCGGATAAGATTCGAATCATCAAACATCAATATAAGCTCGATCATAGGTCTAAATAATTCCCCCACATGCACACATCAATCGGTTATAACTCTTAAGCAAAGTAGCCCCCATTGTCACGGTGTCACGTGCTCCTCTGCCCAGAACCAATCTATCCTTTCAGTGTAAAATAAGTAAAGTCTATGACAATTACCTATTATCTAATCTGACCAACTATCCTACGATGGCGTTTCGACAGAACCTTTGCCCAGACAGCATTTCGATTTACACAGACCCGATATGGCCAAAAGCATGCACAAAGGCATACGACCACTCGCCCACACTCGTTATACTTTCGGATGCAAGAGGGCATCTAAACATTTAGTCCGAAATTATTAGAGATCTTATTTTATCCGAGTTGTTAACGGCCTATTAACTACTGAAATTCGACAAGACCATTTTGGAATCAAACCTAGTGTTTCGGGAACATATGCATGCAGATTGATACGCCCAGAGCAGACCTCACGAGTATTTAAGCGTTCATATTCAAATCATCTCACCCTATCCAGGGCCTTGATGATTTAGCTAGACATAATTGAAATAACAATAACAATAAAAGAGATAAAAGAAAACATTACTTGGAATTGAAATGAAATGCATAAATTATCCAGCAGAAAGCTATGGCCAAAGCGGCCAAGCAAAACATGTGCAGAAAAGTAAAAGGATTTGCCCGTAGGGCTTGTTCTTCCTCACACCACTCGAAAATCAAAATAAAGACAGAATAATTATTCTGCAAATTTCGTGCACCCCTCCTTCTTATATAGATGAACTTCGCGGGCTTCGTGGACGGTTCGGTCCATGGAAATTAGGGTTAGCTACCTTCCTTGTAGAGATCGAAATTGATAGGGATCTCTTTCCTTATCTTCAAAGATACAAAATCTGATGCATATCTTCTGGATAAGGAAAGAGATAAGCTCATCCTTATCTCCAGATCCGGATAAATCTTGCGCTCCATCCTTCGCCCAAAGCATGTCTTCCTTTGCCCAAAGCGTGTGTTACGTTAGTTTTTGGTTGTATTTTCAGATGTTTTGCATGTGCGTTTATATGACATTTGTTTTGTTTTGCATTGTTTTAAAGTTAAAATGCGCTAATGATGTTGTGTCGAGCTCTCGGGTTAAAAATGTAGATTTTACTCGAGAATGACGAAGGCAACCACAGCTTGCTCAACTTCCGCCGCCGATGTGAGTTTTCTGCTGCAGCGATAGTTCCGTTTAGCAAAACGGGACATCTTCAGAGAAGTTAGCGGTCCCTCACCTTAGGAGACCGCTGACAGTTTGGGTTAACGGGACACTTCAGAGAAGTCAGCAGTCTCTCACCTTAGGAGACCGCTGAGTCCAAGATATTTTGCCTACGTTCAGTACAGGGCTAGAAGTCAGCGGTCTCTCACTCTAGGAGACCGCTGAGTCTAGTACCTCGCCAATACAGGGCCAGAAGTCAGCGGTCTCTCTACCTAGGAGACCGCTGAGTTCAGCGCTCGCTCACTCCAGGAGATCGCTGAGTCGGACGATTAGCGGGCTTGATGAAGAACGTTCAGCGGTCGCTGAGCCTAGGAGACCGCTGAGCGTGATTTAATTGTGACGCATATAAATAGCAGACGAGGGTTTCAGAGATGATACCACTGTTCCAGACGATATTTTCTTAGTATTTTTCAGAGTTTCTCTTAGGTTTTGTCTTCTAGTTTTCTCCGAATATTTTAGTGTAGTCATTTCAATTATCGTAATTCTCATTTCAGATTGGAGACTTCAGTCGGTGCAATTTGTCAGATTCAATTCCAGTTTATCTTAGATTTCCATTACAGTAGTGAGTTTACTATTTCAGCTCGTTATTTATGCTTTATAATTTCTCCTGCAGATTGCTCTCTAGAATTAATGTTAGAAAAGATTAATGCTTTTGTTAGATTAAATTTCGATTCCTGCCTAGGGTATAATTTATGTATTTTAGTTCTTGCCTAGGGATTAATTTATGTTTAATTATTCTTTCCGTCTAGTTATAAACCACAAACCAATTGATTTACTGCTTTCTGTTTATTTTCTTTTCGCAATACAATAATTTCCCTGCTAAGTTTTCCTTGTAAGATGATATTCGGGTTAGCTTATTTAATCTATTACGACCACGTTTAATTGCGTGCAACTTAGATTAATTGGGTTAAACAGCGTGCACGGCTCTGCCCTTAGTATTCCACATAGGTCTGGATCCCGCACGGTACTCGGTTGGGCTACACCACCTTCGCTCAAGAGCTTCAATGTATACCTCAGTTTGCCTCTTATCTGTACTTGTGCCTCTTTTGCAGAATGCAGCCTGTTTTGCCCAAAGTTCCACCTGCTTTGCCCTGAACACCCTGAATGCAAATTGTGTCCTTCCAGACACGACTACGACCAAAAAGATACGAAAAAGACTCGATCTAACCTATAAACAAGACACAAAATGAACACAAAATATGGGCTCATCACACGCACACACTTTAAGTACGCTTGTCCTCAAGCGTGTGAATGCAATTTGCCCAAAACCAAGACAAAGCAAAAGACAAAACAAAGATACACGACAAAACAAAAACTAACTTTTCACAACTTCAACTAAAACACAACATGGTCAGATAAATGATCACATAGGGCATAGCAGTTCTTAAATATATAAGCAAATAGTCACAATAGAAATCAAGCAAATGCCATCAAAAGAGTCAAGATCGAATCACGAGCAATAAGGATCTTCCTCACCAACACTCTTCACTCTTGTGTTTGGGTTTAGTGTTTACGCTCGTGACGTTTTTGGAACAGGCATTCCATAAGCTTGCTTTTCCTCTAACGTCTCTACTCTATTAGACTAAGTTTTTGGTACTCATCATTTGGTCTTTCATGTGGTTGTAACGTAGGCTTAAGGCATAAGGTAGGTATTATTTTGGAACGAGGCTAAGGTCTTGTGAACTCAGATATAGGCATACTGATGCACTTCTTTTATCTTTCTCCTTTGCCTTACTCTCAGGTCTGAGCCTATCCAACCTTTGAACTTATCATTTTCATATTTTTCATTATTTTTTCCAAGTTCTTTTCTTCACAGCACTCTTTTTAATGTTGGGCATGTTTCTCATCCCTCATTTGAGCAGTGCCTTGCCCAGATCAGTCCACTACTATCTCTTCTTTGATTGCCTAACGAGTTCTCAAGACCGGGTAGGTTCAGAATTTCATGGCAATTTTTAAGTGATTAGAAAGAATTTAATCAAGCTCGAAGGGGCTAAACAAGAGATACATAGTAGGGTCGGCTTTTAAGGTCATCGGGGCTAAGTGAAAGAAAAATATGCCCAAATCATTTAAGCACCTCAACTAGTCAATTGAGTTTTAACAAGAGTGCAAGCAAGTTCTAGTATAAACCGAACCAAAACATCAATCACTCACAAGAAAGAAAAGCTGTACGGGCATATGACAGCAATTTTAAGCTCGAATCCTCACTAGGTGTGCTCATAATTCTTTTCCGTCATGCTCAATCTTATTCGGAATGCTTGACATCACATAATAAACAACTTGCACAATTAAAACCAAGAGAAACTACCATTCTCAGCTGATCATCTACCTAATCATGCTCTGACCAAAACAAACATAGCGGAGGCCCCCCACTCACACACTTTGCCTTAGGCAAAGTGGGTCAATAAGGGGTCTCAACCGACTCAAAACAAACGACAATTTACAAACAAGTAACCCCTCCCCCCACACACACTTTTCTTTAAGCAAAGTGGTTGCGTGAAAACGGGTTACGGACAAACATAAACACAAGAAACTAATGACCCCCCACTCACACACTTTGCCTTAGGAAAAGTGGTTGTGTAAATGGGTCTAATCAAACCAACAGACTCAAACAATAAAAACGAAACACTTAACACTAAAACTAAAACTACACTAAAACAAAATAAAATAAAATAAAAAACTACACTAAAACACACGAAGGGAGGAACAATTTCAAGGGAATGATTCAGGAGGATACCTGAATCCCACATGGGCGAAGTAGGCAAGGAGTGCAGTGTGAATTTCAGTTGTCTCTTTGGTCAGACGAGCCACCTCCTTCCTCAGCAGTTTAGCTTTAGAAACTTTGGCCTTGGCTTCTTCTCTGCTCTGAGATGGAGTCTCTTTGCCTTGTATATCTGCACACCAAAAACGAAAACCACCTATGCAAGAAAAAACAACTATCTAGCCTTGGGTTAACACTAAGAAGTAAAACAGCTTTGCCCAAAGCCAATTATTAAAATGAAAAAAAAATAACATACCAGGTTGCCTCCTAGCCAACGCCTTAGTTAACGTCGCGGCACGACGTGATTTTTCTCCCTTAGAGTTTCTCAATATCAAGGAGATCTAGAGCCTCCTTCTAACCACTGTTATGCCCGTAGTATGCCTTCAAATACTGACCATTTATCTTGAATGTGTTGCCCAACTTCAGATTCTTGGTTTCAACAGTCCCATTAGGAAATTGAGTTTGAACCTCAAAAGGTCCTTTCCATTTGGTCGAAAACTCCCCGAACATGAACTTAACTTTGGACTGATTCAAGGGTTTCATTTGCCCAGAGTCGAAGTTCTTTTCCTTCATGATTGGGTCGTGAGCTTTCCTAATCCTTTCTTTGTCAAGCACTGTATGTTGCCCAAATATCCGTCCAAAACGACAAAAGTATTTGTTGCCCGATAACTTTTCCAATATCTTATCTATGAAGGGCAAATGGAAGTGATCTTTGGGCGTCTTTGGGTTCAACTTCCAATAGTCGATGCATACCTTCCAGCCCGTTTCATTCTTCTCTTTTCCAATCACTTGTTTGCCCAACAGTTTAGGCACAACATGAACCGAACTGATCTATCTCATATCGGAAGTTGGGTATATTATTCCTAAATCCAATAGCTTTAGGACCTCCTTCTTAACAACCTCTTTCATGACTGAATTGAGTTTTTGTTTAGGGTCTCTGACCGGAACGACATCTTCTTCGAGCAACATATGATGCATGCAAACAGTTAGACTTATTGTTTAGTCATTATTTGTGTCGTTTTTATATGTTTGTTTTGTCATGTTTGCCTGTATGCATTTGTGTTTCGCATTTATATTTCTTGTATTTTGCTATGTTTTGTTCTTTTTGGTGTTGCATGTCGTTAGTGCAAGTTATTGAGTTTTCAACGGAAAAATCATGCAAATAGTGGAAGAAAGCGTTCGTTACGAAGGTTTAAAAGAGGAGACGTGTTGATCGAACACAACAACTCTTGTGCAGCACCACTCGACCAGAAGCAGATGAACAGCAGCAGCAACACGTAAATAACACAGCAGCGGCAGCAGCAACATGCGAAGAACAGCAGCACACGAGCAACTCTCTCTCTTGGATGACTGCAGCAGTGGTAGAACTGGACGAGAACCACAACACCAACACGCACGAACATCAGCAGTAGCAGCTCTGGAATACCAGCAGCTGAAGGAGACAGCCAGTGTTGGAGCAACAGAAGCCAGCGCCCGCTGGATTCCAGCCGGCGCTGGAATCCGGCATCTAGCGGTCGCTGGAAGGCACCTTCGCAGATTCATCTCCAGCCGGCGGTGGGTTCGAGCGAGCGCTGGGCTGGACGCGTAACTCATGTACGCGTTTTGTTTATATATATTAGCAGCTAGAGTTTTCAAGAGGGGACGGGCTCTCAATTCTTCGACGACAGCAGCAGCAGGCTTCTTCTTTCTTTTCTTTTCTTTTTCGTTTTCTTTTCTTTTGGCTAGCTAGAATTAACAAGAATCATTGTCCGAGGATTGCATCCGGTTGATTGTAAGAATTTCTTCACCATTTATTTCTTGTGATTTAATCGATTAATTCTTGTGATTATTATTCGATGAATTATTCTATGCTTAGCTAATTCTTTGTTTAGGGTTTAGATATTCGAATCGTTTTCGATCCGTGCTTGTTCTATGATTAATTCCCCGTTGATTGAATTGATTTTTATTATATTGGATAATTGATCTCTATTCGATATTTCCAAGTAGTAAATGAGATCGATGGATGATTCTGCTGCTCGACTGTGGTTCTTTCAACATTATATTGACCGGAAACGCATGTCTAATTATTAGTTTTGATAGTATAATTTAGTCTTTAGGGTTCATCGGATTGATGCGAAAGCTATTGACGTTATCCCTATGTTGAAGTTGATTATGCGTGATTAATTAATGGAATTGATTTGTAGCAAGCTTTGTGAGAAATCGAGGTGATAAATCTAATCCCTAACACTTTCTTTCTTCTTGCTCTTCTTGTTATTTATTCTTTTATTCCGTTGATTAGTTTAGTTCTCGTTATTTCAAATTCATGGTTTAGAATGTTTAGGAGTGTTTATTTCTTTTCTGTGTGAATAAAACAAGTGGCATTAGCCTTGTTGAGCCTTCCTTGAGAATACGACTTGGGTCAGCTTGTCGTCCTACATTGACCTCGTTCTCTTGCGAGTCAATTCGAAGGTGTTTTGAGTTGAAACAAAATTTGGCGCCATTGCCGGGGAAGGCTTTAGGCAAATTGTTCTTGTGTTATTTTCTTTTTCCGTGTTTAATTTTGTAATTATTTTTATTTTTATTTTTGTTGTTTTTATTTATCCCCCAGGTGCGCTTGATCGGTTTTGTATTTTTGTTTACGCAGTGATTAGCGAAACTAGAGGATTTTATATGGGATTTCACCTACCTTGAGATAGAGGAAAATCTGAGCTATGATTACACGGAGAGTTTGGCAATGTATAGTGGAGGACATGATTGGGTTTCCAACCCGTATTTTGGTTGGAATGAAAGTGCCTAGTATCCGAACCATCCGCCTCGGAAACCTTCTTTTAGAAGAGACTCTTCAATCTTTCATCCAGTCAACCACACAAAGATTTGAATTAGTCGATGAGTCCATTGCACGCATTGAAACTCGTGTTGGAGAGTTGGTTGACATTGTGGGCAAATTAGTGCAAAATAATGGAGAGGAAGAGTTGATTATAGAGGAGGATGGTCTAGAGCATGAGCATGATGCAATAAGTAGTGGAGTGGATAACCTGGAAGGAGACGAAGAAGAAATCGCAGAGTGGTTGGAGGAGCTGTCTATGGCTACAACAAACACACTTTGTGACGCTTTGAATTGTGAAGTTTCTAAACCCTTAACTCCAGTTAATCAAAATTTCCATTATATTATTGTTTCGGATACCTTCTTTCGTGTTTCATGGCAGGATTATTTATATGGAGGAGAGGTGAAACCGGCCCACGCTGCCGATTTAAGTGTGGAGGGAGATTCCACATGGGAAAATATAATCATCTTAATTATCTCAGGACCGACAGACATGGATGATGAAGATGAGCTAATCCAAGTGATGGAATGGCTCAAGCTTGAAAAGGAATTCGGATAACATTGGCTTAGTCGGGCTGGCGACTTAAAAACTAGCGTTGCGTGGGAGGCAACCCACGATTTTAATTGCTTTATTTTTGTTATTTTAATTCTTTTCTGTTTGTTTAAGTTGTTTTATTCTGTTCTTTTCTGTTTTGTTTTAGGAGGCCGACAAATCCCGAAGTAAGGCGGATCAAGCAAAATGGAAAGAACCACAAGTACCACACAAGCCGATAAATCAGGATAGTCAAGTTCTTTCCCTTCCTTATTTTTTGTGCAATGAGGACATTTCTTGTTTAAGTGTGGAGGGGGAAATGTTTATATTGCTTGTGTGGGAATTTTAAATTTTTGCTTGTTTTGGCTTGTTTGTGAGTCTATCTTGTTGCGCCAAATTTGACTTAATTGAGGTTAATTTTATGCAAGTGAATTATGTGATATTGACTTTACTGGATTGAATTTTGTTTCTAATATCGGATTGATATGTTTTGGGACTTAGTTTTATTGGTTGAATCGTGATATGAGACTTGTTTATGCGAATTAAATTGAGGTGATTTGTCTGACTGAAGTTTGATGGAGTTTTAACATTGTGACTGCTTAGATACTCGTTTCTAAAAAAAGTAAAAAATAAAAAAAATGTTTTGAGAAAAGAGAAAATAAAATTTGATGGAATATGAATTCTGCTCCTCTTTATTACAAAGTGATAAATGAGCATGGAAAACCACGTTAGAGAGTTGGATATCTCCAAAATAGCACCTAATAGAATATTGTTCAGAATTCCATTTCTAATGTCACAGTTCTAAGAAAAATATTGAAACTTGTTGGTAAAAGCGGTCACATTAGTTAAATCACTTCTAATGGGGAGTCAGGTCTGATCCGATTTATAATTTGCATAGACGGGAAACATATTGCAGTTCAATTCAATTTTTTATCTTTGTCCTGATGATTATCTTTTCTATATTGCTGAAAAATTCGCTAGTTAGTTTGAATTGCAATAATAAGCTTGCATGAATTTTTCCCTCTGTTTTGTTGGTTTGGTGTTTGCTTGAGGACAAGCAAAGGTTTAAGTGTGGAGGGTTTGTTTAGTCGTTATTTGTGTCGTTTTATATGTTTGTTTTGTCGTGTTTGCCTGCGTTCATTTGTGTTTCGCGTTTATATTTCTCGAATTTTGCTATGTTTTGTTCTTTTTGGTGTTGCATGTCGTTACTGCAAGTTATCGAGTTTTCAACGGAAAAATCATGCACATAGTGGAAGATAGCGTTCGTTACGAAGGTTTGAAAGAAGAGACGTGTTGATCGAACACAACAACTCTTGTGCAACACCTCTCGACCAGAAGCAGATGAATAGCAGCAGCAACACGTGAAGAACACAGCAGCAGCAACATGCGAAGAACAACAGCACAAGAGCAACTCTCTCTCTTGGACGACTGCAGCAGTGGTAGAACTGGACGAGAACCATAAGAGCAGCACGCACGAACATCAGCAGCAGCTGCTCTGGAACGACAGCAGCTGGAGGAGACAGCCGGTGTTAGAGCAACAGAAGCCAGCGGCCACTGGATTCCAGCCGGCGCTGGAATCTGGCGTCCAGCGGTCGCTGGAAGGCACCTTCGCAGATTCATCTCCAGCCAGCGGTGGGTTCAAGTGAGCGCTGGGCTGGACGCGTAACTCATGTACGTATTTTGTTTATATATATTAGCAGCTAGGATTTTCAAGAGGAGACGGGCTCTCAATTCTTTGACGACAGCAGCAGCAGGCTTCTTCTTTCATTTCTTTTCTTTTTCGTTTTCTTTTCTTTTGGCTAGCTAGAATTAACAAGAATCATCATCCGAGGATTGCATTCGATTGATTGTAAGAATTTCTTCACCGTTTATTTCTTGTGATTTCATCGATTAATTCTTGTGATTATTATTCGATGAATTATTCTATGCTTAGCTAATTCTTTGTTTAGGGTTTAGATATTCGAATCGTTTTCGATCCGTGCTTGTTCTATGATTAATTCCCTGTTGATTGAATTGATTTTCATTATATTGGATAATTGATCTCTATTCGATATTTCCAAGTAGTAGATGAGATCGATGGATGATTCTACTGCTCAACTGTGGTTCTTTCCACATTAGATTGACCGGAAATACATGTCTAATTATTAGTTTTGATCGTATAATTTAGTCTTTAGGGTTTATCGAATTGATGCGAAAGCTATTGACATTAGCCCTATGTTGAAGTTGATTATGCGTGATTAATTAATGGAATTGATTTGTAGCAAGCTTGGTGAGAAATCGAGGAGATAAATCTAATCCCTAACACTTTCTTTCTTCTTGCTCTTCTTGTTATTTATTTGTTCATTCTTTTATTCCGTTGATTAGTTTAGTTTTCATTATTTCAAATTCTTGGTTTAGAATGATTAGGAGTGTTTATTTCTTTTCTGTGTGAATAATACAAGTGGCATTAGCCTTGTTGAGCATTCCTTGAGAATAC
Organism: Agastache rugosa; assembly: GCA_031470985.1. Lineage (NCBI taxonomy): Eukaryota > Viridiplantae > Streptophyta > Magnoliopsida > Lamiales > Lamiaceae > Agastache > Agastache rugosa. The sequence goes on from CM062607.1 coordinate 17,725,497, forward strand.
GACTTGGGTCAGCTTGTCGCCCTACATTGACCTCGTTCTCTTGCGAGTCAATTCGAAGTTGTTTTGAGTTGAAACACTTATACCCTTCTCTTCTTTGTCGATGGTCAGATCAACATTATCTTCTGGGCTGAGAATGGGCATATCGAGTAGTTCAATATTCTGATGGCTTATGCCCTCTTGAATCACCACATTGAAAGGGTCTCGGATTCCAATCTTTGGGCAGACCGCCTCTACAGCTTGCTCAATATGGTCAATGTTTTTCACCATCTCTATGTCGTTAGGATGCTTCTTTGTTTGATAGATATCAAAAGTCACCTTCTCCCCCTCGAATTCGCATGTCAGTTTGCCCGTATCGCAATCAATACGGGTCCGAGCGGTCTTCAAGAATGGTCTACCCAAAAGCATGACTGGTGCTTTGCCACTCGTTTTGCCCATATCCAGTACATAAAAGTCAGCTGGGAAGATTAGGTCATCCACTTTGACCAAAACATCCTCTAATATGCCCTCAGGGAACACCTCTGACCTGTCCGCCAATTGGATCACAAGTCTTGTAGGTTTCAGCGGTCCCATATTCAAGTCTTGGTACATCGTTAAGGGCATAACATTGATCGAAGCGCCCAAATCGAGCATGGCCTTTTCAACCTCCATTGAACCTATAACGCAAGAAATAAAGAACATCCCCAGATCTCCACACTTTGTGGGCATATTTGGTTGCAATACGGCCAAAACATTCTCTTCCACATGGAACCTTGCATCGTCGGTGTAATTAACTTTCCTATTGCATAATTCCTTCAAGAACTTGGCGTATCTGGGCATAGAGCGAAGTGCCGTGAACAAAGGTAGGTTAATTTCCACCTTTTTAAACACATTGAACATGTCGTTCATCTCGTGCTTTTCTTTGGCCTTTATCAACCTCCCAGGAAATAGAGGTCTCATGATATAGGTCGGAGCCTCCTTTGCTTTGGGCTTAACAGACTTCTGTTTCTGGATTTCCTTTTTTCGGACTAGCTCATCTTCATCTGCTACGCCCATATTTGTTTTTTCTACTGGCAGAGGCTCCTTCTCTGGCTGCTTGACTACTTCGGGCAAAACCCTGCCACTTATCAAAGTCACTGCATTCACTTGAGCTTTATTCACTTCCACTTGGGCAGGTAGCGCTCCTTGATTCTTTTCCAATCTCACAACAGCTTGGGCAAGATGAGACAATTGGGCATTGACATTGTTAATGCCACCTCTCGTTTCTATTTTAAATTTTTCATTCTCCTGCTGTGCCTTTACAAACTCTTGTTGCGCCTTGAGATTTTCCGTAGCCATTTTTTCAACTATATCCCTTAAAGAATCGCCTCTGCCCTGATCACGAGGTTGAGCATGGTGTTGCTGCTGAGGTGCGTTCTGGTAGTGATTATTACCATACCTCAAATTCTCGTGTTTCCTCCATCCGGCATTGTAGGTTTGAGCGTTTGGATCAAACTTCTTTTGCCCAAATCCATTGTTTGATTGCCCGACGACATTCACATCTTCTTCTTTGAACTAAGTGGGGCATTGGTCGGTGGCGTGCGTTGTAGCTGAGCACACTTCGCATCTCTTCACTGCCTTGTTTTATGCTATGCCCGTAGTTGAGCCCTGAGTAGAACTCATATTGCCCAATATCTTCTCCACGGCGTTCCAAAGCTTCTCAATTTTATCGTCTGTTTGTGAAGGCATAGCCGTTGATCTTGTCAACTCTCCTTCATCTCTTGCCTCTTCAGTCATCTCCTCAAAGAGTTTAAAAGCTTCACTGGGCATTTTGTTGAGCACAGAGCCTCCACACGCAGTGTTCACGCAATACCTTTCTTGGGGTCTCATACCAGCAACAAAGTATTGAATGAGATCTTGGTCCGGAATTCTGTGTTGTGGGCATTTGGCTAGAAGTAGCTTGAATCTTGCCCAACAGTCGTAGAGTGATTCTCCTACGCCCATCTTGATGGTGCTAATCCGTGATCTCATGACTTGTATCCGAGCAGCAGGGAAGTACCTTTCAAGGAACTTCATTTGTAGCATTTTCCATGATGTAACACTCCCTTCGGGCAAAGCATATAGCCAAGTTCTTGCTCCATCTTGAAGGGAGAACGGAAATGTGAGTAGCCTAATGTACTCGCCAAGGTTGGGATTCTCCGCAGCTGTTCGTATAGTCCCACAAACCATTTCGAAGTCTTGCAAATGACGCTGTGGATCTTCTCTGGGCATATCACTGAATTTGGGCAGAATCTGAATGAGAGAGTGTTTCAGTTCCGAATTTCCAGTGATTGCGGGCAAAGCGATGCCATAGGTCACAGACTCATATCTTCAGAGAACATCATTTCCCTGAGAGTACGTTCTTGAGGTTGCTGACCTGCCATTGCTTCCTCCTCTGGATGATTTCCCTCCAGATTTCTTATTTTTCGTGTGCGTTGCCTTGCTCTTCTTTGTGCCCTTCTGATTGCCCTTACAGTTCCTTCAAGATCCGGATCATATAACAAAGGACCGAGCTCTCCTGTAGGGTTAGGTTGAAGCATACACAAGAAAAACACAACTCACACTTAAGAGAAAATTACTAGAATTACCAACTCTCCGGCAACGGTGCCAATTTTGACGTGGCCGTCGTTAGCCATGCAAAATGAATTTGTAATTTCCTACGGCCAAAACAAGCTTAGCAAACGGTAAGTATAGGGTCGAACCCAAGGGAGTTGATCGTAACCTTCTCTTCGTCACCGGTGTCACTAAAAAGGGTTTGGTCGGAACAGATCTCGATCTGGGCACAGTGCTATATAAAACAATACCGAAAACTAAAAGTAGATATGGTCAAATAATAAAGGGCATAGCCCGGATAAGATTCGAATCATCAAACATGAATATAAGCTCGATCATAGGTCTAAATAATTCCCCCACATGCACACATCAATCGGTTATAACTCTTAAGCAAAGTAACCCCCATTGTCACGGTGTCACGTGCTCATCTGCCCAGAATCAATATATTCTTTCAGTGTAAAATAAGTAAAGTCTATGACAATTACCTATTATCTAATCAGACCAACTATCCTACGATGGCGTTTTAGAACCTTTACCCAGACAGCATTTCAATTTAGATAGACCCGATATGGCCAAAAGCATGCGCTAAGGCATACGACCACTCGTCCACACTCGTTATACTTTCGGATGCAAGAGGGCATCTAAACATTTAGTCCGAAATTATTAGAGATCTTATTTTATCCAAGTTGTTAACGGCCTATTAACTACTCAAATTCGACAAGACTATTTTGGAATCAAACCTAGTGTTTCGGGAATATATGCATACAGATTGATATGCCCAGAACAGACCTCACGAGTATTTAAGCATTCATGTTCAAATCATCTCACCATATCCAAGGCATTGATGATTTAGCTAGACATAATTGAAATAACAATAACAATAAAAGAGATAAAAGAAAACATTACTTGGAATTGAAATAAAATGCTTAAAGTATCCAGCAGAAAGCTATGGCCAAAGCGGCCAAGCAAAACATGTGCAGAAAAGTAAAAGGATTTGCCCGTAGGGCTTGTTCTTCCTCACACCACTCGAAAATCAAAATAAAGACAGAATAATTATTCTGCAAATTTCGTGCACCCCTCCTTCTTATATAGATGAACTTCGCGAGCTTCGTGGACGGTCCAGCCCATGGAAATTAGGGTTAGCCACCTTCCTTGTAGAGATCGAAATTGATAGGGATCTCTATCCTTATCTTCAAAGATACAAAATCTGATGCATATCTTCTGGATAAGGAAAGAGATCAGCTCATCCTTATCTCCAGATCCGGATAAATCTCGCGCTCTGTCCTTCGTCCAAAGCATGTCTTCCTTTGCCCAAAGCGTGCACGGCTCTGCCTTTAGTATTCCACATAGGTCTGGATCCTGCACGGTACTCGATTAGGCTACAACACCTTCGCTCAAGAGCTTCAATGTATGCCTCAGTTTGCCTCTTATCTGTACTTGTGCCTCTTTTACGGAATGCAGCCTGTTTTGCCCAAAGTTCCACCTGCTTTGCCCTAAACACCCTTAATGCAAATTGTGTCCTCCCATACACGACTACGACCAAAAACATACGAAAAAGACTCTATGTAACCTATAAAAAAGATACAAAATGAGCACAAAATATGGGCTCATCACCAACCTAGATGTACCGGAGGTGTACCATCAACTCTTGTCCCCTCAAGTAAAAAAAAGAACAAGCCCGACTAATGAACTAGTCAAGTGAGGGGTCTTTTTTAAAAAATGGTCCAAGGTTGGCTAATGTCCTTTCGGATAAGCTCAAATAGATGAGAGAGTTTATCAATTCGACTCTTTGCATTCCATCTTTTAACTCACATGACATGGCCGTGTCTATTTAGCCGTCACGTGGGGAAGTTACCTCGAGGAAACCATTTCCAACGGTAATAATTTAAATTATTACCGTTCTCTTTCTCTCATTCTAAGTTGAACCCCAACTTGGAACTTGTTTTAAAATTCGAGGTAAGACTTTCGTCGATGCTTATGTCTTTCAAGTCTAACTTTGGTTGAAACTGATTATCTTCAGGTTCCAAACTTGCACTTCTGTGAAGCTTTCTCTTTTTTCAAGTTTAGCTTTAGCCAAGCTGAAACTTGTTCTATCCAATTCGAGCTTGGATTTCTACCAAAGCTTTTGTCTTTCAATCTCTTCAATTTCAAGTTAAGACTTCAACTAAGCTTACTCTTTTCTTTCAATCCATTTAAGAATGATCATTCGGACTAATAATCTCTTTTCGGCAATGGTGGCTATTCGAGCCAACATTCTCTTTTGGACAAAGATGACTATTCGAGCAAGCCTTGGTTTAATTCGCTCAAGGATGGTCATTCAGACCAACCTTCTTATATGGGTAAGCGTGGCTATTCGAGCCATCTATCATCATAGGGAAAGTTGACCTACAAGTGTCCTTGATCACCCGGGTGAAGGTGACAATTTTAGCCAACCTAAGCTATCATTCGAGAGTGGGCAAGAGTAGCCTTTCAGACCTAAGTCTGTTATACAAGCAAGGTTAACCCAACAAGGATCCTTGGCTATTCAGCAAAGGTTGTGTTACTAGCCAACCTCCATGGACCATTTCGAGAGCAATATTTCAGGCCAACTCTCAGCATAGGGCAAGATTGGCCAGCAAGCCTCCTTGGTCACCTGACGAAGGTGGAAATTCTAGCCAGCCTAAGCTATCATTTCGAGAATTAGGCCTTCGGCTCTCGGTGCATAATGCAAGGTTTGCTCTCGGTGCATAATGCAAGGTGACAATTCTAGCCAACCTAAGCTTGTTAGTTTGAGAGTAGCACTTCAAGGCACTTTGCTTTCATCATAGGGCAAGGTTAGCCTTAAGGCATCCCTGGTCACCCAAGCAAAGGTGGAAATTCTAGAGAACCTAAGCTTATCAGTTTGAGAGTGGCACTTTAGGCCTTTAGCTCTCAGCATAGGGCAAGGTTAGCCTTCATGCATCCTTGGTCACCCAGGCGATTGTGACAATTCTAGCCTAAGCGATCCTTTATAGAGGGCACTTTAGGCTAGTTTATATCACATGGCAAGGTTAACTGTCCGACATCCTTGGTAACCCAAATAAGGTGGCAATTCTAGCTAGCCTAAGCTATCGTTTATAGAGGGGCACTTTAGACCGACTCTTATCATAGGGCAAGGATAGCCATCAGGCATCCTTGGTCACCCCGGCGAAGGTGGCAATTTTAACCAGCATAAACTGTCGTTTACAGAGGACACTTCAGACCAACTCTTATCGTATGGCAAGGTAAGCCGTCAGGCATTTTGGTCCCCAGGAGAAGGTGGTGATTCTAGCCAATCTAAGATTGCCAGCTTGAGAGTGGCACTTCAGGCCTTCAACTCTCAAGATAAGTCCAGGAAATCTTTCTATGACACGATATCTTGAAAAGAAAATGACAAAAACTGCATAGTATTTCATTCCAGAAAGGTCGATTTGTTCTTACACGCAGAGATTTACCTTCTGCATAGGGACAAGAATGTATCATCTGCCATCTTGTCATTCTTCTTCATCTGCCCTGGTTACTTCTTTACCAAAAATAAGCAGAGAAAGACCTTTTTCACTTACATGTAGTATTTCTTCATTTCTCTTTTCTCTTCTAGGTTTACATACTTGTCTGCCCTAAAGAGAATGTCGTCAAAGGTAATAGAGGTTCTCTTAGCCAGCAATTTAAAGAAGTCTCCATCTCTTAAGCCCTACGTTAAGGCATGCATCTTTACCTCAGAAACAACGGAGGGTACCTCCAGAGTAGCTGCATTAAATCTACCGAGATATTCTCTCAGACTCTCGTTGGAACCTTGCCTAAAGGACATCAAGTACATAGAAGTCCAGCTTTGCCTACAAGCACTAGCAAACTGATAATGAAAGAGATTACGGAAATCGGCGAAGGTGCGTATGCAGTTAGGCGGAATCTGGCCAAACCATTAATGGGCCGATTTAGTGAGGGTTGTGAGGAATACCCTACGCCATGACGCCATCAGTGTATTGATGCAGCGTTGTCCTATTCTTAAAGCTCATGAAATGTTCCATGGGATCTGTCGTGCCATCATATTAGTATGAGATACCTCTAAAACTTCGAGGCAAGAGTTCTCCCAAGATTTCTCTATAAAAAGATGATCCCAATGATTCGAAAATATCCTCTTCTCCTCGGATATACTGTCGTTTCATTTATCTCAATTCTCTTCTTAAAGTTGTTACCTCAGTATCTGTGGCAAAAAAAGCTGACGGGTAAGGTTCATGAGTAGTGGAGTACTATTCTCTGCTTTTCATTCTGGCCTCCGATACTTCTTCACCCGACTCTTCTCTTAATGAGGGACGACTCTCCGGGATGCGTGGCAATCTTGTCCACCCTCCAGATCTTGGAGTTTGTATTTTGGGAGAAGGTGCAAGAGCTTGGATAGGACTCTTTTCCCTCTCTTCACAAGTATGACTTTTCCCGATAACCTCTAGCAGAGGGTTCTTTATGTTATTTGCATTATATTGTAGCAATTTCTCAAGGAGTGCTCGTATCTGTTTTGGATCGAGACCAAACATATGTGTACTGCTGGGAGATTGAGCAACTATGTCTCTTGGGTGAACAGGCTCTGATGGCGGACCTAATTCATCTCAAAGAGTTAGGGGCCTTAGAGATGTGTTGTGCTTGACCTCAGTTACAAAGCAAGGGCCTTCCAGGGTCGTGACGGTGATAGGTATGGTTGTTTCATCAAAGTCCTTTTCCAAATCTCGAGGGAGAGAATTTGTCATATCTAGACGATTTACTTTGAGCACTTCAGATATTTTGTTTCATATTTTCATTTTCAACAAGTGAAGATAATATACAAGTCATTCAAACCATCATAATCACACATTCTAGCAAGTAGGGACGCATAAGTATATTCTACTAGCAAGTACTCTTTGCAAGCAACCAAAACAGAATATACATACTTCTAAACACCAAGTTCACGCTTTTCATGAGTTAATCACAACAAGCGTGCCTAGTTTTGTGTCAAAGTCAGAAAAACAAGTTTATGTGGACATCGATTCTTATTTTTTGTTTTAAAGAAAACTTTAAGGCGTAGACTTAGGCTTTAGTTTTATTTCCCACAGACGATGTCAGTTGATGGAACATCACATTGTGTTCATGAACATACTAGGAAGTTCATACGCTGAAATCATAGGAATACCTAGAAAATTTGTGTTTGAGTGATATACGTAGGATGAGCTTTTCCGTGTGGTAGGTTGTACGTTTTCCAAGCCTGCAAAACAGAGCGTCGGGGGTGTGCTGGCGTCGACTCTCCAACGATCAAGTCAGTTTTATGTTCAAATGTGAGAATATCTAGTTGCATATAAATATGAGACAGATCATACGTTCTGGAGATGATGGAGTTTGATATATATACCTTATGATAAAGTAGTGACATTTTGGTAATATCAGGTAAACTTACCATCTAGCTGTAGGGGACATCCCTAGCCTTTTTTTATGTGATGAGCGGCACTAACACTAAAAAAGGCATACACCTGAATAGTCAAACATTGAGAATATCACTAGACGTGCAGTCCTCTTAAATTGACATCAACTGCAGAGTTGTTTTTGGTCACAGTAAGACATACAGCAAGGTTGCTCTGTTGGAATATTTCAAGGGCTTATATCTATCAGGACAAATATGCCATGCAGCCAACCTAGATGTACCGGAAATGTACCATCACTACCTTATAGAATGATAAAAGAATATGATATATATACTACTCACTGCCATTAGTAGAGAAAATGAGAGCTAGTAGTCCATATATAAGAGTGAACGAGTTGTAAAGGAGAATTGCTAATAAGACGACTTGTCAGGGTCGGACCTAAGCATAGGTTCAACAAGCCAGTGCCTAGGACCCGAAAATTTTGGGGGCCCATTTTTATATTTTTGTACAACATATATAATAGTTATACGAAAAATAACGAAGTATTATTTTTTTTTTTTGGTGATAACGATGAGTATAGTGGGAAATGGCATGGCTATCAATATATCCTGGGATCGATCTTCCCCTCCAAAACCATGTTTCTATTATTTTTTGTCTATTTTTAATTGTTTCTATTATTATTATTATTATTATTATTATTATTATTATAATTATTATTATTATTATTATTATTATTATTATTATTTTTGTCTATTCTTGTTGATCCCGAGACGTATACCTTGGTGTAGAGGGGGGTGAATACACCAAGGCTTAAATACTTTTCCAATTAAAACTCATTGAGTGAGCTGGTTGTGTTCGATCCAGCTGGAAGACAGCTTGATCGACACAGCTGGCTGTGTGTGTGCGGAAGTTGGTGGGTTTGGAAAGTCCGTCTGTTACTTCAAATATATTGCAAAGCTCTGTTTCTCTTTTCAATTAGTCAGTTTATGCAACTTGAAATATGCTTATGAAAGGTTAACTGGATGCATAAATAAAGCAGTAAAGAACAAAGCTATTTAACGTGGTTCGAAGAAACTACTCCTACGTCCACGACCAGAAACCTTATGGTAATCCACTAAGGATACCACTGACTTTACGCGCAGTCAGCAAGCGTTGCAGCTTAGTTCCTCAAGCTGGATACAAGTTTATGCGTACTGTATCGAAACGTCCTCAGCTCAAACCAGAGCCTTCACCTTCAGTTTACGGGTACTGAAGAACCTGACTTACAGTTTACGGGTACTGTAAAAACCTAGCCACTCGAATTACATGCTTTGAGCAGGCGTACCTTAACCTAACCTTTTCTGGGTAAAAGGGTTTGGGTTTGGGTTTTCCAACTATGCAATGAAGAACAAGGAGTATGATGAACTCGTTCAAACTAAGCTTAAGATATTGCTATTCTAATCTTTTCTGCCTATGACTGAATATGTGAACTAAGAACACAACTGACTGGTTGGGTGTTCTTGAGAGATTTGGCTTTGAAGATCGTTGTTTGTTTATTTGTTGGCTCTTTTATTTCTTCAGTCGTCTCTCCCTTGTCTCTTCTCTTCAATGGAGGAGGAGATATATATAGATGGAGATTCAAACTAGTCGTTGGAAGAGAGCCGTTTGAATCCCACCTACTCTCTTTGACTTCTAGCCTTTTGCCTACGATGTAGGTCTGCATCTGCAGAAGCTATTCCTCATCTGATTGGACCACGTCAGATGAGATCTTCTGATACCGGGATCTTGTCTTGAAGTTGGTCTTCGTCTTCGAGCTGCTAACCGTCTCTGTTGTGTCTTCAGTGTCTTCGACTCTGCTACGTCTCGATTCTGAGCTGTCTTAGACCTGAGCTGTATCATCAACTTGAGTTGTGTCTTCAACCTGAGCTGTGTCTTAGACCTAAGCTGTGTCATCGACACTAAGCTGGGTTTCCGTCACTGAGTTGGGTCTTGATACTGTTGGGTCTTTGACTCTGCTTGGTCTTCTCTACTGAGTCTTCAGCTGTGTCCAGCTTTGCTCCTCTCAGTTGCGTCTTCTGATATGCTGAACATATACTTAGAAAACCTAATAGCTCTAAACAAGTGAGCTGGAAACAACACAAGGTTTGTACATTCATCTACTCGGTTGGGGTCAGCTGGGTTTTGGTATCACTTCAAAACATGTTTATTATTTTCCCAACAATTCTTATAACTTTGTGGTTTGGTTTATATGAATGGGCCTATAATTCATTCTATATCCCATATATAATAGTCCCCCAATTTATTTATTTTAGTTTTTGATGGTCCCAAGACGGATACCTTGGTGTAGAGGGGGGGGTGAATACACCAAGGTTTAAAAACTTTTCCAATTAAAACTCTTTTGAGTGAGCTGGCTGTGTTCGATCCAGCTGGAAGGCAGCTCGATCGACACAGCTGGCTGTGTGCGGAATGTGGTGGGTTTTTGGAAAGTCTGTCTGTTGCTTTAAATATATTGCAAAGCTGTGTTTCTCTTTTCAGTTAGTCAGTTTATGCAGCTTGAAATAATGCTTATGAAGGGTTAGCTGGATGCATAAATAAACATGAAAGAACACAGCTATTTAACGTGGTTCGGAGAAACTACTCCTACGTCCACGACCAGAAACCTCTGGTAATCCACTAAGGATACCACTGACTTTTCGCGCAGTCAGCAAGCGTTGCAGCTTAGTTCCTCAAGCTGGATACAAGTTTACGCGTACTGTATCGAAACGTAACCAGACTGTTTACGGGCACAGCTGAAGCCTAACCTGTAGTTTGCGGGTACTACAGAACCAACACTCGAATTACGCGCTTTGAGCAAGCGTACCTTTACCTAACCTTTTCTGGGTTTGGGTTTGGGGGGTTTTCCAACTATGAACGAGTTCTTACAATTAAGAACAATGAGTATGATGAACTCGTTCAAACTAGGCTTAAGATGGGAAGGATTATATGCCTAGATACTAGTGGGAGAGAGCTTCAGCAGCCTGAGAATAAACAACATCTTATAAGAATGAAGGCTGCTGGATCTTTGAAGCTTTTCTGAGAGATCTCTTGATCTTTGGTTAGACTTCCTTCAATGAAGTATGTTGATCTCTCTTGAATGTATTATCTCGTCTCTCCTCTCTCTCTGATGATGAAGAAGACTCCTATATATAGGGAGAGATTAGAACTAGCCGTTGGAAAGAGCCGTTCTGAATCTTTACCTAACTTCTGACAGGATTGACTTGTCTTCTTCCTTGATTTCCTCGTAAAGCAATCCTAGGTTTGACTTCTAGGTGCTGAGGTGTCGAGTTCACGATGGTCCGGATCGTATCGACTTTATCTAAAGTTCACTTCGACTCTGTTTGTGTTGGTGACTGCGAGCCGTCTTGAACTCTCTGCTGGATCATTGACGCTGAGCTGAGTCTTGAACTCTGCTGGGTCTTGACGCTGAGCTGAGTTGTCACACGAGCTGGGTCTTTCCTACAGCTGTGTCTGGAAGAACTTTATCGTCTTGGATCTGGATAACGTTCCTTATTACTCGACTTGACTTACCCTGCTGTGTACTCAGCTGGGTCTTCTGCTGTCTTCAGCGACCACCTGTAAACATAGAAAATCTATAAGCTCAAACAGGTGAGCTGGAAAACACTTGGGCTTGTGCAAACATCTACTCGGTTGGGGTCAGCTGGGTTTTGGTATCACTTCAAAACTCTATTAATTTTCCCAACAATTTCCCCCTTTTTGATGATGCCAAAACCCCAAGTTGGAAAAACAAAAAAATTGCTTCCCCCTTAACAGGAAACGGGGATTCAACGAATTAAACATTCACAGCAGGTAAACATATTCAGAGCCTGGACAAAGAGAGATTGTCTTCAGGTTGATTTTGATAAAATGAACTTTTCATTAATAGGAAGAATTTGTACAATTATCTAAATACAAAAGTTCAAAATAAAAATTCCCAGTTGGCTGGGTCTTCAGCTTGACTGCTTCCTTAGTTCATCAATTTGATGGTCAGTCTTTAGACCATATCTATTGAAGATGAACTCTTCCAGCTCCTTCCATTCAGCTTGATTCTTTGACTTTGAAATTCCTCTTTCACCAGCCCAGTGATTAATTTCTTTGATGATTTGGGCCTTGTCAGGAAGGTTTGTTCCAGCTAGAAATGGAGGCTTTAGCTGTTTGACTTTGGGAGCCTTCAGCTGGATGTTATTGCTCTTGGCATAGAGGGCGATTGACCTTGCCATCATTGGATCTGTCTCATGAAGCTCGAGGAAATAGTCCTGGAAAGCAGCTTCTGGATCCATGCCTTTGAACTGATTTAAGTAGTAGAATTCTTTGATGAATTCTGATTTGCATCTTTCCCAGTTTTCATTTATATCATCTGGGTTCTTCTTGTCAGCTGAGGCTGCTTGGATTTGTTTCTTCTTGGCTTGCCTGTAGCTCTGCCTTTTCTTCTTCTGCTTTTTCTCAGCAGGCTTGAGAGCTTCAGCTTTCTTCTTAACAATCTTATCCAGCTCTTGCATTTCTTTTCTTTGCTCGTTGTGGAAGTTACACAGCCAGTGATAGTCTTTGTATTCTTCAGGCTTGTGTCCACATGCTTTGGCAAGAGCGACCATTTTCTCTCTCCATGTCTCTTTGACAGCTTTGGCTGGAGCAGTTGGCTCTGTCTCTTCTTCATCCAGCTCTTTTGCAAAATCGTCGATTTCCCTCTGTATTTGCTGCACAGGTTCCCCCTTAGCTGCAGCTTCCCTCTCACTTATTTTTCCAGCTTCATTCTGATCTTCCCCCTTTTTGGCATTATCAACAAGGGAGGTAGAGAGGTTGGCAACTGTTGCGCTGAGCTTGGAGAGAATACCTTCAACATCAGCGATCTTGACTGAGTTGTCAGCTGTGACGAGATTCAGCTGGGCATTGCTGCTGCTTCCAGCTCTGAACTGAGCATCCAGATCTTTATATAAGTTGAAGAGTTGGCGGATGTCAGAGCTGTTGGAGAGAGTGGTCTTTTTGAGAGCTTCCAGCTGGCTTGAAATATTTGCAATGTCGTCAACCAGTGGAGCTTGAAGGTTTGAGATGATCTCAGGGACTCTCTTCTCTAGAAGAATTGACTGATCAATTTGTTGAGAAACAAGAGATTGTTTGAGATCTCTGCTGGTGCTTTCCTACAGATTGAGAGCGAATCTGTGAACGTCGTCAATGGACAGTCCATTGCTCTGGACTTGCGACTCTATAGCTGTGATGCGCAGAAGGGTATCAACATTTGATTTGAGTCTATCCTGAAAAAGGATTTCCTCGACTTGATTTGCAATTTCGTCCTTCATTGCATCAGAGAGCTCAACATGATCCGTCTGGGTTCCGGATTCGGCTTGGCTGGGTTTTACTGCCTCGATCTCGACCAGTGAGCGAGTGTCATCGGCAATTGGACTCTGTGGGGCAGCTTCCTCTGGTTCAGTTGATGCAACAGCTGGTTCTTCAATGACCATTACCTCAGCTGTTTCAACAGGTACAGCTTCCTTGGTAAACTCAGCTGAGACTTCTTTAGAATTGTCAGCTCCAGAATGTGTCTCCCATCCCGCTGCTATAAGAAGCTTGTCGGCTGATTCCCAGACTTCAGCTGGGTGCGGCTTGGGATACTGCTGAGATACTTCAATTATTCCTCTGATGAGATCATCTTGATGCAAATATGCATCCTCCAGACTTCCAAAGCCAAAAGTGTGCTGGAGGCGTGCTTCATCAGTCTTCAGTTTCTCAAAGGAGAAAGTCTCTATCAGCTGTTCATTCTGGTACCAAGTTGCCATCTTGGTAGCCAGATAGAACTTGAGGTCTCCAACTTTGACAAGGGCAATGGGCAGGTGCGCCAGAATTGGATACTGAGTTAGAGCACTCTTGATCCCTGTAATGCGCAAGTCCTCGTACATGGCTTCCATAAAGGCTGAGCCAGTAGAGTTGAGAGAAGGAGAGGTAGTAGAATCACTCTCCTCTGATTCTGTGGAGATTTGAGGAGCAGGTTCAAAAGGGTTCACAATTGGCTGTGAAGAAGTATCAGCCAATTGTGTGGGAATTTGAGCTTTGGGTGATGGCTGTTTTGGGGGTGAGCTGGAAGAGGGTTCAGCATGGGTGTCAGCTGGCTGTGAAGGAGCTTCAGCCAGTTGAATATCTTCCTGCTCTCTTGCAGGAGATGGCTCTATGGTTGGAGAGCTGGGTGGAGGGGAAGGCTGTTTCGACGGAGAGCTGTGAGGAGGTGAGGGCTGGGGTGAGCTTCTTGGATTATCCAGCTCGTCCTCTGAGCTGGATGACAATCCATCATTCAATCCCATCTCGGCCAGGATGTTTGATCCGTATTGATCGAAGGCCGACACTGGCTGTGGGGAGAGAATGACCATAGCTTGACTTGGAATGACAGCTGTTTTCTTTTTCTTCTCAGCTGGATCTCCAGCTGGTTTAGGGTCAGCTGCCTTCCTCTTTCTTTGTTTCTTCTCAGCTGGAACTTCTGCCTCTGTTCCTTCCAGCTGCTTCTTGCCCTTACTCACAGCAGGCTGCTTCTTCAGAAGATCATTGATTTGATTTATTCTTTGGAAAAGAATCTTCGTTTCTGGAAACGGTTCTGAATCAGCCCACTTTACTGTGTGCCCTTTCACTGCTTGCTCTATTAAGAAAGAAATTTTGGAGCAGAGATACAGTGGCTCTGAAGCTGAAAACGTCGTCCTGGTGGAGTTGAACTTTATCTTCTCTGACTCCTTGACCAGTCGGTTGAGTAGGAAATCAAACCAGTTGACGTTTGCGCCTTTGATCATGGCAATCATCGGCTTGAGTTTTGGAATGCTGATCTCTCCTTGAGATCCAGCTATCCCTAAGATGCATTTTTGAGTGATGTCCAGCAGCAGCCTGTATTTTGGCTTGAGCAGGAGCTTTGACATGCTCGCTCTGTAAGGCTCTGGGGAGATAAGCATTTCTCTGCTGAGGAATTCATCTACTTCTTCCCGACTGTAATCATCTGGGATGAATCCTCCTTCTCTGGGAAGGTTGAACACCTTTCGTAGCATCTTATTGAGTTTGATGGTGACGGTAGCTGTATCAAACTTTCCATCTTCGCCTTTGACACTCATGTCAAATGAAGATGAGTAGAAGCCGTCTTCGTCGATAATGTTGAGGTAGAACAGTGCGGCATCTCTCTTTAGCAAAAGCTTGGGCATGGAGGTTGCCCACAGCAGGAGACCGGAGTCTGCAACTATATTCACCATCTCTTTTAGTTCAGAAACATGGAGATTGGAGGTGGACAGAATACTCTCAAATGACAGCTTTGTCATTAGGGCTTCAAACTGATTCATCCCTGCAGTTGATTTCTTGGGAGCCATTTCTGCAATCTGTTGATTTTAGATCTTGCGAAGAACTTGCAGACAAAAGATGAAGATTTTGAATCTTTGAAATTTGCAGAGATAAAGATGAAGGATGAAAGGATCTGCGTATCTTTTCCATATATATCAACTGCCATAACGGATCAACGGTTAAGATTGAAACAGTTGATATTCTGATCGACGGCTGGGAGAGATTCACTCATCACGTTTTGCTGACGTGCTTTCGGCGAGTGTATTACAACCGCGCGTGAGGTATTTCAAACGTTTGACGTTCTGCCTCGATCCTGCCGTGCTACAGTACTATGCAGACTTTATAATTAATGCGATGGGAAAGGAAACTTAACAAACAATTTAACTAAGGAATGTCTGTCCGCTTAACATATGAATTCAAAATAATTGGACTTTATATAGCATATTCCTCAGAGCATTTATTGCATGAGATGCAGACCGGTCAGCTTGGACACAGAATCCAGCTGATATCACAGCTGTCTTCTCCTTTGTTCGATTGACAGTTCTCCTCAGCTGAGTATTTTGAGATTAGCTTGAATTTCCTTCAGCTGAGTTCCCTTTATCTCTTCGACTGATGTCCAGCTGAGCTTGATTCCCTTTTTGGCTGGGAAATCCTTCTGAACTGAGCTTTGGGATCCAGCTGAGTTTGTTCCCCCTCAGCTGGATGATTTTTCTTCATCCGGATTGAGCGGTCCAAGTGATCCACACATCATCTTGAATTAGATTTCAGCAAGTTGTGCTTTTGTGTGACTTTTCCCAACAATGGATTCTTTCAGATGTTGAGATATCTCTTGGATGCTTTCATGTCGTCAGCTGGGTTAGAGGATCATCTTGTTTTTCCTGCTGGATCAGGTTTCTCTTCAGCTGATGACTCCAGCTGTGTTTATTTTGGAGAGAGCATCCTGCTGGGTATTCTACTTGATTTTACTAAATCTTTCCAGCTATGTAGAATTCCCCCTTGATTTGTCAGTAGGTGGCTTTTTCTTCAGCTGCATCCTACTTCCTTTGAGCGGATTTTTCTCATCATTGGCTCATTCATTTGTTAAGGTCAGCTGTCCCAAATCCAGCTGATTCATCTGCTGCTTCTCTAAACTTCTCTTGAGACCAATGTACTCAGCTGTATGACTGGCTGATTCTTCAGATTTGTATCCAGCTGTCATTATTTCACAGCTGGTCCCAGTCAGCTAGCTGGGTTTCTTCTCTAAGATGTTTCAGACATCTTAATCAGAGCAATCATCTTCATCTGAGTCGGAGAAGGAGATTTGATCATCATCCATTTCGCTCGATTCGAAACGGGAGGATGACTCAGCTGGGTTGCTCTTTGGGTAGAGTTGCTTGTCGTGATGAACCTTCACGATATTCTTGTACTTTTCCTTGCTTTGTTCCAGCTGATTAATGCTTCGTACAAGCATGGCAACTTCTTCGTTCAAATCTTCTTTGCTCATAAATCTGAGCTCTTTGTTGGTCCTTCCAAGCTGAGCTGATTGAGCTTCTTTTCTCGGCTTGATCTTCAGCTCTGCTTCATTCATTCGGCTGGATGAATCTCTGCTTGTGATCCCCAGATCAAATTCGTTGGCCTTTAAGATGGAAAACAATTTTTCCGTCTCCATGCTGCCAAGATCAGTTCTGCTTTGGTGAACTACTTTGTGTGTACACCATTCTGAGGAGAGAGCTGAAAGAACTTTCAAGTTCTTGTCTCGAACTGTATATTTTCCAGTTCGGATCGTCTCGATCTCGATGACGAGGTTGGAGAATCTGAGCTCCATTTGATCGATGGACTCATAGGGGAGTTGCTTGAAATTGTCGAATTTCTGGCATGCAACTGAGAATTTGTTCTCTTGAATTTCCTCTGAGCCTTCACACAGCTTGGCTAGAGTGTCCCACATCCCCTTAGCTGTCTCGCAGTTGATGATCTTGCTGAGATAAGCGTTCGTCACCGTTGAGGAGATGACGTTGCGAGCGTAGCTGTCCAATCCAGCTTGTCTTCTTTCTTCTGGAGAGTACTCCCTTTTGGTCTTCACAACTTGCCGGAGTACTGGTTCAGCTCCAGGTAAGGTTTCTGCTTGTCTTTCTGATTTCATGATGATGAAGGGTCCGTCAGTGATAACATCCCACATCATGTCGTGATGCGCACTCAGAAAGCTTTTGAGACGGAACTTCCAGATCTGATAATCATCGACAGAGAATGTCGGAAGATTCCTGCACAGGGAAGATTCCATGACAGTATGCAATATAATGACTTTTAAAAAGATTTTGAAACTTTGAAGGATCTGTTCAGGTGACCACTATCAGCAAAGAGGCTGACTTGACAGATACAGTGATCTTTTGAACCACTGCTCTGATACCAATTGATGGTCCCAAGACGGATACCTTGGTGTAGGGGGGTGAATACACCAAGGTTTAAAAACTTTTCCAATTAAAACTCTTTTGAGTGAGCTGGCTGTGTTCGATCCAGCTGGAAGGCAGCTTGATCGACACAGCTGGCTGTGTGCGGAATGTGGTGGGTTTTTGGAAAGTCCGTCTGTTGCTTTAAATATATTGCAAAGCTGTGTTTCTCTTTTCAGTTAGTCAGTTTATGCAGCTTGAAATAATGCTTATGAAGGGTTAGCTGGATGCATAAATAAACATGAAAGAACACAGCTATTTAACGTGGTTCGGAGAAACTACTCCTACGTCCACGACCAGAAACCTCTGGTAATCCACTAAGGATACCACTGACTTTTCGCGCAGTCAGCAAGCGTTGCAGCTTAGTTCCTCAAGCTGGATACAAGTTTACGTGTACTGTATCGAAACGTAACCAGACTGTTTACGGGCACAGCTGAAGCCTAACCTGTAGTTTGCGGGTACTACAGAACCAACACTCGAATTACGCGCTTTGAGCAAGCGTATCTTTACCTAACCTTTTCTGGGTTTGGGTTTGGGGGGTTTTCCAACTATGAACGAGTTCTTACAATTAAGAACAATGAGTATGATGAACTCGTTCAAACTAGGCTTAAGATGGGAAGGATTATATGCCTAGATACTAGTGGGAGAGAGCTTCAGCAGCCTGAGAATAAACAACATCTTATAAGAATGAAGGCTGCTGGATCTTTGAAGCTTTTCTGAGAGATCTCTTGATCTTTGGTTAGACTTCCTTCAATGAAGTATGTTGATCTCTCTTGAATGTATTATCTCGTCTCTCCTCTCTCTCTGATGATGAAGAAGACTCCTATATATAGGGAGAGATTAGAACTAGCCGTTGGAAAGAGCCGTTCTGAATCTTTACCTAACTTCTGACAGGATTGACTTGTCTTCTTCCTTGATTTCCTCGTAAAGCAATCCTAGGTTTGACTTCTAGGTGCTGAGGTGTCGAGTTCCTGATGGTCCAGATCAGATCTGACTTTATCTAAAGTTCACTTCGACTCTGCTGTGTTGGTGACTCTGAGCTGTCTTGAACTCTGCTGGATCATTGACGCTGAGCTGAGTCTTGAACTCTGCTGGGTCTTGACGCTGAGCTGAGTTGTCACACGAGCTGGGTCTTTCCTACAGCTGTGTCTGGAAGAACTTTATCGTCTTGGATCTGGATAACGTTCCTTATTACTCGACTTGACTTACCCTGCTGTGTACTCAGCTGGGTCTTCTGCTGTCTTCAGCGACCACCTGTAAACATAGAAAATCTATAAGCTCAAACAGGTGAGCTGGAAAACACTTGGGCTTGTGCAAACATCTACTCGGTTGGGGTCAGCTGGGTTTTGGTATCACTTCAAAACTCTATTAATTTTCCCAACAGTTTTTTTTGCATGTATATACTAGTTTGTTTAGGGTTATGAATTAAATTTATCAAAAAAATTCAACAAAATACTTGCATGTATTTTAATTTATTGAATCTATATCTTTATATTTAATATTTTTTTGTTTCTAGACATGTATTTAGACAGTATTTTTTTTCTTCTAGTTCTTATTTATCAATCGGTAGAAAATTTGTTATTTTTGTTGTACGCTAAAATAATTAAACGAGGAAGAGAAATTCACACCATCCTTTTATTTTTATACATCATCACTCAAACATCAAATACAGAAACAACGAGTTTACACCATCATCATTCGCGTGATACAACTAGGGGACAAGAAAATAAGATTGGAGGATATATAATATGGACTGAAGAAACTTATTTGAGGGATGTGAAGTTGATCAATGTTCGAGGTGATGTTGATAACGATCAGTGGGGAGATTGTTTCACATAGAGGTGGCCAACGGTTCCGTTCGGTTCCGAACCGGAATAGAATACCGGTTCCCGGTTTCAAGTGGGTGGAATCGGAATCGAACCGTTGGTCACTTAGGATCCGGTTTGGTTCCGGAACGGACGGTTCCGATTCGGTTCCACCAGTTCCGAACCGGAATTTTTATTTTTATTTTTTCAAATATTTTTGTGTATATTCGATAAGTTGTGGGCAAGAGTTATTTGCAATGAAAAACTAAAACTAAATAGATATTATTGATGACTTCGTAAACAACCTAAAACCCTTGATGATAATATGATTTGATCACTCAAGGGCCGAGCCTCGTTAAAACCTCTTTGGCGAAAACCCAATGGAAAAAACACCAAAGTAGGAAAAAGAGTGCTCGTCTAGGATATTAACAAGCTACTACACGTCGATATCAAATTCGAAATCATCATCGAAGTCATCCGAAATAGCTTGAGATGCATCGGTGTCGGTTTCATTCTCAGTTGTGGATATTGGATTCTCCATGAATACGTCTAGATGCGTCGGATGTTATTGCCACCTAATATTCCATTTCTATACATCAAAAAAATCACATTTAAAAACAGTAGTGTAAAAAAAAATCGGTTCCAAAGTTAGTTCTGGTTCCGGTTCCGGTTTCAAAAGTTTGAAACCGGAACCGAACCGTCGGAAGCACCGGTTCCGGTTCCAAATCGAACCGGATGTACCGGTTCCTATTCCGGAACCGTTCGATTCTGGTTCGGTTCCGGTTCGGTTCCTCCGATTCCGGTTCCGATGAACACCTCTAGTTTCACAAGCCATAGTAGTGAGAGTTCTTGGGGGTTGATACAATTAATATAAAGAAGAAATGGGATAACCTACACTTTGGTGAGAATTAAACTACAAACTTTTTACTAAGAAGAGACTTATGGTGTCTCACCTTTGATGGTTGATACCATATAGAGAAGTTCCTTTTTTATTTTTATTTTTTTGTCTAGTTAGGGGGAAGGGGAGCACTAGAGTTTAAACCCCTAAACCTCACTGCTTACAGATGGTGAAACTCTCCCTGTAGCTAAAGTCAAGTCAAGCCCTTACGGGAATCGAACCCGTGTCTTCGACATGAAAAGACGATGTCCTAACCACTGGACGAAAGGGCTTAGATGTCCCTTTGAAGACATTTATTATGTTTCTTAATGAATGAATGTACAATATTATATAGAGAAAATGTAGGATTATAGCATCTCTAAGGCAAAAAAATACTAATAATAGCACCAATCTTTAAAAAGATAAATAATAGCATTTTTTGACATTTTTTACCCTAATTTTTTTATCTCGATCTATTTTCATCTTTTTTTTTGTTAATATGTATCTTCTTCATTTTTTTCATACATGTAGACCATCTTCCGTCGCCGCCGTGGATTTCAAAGTCGTCACCGACTCACATGGCCTAGTCGCCGCCGTCGTCTCCCTTCCGACGACCTCCTTTCTTATGCGTGAAATTACATATTGAAATTCATGAATTCACATATTAGAACTCATGAATTCAAATATTAAAACTCGTGAATTCACAAATTAGAATTTGTGAATTTGTCAATTCTTGAATTAATATTTTAAATTTATAAAAGATGTAGTGCGAAATCACAAATTTAAATTTGCGAATTCACAAATTTTAATTCGTGAATTCTCTAATTCTAATTCGTGAATCCACGCATAATGATGGAGAGATGATGGAATGTAGGGGTAAATATGTCCAGAAATGATATTATTTGTATTTTTTAAAAATATGTACTATTATTAAGATTTTTAATCTTAAAAGTAATATTATCTCATTTCTCTCTATTATATATATGTAGTTATATACGAGAGAAATAGAGAGAATCTAGTCTACGTAGTGATAAATATATGGGAATACACAAGGAGATATATATGGAGAAGATAGACATGTATCTATCGATTAGAATTCAGCTTATTAATTTTGTGGAGCTTTGGAGAATAAGTAGGGCTGTAAATGAGTCAAGCCGTTCGTGAGCTACTCGGCGATCGACTCGAAAAAAGCTCGAATACCTCGTTATCGAGTATTTGACGAGTCGAACTCGAGCCGAACTCAAGCTCGCTAATTTTGGATCGAGTCTAGCTCGATCACGATGGCAGAAACTCGACTCGAGTTCGAGTCGAGCTCGATCAAGCGAATATTTAATCGAGTCTAGTTTGAGCAGACCAATACTCGGCTCGACTCGACTCGTTTACAGCCCTAAGAATAAGACACCGATTGAAAGATTGAAGCACTAATTTAAGAGTCAAGAACTTATTCTGCATGTTTTGACCATTTCAATTATGTTATTCTTTGGTTTCTCATAGGGGTGTACACCAATCTAGCCGACCCGAATACTGTCGTGCTCAAAATTATTTCGTTTATCATTGAATTGAGCTCGTACTTTATTTATCAAATACTTTAAGGCTCACAAGTTTAATCAAATCTTAACGAATTTTTTTCTAAATTTAGATTTATATTTAAAATATTAATTATTTTCTTCATAGGAAAAATTGTAGTATTCACAATAGTACAATATATTTACTAAAATTCATTATTTTCTTATAAGAAATAAAGTTAGTTAGAAACTTCATACAATTATCACTAATTATAGTATAGAAATATAAATTGTATAAATAAATAATTATATATGATGGTCCCTGAGCTGGGTCTTTGGTGTAGAGGGGGGGTGAATATACCAAAGATAGATTTCTGAAAACTTTTTAATCTTTAAAACAGAGTTGGTGAGCTCAGTTATGAATCCAGCTGAGGAAGGTCAGCTGGGTTAATAACTCAGCTGGCGGTGCGGAAAGTGATGGTTTGAAAACTTAGCTCGATTGCTTAGAAAAACTCAGCTTGAAAATATTCTTTACGTTTTCGACTTAGTCAGGTTATGCAAGTTTATAGTCAAAACACAGCTGTCATTGGGGAGCAGTTGAGTATGCAGATTTGATAAAGATGCAATATGCAAATGGAATTAGTACAATATCTGAAAATAACGAGAAAGAAAAGAACACGAGATTTTACGTGGTTCGGAGTAACACCTCCTACGTCCACGACCAGATTCACTGGTAATCCACTACCACTTGGTTTCCAAGTACCAAGCAACTTCACAACTCTAACCCTAGCTGTGTTCCAACAGTTTGCGGGCACTGTCAAGCCTAACCTTTCAGTTTACGGGTACTGATAAAAACCTTACAACTACTTGAATTTCGCGCTTCAAGCAAGCGTAACCTTGACCTAACCTTTCTGGGTAAAGAGGGGTTTGGTTTGGGGTTCCAACTATGAACGAGTTCTTACAATGAAGAATTTAGAGTTAGATGAACTCGTTCGAAATCTAGGCTTAAGATATACAATGGTTTCTGCCTAGGAATCAGACGAAAAACTGGGCAGTTTCTGGACTAGAAACACTTTAAGATAAAGTGTTCTTTTAACTATTTAGAACTGCTTAAAAGCTTTTGAAGACTTGATAATTTCAGAGAATCAAAGCTTGTAGGGAGTTTTTCGTATCTGATCCTGAGGTTGAAGACTGGTTTATATAGGTAGATATTCAAGATTAGTCGTTGGAGGAGCCGTTTGAATCTTACCTACTCTTCTTAAATTCCAAATCTGCCGTTGGGCGTTTCTGCACCTGTCTTCATTAGAGTCACATCCTAGGTTCTGAAGTCTAGGATGCTGATTTGGCAATCCCTCATTGGTCGAGGTATATTGACTTCCTCTGACACCGGGATTTCTGCCTTTGGAGCTGGCTTTTGAATTCAGAGCTGGATTGGGTAAACTGACTTGAAGTGACGTCTTCAGAGTTAGTTCCCTTTGTTCTGTACAGCTGGACCAGCTGTGTCTTGAACTCAGCTCGATTTATCTTCAGCTTGATCCTGCTCCGTTTTGAACTCAGCTCAGCTGGAAAACTCAGCTGATAGTTGACTCCTGCTGTAAACACAGCTGGATCTTCTGCTGTCTTGAGCTTCTGCTGTAAAACACAGCTGGATCTTCTGCTGTCTTGAGCTCCTGCTGTCTTCCGCTTCCTGAACCTGTAAACTTAGAAAATCTAGAGCTCAAACAGGCGAGCTGGAAAACACTACTTAGGTTGATGCGATCATCTACTCGGTTGGAGAACAGTTGGGTTTTGGTATTAAATCAAAACTTTATAATTTTCCCAACAATATATTTTCAAGTTAAATCACATAACGAGCTTTTTTCACGAACTAACGAGCCAAATACTCAAGTTCAAGTTGGATTCGTTTAGCTGACGAGCTTTATTAAACGAGCTTGAACAAACTTTTATCGAGCCGAGATCCAATAGCTCACGAATAGCTTGGTTTATTTACAACCCCCTAGTTTCAAATACTACGATTTGAAGAACAAGTATAAATCAATGTTTTAAAAATCAAATGGGATGATGAACAATTGAGACCTTCAGGTCATGGTTGAACCGATCAGTCAGATCCAATTTTTAAAACAATTGGTCTAAATATGATAGTCTCGTTGGCTATCAAAAATTGGCAAGAAATTAATAACTCAAATAAAAATGATGATGCAGAATTTTTTTAATTTCCATATTAATACAAAATGACATTGTTGAGCTTAAATCCATGCAAATTTCAATTGCCAATACAACTATCTTTCAAAGACCGACAAACATAAATCTAAAAAGTGATATTAACCCTTAAAAGCTTAACATTAAGCTTTAAGCTCCTTATTTTTCTAGATAAGATGTTGAAATATTGACTACGAACCAAATCTAATAAATATTTCCAAGTAGTTAACAACATTCCTCTAAATAATAAACTAAAAGTCTAAAAGAATATACGCAAACGCAATGATAAGAAATCGATTGATCTCTTGTAGGTTGGCTACATATCAATGTCTATGCACAAATTACAGACCTATACATCTCTTGTGTGCCTTGGAAAAATGAAACCAAAATGAAAATAAAAACAAAAAGAAACAATAAAATTGAAAAAGAAAAGAAGGCTAAGCGAAAAAAATGTGCAACTACCATAACAGAGTTAAATTGATTTGCTAAGTCACTAATGGCCTCTAATTAGTGTAGTCAGTGTGGAGGAAGCTCTCATACATCGTTCCTCGGAGAATCTTATCAACATCATCCCAATTCTTGATATGCTCCGACAATGATCCTCGGTGTATCTTAACCTGCCGACTACTTAACTCCATTTCTGGCAGCCCGAGAAATCTTTGAACATCGATCAGTTTCTGCAGCAGATAGGAAATTGAACATCCATCAGTTGGCTGAAATCTTGATTTTCAGGTTAAAAGAAATATAGCAGCAGTGACTCCTAACAATTGCATTGTTCAGCAATTGTTGGATGCACACTCAATTCCTACTCTTTCATATTTATTACTCCCTCCGTCCCACTGATAATGTCCCTCTTTTCTTTCTCGTCCGTCCCACTAATAATGTCATCTTTCCAAAACTGAAAATAACTAACTCTTCAAAAGTGGTGGGACATTTTCTATCATTTTCTATCTTTTACCCTTGCTCCTTAATAACAGTGCCCAAAAAGTAGGGGACATTATTAGTGGAATGGAGGGAGTACAAGTTATCAAATCTAAAGATTTAGTACATACATAAATAAATCTTTATTTAGTTTCTTAGTTATCAAGTTATATAGGCTTATCTATTAAAAATAGTTGTTTAGGATTATGCATTTGAATAATAGAATAAGCAAAAACAGTTATGTTCCTGCTCTCTTGCGTCTCTCCATTCTTCACTTTAAGGAGTTCCCTTTCATCATTTTAAGGAGCTTGTGCTCGTTCGAAGAGTGTAATATCAAGCTTCTACTCGCCTGCAATAGTACTTACTATCCCAAATTACTTACCCTTCAAGCGAGCTTGGAGAGAGTACAATGAAGAAAACAAGCTCCTTCAAATGAAGAAAGAAGAGACACAAAAGAGCAAGAAGAAAACTTTATTGTATATTTCATGATTAAAATGCAGAACTCTAACAATTATTTATAATAAACAAAGACTGACCAGTTATAAACAATCTACATCTTGATACACAAGACATCAAATAGATTACAACAACTTGGGTTCAACCAATCCTACGGTAGGTTGTCATTAGAGGCTAATTAAGGGGAATTAGAGGGTAATTAAGGGGGATTAGAGTTTATTAATCTAAATTAGGGGTTTTTTTAAATATTAATCCCAATTAGAGTTTCCTAATTCTCAATTAAGGTTAATTAAATATTAATTAATAAAAAAAATGGCGCATCGTACGCAAGTCTTTCCCTAAATAGATATGAACAAAAATATATTTGGTCTCTACTAAATCTCTAGACTCAATGACTACTAAGAGATATAAAAGATTACGATTTAAGTTCTATGAACATTGAAAAGGAATAACAGCAGCAAATTAGCAAACACTACAGGTAGGGTGTTATTCGAAAATAGCATGAAAAATAAAGTTAGCTTAGGAAGATGAAAAGCAACTCACAGTTCGATTTTTTATTAGATCCTCATAATATAAAACGATATGCCTTGTGCTGCTGAAATACTCCAGTGCCTCCAAGGCCATGTTCTCCATCAGCTTTAAATCTTTCATCAATGATGTTGCATTAATTTCCGGTTTATATTTGGAAAGAGCATCAGCCTACAATAAGCATGTCAAGGGATTAGATCCCATTAGCACGTACAGTTCGTTAGGTGGGAGTTGAACGTGGCGAGAGGGTACCTCTTCATGTGAGTGGACATGAGACTTGTGCATCCCATTTAGGAGTTTAGCATAACGGTCATAAGAATTAGCAAGAACAGAAACCATCCGTCTAAGCAGATTTCTCCGGAAAAGAAAGATTACAGAAACACCTCTATCGTTGAAATAATCTACAATTTCTTTATGGTGTTCTATCAACCCCTGCATCAGCAGTAATGTGAGCGTTAAATATGATAAATCAAGATGAAGCCTGGAATCTAAAGCGACGGGAAATATTAGCAATTTTGCAGAACTAGCTGATTCTAACTGTTGAGCTAAACTAAAGGCTATAAAACCTGAGGGCCAATCATGCTACGGAGTATTACAACTTTTTATCTAAAAACTGGAGCATGTCATTTTCATATGGAGTCATGGACATGTGGCCTTGAAGCAAACTTAGCAAAAACTGAGACAGGAGAGCAATTTATCCCGGGATTCTTTCTGATAAAAAATGGCTAAAATTGCGTCAGACAACCAAGCATCCAATAACGATTCCTTTTTAGCTTTTCTAAAATATATTATCGCCAAACAGATGACTATCACAACTTGACAAGGGGAGTTGTTGAATTCGTCAATGGAACATTTATCAAATGAACTTGATCGTCTTAGTTCAATCCCATTACCTTTTAGTTGGACGCAAAAAGAATGGGACACTCAGAAATTCAGAATAGTATCATAAGCACGTTTTATTTGCGGTGAAGGCTTGGAGTTTCCTAAGCGGCTAAACCTGAGTTTGTAGTGCAGGAAGATGCCACAGAATTTCAAAATTTATAAGGCGTGCATCAGAAAGAGCGTAGAAAAATACACATTATGGCTCCCCTTATAGGATCCATTCGTATCTTACCTGGTTCAGCATCCACTTGAAGCCTACTGCAGCTGAACACTCATTCTTGGAAGCACTAGTGAATAGGTCCAAATTGTAAACTCTATCCAGTGTTGACGTGATTGACGAAACATTGCTTCTCCTTTCTTTAACAGAAAATATCTCCCCATTTGAGCTTACATTAGTGTGGTTGTTCAACAGAGTCTCGAACCATCCGCTTCCAGATCTTTGCATTGACAGAATAGTAAAAAGTCGCACTGGATTACAAGCACATTCAGACCTGCCATAAATTAGAGAACATTCTTATCTTGAACATTTTATAAGAAACTATCAAGCTTAGTTTAAACAAAAGTGTGGATACTTGCCTGCTAAATGAAGTGGGCTTTGGGTAGTGCAAGAATGGAGTTTGAGATCTATCAACGGCGTTATCATGACAATGCCTCTGACTAACTTCGACATGGATCAACTTAGTGCTTGTATGAATATTAGTTTGTTTTAAACAAACTGAGCAGATATAAATACCACATGCCATAGCAAATACTAAGACTAGCATCCTCAATGAAGCTGGAGATTTCTTAGGAGGTTTGATAATTATCGAATCCTGTCATTTGTAGATGGAAAAGGGTAAGTGTAAAGACACATAGACAACTTTGTTCAGCAAAAGAACTTGATACCAGAGATTAATGAAAATGTTAAAACTCACATTATATGGACTTTAAGAAGAGATGTCAAATATATATATGTTAGTTAAGATGTCATCAATCTCACCTTCACCTCTTCCTACCATTGAATAATACAATCAAACCATAAATCAATTTTTAATTTCAAGTGGCTATGGATGAGCCCATCTATTGAAATAATAACACAATCTGAATCTATAAGATTAACAGATTGAGATAATCTCAACACAAAGCTAAATATGTTGTAAACAAGAATAAAGGGCATTATCAGCATACTCTTCCATTTTTCTCTTCTTTCTTTTCTTCCACAACAACTTTGAATACTTATATGCATTCCATTTCATAATAAGAATGAAATCAAATTGAAATATAAAATGCTTTAAACTCATCACAAGGCCACCACAAAATTTTAAAATTTCAAACTGATTTCAAGAATTTTCAGAAGCCAAACTAAATAAAACCTAAAACCCAACCTTTACACACACTAGATTATGTTCAGAAGAACCCAAAACAAGCCAATGGTAAAACTGTAAAAGCTCAAATCTTCCTTCTAGAAACAACCCTACTAATCATCTATTGAACTCAAATCCATCAAAGCCTCAATTTCTGAAATATGAGCAAGAAAAAGACAGAAAATCTCAATTTCCTCCATAACAATACATCCCACTGCTTCAACTCAAATAATAACAATAATAAAGAAAGCAAAATCTAACCTTTGTGAAAATACAGATTTCCTCGGCCATAGCAAACCCCAAAGATTGAAGAAAAAACAAAAGGGTCCTCCTCAACGGGATTAGATTTGCTCAGCTAGTCATCCACCATCTCCAAGAAGAAATTTTTATACTCTCTTGAAACAATGCAATGCATATACATATATATATATATATATATATGTATGTATCGAAAGAAGAGATTTCAAGGGTACTTGAATTGAACTGAAGCTCCTCGTTAAGAAGAAAGATAATAAAGACAAACAGCTGTTGGGCGCTCTTCCCGCTGCTACTATTTTCTCTTCTTCTTCTTCTTCTTCGTATTTTCTACTCTTTTATAGCAAGAAACGTAGAATCTTGCGCAAAGAGTGCGTGTGTATGTGACTGTGTGTGGGGGAATGGAAATTTCTTTATTTTGTTCGGTAAATTTGGGTATGAAATTGGAAAGGATTGAATTTAATTGTGATGCGATGTCAATAAAAAAATAGAAATATTAATAATAATATATTAAGTGGGATTTCAAAGCCTGCGGAAGGGTAAAGCTGACGCTCTTTGATGTTTTTTCAAATTTGGTTCTGACTTTTGTTTTAGTCCACAACGCGTTTAGGCTAAGATTTATTCAATTGGAATAAAATATATTGCGATTATTTTGTTGGGGGAAAGGAGAAGCTTTTTTGGTAAATTGGTTTTTTAATTATATTTTTTTTAGTTTTATAGTAGAGGTGTTCACGGGAGAACCGGTCCAAAACTGCCGGTTCCAATTCGGGAAAGTTGGAACCGGAACCGGCCCGCCACAGCCCACGGTTCCGGGTCGGAACCGGCCAGTATTGGACGGTTCCGGTTCCGGGTCGGAACCGCCGATTTAGGGCCAGAGCCGTCTAAATTTTTTTATTTTTTTTTTTTTTGAAAATATAAATTATATTGTCATTCAAACTCATAAATAATTAATGTAATGTAAATATATCTTCATTCATAATAATATGTGATCAATTACAAATGAAAATATATAATTATTCAAAAACGGTTCCACGGTTCCGAACCGGAACCGCCGGTTCATGTTCGAACCTTATTATTATTATCATTATTTTTGGCTTTTTTTTCATTCAATTTACCATTGTAATTGTCATTTTTGCTTTATATGGGATATAATTAATATGGATTAACACAAAATATAATTAAAAATTGAAAAAAAAAATTGTTGAAACCTCCGGTTCACGGTTGCTAGCCTTTGGAACCGGAACCGGCCCATCCCAAGCACGGTTCCGGGTCGAAACCGGCCCGATGACCGCGGTTCTAGGGCGAAAACTGTTGACAACGGTTCCGGTTCCGGGTCGGTTGAACACCACTATTTTATAGTTTACGATAAGGATCAAAATAGATACCTTTACCTACCTAATGAATTAGAAATCAATTTAAATACTTGATTTTTATATGATTTACGTGTATTATTATAATACAGAAAATATATAATCTTAAATATCTCCATCACGATAAGTGCTAGTTTGTTACGAAGTATGAGATAAAGTTTGATATGTTTGACTGAGATGTCTTATAAATATAAAGGATTAATATTTTGTTTGGTATGATGTATTAAATTCTCTGCAACACATAGTAATTATGTTAATTTATTGTTATAATTAGTTGCAGTATTATTTATACTACCTCATAGGTGGTATATATAACACAAAAATCAGTATTATTCATACGGGCCCGAACTTTATAAAGGATAGTATACTTCGCACCAAACAAGATATTAGAGTGTCATAGGTATATTATACACCCTAATCACCCCCACCAAACAAGCCTTTAAGTGTATTACATTGGATTTGAATTTGTTTTTAAGTGGAGAAAGTGACTCACCATAATAATTGTTGTTTGATTTAAAATAAGGAATGTGTTTGGGATATTATCTCAAAAAGAAAAATGATACACTCTTTGTTGTCATACGCAAAATGACATTTTGATACACTTATTGTGGACGGATTGAGTATTATTTAATATATAAAATGCATTATTATAGATGTGAAAATGCATAAGTTTCTAGTTTTTTAGGAGAAAAAATTCCTACTGGATTTCATCCCATTATAAAATACTAATAATTAGAAACATTCATGCATAATTGTCTTTTAAATTTGTTAATTTCTTACATATATTTTGATATTCATATATGATTTTTTAGTTATTAGGGTTATCGAATTTAAGCATACGATTGAGTAAACCTTGAAATTAACTGTAAGTAATAGAATATTACACTGAATAGTCCAAATTAGATACAAATTTTGAACAAAACCCTAGTCTCGGCTAATATAAATTAAAAGTTTCTAAATAGTCTGAGTTGCAAAATAATTACAGAAAAGGAAATAACAGAGCTTAAAACAATCTTAATTCTAGTAGCAAAATTTTTTTTTTACCTCAGTTTATTTACGCTTCATAGCGAATAATTATGTTTTTCATTTTTTTCTAATTGAAATATGTTGTTCTAGATTTATTAAGTTTTTTTTCCTAGATTTATTAAGTTATGAGGATGAAATTATCGTTTTTCACAATTATAAAATACAAGTTTTTTTAGAAAACAAAGCATAATTTTTATTTTCTGTAAATATTCAAACGACAATATTGTCCTACCTAAAAGGGTGATATGTTGGATACAAATGTAAACAGAGATATAGAAATAGCCTTTCCAAAAAAAAAAAAATCGAGAAAGAAATAGAGAAGAAAACATAATTTAATTTTATCTACGTGGCAGAAAAAAAAGATGCTTACTAGTGGTGGACTATATTCTCTGACTTCTTAACTTTTAGGATGCAACCAAACGACTATCACTTTTCGACAAAATTGTGCTTCAGAAAATTATAGAAAAATTAAAAAATATAATGTGCTTATGTTTTAGTATGTTGGAAAAGAATACTTTCTCATTAAAAATTCTGGCTTCTCAGTCATTTTGTATTTCCACTTTGAATTTAATATTTGAATTTTGTATGTTCTTTTAGCACACTAAAATTTTGTTTTAGTTACAAATCAATGTCAGATCACTTGTTTCTTTCTTTCTCCTCTTTTTTTTTTTTTTTTCTCCTCCTCCTCCTTTTCTTTTTTATTTTTATTGAGGAAAGATCACTGGTTTCTTTCAATTGCATGATTGCATTAAGTTGTTGGCGGATAGCAAATTAGTCATTAAGTTGTTTGAGTTTTTGGTAGATATTTGTTATAGTATATATATATATATATATTAGGCCAAATTGCCTGTAAAATACTCAACTTTCAATAAATTCTGGTTTTACACATCAGGTAAAGATTCTGCATGATAAATACCAAACTTTCAATTTCTTCTCATTTTGCAACCGGATAAACATGGATTTTCTCATCTATATGAGCTTAATTGAAGTCACTTTGTGGTAGGAAATCATGTTTAGAATGAGTTTTGTGCCTAAGTATTGTTATTTTGTGAAATATGATGCTCGTTCGTTGTTTGTCTAATTTTTCAGGAAAAATGGAGTAAAGTTTATGCAAATTGAGCATGATAGGATGAAAGTAGAGTTCGATAAGAGTTAGTAGGCGAAAACAGATCCAAAATCGGAGTTGAAACGAGGGAGAACGGGCCGAAACAAAATTACTGCGCGCGTGAACAGTGCCATGCGGCCAGCCATGCGGCCGCATGAACACCTCCCAGAAACAGGGCAGCCCAGCCATGCGGTCCCGCATGCGACCGCATGGCCCGGC
Organism: Agastache rugosa; assembly: GCA_031470985.1. Lineage (NCBI taxonomy): Eukaryota > Viridiplantae > Streptophyta > Magnoliopsida > Lamiales > Lamiaceae > Agastache > Agastache rugosa. The sequence goes on from CM062607.1 coordinate 17,757,653, forward strand.
GGATAACTTTCCTTTCTCGTTTTTATCTCATTTCTTGGCCTAATTCTAACCCTATTCGAATTGTACCTATAAATATCCCTTGTAATACATTGTTTTGAGGTGGTTCATTAGGGAGATACTTTAGATTTAATTTCATACACTTTTATGCTTGGGAGAATTGTTGAAGATTGAAGACGAGAAGAGAAGATTGGAAGCGTTCAAGACCAAGATTCATTTTAGGATTAATTTTTATGTTTTTCAATATTTTGATTGTGTTTATTATGACTATGAATAGCTAAATTCTTTTATCCTAGGCTTAGAAAGTAGGTGAATACCTAGATTCGATTTTGGTTTAATTAATCAATTGAGACCTTCTTTTGCTTTCTATATTCCTGTGCTTTCTCATGTTTGATTGATTGATCATCAATTGTGCATATTTGATGTGTTAATTCAATATTCGAAAGATGAGAATTGATGTTTGATCTAGAATATAGGACATACTCTTCAATATAGTCGAAAGATCTTGAGATTTGTGTGAGGGCAATAGATCTAAGAAACTTTTGGGAGTTGCATGTTTAGTTATTGGTTGGACACAACAATTCTTGCATGTAATCCACGGTCTAGGCGCTACGACAATAGGTCTAGGCTAATTTTGCGATCGTCCTAGTAAAAGTCGAGTCTGACAAACCAATTGATTGATTGAATTGAATTTGAATTTGAGTATTCACTGAAATCGAAACCTTGGGATATTCTCTCTCTATCTTTAGTCTAAAATATTTTTCTTTGCTTTTATTTTATTTTATTTTTATTTTTATTATCTGCATCATTAGTTTAATCAAATCTAAAAGTTCAAAAGTCTAAATAGTAGGATAATAGTTGAAAGTGGAACTTCCTAGAATAATCACAATCTCTGTGGAATACGACCTTGCTTCCATGTACACAATTGCACCCGTGCACTTGCGGTGTGAAAGAAAATAGCGAACAAGTTTTTGGCGCCGTTGCCGGGGATTGTTTTTAATTCTAGTGATATTACGATTAGATTGTTTGATACTAGTTTAGACATATTTTATTAGTTTACTAATTTTCGTATATTATTTTTGTTGTGATTGACATGTAGTGTATGCAAAGAAGATCACAAGGTTTGCCACTGGTATCTTATAATCCGGAGATTGAAGATACCTGTCGGCGTAACAACTCAAGAAGAAGGGCTAAAGAGAATAATATGGATGCACACGAGCCGACAACGGAGGAGACCATCAGGACTTTGCAAGAGCAATTACAACAACTCATGAATGCACAGAAGGAGAAAGTTGAAGACCCTATCAAGGGTGTGTTTCAACCGGTGGTGCAACAAAGAGGAATTTTCGGTCCAGGAGTTGATGCGACTTCATTCGAGCTTAAGCCTGCACTCATATCTATGGTGCAACATAATCAATTTGGAGGCCGACCAGCAGAGGATCCACATGCTCATCTCAATCAATTCTTGGAGATTTGCAATACCATCAAGATAAACCAAGTTCCACATGACATCATAAAGCTTCGCCTGTTCTCTTTCTCTTTGAGGGATGAAGTCAAACTGTGGTACCACTCTTTGGATGCGGATACAGTCTCTACATGGAACGATTTGGTGGATCTTTTCCTCTACAAGTTCTTCCCACCAAGCAAGATGATGAAGCTGAGATCGGAAATTCAACAATTCCGTCAAATGGAGGGAGAATCTTTTTATGAGGCTTGGGAGCGATTCAAGGGAATGTTTCGCAAGTGTCCAAATCATGGGATTTCAGCTAATGAAAAGGTGATGTTGTTCTATAATGGATGCTCCGTGACGATAAAGAATTTGTTAGATGCAGCCGGGCAAGGAGATATCTTGGATCGAGGACATGCTGCTGCAACAAATATTATTGAGAAGTTGGCGGCTAACAATCACCAATGGCCGGAGCCCAGGGATCCTCCAAGGAAAGTGGCTGTGATGACAAATGACGATCCTATTGCCAAGTTGACTGCTCAAATGTCAAATTTCATGACCAAGGTTGAAGGCATGCTAGCTCAGAGGATGGAGCCATCTTTTGAAGATCAGTCGAGGTTAGAAGATGTCAACTTTTTCAATCGAAAGGGGTATGAGAATTTCAAGCAACCCTATGGCTATCTTCCTGGCGGAGCATATGGTACAACTCAAATGTCTCAAGAATATTATCAGGGTAATCAGACTCATCCAAACCTTTCTTATACTAATCCTGATATGCTCTGCAACCTCCACCGGTGTTTTCTATCACCAATGAAGAGATCAATAAAGAGAAGAAATCAAAGGTGGAGGAATTGTTACTTCAATACATGTAGTCGAATGATGTCAGAAGTAAGGATATGGAGACTAGGTTGTCGATTATCGAGAAGCAAATTGGACACATTGCCACTACCTTGACGAATCAACATCAACAAGAGCAATTTCCAAGCAATACGGTGATCAATTCAAAGGAGCAATGCATGGCGATCATGCTTCGGAGTGGGACCTCGTATGAAGAGGGAGTGGGACCTCGTATGAAGAGCCAAAGAAGCCAAGCGAAGAAGTCAATCAAGCCAAGAATGAAAGCGCTAAGGTGCCTCAAGTGGTAGACGAAGAGAATCTAAGCCAAAATGAGGAGGAAATAAAAAATCCACCTCCTTATTGTCCCCCTATGTCATTCCCTCAGCGCCACAAAAAGGAGAGCATGAAGGAACAATTTGCTAAGTTCCTTGAGATATTCCGGAAGATCCACATCAACATCCCACTTGTGGAGGCACTGCAACAAATGCCTAATTATGCAAAATTCTTAAAAGATGTGATCTTGAAGAAGAAGAAGTTGAAGGAATTTGAAACGGTCTATCTCAATGAAGAATGTAGTGCAATTCTACAAAAGAAGTTGCCCGCCAAGAAGAAAGATCCCGGGAGCTTCCATATTCCATGTGTTATTGGAGGAAAGAACTTTGACAAGGTTTTGTGTGATTTGGGGACGAGCGTTAATTTGATGCCTTTGTCTTTATTCAACAAATTGGGAATTGGGACTCTCAAGCCTACCAACATTGTGCTTCAAATGGCGGATCACTCAGTTACTCATCCAAGGGGAATTATTGAAGATATTTTGGTGAAAGTGGGTGAGTTTATTTTTCCTTGTGATTTTGTGGTGTTAGACATGGATGAAGATACGAAGATTCCTTTGATTTTTGGACGCCCGTTTTTGGCAACTGGAAGAGCCTTAATTGATGTGGAAAAAGGGAAGCTTACCCTTCGAGTCAATGATGAGTTGCACACTTTTTCCATCTATCAATCTTCGAAGACCCATGAAGATGAAGGCTCCAATAGTTTTGAAGAATGCGAGATTTTGGATATGAACTCTCTCATGGATATGGATAATCATTACACCACAAAGGAGTCTTTGGCGATGTGTTCTTTCCACAAAGTCTATGGTCGGTCGTCGACGCATCAACCACCTTGATGAGGCTTAAGTCGCCAACTTCGTCTAGCTAAAGACGTTAAACTAAGCGCTAGTTGGGAGGCAACCCAACAAGGTTAGTTTTATTTTTCTGTTTTTGATATTTTTTTTAATTTTATTTAGTTTTCTTGTAGGTATAAAAAAAGAAGTAGAAGAGAGAGAACGGGGGAAGTATATGGTTCTTTGCTTTTCCTTTCCTTCATCTTGAATTCGGGGTGAGTCTTTTTAAATCAACCTCCTCTTCTACTTGCAAACTTATTCTTCCTAACCGTTGAATAAGTTTGGGGGGATGGAGAAGGGGGTTGATTCCATCTTTTATTTGTATTTTTTTTAATTTTTAGGTTGTTTTTTTTTTAGATTTAGTTGATGAAGTCTTGAGTTGCCTCAATTTTTGAAAGTTTTCAAATTGTTTTGAAAGATATAAACATGATTTTGGCGATTTGTGTGATTTGGCTTGTGATGAAATTGAGGATTTTGTTTTGAATTGAAAATTGATGATTGTGAGTATATCATGATAGGTTGAGCATGGATTGATAGATCGATCATTTTGGCCTCTTAAACTTGAAATAGCCTATGTGAGACTTGAGCCTAGACTATCAAATTTTTATAGTCTATTTCATTCTTGTGTGATTTATTGAGCTTGCATGTGGATCTCTAGAACTTGCCATGAATCTTTCTCAAGATTGTGTTAGTGTGCCTAGAGATAGGAGATGATTTAAGGCCATCCTTGTTAGCCAATTTTTCCCTATTTATTGTCCAAATTGTTAAATCTATCCTAGTTTGCCTCTTTGAGCTTTTGAGCCTTTTCTTTGATGAACCAAAGGTGAATTGAGTAGAACTTTGTTGGGAGTTGGTTGAGTTGAAAAGAATTTATGCAAGGAGAAAAATAAAAGTGCACTTTGAGTTGAATGTTTGATATTAGCCCTTATAAGCTCATAGAAAAAAAAGATGTTTGCTTGAAAAGAATAAGCAGAAAAAAAACAAATAAAAATTGGAGCATAAGAGGGTATTAGTTTTAAAAAACAAGAGTGGTGCAAAATAAGGTTGTGTTGAGATTTTGAGATTAAAAAAGGATTGGATGTAGTGAGATTTGAGAATGGTTATTGTGATGTTTGAGAAATGAATATGTTGAAAGGTTATAAGTCACTAAGCCTAAATTTTCCCTACCTTACCAAAGAGCCAACATTACAACCAAAAGAAAGCCCTTTTTTGATCCTTTCTCGAAGCATACATTTAAACGATGGTGAGGTAAGATAATTGGCAAGCTTATGGTAGGTTGCATGTATTGTCTTGATTTGAGCGTATACACCACTTAAGAGTTGAGAGTTTGCTTGAAAAAATTTCATGTCGTGAGGACTCGGAAGTTTATTGAGGCTAGAATGTTTGATTTATTGGTTTGAACTTAATCTTGATTGAATTCTTGCATGATTCGTATTTTGTTAAAAATTTCTGAATCCATTACTGTCACTGATTCGTCTCAATCCATGTTTATTTTTATTTCTCTTCTCTTCTTGTTGTTCGAGGACAAACAAACCCTTAAGTTTGGGGGATTGATAAACATGGATTTTCTCGTCTATATGAGCTTAATTGAAGTCACTTTGTGGTAGGAAATCATGTTTAGAATGAGTTATGTGCCTAAGTATTGTTATTTTGTGAAATATGATGCTCGTTCGTTGTTTGTCTAATTTTACAGGAACAATGGAGTAAATTTTATGCAAATTGAGCATGATAGGACGAAAGTAGAGTTCGATAGGAGTTCGTAGGCGAAAACGGATCCAAAATCGGAGTTGAAACGAGGGAGAACGGGCCGAAACAAAATTACTGCGCGCGTGAACAGTGTCATGCGGCCGCATGAACACCCCCCAGAAACAGGGCAGCCCAGCCATGCGGTCCCGCATGCGGTCCGGCATGCGACCGCATGGCCCGGCGGATTTTTTTTAATAACTTTCGTTTCTCGTTTTTATCTCCTTTCTTGGCCTAATTCCTAACCCTATTCGAATTGTACCTATAAATATCCATTGTAATACATTATTTTGAGGTGGTTCATTAGGGAGATACTTTAGATTTAATTTCATACACTTTTATGCTTGGGATAATTGTTGAAGATTGAAGACGAGAAGAGAAGATTGGAGGCGTTCAAGACCAAGATTCATTTTAGGATTAATTTTTATGTTTTTCAATATTTTGATTGTGTTTATTATGACTATGAGTAGCTAAATTCTTTTATCCTAGGGTTAGAAAGTAGGTGAATACCTAGATTCGATTTTGGTTTAATTAATCAATTGGGATCTTCTTTTGCTTTCTATATTCCTGTGATTTCTCATGTTTGATTGATTGATCACCAATTGTGCATATTTGATGTGTTAATTCAATATTCGAAAGATGAGAATTGTTGCTTGATCTAGAATATAGGACATACTCTTCAATATAGTCGAAAGATCTTGAGATTTGTGTGAGGGCAATAGATCTAAGAAATTTTTGGGAGTTGCATGTTTAGTTATTGGTTGGACACAATAATTCTTGCATGTAATCCACGGTCTAGGCGCTACGACAGTAGGTCTAGGCTAATTTTGCGATCGTCCTAGTAAAAGTCGAGTCTGACAAACCAATTGATTGATTGAATTGAATTTGAATTTGAGTATTCACTGAAATCGAAACCTTGGGATATTCTCTCTCTATCTTTAATCTAAAATATTTTTCTTTGCTTTTGTTTTATTTTATTTTTATTTTTATTATCTGCATCATTAGTTTAATCAAATCTAAAAGTTTAAAAGTCTAAATAGTAGGATAATAGTTGAAAGTGGTACTTCCTGAAATAATCACAATCTCTGTGGAATACGACCTTGCTTCCCTGTACACAATTGCACCCGTGCACTTGCGGTGTGAAAGAAAATAGCGAACACAACCTAAAAAGTGTTCCGGCGAAATATTAATTAGGAATTTGATTACATGGTAAAATAATATTTGTGTGCACCTACTTGACACCTTTTGGCAAAATAATGCACACGCGTGTCATTAAATGTTGTCGTTTTAATTATTAGATAAAAATTGAATGCAATTTTCTCTCTTTTCTTCCCTCTTCTGTTAGCCTGTAACCTAGCAGATGCAATTTAGGGTTAATGATTTCAAGTTTAGGGATATATATGAGTTAAAGTTTAGGGATAAAAACTTTTCCGACAGTCACATCAGCATCAAATTCGGGAAAAATCAACCCTGTTGCAAAATGAGAAGAAATTGAAAGTTTGGTATTTACCATGCAGAATCTTTAACTGGTGTGCAGAACCAAAATTTATTGAAAGTTGGGTATTATACAGGCCATTCAGCCTATATATTATGAGTTTTGGTTTTTTAGTCCTTTTGTTATTGTGAAAAAGTATATAATCTTGAAAAAAAAAAAAAACAACGGAAAATTAAATGGATTCCATGTAAGTATAGATATTTAGATGAAAATGTATTATTTCCCATGTTACTAGGAAATGACGTGATTTCACTTCAAACATGTGGTTAGGCTTTGGACTTTAAAGTAGGGGAAATAATAGTTATATGATATACTTAAAAAAATATAGTTTATGATATGACTTTTGGATTGTGTTGCAAAAATGTTATGATTTTTAAAATATGCGAGACTTTCTAAAATAAAAATTATAAATATTAGTCGGGTCAATATTTTCGAACTCAAAATTCTAATGTGGAAGGCTCGAATCTGACATAAATATTTGTTTTGATGCTTGGTTGCAAAAAAATAAAATAAAATAAAGGAAAGAAAAGTGATATGCATCCCCTTTCTCCCTCTATGCATATTGAGAAAATACATATATATTACTGTATTTTCCCTTTACAATGATATACATATTAATATGTTGGCAATTTCCTTCAATCCCCACCATAATGAGTATGTAATTGAAAGAAAAACAAAAAACAAAAACAAAAATACTGAATATGACTTTCGTGCTGGATTTATATTATAAAAGTTAAAGTTAGTTCTATAATTAGAAAAGAATGTGATGGGCATAGAGCATTTATGAGGAAAGGCATTGTGATTAAACTATTGGAATCTATGCTTTCAATTCACGACAACTTATTGTTTCATAATTATGTGGCTATCAAATATTTTTATATCTCAAGTCTCCACTATTTCGGTATTTCTTTGCAGTGCAATCTTCATCCTCATTTAATTGCATCCTCTCTTTTTGCACCTTCATGATGATTAATGATGATATATATATTTCTTTTCATTTTTCATATTTTTATACTCCCTCCGTTCAGCTCATTTTGTCTACTTACTATTAGACACAAAGATTAAAGATAAATTTAAAAAGATAGAAAGTGGATAAGTTCCACTCCTTTTAAAAGATTTTGAAGTGTAAATTCTTTCTTTATTGATAAGTATACAAATTGAGTGAAATGTCATTTAAGGGAATGTAGATAAAATGAGCGGAATGGATGGAGTACATGATAATGTAAATTTAAATAAACAGATTTTTTTTAATTTTAATTAGTAGAGATGCGTAATATCATACGTCATTTACGTTAAGATGGCATATCAAAATATTAATTAAGTGCGATCGATAGTTTTCTGACAACTTTGTCCAACAACATGGTTTTATTACACTTATTAAATGTTCATTTGACTACTTTGAGTAACTTTACATTGTGAGTTGTCAAGATCAAGGTTCGTACATATGCATAAACTAGGAGTGCATGTCCCGAAACGGTTTTTCGGGTGACCCGTATTCTATTCGTACCCGATCGGGTAAAGGATACCTTATACTTATAATTTTTTGGTACGGTCCGTACGGATATTAGTTTTTCAAAATTTTCGGATACCGGGTATATCCGTTAGGGTATCGGGTACCCGATCAATACTTGATCAACTTTTTTTTATTATTTATAGAAAAATAAATAAATAGTTTATAGTACTTTAGTTTCATTTTCAATTTTACATCACTGACTCTTGTGGTGTGAGCGAAGCAGCTCCTACACAGTTCCATTTCCATACTAAATAGTTGATACTTCCACCATTCCACAGTTCCATTTACATACTTGGTAGTTGATACATCCACCATTCCACGACTCCGCTCACTATCGCCTCCTCTGTCCACGACGACCAAAGTTGAAATGTTTGCTACTTTGCTTTGAATATTGAAATATTTGGAATTTTATACTTTATTAGTTGTTGAAGTTGAAGTGTTTGAACTATGTATTTGGTATTGATTTTTTGTTGTTTTTAATTGTTGATGCTTATTTGCGTCGTTGAAATTGTCGAAAAATTGAACTGAAAATAGGTGAAAAATTGAAAAAATGGAGCTGTCCTTTTTTTTAAACAGGTAGACTGGGTAACCGTTACCCGGATCGGATATACCTACGGGTACCCTTAAAAAATGGGTAGGTTATTCATGGGTACCCATTTATGCACCCCTATGCATAACTTGTTAAAATGTTCCATATTGATTTGAGGAAGTGGCATGAGTCATTTTATACTTGATATGACCTCCTAAGTCGTCAAGGCTGACACTCTGCCATGTCAAGGTTGCCATATAAGAAGCATATGTTGTAACTCCTTAAGTTTCCTAGTGGAGCAAAGATTCTATCTTTGCCAAGGTAGGAACCCTGACATATCACAACCCTACTTGTACAGTAGGTCGGTGCTACTGTTCATGGGGGCTTTCCAACGACAGGTAGGGTGTCTGTCTTTCTATAGAATTTTCCGACTTTATGTCCCATCAAAGCCACTTCTCGATTGGGGAGCTAGCTAATGAGATATTTGGCTATGAAATGACTTGGCAACCATTTACTTTGCACAAGTATCACAGAATTGCCAATGGTAAAGGTTACCAAGTTACCCTCAATATATTGTGTTATATATATATTGAGGATCAACACCTTCAAGAGGTAGTGAACATCATTTACAGTCTCCATTTCTTATTTCATAAGATATCGGAACTGACTTGATCATCGGAGAGTCGACGCAGGCTGAAATGCTCGGCGCTCTTTTGCAGGCTAGGAACAACATCAACCTTACCACGTGGAGAAGCTCTTCCCACCGTGATCCTTGTTTCTAGGTTTGTTTAAACCCTTCTGTGTGCGTATGGTTACTATTACGTAGTGACTATTCTTGGCACTATCAACTGGCACCGTCTGTGGGAAGCTGTAAGACCAAGGCGTGAGTTTCCACCTTAGGTTTCCCCCGCAAAATCGTTCTTTGCATGAACATAAATGCTTACATGATATTATTGTTTGTTGTTATTTTGATAAAACGTAACTAAGACCATGTGAGCCATGGATCTGGTTTCTAGATTTCTTTACTGTACTTAAATCGCACAAAAAAGCAGATCGTGCACGTAAGTCTTTGAAAGTGTGCATGCCTACGTGATATACTTGGTTATTGCTTGAATTAACTTGGTTAGTGTTCTAATATCTCTTTCTTCGAATGAGAAACGGGATAAAATGATTTAAAATATCCTGAGCGATGTTTCTAGATATGATGAACCCTCCGCCGCGAGATTTGAGTAGAGATTTCGACGAGAATACGACTCCCAACAGCACACTAATCCCATGAGGAACTCCTTCCGTTCCTGGGATCCAGGTTGACAACCTTGGCAGATTTGGAAATCTGCGAGAAGAGTTAGGCTTACCAACAGAGCAAGTACTTCCGAGTAGCGCTGTTGGCATGACTCCTAACCCCCCGTATGTACTCAGTATGCCGCCAGAGCGGATCAGAGAGTTACTTCAGAAGCTAGTAGATGACAGGGTTATTGGTGTGCACAACCCTGTCAATGAGCAACCTAGAGAGCCGAATTCTGCTATGGAGCAAGATGAAGGAAGTCAGTTCCGAATCCTTGCCCCTTTCCTCGAGGGGAGGGTTCTGCAGGTAGCAAGAAGGCCAAGGCTACCTCAGATTCCTGAAGAAGAGTCCTCGAGGAGGATTGATAGAGATTGGAATCCGCGGGTGGAATACGATGAGGAATCAGGAGCTTATAAAACTTACTCATCTACCCCTACGATTCAAGAATCAGAAATGTCATCCCTCAGAAGGGAAGTGAAATAGCTACGCCAGAAGTACATTAGGGACCAAGATAGTGAAGCCCTAGTGTGTCGAGATGGAGGATCATATTTTGTAAGGTCCATCCTGGAGGATCCCTTAAAGCCAGTCTTCCGGGCTATCAGCCTTGTTTATGATGGTCGAGAGGATCCCATGGTACACTTGATGAGTGTTGAGAATTGGGTCACGCTGTACCAGTACACAGATGGTGTAAGATGCAGGGTTTTCCTAACAACCTGAACAAGTCAGCCCAACAATGGTTCAACCAGCTCCTATCTGGTTGCATTCATAACTTAGGGGAGTTCAGCCTCATGTTCCAACTCCAGTTCACTAGTGCCCGAAGGTATTTGGGGAGTTCAGTACACTTGGCAAATTTCAACAAGGCGAAAATGAAAGCTTGCGCGAGTATATTGGTAGATTCAATAATGCAGCCCTGGAAGTGTTGTCCGCTGGCTCGGATGTAAAATTGATCTCATTAATTCGAGGACTTCGAGATGGAGATTTCTTCAAGTCAGTAGTCAAAAGGAAGCCTATCACCTTTGAAGGTTTTCTTGAGAGAGCTGACAGGTATGTTAACTTGGAGCACAACATCTGCGAAAGATGGAAGAGGAGTGGGGATTCTGATCCTACTTTCTGAAGGCAAGGAGCTCCATTTTTTTATCAAATTGAGGTTCAAGGCATCGAATAATGAGGCAGAGTGTGAGGTCTTGGTTAAGAGCCTTCAAATTTTGGAAGGCTTTTTGCAGAAAAGGTCTTGGTACACTCGGATTCTCAGCTGGTGGTTCAGCAAACGCAGGGCTCTTGTGATGCCAAGGAGGGGCGAATGGCTTCTTATGTGAAGAAGTTAGCCCTCTTGAAAGAGAAATTCGCAGACTTCGCGATAGTACAAATACCTAGAGAAGGTAATGTCAAGGCTGATCGTTTGGCAAGGTTAGCTAGCTCAGCTGATCCTGTTCAGACATGCAAGGTTACTTATATGAAGGCTGAGAGTGAGAAGGCTTCATGGGATATCGCAACACTGGAATATCCGAAATCTGAAGAAGTACTATGTGAATAGAGTTGCAGAATGGCAGAGGTCTCATTCCTGCCGAATGGACAGATGTATCATGCATGTCCTGCACAGATGATACATTCCTGTGAGTACGTATGTTTTGGGTAAGAAACAAAATGATGTAGTTTTTGTATAAACATTGAGCATCTTTTGTCACTTTCCGGAAAATGTCAGGCTGGTATTGGCCTACCTTCTTTCAAACTGAAGTTTAAGAGGGTAAAATGAAAGGTTGATGTAACCTTCCTTGACTTGACACTACAAAAAATCACCATAATAACGACGGAATTAGCGACCAAAAAAGATCCGTCGTCCCTCGACGACGGACACACGATGGAAAAAAGATACCAGCTATGACGATGGAATTAACGATGAATTGGCGACGGAAAATTGCGGGAGGAACTCGCGCCATAATTGACGACGAAATTAACGACGTAATTTCCGTCGTTAATATCGATTACGGAATTATTCCGTCGTTAAGCCGATTTTTTTTTAAATAAATAATGATGGAACATGTCCGTCGTTAAACTTCCGGCGCCGACGTCTACAGTCCGTCGTTGACGTGATTTTTTTTTAATTTGCTGAATATTGGCGACGGAACATGTTCCGTCGTTAATTTTTTATTAAATTAATTTTTTTTAATTCCCGACGGATATATTCCGTCGTTAATCCGATTTCCCGACGGATTAATTCCATCGTTAATATCCCGGTGACGTAATGCCGACGGACGCGTCCGTCGCCGGTGGTAATATACCAATCGCGCGCCGTCTCCCTTCCATTGCCCTAATTTCACTTCTTCCCCTCACCTCCTCCTCCCCCGCGCCGCTTCCTCCCCATGCGTCGCCTCCTCCCCCGCGCCGCCTTCTCTTTTCTTTCACCGCGCTGCCCCCGCTGCCCCCGCTGCCGTCTCCCGTCCTACATCGCCGGGCGTCTCTCTCCGTTCTCTCTCACGGTAATTCGCCGCCCTCTCTCCAATCTCTCTCTCTCACACAATGTGTCTCTCTCTCTCTCACATTCTCTCTCTGTCTCACAATGGAGTCGCCGCGCAGCTGCCGTTGCCGTCGCCGCGCTTCTGCTGTCGCCGCGCCGTTGCCGTCACCGCGTTGCTGCTGTCGCTGCTGCCGTCGCCGTCGCCTTAGGTCAGCACCCCAAACTCTCTCTTTCTCTCGATCTCTCTCTCTCTCTCTCTTTATATCTCTCTGTAACTCCCCCTCTCTCGCAGTCCCCCCGTCGTGCCGACGGCAGCTCTGCCCTCCGTCCCCGCCCTCTGTCCCCGGCAGCTCAGCCCTCTGTCCCGGGCAGCTCAGCCCTCTGTCCCGGGCAGCTCAGTCCTCCGTCCCCGGCAGCTCAGCTCTCCGTCCCCGGCAGCTCTGCTCTCAGCCTGCAGCTCCTAAGGTATTGTTCTTATTTTCTTTTACCCAAAACTATCAGTTTCCGTTTGTTGAATATGTACGTTTGTTGAATATGTACGTGTATTGTGCAATTCAAAGACTTTGAGTTTATTGCTATATTAGCTGTGCTCGATCTGTTTCTTTTGGGAGATTTGATTATATTAACCGATTTTGTAAATTCAACACTATGTCCCTATTATATATTTAATTTAAGGGTAATAATAATAATAATAATAATAATAATAATAATAATAATAATAATAATAATAATAGCATGACTACATATGTATAAGTGTTGTTGTATATACGAAAATCATGTTGTATTCTTAGAAATTAATTTGTTTTTGGTTATTTGTGAATGAATATATATGCATTATATGTGTGATACTTATTGGGATAGATGTAATAATTTCTTAAGGATCTTCTCCCTTTGGGATAGAAATTATTTACGTCTTAAAGATCGTCTCCCAAATAGCTAATGGTTATAGTGGTGAGTTAGAGAACTTGGTATAGTATCTGGATAATAGTTATTATGTTGCTGAATTATTTAATTTTATTATTGTTAGTGGATAAGAGAATGAGTGGAAATCATCGTGAATGGATGTATAAGCGTTATCAGAATGGTCTTATATCCCAAGATTTCTTGGATGGACTCGAAAGTTTCATCAAGTTTGCCCTTGATCGACCCGAGTTCTTAGATGGAGAAAAAATTAAATGCCCTTGTAGTAAATGTAAGAATCAACAATACCACAACCAATATACTGTTCGTCTACATCTTGCAAAGTCGGGTTTTGTACCAAACTATAACAATTGGATATATCAAGGAGAAAGGCGGGCAGTGGAGGTTAACTATGAACAAAATTTCGATCAAGGATATGGGTCAAATGCATATCATGAGATGATAAGGGATGTAGGTGCTTCACAGTTTAGGATGAACCTAGAGGAGCCTCCAAATCCAGCATCACAATATTTTTACGATATGTTGGATGCTGCAGATAAAGAGTTGTGGCCTGGTTGCAAGAACCATTCACAATTATCTGTTGTGTCTCGTCTTATGAGTTGGAAATCAGAAAACACTATCACAGAAAAAGCTTTTGATCAAATCACTGAATTAATGAAGGAAATGACTCCAGAAGACAATTTGGTAACCGATAACTTCTACACTACGAAGAAGTTGTTGCGTGGTATGGGGTTACCAGTTGAGAAGATTGATTCTTGCACTAATCATTGCATGATATATTGGGCTGCTGACAGTGGATTGACTCACTGTAAGTCTTGTGGGCATCCTCGATATAAGAATCAAGGTAGTGCATCAAGAAGTCGTGGGAAGAAGCAAGTTGCATTTAAGAAGATGTATTATTTTCCTCTAATACCTAGACTACAGAGGTTGTATGCGTCGAATGCTACTGCTGAACACATGCGTTGGCATGCATCATCAGTTGATGATGGAGTTATGCGTCACCCTGCAGATTCACCGGCATGGAAGCATTTCAATGATAAATTTCCAGCCTTTGCATCAGAAATTCGTAATGTAAGACTGGGTCTTTTCTACAGACGGTTTCCAGCCATTCGGCCAATCAGGACAACAATACTCTTTGTGGCCAGTTGTAATAACACCATACAATCTTCCTCCTTGGATGTGCATGAAGGAACAGTACTTGTTTCTAACCGTCTTAGTTCCGGAGCCACGCAATCCAAAGATGAAGATTGACCGTTGATATCAGATTTGTTAAACTTGTGGGAAGAAGGTGTGCCTACATATGATATTTCTTTGAGGCAAAACTTTCAAATGCATGCAGCTTTGTTATGGACAATCAGTGACTTCCCGGCATACGCTATGTTGTCAGGCTGGAGTACTGCAGGAAGACTAGCATGCCCTCATTGCATGGAGCATACCGAGGCATTCACTCTACCGTGCAGTAGAAAACAATCGTGGTTTGATAACCATCGTAAGTTTTTACCACATGATCATTCATTCCGCCGAAACAAAAAAACATTCACAAAGAATAAGCAGATCCATAGGTGGGCACCTGAAATGAAGTCGGGGGAGAAACTTCTGAATGAAATAGAAGACTTGGGTTTGAAAAAAGTAACTGAAATTGAGGCGAAAGTATCAACAAGTAGACCTTCAAAGCGGTCTACCCAATCTGATTCTGAATGGAAAAAGAGGAGTATCTTCTGGGATTTGCCCTACTGGAGCACTTTGCTGATTCGGCATAATTTAGATGTCATGCACGTAGAGAAGAATGTGTTTGACAACATCTTCAACACCGTGCTGAATGTTAAGGGAAAGAAAAAAGATACCCCCAATTCAAGAGAAGAACTTATTCAAATTTGCAATAGACCAGAACTGCAACGTGACGAGAGAACGGGAAAATATCCAAAGTCCTGTTACATGCTTGACAATGCACAACATGCTGTCTTGTGTACGTGGTTATCGAGTCTTAAATTTCCTGATGGATACTGCTCAAACATGAAATATTCTGTTAATATGGAGAAACTTAAAATGTTTGGGATGAAAAGTTATGATTGCCATGTATTGATGCAAAGAATTTTACCGATTGCATTTCGTGAACTTCTCCCGGACAATGTGTGGAAGGCAATCACAGAATTGAGTTTGTACTTCAAGGAACTGACTTCTGCCAGCTTTAAATCTGATGATATGTGTCGCTTGCATGAAAATATTCCAATCATTTTATGTAAGCTTGAACGCATATTTCCTCCAAGTTTTTTCGACTCAATGGAGCATCTACCAGTGCATTTGGCAAACAAAGCTCGGCTGACGGGGCCCGTTCAGTATCGATGGATGTACCCGTTTGAAAGGTACTTGGGTAAGCTGAAAAAAAATGTAAAGAATAAAGCTAGAGTTGAAGGATCAATATGTAATGCCTATTTAGTCGAGGAAGCATCATTGTTCTGCTCCTATTACTTTGAGGATCATGTTATTACGAGGCACAATGTTGTGCCACGTAATTATGACGGAGGCTCTGATCCTGCAGACGAAATTGATCCGGATAATATATCGGTATTCTTACTTCCTGGAAGGACTCTTGGAAAGTTCTCGGAGAGATATCTCTATGAGAAGGAATACAATGCCGCTCGTCAATATGTTCTGCTCAATTGCAATGAAGTTACAGATGCTTATTTGAAGTACGTATTTAATATTTTAATTGTTTTTATTACTTTAAGTTTTTTTCAATCACGAAGTAACACTAGAACTTCTATTCTTGTAAGTGTGTTTATTGACCAACTAAAAGTATCAAATCCATCAATTTCAAGCATTGAGATTGATAGTAAGCTCGACAAAGAATTTGCCATTTGGTTTGAAGCATATGTAAGTGCTCTAGAATTTAATTAGTCTGAACATATACTAGAATTTCTTTTCTAGCGCTCTAATTACTTGAAGTGTTTTATTGATTTCATAGGTTAAAGATCCAATGAATCATATTGTGAATAAGTTCTTAATTTCTCTAGCAAAAGGACCACTGCGCCGCGTAAAGAGTTATCATGGTTATTATGTCAATGGTTACAAATTTTACACGACTAATCATGAGACTCGAAGAACCACTATGAACAGTGGAGTATGTATTAAAGGTTCCAATTATAGTACAAATGATGCAGATTTCTACGGTAGTCTTTTAGAAGTTGTGCAGTTGGAGTATACTGGGCTACCTATTAAAAGGACCGCATTGTTTAAATGTGAGTGGTTTGATCCATCACCATTAGGAACAATGGTGCATAAGGACTTCAACTTGGTTTCTGTAAATCATAAGCATCGGTATAATAAATACGAACCTTTTGTCCTAGCAAATCAAGCAGTGCAAGTATACTATTGTCCATATCCTAGTTTGAAACAGTCGAAGAAAGATTGGTGGGAAGCTTGTAGAATTAAAGCTAGATCAACTATAGATGTGCCATCTAACTCAATAGTATCCCTGCCATTTCAAGAGGATGAGTTTGAACATTCCACCATTCCAATTTTGGACGAAGACCCGCGTACAGTTCATCCAGATGGTGAGCAGATTGAACTAATAGATGATGAAGATTCAGATGAAGAAATCATTATGTCGGATGATGAAGTTAATAATTCTAGTGAGAATGATGAAGACGATTATGATTCAGACGAATAGCATCGAGGTTTAATAATATCATGCACATTGTGTGAATGCGTTAAATAAGCATCGAGTTTTTATTTGTTTTACTTTTTATGATATATTTATTTATATGGATTTAACAATTCTGTGAATTTACTTGCAGATGTCGTCTGCAGGACACGGTCACGGACGTGGTAAGGGTAGCCTCGGTTCAGTTGGCGAGGCTAGAGGTAGTACAGGAGGAGGTTCTAGTCGGGGTCGAGCCCAGGGACGTGGTAGGAGCACAGCTTCACCCGAGGTAGCACAGACTTCCACAGGTGGACGGAGACGTGGCTTGGGAGCTGGGACAACTTCTGGGACTCCACCTGAGCAGCAGGTTTTCTTCACTACTGGTACGGCTGATGCGTCATCAGCCGCAGGCTCTCCTAGCACTGCATGTGGTGGTAATGGCAGGCAACGACTTTACTTGGTGGAAAAGAAGGGGATTAAGTATATTCATTTTATATGATTATGTTATTTTACTTGAAATATTTGCTGGTTTATTTAATTAACATCATAATTATGTTAACGTGTGGCGGGTATTTTGAACCACAATTTCTTAGTGCCTCAACGATTTCAGCTACATTCAGAAGTTCTATGCACAAAGTTGGATTCAGTTGGAAGCTAGTGCCCGATGAGAAGAAGTTGGAGTACTTTGAAGAATTCAAGGTAATCTTATAAAATTATTACACTTTTTAGATATGAGATAATTGTTTGCTTATTTAAAGTATATTTATGTTTGTTTAGAAAGTGTTCTATTGGGAACCTATTGAGGAAGAGCCAATTAAAGAATTGTGGAGGAAGAGAGCAGCAATTAGGTACAAGAACTTGATCAGTGACTTCAAGGCCGATTATTTAGCTCAAGGAAATAAGCATGCATACATTCCTGATTCAGACTGGGAGGGGTGGATAGCTTATTGGGAACGGGATGATGTCAAAGAGAAAGTCCGTAAAGCAAAGATGTGCAGATTGTCGGAGCCTGATGAGCCAGGAACCGGTATTGCTACACACTTTGGAGGGTCGAGGAGTGCGCACGAGTATGTTGAATTGCAAGTAAGTATTTTTTTTCAAATTATAGTTATATTGTATTAGTTATTTGACTTTTGTATTATTAATATTTCCCATTGTATTGCATGAACAGGCCAAGGAAAAGAATATGTCGGATGAATAAGTTGACTGGGAAGTTTTTTTGAGAATTCATTGTAAGAATGGAGACTATACATCAGCACGGGCAAAACGAATTGCTGTAAGTTTTTAAATATTTTTAAAGTACTTTACACCTTAATTGTTGATTTTATTTTATGTTTATTAATAATTGACATGTATTTGGCTATAGGAGAGGGTGTACCAGATTGCACACGAAATGAGTGAGCTACAAGATTTTACTGAAGAGCAAGAGATCGATATGAACGCAATATACATCGAGGTGGCCAAGGAAAACAGCAGCAAGGGGAGAATGCTAGGTTTAGGAGATCGAGCATCAATGTACACAAGTTGTGGATCTCACTCCTCTGGTGGCTCAGTAGTGTCATCAGGCGTTGACACGGAGGCTATGACACAACAATTGTCCTCGTTACAGACTGAGCTGTAGGAAGAGAGGAGCGAGGGTGTCCGAATAATGGAGCAGATGCAAGCTGAGCGTGAAGAACGGATACAGTTGGAGGAGCGAATGCAGAGACAGGCTGCTGAGCAGGCTGCTGAGTCAGCTAGGATGAAGGAACAGCTCGACATGATTATGCAGCAGTTCATGAGATCAGGACACCCACCATCTTGACTGTTGTTTTTATTACTGTAGTTTTTATTTGAAAACTAAATATTAGATACTTTGTTGTGTTGGATGATTCAAACATTAGTCATTATATATGAAATAATTTCGTTATTTCATTGCGTATTTGTATTGAAAAAAATATATGTGTTCTTGATTGGGTCTGATTTGAACAGGTGGTTGGAAATAAAATAAAAGAAATTATTGGCCGAAAAAAAAATTCCCGACGGAAATTAATAGTACGAACAAACTCAAAATCGCCGACGGATTTTATTCTGTCGTCGATTAACGAGGGACGTTTCCGTCGCCATTCCGTTGTTAAAGCCTTTATAATCACCGACGGATCTTATTCCATCGTCGAGTAACGACGAATTGTTCCGTCGCCGGTCCGTCATTAATGCCCTCAAATTGCCGACGGAATGTAGTCCGTCGTCAGTTAACGACGGACTGGTCCGTCGCCGATACGGCTCCAGGACGACGAAATGGTGACCATTTTCTACGACGGAATTTTCCGTCTTTAGTCCGTCGTCGAATCTCCTGACGGAATGAGTTCCGTTGTTAATTTCACCGGCGACCAAGAAATCGACGTCGAATTTGATCCGTCGCCGATCCGTCGGGAGAGTAAATCGGCGACGGAAATTATGGCGACGGTGACAGAAATTTCCGTCGTTAAATTGGTATTTTTTTGTAGTGTGAAAACATCTCCTGAAGCGAGATATGTCAAGGTAAAATATATGACAAAATTCTCTGAAAGGGAGCTGTGAGTTATATTGATCAAATAACTCTTCCTGAGAATTTAAAGGCTGGAAAGGGCCAACCTTACTTGATTATAAGTGATAAAAGGTGAAAACGCCAGGCTGGTATGGGCCTACCTTCTTTCAAACCGAAGTTTAAGAAGGTAAAATGAAAGGTTGATGTAACCTTCTTTGACTTGAAAACATCTCCTGAAGCGAGATATGTCAAGGTAAAATATATGACTAAATTCTCTGAAAGGGATCTGTGTGTTATATCGATCAAATAACTCTTCCTGAGAATTTAAAGGCTGGAAATGGCCAACCTTACTTGATTATAAGTTATAAAGGTGAAAACGACATACCTTCTTTCAAACTGAAGTTTAAGAGGGTAAAATGAATGGTTGATGTAACCTTCCTTGACTTGAAAATATCTCCTGAAGCGAGATATGTCAAGGTAAAATATATGACTAAATTCTCTGAAAGGGAGCTGTAAGTTATATCGATCAAATAACTCTTCCTGAGAATTTAAAGGTTGGAGAGGGCCAACCTTACTTGATTATAAGTAATAAAAGGTGGAAAATGAGATGGTGTCTTGTCAAATCAGTTATAGAGGGGAAGCCAAAGAGTTAGAAAAGATAACTTCTCCCATACATGTTCGAGCTTATCCCCTAAATAACTGTCAGAGCAACCTTGTATTTTATTGTTGCTGAAATTTTCCTCCCTCACCCGGTTGACTTGGTAAGCTTGTCTTTTTCAGACTTGAGGGGAGAGTAGTTGATATGACCTTCTGAGTCGTCAAGGCTGACACTCTAACCATGTCAAGGTTGCCATATGAGAAGCATATGTTGTAACTCATTAAGTTTCCTAGTGGAGCAAAGATTCTATCTTTGTCAATGCAGGAACCCTGACATATCACAACCCTACTTGTACAGTAGGTCGGTGCTACTGTTCCTGGGGGCTTCCCAACTACAGGAAGGGTGTCTGCCTTTCTGTAGAATCTTCCGACTTTATGTCCCATCAAAGCCTCTTCTCGATTGGGGAGCTAGCTAATGAGATATTTGGCTATGAAATGACTTGGCAGCCCTTTACTTTGCATAAGTATCACATAATTGCCAATGGTAAAGGTTACCAAGTTACCCTCAATATATTGTGTTATATATATATTGAGGATCATCACCTTCAAGAGGTACGTGACATCATTTACAGTCTCCATTTCTTGTTTCATAAGATATCGGAACTGACTTGATCATCGGAGAGTCAACGCAGGCTGAAACGCCCGGCGCTCTTTTGCAGGCTAGGAACAACAACAACCTTACCACGTGGAGAAGCTCTTCCCACCATGTTCCTTGTTTCTAGGTTTGTTTAAACCCTTCTGTGTGCGTATGGTTACTATTATGTAGTGACTATTCTTGGCACTATCAATACTTATAAAGTTTTCTCTTTTCTTACTAGCTGGTTTTGTGAGGAGAATTAGGTTTAATATTTAATTCTAACATAGTATCATAGCTTATTGTTTTTCCACCTTGATTACTTTGATTTCTTCGTTCGAAATGTTCTTTCTTTATCAACGGTTCTATTTTGATTTTTTCACTTATGTAAACATATTTCTGTCTCCAAGGTTTTATTGATTTCTCTCATTGTTTTTTTAGGGGTTATTGCCTGTAAATACACAACCTATTTTGAAATTCTGGTATTGCACGTGACTTTTTTTTATTTCCTCATATACATGAATTTTCCTCTTTTTCTAATTTTCTGCCGGCCATCAGATTCCCCCAAATTGAATCCTACGTGGATGCCGAAATTTACAAAACGACGTCGTTTTATATAAATATAAAACAAAAATAAATAATAAATGACACATATATGCCAACTCAACATATTTCAATAAAAAAAAATAAAAATAACTTTTTCTCTCATCTCCCCCATGTCTCTTTCCCCTCTTTCCTCTGTTTCTCTCCATGACTCCCACATCTTCTCACCGTCGTCGCCGCCACCGCCACCACCACCATCTCCGACCACCACCACCACACACAGCTCTCCATCTCTCTCTCTCGTTCCTATCGACGACCACCACAACACCTCCTCTCATCCCACTTCTCTCTCACTCGCCCCCTCCTCACCCCCGACCGCCACCACCATCTCCTTCCGCCATCACCACTATCACACAACTCTCCATCCCTTTCTCCCTCTCTTTCGTTCCTATCGACGACCACCACAACACCGCCTCTCTTCCCACCCCTCTCTCACTCGCCCTCCCCTCACTTGAAATGTTGTGGCACCACCACGGGCGCCGCAGTCTGCATCTTCCACCTCCACCTCCAGCCCTGACTGTTGTTGCCGTTGCAGATCCGACCATTTTCCCTTGGTCCGTGCCCTTTTCCCGTCCACTGCAACCACCAGCACCCGCTGCCAAATAGCCACCGCCTCCATGGTAGTTTTCTCAGTGCCATAAATTTTCGACCAAGCACCCAGAATCCCATATTACAATCTTGGTTTACAATTCAATTTTGTTCAAACTGTGTTCATTTAAATTGAATCATCCGAGTATTGTTGAGTGGTCAAGAGAAAAATAGAAACAGATCGAGAGGGGGTAAAGAGGTGGTGCCGCCGCCGCCGTTGAACCAGAGGGGTGGTGGTGGCTGTCGAAGAAGATGGATGAGATAGAGAAGAAGGGTGGGAGAGACAGAGAAAAGAGAGAGGGGGAGGAGAGAGAGAGAGTTATTTTAATTTTTTTTTATTGAAATATATTGAGTTGGCACCTATGTGTCATTTTTTATTTTTTGTATTTTAATATTATACAAAACTACGTCGTTTTGTAAATTCCAGTGTCCATGGTGGCGATTCGGGCGTCCACGTAGGATTCAATTTGGGGGAATTTGATGGCCGGCAGAAAATTAGAAAAAAAAAATTCATGTATATTGAGGAAATAAAAAAAAGTCATGTGCAATACCAGAATTTCAAAATAGGTTGTGTATTTACAGGCAATAACCCTTTTTTTTAATTCACAATTCTTAATCTTCTCCAAATTTTTTCTTCCTTGACATTGTTTCTATTTACTCCCTCCGTCCACAAAAAAATTGTCACATTGTGATTGGCATGGATTTTAATAAAAATTGGTGGAAAGTTGTGTGAGTGGAGAAAAAGTCTCACATTAAAATTGGTAAGAAAAAGTCTTGGGCCCAACAATGGCATTTTTTGTAAAATAATGGAGTATGAGGTGTAGGGTCTACTACTAAAAATAGATGTGACAATTTTTTTGTGGACGGATCGAAAAGAAAATTGTGGCAAATTTTTCGTAGACGAAAGAAGTATTTTTTTTCTCTGCATTTTATCATTTTCTGTTTTCAGATCTCTCTATCTCTATTTTTTCCTCACCGATTCTTCTCTCTCAATTGTTTTCTACTCCCTCCGTCCCCCAAAAGTATGGTGCTTATTTGATTATATATGAAATATAAAATATTAGTTGAACCATACTAATTTAGGACGGAAGGAGTATCATTTACTCTCCAATTGAATCGATTGTTGTCTTCTTTCTCTGATTAATCGGCATTTTTCTCTCTTCTGCTATTTCTCAATGATTGTTTGCAGATTTCTTCTCTCTCAATGTTACTACACAATGTTGTCGATTTATCTCATTTTCTTATCGATTTTCAGTTTCTCTTCTCTTTTCGATTTTCACCGATAAATTCTCTGATGATTCAACCTAAAATTGGTTGGTTATCCTCTTTTGTTTGGTCTAAGGTCATAAAAACTAGACTTTCTCTTCTCATTCACCAGTAAAATCGGTTGATTCTTAATGCAAATATCTGCATATATAATCTCTTCTTTCTTTATTAATCACCGATTAAAGCGGTTGATTTTCTCGCCATAGTGCATTCTTCAATTTGTTTGTTTAAGATCGATGTTGATCTTAGCTTCTTCTTTTCTAAACTTTGCGGCAAATTTCGTTGTTCAAGTCTGTCTTTCTCTTCTCTTTTGATGTTTGTTGTTGGAATGAATTGAATTAGTATTTCTATTTTTGTTTTCTTTTTTTTGGTTGTTGATAGAGTTTAGTTTTGGTTATGATAAGAAATATGTTGCTAAAAATCCTTATGATGATGGTTATCTTGAAAGTTAGTTAGGACCATCTAGACTCAGATGAATCAGAACACGCAGCTAAAAGTATCCTAGCTGAGCCTAAGAATGATATATCATCTTTAAAGTCCAGCCAGATCTGAGGAGTATCATACCATTGAATAGTCATGACCGATCTCCGAGTTAGTCAACAAACTATGAAGTGAAGAGTTGAACCTAAGGATAAACGACTAAGTCTTGAAGTTCAATATGTGAATCATAAGGATGATCAGTCTAAGCTGATCAAACTCGAAATCACAAAGTGAAGAGCGTCAGCAAAGCTGAGTTGGGAAGGTAAAGTTGCGGAGCTGATACTCAGTGATTGAAGATCTTGGAAGACTTGTATTAAAAAAATTCGAAACAGATAATAGGACATTCAAAAGTGTACAATTAGATATATAATAGGACACTTCAAAGTGTCTTAACAAGTTGCGTAATAAAATAATATTAAGTTAGGCGCGTATATTACGCGCACCGCATTAAAAAAAAATAATGTCAGGCGCGTGGACGCGCCTTGAGGAGCACATGTATCATACGCGCCTGACTTAAAAGGTCAAAAATCGACGTGTGTCGTGCACTCGCCCTTGCACGTGGGCTCGATCGTACGTCATGCGATTGGTTGCATACAAGTTATTGTGTTTTGTTTTTGTTATGTGAAGTAGCCACTATCTACTGTTACATCTTTAAGTAAGATAAAAAAATCAATCCGATTTCAGTAAAAAAAATATTGTCACAATAATTGATATGAATTGTCTTAAATATTTGTTAAACCATTAATTTTACATATTTAATCTTGAAAAATTGTATCTTGGATATTATACTAGGTATAATAAGAAGAGTGAAATATTATAATAGTCACTTAAATTAATAAAAACAAAATAATATCCACTAAGTTAATATTATATAAATAGTGATCACTTTTACAAAAATACTTTAGATAATTTATTATTTTTTTTTTACCTTTCGACTTAATAGTCAAAATTGACTACAATTCACTCACATACAGTATTCACACCTCCTCCGCTGCCACATTCGCGCCACTACCGACACCTTCGCATCTAGGCCCTTTTCATGTCTCAGCGCCACCGTTGCACTTTCTTCACCATACACGTCGCTCTCGTCTCCATTGCTTCATCATTGCGTCTCCGTCTCCACCGCTCTACCATCGCGACTCAAATCTTGTCACCCTACAATCGCCATCGACAATGTCGAATAACTCAAATAGAAGTGATTCACAAGAATCGGAATCCGACGACGATGATTATGGCGACCATTCGCACCACTCACGTCAAGTATGCAAGTGAGTGAGGCGGCACGATAGATGCGAGTGGCATGAACGGGCCCCCTTTCGCACCATTCGCTCCATGCTTGGCACGGTCATGTGTGACACAAGGGTAGCGAACGGGACCATGTGCCCCATTCGCTTCGCTCGCGTCACTCATGTGAGTGGGGCGAATGGTCCCGTTTGCTCCACTCACATCACTCATGATCGTGCCCAACATGGCGCAAGTTGTGCAAACGGACCCGCTCCACTAGCATCAATCGTGCCACACATGGACGAGGCATAGCATGGCACGAGTGGGGCGAGCAAGGGCCGTTCAGTATGACGGAGAATCATGATGATGAAGAATCACAAGCACGAAGTATGATGATGAAGATAGTCACTGGAATGCCTCCAACATGCCACCACCGTAAATGCCTCGCCAGAAAATATTTTTGGATGAGAGAGAAAGACTTTGTTTATTAGATTAGAGAGAGAGTTTGTTTATTTGTTATTTAATTTTATAATTAAAATTAAATACGAAAATAAATGTAAAATGGCCAAAAGAACTGGAACCGCCGAAAACGAACCGAAACCGAACCAAAATCGATGGTTCCGGAACCAAAACCGAACCATTGGTTTCGGTTCGAAATCGAGAACCTCATCGACCGCGGTACGATTCCGATTCCAAAGTTGCGGAACCGAGGACCGCCAGTTCCTCCTAAATCTTTTATATTTTACGTTTTTATTTATATTTATGTTGCGATTCATATTTATTTATCCTAAATGTTACATTAGAATACATAAAATTACAATTAAACAAGAAAAAGTATAAAAAACGAAAGAAATATAATTGGCATGCGGTTCCGATTTGGAACCCGCCAAAACCAAAGAACTGAACCGAACTAAAACGGGCGATTTTGATTTAGAATCGAAACATAAGTAATATATGATCCAATTTCGATTCCATCGGAATAGAACTGAGAACTGCCGGTTCGGTTCCAGTTCCTGAACAGAACCGAACCGTGGCCACCTCTAACTTTACATAGTTACTATAATAAGAAACTAGGCATCATAATCTATTACTAATACGAAAATAAAGATGCCCTCTCCACGGTGCTCCGTTCAGATTTTCCTTTATTCTGATAATTTATCTAATTTTAATTCATATATATTCTAATTTTTATTTTTATTAATTTCATATTCTTGAAATATCACATATTTATCTATTAATCACATCTCATATTTATCTTTCCCTCTATTTAATTAATTTATTCTATTACACATATGAAAATAATAACAATTTCGAAATACATTCTTATAAATCCTTATTTTATACATTCTTAATTCATATATAATAATCTATATATATATATATATTTAATATTATAAAATTGGTAAAGATCAGAGATATCGATTTAATTAGCATGAACCAACGAGACGGTTCAAATATACTTAAAAAGAATAATTTCTACTAATTTTAATTAATATTAACTTTGTTTAGATTTTTATTGAATAATTTAGCATAAACCAACGAGACGGTTCAAATAACATAGAAAGAAGGATTTTTACTAATTTTAATTAATATTACTTTGAAGATGTAAACATATTTTTTTCCGTATTTTGGCAAAGATTAGAGATATCGATTTAACATGAACCAACGAGACGGTTCAAATATACTTAAAAAGGAAGGATTTTTACTAATTTTAATTAGTTAACTTTGTTTATATTTTTATCGAGTAATTTAGAATAAACCAACGAGACGGTTCAAATAACATAAAAAGAAGAATTTTTACTAATTTTAATTAATATTACTTGGAGTGTTCATATTTTTATCGAGTATTACTCAACGGATTTGAGACGAGTATGTACAGTAAAGTCACTATTTTAACCGAGATTAGGACGAACATGTAGAAAAATTCTAAACAAATTTAGATTTAGAAAATACATAATAAATGAGTATACTCGATTCATTGGCATTCCTAATTATAAATTTAGATACGTGAAATAAAATTAATTTGTTAAGTTTGATTAATAATTAACGCGAACAATATCACAACTTCTAAATAAGATATAAAATTATTTTTAAAATGTATACATATAAATTAAAACATAAAGTTATTTTCCGTCGAATTTAGACGGACTATTTACTAGTAATTGAAAAAAGAAAAATCTCGAGTATTTAAATAATAAACTTGGAAGATTTGATGATTCTTATATTTAAAGTTTTTGCCATTTGGGGGCACAATTCCAATTGTAGATGTCTTATTAAAATGGTGAAACAACGTAACCCTTACGGCCCTACTTTTGAAGTCTTTAATTATATATATTTTGGCAGTACTGTGCTAGAATTTAGATCACCATTATTATTTGATTTATTTATTGAGGCATTCTTGTTTACGGCTTCACCATGCCGTATGCACAATATTTTTTTATTAATTAATATTTAATTGAGAAAAAATAAATTCTAATTGAAAATTAGTAATCCTTAATTAAGAATTAATTTTAATAGTAATTAATAAATTTTAATTACTTTTTTATTATCATTAATCTTCTTAATTATTCCATAAATTTTCTTAATTATCCCTAATTACAACTAACTCTATGATAGAGTTAATTGTACCCAAATTTTCGTCTTATTAAATAACGTTATTTTCATTTGGATTTCTCAATTGGTTTGTGCTTGCTCTCTATAAGTGGACTCTGACACGCGCATTTCATAAAATTAATTTGAGAACAATTGCGTAAATTGTTGGGTATCAGAAGTCAACCTTTCAAACAACCTACTCCCTCCATTTAATCAAATATTAGATGTTTTAGCCTTTTATTTTTTATATAAGATGTTTTCTTCTATCAATGTTAAGTATCTCTCATCGCCATTAAAATCCTCCATTGTCCAACTTCCCCATAAAAAAATCAATCATCAATTTTTTCATTTTCTCATCCCCTTCCAAATGTCTCTGAGTTTTGTTTTTTTTAAGCTAATTAATGTTTGTTTAATCTTAATTCAAAAGGCCAATTTTTAGTATGACCCTATATTTTCAGAAAACATTACACATACCCTCAAAAAAAAAAAATACTACACATATCCCATATTTTTATAGCGCGGATCCATTTACCTTTGCGCATTGAAATAGATGTCGATTTGTTGTATATATTGTGTGTATTTTGATGGTAGAGTGATACTACTAGAGCTCGTTTGCTAGATTACTAGAAGCTACGGTATAAGGCTTGATATCTATGACTCGGATTTCTTTTGCAGTATATGATATAATATTATGTTTGCTTAGATGTATTAAAATATCAACATGGTTGGAAGTATTAGAATAATGTATAAAATTTCAATTCCTAAACTATCATTATAATTTTTTTTTAAATATTGTAACATAAGATATCAACTTTTTTATTCAATCTGATTGCGAACTCTTTGGATGCAAACGGTGTTACATGGTGAGCTGCGTGCGTTGGTTTTTGGAATTCGCCAATGTGTGGAAGATGGGATGTTCATCTCATTCAAGAAGAGAATGAAGAGGAAAGTGTTCTTTGTGAAGACATGTTTGACTTCTTTTCGATGGTTAATTAAAGAGTTAATTGTTATTTCTATTTGTCATGTCGTCGTGAGGCTAATAAAGCGGCGCATGAACTTGCTAGTTAGCGAAAAATTTAGATTCTATTGCCTTGTGGTATAGTAGTTGGCATTCTTGGCTTTTGGATATTGTTTAGGTTAATTCTGAATGATTAATGAATTTGGCTTCTCTCAAAAAAAAAACAACACAAATACAAGATATTGTGCATAGAATAATTAAATAGTAAGATACGCAATTACATTCATATGCATATATGTGTAGATGAAATATGATACAAACAGGTGCATTCATGAGAAAAAAGAACATAAAATAACACATTATCATTCAACTCAATGATAAATTCAACTCAATGATAAATAAAAAATTTAAAAAAAATCTTCCAAAAATCGTAGTTCAACAGTTCAAAATAGACTAAAGTAAAATCGTAAGAATTGCAACTAGTTAGTTCATAAATCAAATCATAAGCCAGGTCCTCATGGAGAGCATCATTATAATATAACGAAAATACTAGCATATCAAAAGAATCACATATTATTTTAGTCATAATTTTCTAAACTTCAGCATCTTCTGGCAAAGCTCGAGAATAACTCTAAATCCTCAGTGTTTTTCACTGGCGTCTTTGAAACCAACAATTTCTCTTGCAGTGTCAGTCCATCAATTTTTCCCAACATAAACTAAAATTCATTGCTAGTCTCTTTCATCAAAATGCACTCAACTAATCATAGGTATAATTTTTAACCTTCACATGGCCACTTACAATGCCTCAAATATCTCTTTGAACAATGACCTTCAAGAGATGAGTCATAACTGTCTTATGGTTAGCTAAATCATAAAGATTTATTTATGGTGGATCCTTGTTTGTAATATAGTTTTTTTTTTTTGGTAAGTAAAACTAATTCAATCACGCACGAGGGGTGCAACCCTTCACGAGCTACAAAGTTCAGGGAAAAAGCAAAACAAGCAACATTATCCCAACAAATCAAGGCAGTGAATTGAATTGTAGATCAAATCTCCCAAACTATAACGAGAGAAATTAGAAAAACAATTTAAAATCCAAAATCAAAACCTAACCTTAATCAACTCAGTTAAATCTTCAATGCCAGGAGCCTAACCCCATAGCTCATATTTTTTAGTTAGCCCGTCTGGAAACGTACTCACAATAACAGTCCAATATATTAGTGTTTTGGGCAATTATTGTGTGTACTTTAATCACCCACACCCCCAAAACCCACTATGGATATGTTATCACAATACCTAATTGGTACAATTCTTACTTAAATTGCATTCAGCAAGCCGATTTTTTTTAAGAGAAATGTAGATAAATAGCATTTTATGGATTAAAAAGTCTAATTCTAACATATTTTGGAAAAAGTAATAAAAATAGTATTTCTGGACATTTTTACCCTTTTTCCCCCCTTTCACATTTTTTTGTGTGAAATCAATTGTCAATAATCAAATTTTCAAATGTGAAATTACATCAAATAATATATGAAACATTTGTGAAATAATAATTGTGAAAAATCACACATATAATAATATGTGAATTCACATTTTGTTAGTATAATATGTGAAAACACAAATGTGTACATGTGAATTCACATTTTAGAATATGTAAAAACGTATAGTAATATCTAAATTCACATATTATCATACATGTGATTTTTCACATAATTGTTATTTCACAAATGTTCTTCTGTGAAAGCACATTTACACATTTGTGTTTTCACATATTATCTTATGTGATTTCACATTTAAAAATTTGATTATTGACAACTGATTCACCCAAAAAAAATGTGAAATCAGAAAAGAAGGGCAAAAATGTCCAAAAGTGTAATTTTTATTACTCCCTCCGTCCCAATAGCAAAGTATCACTTTCCTTTTTTGTCTATCACAATAACAATGTCTCATTCCAAAAAGGGAAATAATTAATT
The DNA here is from genome assembly GCA_031470985.1 of Agastache rugosa. Classification (NCBI taxonomy): domain Eukaryota; kingdom Viridiplantae; phylum Streptophyta; class Magnoliopsida; order Lamiales; family Lamiaceae; genus Agastache; species Agastache rugosa. Next base: position 17,788,104 of record CM062607.1, read on the forward strand.
CTTCAAAAACTATAGGACCTACCACTTTTTTTCATTTTATTCTTGTTTCTTAATAACCGTGCCCAAAACAAGTGAGACCTTGCTATTGGGATGGAGGGAGTAATTTTTTCAAAATGTGCTAAAATTATATTTTAATCCATAAAATTATGTTTTCCTACTTCTCCCTTTTTTAATGTTCCCTTTTTCCGTCAACCTACGCTCTTATTTTTGGTGGAATAAATTGTTCTTTTTGCTCCTTCACCACAAACAAAAAAAGAAACGAGAGGAGTAAAGAAATTATAGATGCAAGAAAAGAAGACCAAACCTTCAAGGACTATAAGCAAGAGGGAAAACAAAAGCGATATTAGTTTTTAATTGATGTGATTATGGGTAATTTAGTCTAATAATATCTTATAAATATCTTTTGTAATACAGATCACGCCAAAGAGGTGGAATACATTAACAAAAATGCGTATAATACATATCTGGCTCTTGCTTTATAAAGAGGGCCGTGTGTTTTGAAGCAAACAAAATATATATCAGAAAGATACCAGCTAAATTGCAGCAGTGAGTAAACCCTGAACAAATTACAGGTGAAATTTAAGTTATCAAAACAAATTATCAATTAAATAACTAAAATTGGTTAGGGCTTTTATTTCTTCAAAAAAACCTATTGATCTTCACTACTTCACAACAGTAAATTTTAAATACAAATCCCTCCGACCGGTTACTCTTCGGGGTAAAGTTCCCCGTTTAAAGTAGTCAAATTTTTCGACATGCTCTAGTAGCTCTCACCATGTCTGAGTTGCCGTATAAATCAAAAGGCTAAACCCATTCATGCTGGCACCCAAAAAGGCAAATTCACAGTCGCGTCAACAGATCTTCAGTTAGCATTCTGCAAAAAGTTTGGATGAGGATGTCTTGTTTCCAGCAACTGATGATTGAGGGATGGATGGATATGCTACATTTTCACAATCGAACCAAAAAGCTCGTGAAGATGCACAACTTTCCGACTATTTACATTACATGCACAACCAACCAAATTAACCATAGACTACCTGAATCCTGCACACAGTAAAAGACTCAAATTATGCAATAAGTAGTAACAGGTAAGCTAATAACTGTTCAAATTAACCCCTAATTACAATTGAATGAATATACCGAGAAACACAGCAGAACACACAAAAAGTGTAAAAAACATATTCTTGGAGCTTTATGGCTACTTCTCAAGGTGAAATAAGATGATCCAAAAAAAAGGGCATGGAGAAATAGTCAACATGACAAACTAACTCTGCTTCGTTATCACCCTAATAAACAACTATTCCCTTCATATAATTAAACTTTGAGACATGGAGACGGGCTTCAAAGATGTTTACAATACAAGCATTGCAATTTTGCAGAGAAAAACACCAAGGCACTTGGCCTACTGAACTGAAAATCCTACTACCCATATTTCACAGGTGGAAATGTAAATGCCAAATATCCGAATGCCGATTTAATTTCTACTTTTCTAGGTTAATCTTATAAACAGCACACGCGCATATAAACTGCAATTTGAAACGGTGGATATTCCCTATAATTTTACAATAAAGAACAAGACAATTTTAAACTGAACGACCACATAAAACAGAGTCCACCTCAATATCAAGTCAAAATAAAATATACGAAGCAACACCTAGAAAAATAATAAAAGGGGTGGACTTGGTTGCGGGTGCCCCCTTTTTTATTAATTAATTTAATTATGATTTATTAAATCTAATTAGGAATTAATAAACCCTAACTGGAGATTAATAAATCCTAACTGGAACTAATAAATCCTAATTGAGAATTAATAAACCCAAATAAAATTTAATAAACCCTATTTGGGATTAATACATCCCAATTGAGGATTAATAACTCGAATTGAGAGTAAATACCCCTAATTACCCTTCATCCCCCCTAACCTCCCCCTAATTCCTCCACTAACGACTAGAGAGAGTTTGTGATCCACTATCCAAATGGCAAATCATACATTATAAAGTACAGAAATACATTGGAAATTTAGATTTGTTATCCACTATCCAAATGGCAAATCATACACTATAAAGTACAGAAATACATTGGAAATTTAGATTTGTGATCCACTGTCCAAATGGCAAATCGTGCACAATCATAAGAAAGTACATCCTAATACTAGATGGAAGCAAATCAGGTTACCTATTAGTATAATCTGCGATGGATTTCTTTCGATGAGCAGATTTACAAGGTTGGCACTTTTAATCATACAAAACCGATGAATGGGATGAGCCATGCTACTTGATATATTTTTTACTAGCAATTATGTGAATTGACATGGTGTAACTCTGAGTATGTGTGTCCATCTGTGTGTAAGCAGACGCGCATGCACGAGCTTATAGACCTGAACTAGTGGTAAATCTTGTGAGTCATTGAATCACATACATCTTCAGTTTAAAGCATGTTCCATTTTGTTCTTTTGACAAGAAGAGATTACAAAGGGATGAGAGACAACTTTTCAGTGTCACGTATGTCTGAAGTGTAGCAAATGCATAAGTGTGTGTTTTGGTATCTAAGATTACTTGAGGATTTCTTGATATGACTAGTTGAAAACATAAGCAAATGCTAAAAGAAATTAATAAGACTTAAATGTAAGTCCCATCAGAAACAAATTTAATGATGGCATTTTTATATTCTAATGATAAAATCCCCAAGGTTTTCCTTTTTTTCTTTTTTCAACTCAATGGAGGAGCTCCCAGGATTGGATAGGAAAAACACCGAGGAATAACTAAACCGGAATAGTCATTCGAGTAGTTTCTAACTGGTCATTCCAATGGTGCTTGACAGTTGATCTGTCTGAATATCCATTGGAATTTGGAATTTTGAGATACCAATAGTTGGTTCTGTTACCGTGCTACGGTTCAATTTCAAGTCCATTCTATATTTTTAGTTGGGAGTATGCTTATTCTCTAGTTGTAGATATTTAAAAAATCAGTAAAACTATGTGAATATTAGCAGATTATAACCTATCCTAGATCTTACTAAAATTTCGAATTTTTATCATAAGTCACAACTCACAGATAAGATATTTAGCTTAAACTAGGAATGTAGCATCACCTTCGAAAACTATTCATCACCTTCCCTGCACAATTCTGTAGTTGAGGATAAGATCTTCTGATTTCTTCCATATGTAAGCCCGGACAGTGGCCAAGCTCATGTCTGGAGGTAATACCTGGAGCATCACTAGAGAAGTTAATATATGAGAAAAAGATATCCCACACATCATCTATATAGAAACCTAAGAGGGAACACGATATAACAAGACAGATCTGTCAGAGACGTTCAACAATAACAATGAACAAGAAAAGTAGCATTTGATGTGACAACAGCAAACTGCAAGTAGACAATGTTTTGATGTGTGAACCAGCTAATAGAAATAATCAAAAGATTCCCCTGTTTTTCAGCTTTCAGGCCATTGAAGTATAGAAATCATAATATTCACAAGTTCAAGAACAGTGATGCAAGAACAGCCCTTCAATATAGCATCTTTCCGAAAAATTTGCACTCCACAAGTATTTTAATTGAAAAGGTATGATTACTTTTAGGTATTGAATCAAGAAAAGAAAAATTCAATTTTTTCAGGCGCGAGTCACAGTCTATTGCAGAAAAAAGCTAGCACTTACTTGATTATTGCAAAGAATCTCTATGGAAGGTCTGAGTTTTTGCCAAGGTTTTAGCCCGGATCGTAGAGAACCATCTCCTACAACTGGATGCGGAATTTGACCTCCAGTCACATTCGGAGCAAAAGTTCCGTCAGCATTCAGATTATCAATTGGCTTGTCAAGAAGCATCTTTTCTACCACATAGTTGACAACCTATAAAAACAAAAGGCAGGGAAACCATAAAATTAATGAGGCAGTAGACTATTTGAGATCCAGAAGAAAAAAACGGCAATGGGCCCTACTGAACTTATTTCCATTTGCACTGCTACTGCACTTAGGTTCCTTACCTAAGACCTGTCAAACATTAATCATTTTTCTTATGAGGCAATCCCATGGTCAGATGCTTAATCGAGTAAGAGCCTTCAGAGGTTAGTCAAAAGAACCCAAAATAGGTGGAATTTCCAAACTTCACAGTGGGTGGTTTTTCATGGCCAGATCAACAGCATAATATTGACACTATTGGAAGACTTCTACATAATGTATCAATATCCAAATTATTTTTATTATTATCATATCTTGAGCAAAATTCAAGTTGATTTCTGGACAATAATTGCTACATTCATGGAAATTACCAACTAGCATAAAATTGCATATTTGATTGCATGCACCAAGGCACTAATCCATAGACATCTGCATGTTTGAAAAATGAAAACTAGATGTCCTTTTCTGTTTCATTGAAAAAAATCATAAGTGTCCAACTGGCTAATTCTACATGATTTTATGCTCTTTCCGGAAACCAGCCTTAACATATCCATTAGAAACTCTTACCTTGTGTATTCTCAAAATGCGAGGCGCACTCAGTTTCCCTTGTGTGAGGACCTGCACATTAGAGCCTTCACATGGATGCAAATAGAAGCTACATCTGCAACAAAGAAAATTTACACGGAATTAATACAACGAGAGAGCTCAGGAGAAGCCAAGCGCTGGAAAGCACTGAAACAAGATTAGTTCCCATTTTTCTACTCGACAAACTTCAATCACATCATAAAAGAAAATATGAGCATGGGGAGAGATGACTCAAAAGTATAATTTCAAACAGGGTCTGAATATGAACAAGGAGAAGACACTTATGAATCACTAACTCAAAAGCTTATAAAGACAATATTTAGATAAGAACAAACCCAGTTCAAAAAAGCTCTATCCCATTCTTGGGTTTAGTAAAAGAAAAAAAACCAGATTCATAAGAGTAAATACAGAAGCCTGGCAAGTAGCAGCAACACGAGTTTGTTACTCAAGTGCATGAATGAATCCCAGACCTAACGAAATTTCAAGGGCCAGCATCTTTGAACAATTTATTAGGTTTCTGAGAATGCAAGTTTACAACAATCAGGAAAAGTTTTTATGACCAATGGCATGCAGCTTCAGACAGTTAAGTGACCGTTTCTAACAGACTTCTGACCTTGCATAAGACAAAATTATACCAAATAAGTAACTAGCAGCAGCTCAAGAAATGTAAGACGATCAAGCCAAGCAGAAAAGAGGGATGGGCATTACTTGGTATTTTCCCTTGGAGGAAGGCGATTATTCACCACACAATCAAGAACCCACCAAGGAAAGTCTTTATCTTCTTCAGTTCCATCTAAGTCGGTAATTTTCTTTCTCCAGGGTCCTCCCTGATTGCCTTCAGTAACAATGGAAGGAGGGGAAGCTGCTGAAAATTCAAAGGGTGGATATACTGCAGAATCATTTTCTGAATTACCATCTCCTTCTATTCGAGATAGGGTTAAAGTTCTTGTAGAAATTTCCTTTCCTGGTGGAATTTCTCCATTTGCTGATGTTTGAGATCCAAATTTCTGCCTTTTTTTAACCAACCAATGTGCCAAGAGCCCTTTGAGGGTTTCTCTTGCCAAATTAACCTATATATTTAATAAATGTAAATTACACTATGTTTCTAATAATAACAAGGGAACACAAAATGGCAAGAATAAGAGATTATAAAGCCCATGCATGTATCAATCCATCGTCACAATGAAAAGAAAAACTACCATAAGGATCTTATTAGCAAGAAAAAGTGATCCAAGTAAGGAAATACGGGGTGCTACTGACCCCGAGGATTAATAAGCTAACTGCCCACATTACAACTCTAGTTTATGCAATGGTATTAAATTCAAGACAATTTAAGGAGAAAATAAGAGGCCATAGTGAAGTTACTTATTCAAAACTAATACACTACAAGTCAAGCTTAACGAATTCAGAAGGAGAGATTTTTCTGGTTAGAGGGAGTAGTGATCAATATATATATAGAGAGAGAGAAAATACCTTGTCATCCTCGGGTTTCCCAGCAATGCCTAGATCTGCAGAGTACATCTCAGCAGAAAAACATTGCGGCGTGTCTAAGTGCACAGATAGACTCCCAAGCCTTGTATCTACTGTAAACCATGTTGGGACATTCACCTGAATACGGGATAAATAAGTCAAAAAATGTGCATGAAAATTTCTGACATGCTAACAAAAGGTAGATACTAGATACCATCTCAAACAATTCCTCTTTCTTCTTTTCAAATGAAACCTGAAAAAACAAAATAAACAAACTCAGATAGCATGGAAACAACTGAAAGTAGTAACAGACTCCCACCAGACGACCCACCGAAACTGCTAATGTATAAAAGTTATTAAGCTCATGCACATCACTGACCTCTCCATAGTTTTCTGTGACCACACCTCTAGTAATTTCCCATAATTTTACTGTACCAGCAGTGTCCTTGAAAATGTAAGATTGACCATTTAGTTTAGAAAACTGCATTTACAATATGAGCAGTAGCTGTAGGAAAATTACAACGGCAGGTAAGAAAGGAATCAGCAGCAAGTTACCTTTGTTAGGACATGTCTTTTATTATTTAGAATCTCATGCTGCATTATAGTCGAAGTTCCACAAATGGTAAGAGATGGTTCTCTATAAACAGGAACCTACAGAAACTTAAATTGTCAATCGTTTACTTTGCAAAATATTTCACTAAAATTACATAAGAAACTAATATAATATTTGATTTCTGTTAGAATCTAGATTAGAAACATGCAAATCATAAAAAGTATTAGGGTAAGTATTTTGGTGAACGCGTACACTTTGACACAACATATGAAACTCACTGTGATTACTAATTTGTCTTTTGTTTTGAATTTTGATCGTTAACAGTTCAATACAGAACAACAGCTACCACAGACACAACTACGCCTAGGGGAATAATTGAAAAGGAAGGGGAATGTATGGTTACATTTCAAACCCCCACATGTCATTTCCCCAGAAGGAAGTGAAATCATTTATAGCCATTTTTCCGTCCAAAATACATCTTTCTCTATCTCCCAGAAGTTCTTCAAATATTAAAACTACGCTGTGAACCCATCCCCAAAATAAACCAAACAATACTGATGTTCTCTAACGTCTGGAAAAAAAAAACCTTTCCCAGAACATCTTCCCCTAAAAGAGCCACAATAATTCCTAAACTTCAGAAGTATTTTCAGCCCGTCATTTGCTAATTGTACAGAAAACGATGCATTTGTGTGTTCAAGTGAAAGCATGATAATTTTAAAACCAATAATTGAAAGAAAATCTTTGCATTTCATCTAGTTAAGTACAGAAAGATGCATCCAACTAATTCTTATGTTGAGACTGAAAGTTAAAAAAACTGTCACTAGAAGCAGAAGAACAGAAGTATACGACTCACAGGTGTAGAACCTTCCAGTGAAACCCTTGCCCTAGAAAATGACAAGTTCCCAGCTAAAAATGAGCCACCTCTTTGGAATACTTTAAGGGGATTATGCGCTTCTGCAGGCCATCTATGTACAGAAGAATCCGTTGTGGAAACCCATATACCATCGTCATGCAGTGCTAATTGCAATATAGGATGTTCTTTTGAACATAGCAATACGCTCTCTCGTGTGGCCAAATCTGTTAAATACAACTATCCATACAAAGAGAAAGAGGTAAGGTAATATAAACAAAAGCAGCACAATATGGGGAGGCTCGTATTTTCATAATGCTAGAATTAGTCACACTCACAGAAAGGTCCCTCCCACCACTATAAACGTGACTAAATGATGGAGTAGCGGCTAGTGCCCAGACAGAGTCTGTGTGCACAGCATAGGAATGAATGCATCTCTGTTGAGCAAGATCCCACAACCTGTTTTCAGCCAAAAAAATATACAATACTTGTTCCATGATTATGCTTCTTGTGGTAAGTGGTATTTGCAAAAACATTGCATACCTGATCATGGAATCAGAGGAGCCAGATAAACAATATCTGCAAATTAAGACAGTGATATGTGTTATACATTTTAACATTTGACATGTAACCAGAGGTTCCAGTAGATGCAGGTTACTAGAAGTATAATAATTGGAACCAAGTTGATACACCTTGTGTTATTTTCTATAGCCACAAACAACCAACAAGCTAATGGAAGCAATTTCTACTAAACACACTTTTTGGGGCTAAGTGTAAGCTAGTTTGTAGAATTCATGCAACATTATTGTCATGACAGAAAAAAAAAAAGATATTCTAGTTATGGACAATAATTGAACTAGAAAGTACGAAAAGAAAAAAATTGAACTTAATTAGGCTCTGTAAAAACGCAACAGATATTGAAATTAAGACCAGCATCATCCAGGCAAAGTTTCATGTTTTCTCACAAAGTTAACAATCATCCCAATACTTTTACTAACACAAAATGATTACCAACACAGAGCTTGTGTAGCTAAACATGAATTTCAAGGTCACAGCTATATAAGTTGAGCTAAGTACCCACATCAATCTAAGAATAACTATCAAATATGAGTATTTACTGTTTGCCTCCATAAATATTTGTCATAAGAGCTAATACTAACATCAGTGGACAACCCTGCAAAAATACTAAGGGGATGTTTACTTTGGGTGATAGGATAGATAGATAAAAATAGTATAGGTTAATCCACCGTTTACTTTGATGGATTGATTACTTTTGAACTTGTTTGATCATCTAATCCTTCATATAGTCAATCCTATGTTTTATCAATCTATCCTATCCTTCAAAGTAAACGCCCCCTAAGGGAATCCCCCTCAACTAACCTGCCTGTAGAATCCAATAGTAGTGCCCTGATATTATCTGTGTGTCCTCTTAGCTTCATGGTTTTAGAACCAGTCCTTGGGTCCCAAACACGCACAACCTATGCAAAATCATCACACCACATCGGATCGATTAGAAAATTGTTGGTGAAACAATAGATTGTCATCTAAAATGAACAACACACAAAAAGTGAAAAGAAGCATTGTTTGACAGAAGTTTTAGCATGAAATTAACAATAATAACAATAACAATGATAATGATAATAGTAATAATAATAATAATGATGATGATGATGATGATGATGATTATCAAAATACCAGACAAACAACCAGAGCTCACCTTCTCAGTTCCACCAGAAACAAGAAGTGTTCCCCGGTCATTTGTTGCCAATGCATAAACCGATTCTTTATGGCCTTTTGCAGTAATAGGAACATAGCCTTGAGATTGGGTGGCATGCACAGAAATGTTATTGCTTGAGTTGATAGGACGAATACTAGTACTCGGCAAAGATCCCAAACCATTAGTACTAGTTGAACAATCATCTGCATTTGCATCGTTTGATTTGGAAATGGGATTCAAAGCAGCTTCCAGATCCCATATAAAAACCTCCCCACCAAGGCCTCCAGAGGCAAAGACATTGCTCTACAATGCATGATAGAGAAGAATCACAAATTGATGTCTGGCACATGTACTTCTTAAGAAAAGACACAATATCATATTCTTATAATATTAATGTATTTGGCAGTAAGACTACATTTTTCTCTGCTGCCGCCAGGCAAGTGACATAGTCAGAGTGCTGATTAAACGTCCTGGCACATATTCCATCAGACAAGTAATTCCAAACCTGATATTAGCACCACACAAAAAATAAATAAATAAATTCATCATGTTAAAAAAGAACAGAAATGTGAATTGCACTCACCTTAACAGTGGTATCAGAGGAGCAAGAGACCATTGTGTTACCACCCGTCAGAACTGCATCGTTGACCTGCCTCACCAACATGTTCCAAAATACACTTCTAAAAAGGTCATTCAACACATGGAAGAATTCTAGAGCCATGAATTTAAATTTTCTAGCAATTGTAAAATCTTAATCTTAGAAAGCATTACTATGCTCAAGGGAACTAGTTCAATGCGAGCTAATTGCACAAATGGGTTTCTTAAATTTGGCATGCAATGAGGCTGCAAATCAATTATACTAAGTTTTAGACCAAATATATGGTGACACATACAGAAGTGATACATGGAGAAAATATCATAGACCTCCAATCCTATATTAGCTTCCCTTCATAACCATCACAGCATAAGAACATGGTAAACAAGAGACTTTAACCCGAGATCAAAGAAACTTGTACCCAATCAACATGAGACTCAAACGTAGCGGAAAAAGTAGCAGAATCTTCGGATAATGCCCATCTCTTCAACGTGCCATCACGACTACCAGTGAAGAGGTAATCACTACCTTCTTGTTCTGTTGATTTCAATACAGCCAAGCAGTTTATGCCAGCACAGTGCTGCAAATAAATCCCAAATTTGACAGTTGTGACTTATATAATCAACATCCCTTAAGCAAAACAGATGTATTGTGAAAGAACTGGTTATATATAATTATAATGTAATAGTATTCCCCACTATATATTCCTTTTTGGCAGAAGAAAGCAAATTAAGATATGAATGATCAATAAATTCCTCATGCACATTTCTTATTCTTGTAACAAGATGTAAAAAAGAGTCCACTATGATTAAGGACCTCGGACTCACGTAGAAGAAACAGAGTCCGATCATATATCATCTCCCAAAGCATACAGAGGCACTAAACCTTTCCTGATGTATAAAGATCTCTTTGAAATCGAATGGAAGCATTTACATTGCAGTAGCAATGATCTTTTATGTGCATACTGAATAAAAACTAAAACACATGTCTACATCAACAAAAGATACGTAACTCCAGAACTTCAATGTCACTTATAAAATGTGGTCAAAACCAAGCAGATAAGTAGTGTAACCTACAGATATATTTCAGATCCAATGCAACTTGATAAACTATATATCCTATCATAGGTGGACAATCAAGTAAAACTGAAATGTTCCATTTGTGCTCTACTGTTGTAAGGAAAAAAGCAGCAAAAATGGAAAAAGTGTCATGCTTATATGTGCACTGCACGGTCAAGGTCAACAGCGCATAGAAACCAAAAGTTTAACATACCAGCTATTCTCTCTTATCAATGACAATGAACCGGACATAATTATATTTGAACTAAAGTGAGCATTACCTTTGTATCATCTGCATCATTCAATACATATGTCAACCTCTTTTCCTTGCGAGAACGAACTGAATTGGATGTGTTTCCTGAACTGCCAACACGATGCATCGCTGAAACCTGAAACGGCTGAAGACATCATAATTAGTAATGCCTCTTTCTTGTAATAATGTGTTTAATGATCAAAATTCTACTACCATATAGACTAATTACAAGATAGGCTAATAGCATTTCAAACACAGAAAATAAAGACTAACGAAGAATGGGAGGAAAAAAACAGAAGCTGCTTGCTTATTAATGCCATTAATATGTTGAAATGGTCGATCCATTATATATTAATAAACCAAAATAGAAATTTTTTCCCGCCTAAACCCATCACAACATATTAAGAATTTAAGATCATTATATTATTAGTTTATGTTCACTAACCATATATATTACTCCCTCCGTCCACGAAGAGTGTGGTAAGATTTTCTTTTTGGTCCGTCCACGAAGAGTGTGGTTTTTCCATTTAAGGAAATGACCCACATACTCTCTTATATTTTAAACCTCACACAAATTCAAAATGGTGGCCCCTTTCTCCACTCAAATAAAATAACATCTACCTTACTTTTCTTAAAACCCGTGCCACCCACCAAAAACCACTCTTGGTGGACGGAGGGAGTAATACGTTATCTCCACTAGGTGCTAAAAAATATTACTATTATAAACTCCACAACCTTTTAGAACACTAAACGTTATCTCCATCAACTATTAATATATATTTTCTTACTGACTATCCATATATTGTACATATTACACACTATCTGACATACATATTATATATGTCGAGAATGCAACTGTTATGTAATGTATGTAATGTAGATTGTCCTATACTTATTAAACAAAAATATAGTATCATATAAAACGAATCAAATTGAATCTATAAAATTGTTGTAAATTTGTATATAAACATGTGTTAAGCATATAATTATCTGTAACATTTTTCCTTGGAAAATTATTAATTATAATAGTAACAATAACAGCAACAACAAAAATAATAATGACAAGAAACAAAACAAACTAAAAGGAATGACATTAATAAAGGTTAAATATTGTTACTATTATAATTATTAATAATATTAATCTTTTTAACTATAGCAAATAGATGGCAATTGAAACTAATCTAAGAACTACATTCTAGATCTCCTTATCTCTAGATGGTTATGTTGGTATAACGGGAATAGGTGCTAGGTTCCGTCTGTGCTAAAAGATGCTAAATGTAATAGTTGATGAGTCAGGCAGGTTGCATTGCCTACTATAGATAAAGTCCCTTTTGAGAGTGGATTTAAAGGTTCCATTTTGTTCTCATTGAGAAAATCAAAAGAAAAATATAAATGGAATTATGGAGTGACCATTGTACTTAGAGGGTTTCCTGTTTCTTAATTATGGTTGGATAAGACTAAACTGAATCAATAGAAACCGAAAATAGCATGTCAAGGTTTTGGGTGTACATGGAATGAGATAAGACTAGATATCTTTGAGTCATTTCATTGAAGTTGAATACACTTTGGAGATGATTCGAGTGTTTGATCGTACATAACTTACAGACTGTTTTATGTCAGTTTAATACTTGGGTTATTAAAGTTTACATTGCATTTTGTTACTTAAGCTGCAAAGTTTCCTATAAAGAGTGCTCCAATTGCCCATATTTCAGTTGCAAAGTTTGCTACAGTCAGGCAACCAGAAATTCCTTAAGATGCAACTAATTGGGCTTACAATGGAAAGAAAAAAAGGGAACTAATCCTTAATGAGGTAATAATATGCTCTGTATTCAATAAATATTCCAAGAATAATTATTACCGGGCAACCATTTTTGTAATAGTCACTAGACCTTTGAGTAAATGTAACTTCCGAGATTCAAAACGAGATATACATAAAACGGCAAATAAATATTATTACCTGCAAATGATGGCCGAGTGAGCCAAGTGAACGAGAGCCAGAGTGCTGAAAAATTAACAAAAAAAAAAACGCACTGAGCCATCGAATTACCAGAACCATAGCACAAGCAAAAGGAGTCAGCAGACCACTATTATGAGGAAACTCTAAATCTAGAAACAAATTTGCAATAATTTAAAGTCAACACTGATCATTATACAGAAGCAAACAAACCAAGCAGCAGTCACAGGCACTGAATAACGTTCCTAATAGGCAGGCAACCAAAAATTAAATCCTGAAAAAAAAAAGAAAAAAAAAACTGCCCGAAAAAACGATCGCAATTGAACATAGTGAGGAATAACTCGAGGATAACCTCCAAATAATAGAAAAACACTGATGAAGGAAGAATTGCCTTCTCTGTTGGCTTCGACGGCGGAATTCCCAACTAGAAAACGAGTCAGCGCGGGCAGATTCGTCGACCGCGAAGTCGGAGACCGCAGAGATACAGACGAAAATGAAAGCGAAGCACAGATACTTCGAGTTCGGTAATCGGAAAGTGGTTCGGCGGTCGAAAGGGCGGCGGCGGAGGAGGAGGAGGATGGAGGGCGACGGAGGAGGGAGATAGGGGAGGAGAGTCGAGAGGGTTGTTTGTTTCTTTTTCCCAAATTGGGGACGAATTTCTGAAGAGGAAAACCCAAAAAAAAAAAAAAAAACCAATTTCCTTGCGTCAAACAATCTTAATTAAAAACTTAACAATTTTAAGTAAATTGATTAATTAATAATTAATACAATATTATTTTATGATATTTCCGTCTAAATAAATATTGTCACGATCGTCATTAGAAAATTGTAACTTGTTTGGTCAATCATTTAAATACATACTAGCGTGTAGCCCGTCGAAAATCGACGGAATTCATTATTTAACTAAATTATCATATGCAATATGATTGACAATTATAGAAATTTTTTTCAAGGTCAATATTTTTAGTTTCTAATTAAATTCAAGAAAATCGTTGATTTTTTTTGTCATTTAACCGAAAGTAGCATCCAATCAGTCTAAGTCGTTGGTTATGGTAGAGGACTAGTATCGTACCCCCGCGATGCTAGGGATCGCTCTATATTTTTTTATAAAAACAATACAAATTCAATACTATGTAGAAAAAAGAAAAATTACAACAAAAATGTACATAGACTAAAATTTCCCAATTTTTATTTATTCAACATTTCTTTATCTATTTAGTATAATTTGAAAAGGAGTAATATATTCTCTTTATCTCTCTCTCAAGGTTGTGATATAAATTATCTCGAAGTAACTATGCGCATTTAAATCATTTGTTAATAAAAATGTAAAAATTATTTAATTTAAGTAAAATGTATCATAATTATACAATATAATACTCATGAACACTGCCATAAAAATTCCCCTAATTTTTAAAAATTGTATTGACAATTTCTTACATGCATATATAGATACATTTCTGTCGTTTTTTGGTTGAATTACAAAATTTTCAACAATTATTGTTTAATAAGTATTTATGTAAATTATCACACTCTTTCAAAATTTATGTTTGTCAAATGCAAATTATCCAATTGGTAGACAAAGTTGGAAGAGAAATTGGTTATCCACTTGAAAATAAAAATTATTATAGTCTATAGATATTGAAAATGTTTTAATAACTCCCTTCAAAAAAATGTTTTTAACTTGAGAAATTTATAAAATTTTGTTATTACCGCTTATATAATTAGCGGATATTTTTAGGTGATTTATTGATTACAAGAATTATATTCGTAGAGCAAATAAATTTAAAAATTATCATTTACAACTTGCACAATGCATCGAACATGTTAGTTTTAAGACTCCAGAGAACAACATAATATTGTAGATATAACTCGACCTACTGGCTCTTCGTTTCCTCCATACTTGAGCTTCAACTTCACTGCTAAATCTGAGGGTTCAAAAAAATAACATGCACCACTTCAAAATTAAAAATATAAATATTTTATTTTAATGTAATGCAGTTTTCTTCTTGTGGCTTATTATTTTCACTAATACTGTCGCAGCCCGACCCCGAAATTATATATCAAAGCCGGTAGGTCCCACGATTTACACAATTTATGATTAACAAAAGGGTTAAGATAGTGACCCGGCTATCTTTAAACAACAAAGGACATCTCATACTCAACAATTCATCAAACTTATGCATGACTCGAGTTTAATAAGACGATCAACTGATTTTGACAACAACATGCATATCAACAATTTGAACTCAATCAATTCAGAAATCAATAGACCTGATCAACCAAATTATCGACAATAAATGAGAAGAAGAAGAAGAAGAAAAGTGATTTCAGAATCAAGAAAGCTAGATAAAGAAAAACGATTTTAAAATCGACAAAACTTTTCAAAACAACGAACAACTAATATATTTATATAAGAAGTATGATAACGAAATAACTATCGAACATAGTTCGATCAAGACTTCAGAATTTTGACAACTTCAAAAACTTATATAAAATACTTCACAATCTTTCTCAAAACAAAACCTCTTAATATTGCAGCGGAAAACGAGAGAATATATATATGAAGATATATATTCTAGGTCAACTCTTATCAAAACATTAACAACAACAATTGTCCATCCAGCACTCGTCATCACCATCCCTGCTAACCTGCACATTTTAGAAATAACATGCAGGGCTGAGTACTACGTACTTAGTGAACACATGCCGAAAACATATGAAATTTGCTGAATACAGCTATATTTTGAAAACTTGCCGGAAAACATAGCACAAGGATTTTCTGAAAACAACTTGTGCAATGTTAAAAACATTTTCTTTTCTTGAAAAACATTTGTCTGCAGAAATATTAACAGTATGAATCATATCTACAATAAATAATAGTGATGAGAAAGAGGCCTCTTTCTCAATCACTTGTAACCGGCATATCAAGGAAAGGCTCACGATTACGTAAAACCGGCCTATCAAATAAATGCGCACGATTACATATGTGTACACAAATTCCACCTTGCGCGGGACTGAATTCGTCCTTCTTAAGTAGATGGTAACATACTTAACATTTCCAAAACATTTGGCAAGTATCAAAGCTTTGAAAAATCATATAAATTCATACTTTTCACGTTGTATAGATAAGAAAGCCCACCTGGTAAACTTAAGCTTTACTTCTTAACTTTAACGCTCGTTCAACTTCTACTTCACGCTTCCGCTTCCACTTCCACTTGTTCCTTTAATCGAAATAGAATAACGAACTTCAGAACGAGAACCTATATCGAATAACGATTTCGATAATCTTAACGTGATTCGATTCGAAATTCTACGCCGAAACTCAACGAAACGCGAGAATTTCTATCTTAATTTCTTAAACGCTCTTTTTCTATCTTAATTCATCATTAATCAACAATCATCAAACAAACACCAAACAAATCACACTCATTCATAAACATTCATCATTTACTATTCATTATAATCGACTAAGTCGATTTTAATTCGTCTAACGGATTCAGAAAATTTTCAATTTAATTCCACGCACTTATTTCATCACAACAAACCCATTTACACATTCATTACACACATTGACTCGATTAAAAATATAAACTCCCGACTCGGGAAAATCAATCAAAATTAGAAAAGTTTTAATTTTCTGAATTAAATTTTCAGAAAATCATATAATACTACATTTTTAATGAGAAGTTCATAAATGCAATTAATTTCTTAATAAAAAAAATCAAATAATTATTTATTTTATTTATTTAATATTCGGTTATTTTAGTTTTAGGATTTCTAGAATTATTTTCTCTTCTTTTTAATTTCTAATATACTTAATTAAATATCTTAAGCTTAATTATTCAATCAATTTCATTCAATAACCATTAAACTATAAACTCTTATTTAAGAACCCTAATTTCACTTTCTAGGGTTAATTATGCTTTTAATTCACTAACTCTTGATTCAACAATTACCATTAACATCATATAATATCAAATTATCCATCAATTACATCTTTCTTCATCAAATCTTCAAAACCCTAATTTAAAACCCTAAATTTCGTCCATAATTAATAAAATGAGATAGATTGGAAATTCATGCTTACTTCCAACATGAAACATATTTAGAATAATTATCAAACATATTTAGAATAATTATCTAAACTCATATTTAACATCAAAACAATCATACAATGCATGAATCAAAACTTGACATTTTCCATAATTTTCAAAAATTATGAATTCTAGGACTAGGGTTTTCTTTCTCATGATTTAATCATATAAATGATCTTCTAAGCATAAAATAAGAATAATTCATGAAGATCATATATAACATCATTTAACCATATAACATGTGTTGCAATAACATTTTAGTCACATTTATATATTTGATCTTAAAGTTTTAATTTATTTTCTATTTAACATATTTTCTTTTTAAATTTGGTGCGTCTACGTGGCGATTTGGAAAAAGTATTAGCCACACATGATTAGCAATTATTTATGTGTGGTTAATGATATTTTTTTAATCAAATTATTGACATTAAATAAATGTGAGGAAACGTATTTAACCATATTTTGATCTCAATTTATTTAATCTTTTCCAATTTAATCATATTTCTCGTTAATTTTTTATGCATACATGGCGAATTAATAAAATGTAGTAGCCACACATAATTACCAATTATCTATGTGTGGCTAACAACCTCTTATAATTACTATTTGTTGAAATCTAATAAGTGTGAACAATATTTAGCAACATTTATTTTCATGCCTTAATTTTTTTATTTAGTCATATTTCTTATAGATTTTGTTGTGTTAGGTAAATTAATAAAAATATTAGTCACGTACAATTATGAATTGTATGTGTTTGGTTAATAACATATTAATTACTAATTATTAACCTAATTACTTAAAGTTTGTTGTGCAGGTGCTCACGTGGAAAGTTAAGGTCATGTATTAATTAATTAGTTATTTATCTTATCTAAATTCTTTTTTGAATTTGTGTTAACCAATAAATGTTATCCCCATCTAAAAAAAAAAGAAACAACAAATACAGGAAAACAAAAACAGAAATACGATCTAAAAAATCTAACTATTTAGAATATAATTAGTTTTTAATGAGTAAAAAAGTGAAAAGAAAAATAGAAAAGGAAAAAGAAAAAAAGAAAGAACACGCTGTTCTCCGAGATTTTGCTTAAATCTGTTAATACTAATTTCACCATATCTGGACTCTTCAGATTCGAAGTTAATATATATATATATGGGGACTCTTCGTTGAACTCTTCCTTAACACGTTCTTTCTCTCTTTCTGTTATTATAACTTTTGACTAGAACTCTAGCTCTCTACGTTTTGAATCTGTTGGTAAGATTTCTTGGTGCTGACTGAATAATTTTATTGTTCAATACATAATATGATGTATTTGTTTATAAGTCTTCGATGAAATTAACTAATTGATGCTCTTTGGTTCCTCCCAAACGTTGTTTTAATTGGTAATCAACTAGGATTTTATGTATTCTATGTAGTTTCATTCTAATCTGACTAATTATAGCTATATACTTTACTACAACAAAGTCTGCAGCACTACGATCATTGATACTGGTTCTCTGTGTCCGTGGTTATTCATCATGTTATGGCTTGTGCCTCCATAAGTATTCCACATTTTGACTTTGAAAAAGGCTGGACTCTTTCAATGAAATATATTTGAGGAGTACTTACAGTGATAATTTGATTTACCTTTAATTTTTGAGATATGTCATCTGGGAAAAATTAGTACTAAATTTTAACCAAATTATGTTATGGAATTTTAGTCTTTGTCTTGAAATAGATTATTCTAAACTTCTAATCTATTTATGCAGAGTAATATGTATTTACATGTAAATAACATGTGGACAAATTATGTGTTTGTATCATTCATATATTTAATTAATAGGATGAAATCATAATTATAGTTTGTGGGCTTTCGTTTAGCTAATAAACCCGTGGATATTGAGGTTCCACAAACAGTACTTCCTGATACTGTGTTTTGAGGCAGTTGTTCGAATTTTTTATGATATGCAAATGAAACAAGTAACCTTCTTTAGGTGACAGATTTATAGATTGTTAAAATTCATAAGATCAAATTCTCAATTCACGTTCTTAGCATTTACGAATTATTGTACTTTGTCTTTTCAAGTCTTTGTTAGATGTTATTATTGTGAACTTGAATTGTTTGCAGATCCTTGTACCGCACACATTACACTTATATCTACAATCTGTTTTGTGTTTTATAAAAGTAGTGTATATATTAATTTGATGTGATATTATATTGTAGTTTTTTTGTGTTCTTTTTTCTTTGTGAAAGTCTGACTGCATAACTTATGTACTTGATCTTGATCATGCTTAAAGAATTAGTATCAATAATTAGATATAACTTTCATTATATAGTTATTAGATTAGATGGCTAACGGTATGAACCGAAGAGGAGGACACCGTGCACCTAACCGACATGAAATCGAACGTATTGTTCCCTCCACTGCAGAAAATTCTGGTACGAACTAAGAAAATGTGACCTATTAAAATTTATATTCTAATATTTTTACGTTTAAGCGTATTAATATCTAGAGGCAAAACTTAGAATAGCCAAAACACATAGTAAAACATAAATGTTGGCCACAAGTTTAATTTTCACAAATTATGGCAAACATTTGCCTTTTTGGACCATTTTACCCTTACTTTTCACTTTTTCCACCTAACTTTACATTCTCTCTCCTCTATCATTATCAACCTACTTTTTACTTTTTCCACCTATCCTCTCTCATCAAATTCGTACTGCTGTCCAACTTCACAAATTTGTATCGCGGTACGAAATGTGTGAATTTCGTACCGTGCTACCAAAGTTAGCACGAAATGATAACACGGTACGAAATGGTTCAATTTCGTACCGATATCGTGGTACGAAATGGTTGAATTTCGTACCGTGCTACCAAAATTAAAACTTTTATATCGCGGTACGAAATGTTGAATTTCGTACCGTGTTACCAAAGTTAGAACCTTTATATCGTGGTACGAAATGGTTGGATTTCGTACCGTGTTACCAGAGTTAGAACTCTTAGATCATGGTACGAAATTGTTGAATTTCGTACCGTGTTACCAGAGTTAGAACTTTTAGATCCTGGTAGAAATGGTTGAATTTCATACCATGATATAAAGGTTCTAACTTTGGTAACACGGTACGAAATGGTTCAATTTCGTACCGATATCGTGGTACGAAATGGTTGAATTTCGTACTGTGCTACCAAAGTTAGAACTTTTATATCGCGGTACGAAATGTTGAATTTCGTACCGTATTACCAAAGTTAGAACCTTTATATCGTGGTACGAAATGGTTGAATTTCGTACCGTGTTACCAGAGTTAGAACTTTTAGATCGTGATACGAAATGGTTGAATTTCGTACCGTGATATAAAGGTTCAAACTTTGGTAACACGGTACAAAATGATTCAATTTCGTACCGATATCGTGGTACGAAATGATTGAATTTCGTACCGATATCGTGGTATGAAATGGTTGAATTTCGTACCATGCTACTTAGAACTTTTATATCGCGGTACGAAATGGTTGAATTTCGTACCGTGTTACCAAAGTTAGAACCTTTATACCGTGGTACGAAATGGTTGGATTTCGTACCGTGTTACCAGAGTTAGAACTTTTAGATCGTGGTACGAAATTGTTGAATTTCGTACCGTGTTACCATAGTTAGAACTTTTAGATCCTGGTAGAAATGGTTGAATTTCATACCATGATATAAAGGTTCTAACTTTGGTAACACGGTACGAAATGGTTCAATTTCGTACCGATATCGTGGTACGAAATGGTTGAATTTCGTACTGTGCTACCAAAGTTAGAACTTTTATATCGCGGTACGAAATGTTGAATTTCGTACCGTATTACCAAAGTTAGAACCTTTATATCGTGGTACGAAATGGTTGAATTTCGTACCGTGTTACCAGAGTTAGAACTTTTAGATCGTGATACGAAATGGTTGAATTTCGTACCGTGATATAAAGGTTCAAACTTTGGTAACACGATACAAAATGATTCAATTTCGTACCGATATCGTGGTACGAAATGATTGAATTTCGTACCGATATCGTGGTATGAAATGGTTGAATTTCGTACCATACTACCAAAGTTAGAACTTTTATATCGCGGTACGAAATGATTGAATTTCGTACCGTGTTACCAAAGTTAGAACCTTTATATCGTGGTATGAAATGGTTTAATTTCGTACCGTGTTACCAATGTTAGAACCATTATATCGTGGTATGAAATGGTTGAATTTCGTACCGTGTTAATTACCAGAGTTAGAACTTTTAGATCGTGGTACGAAATGTTGAATTTCGTACCGTGTTACCAATGTTAGAACTTTTATATCGTGGTACGAAATGGTTGAATTTCGTACCGTGTTAATTACCAGAGTTAGAACTTTTAGATCGTGGTACGAAATGTTGAATTTCGTACCGTGTTACCAAAGATAGGGACTTTTATATCGCGGTACGAAATGTTTGAATTTCGTACCATGCAACCAAAGTTAGAACTAATATAACGCGGTACGAAATGTCTAAATTTCGTATCGTGCTACCAAAGTTAGAACTTTTATATCACGGTACGAAATGGTTCAATTTCGTACCGTGCTACCAAAGTTAGAACTTTTATATCCGCTGCCACCACCCCCATCACCGCGATGGCGAGGTACAATTTTTGTTTTTTCCTACCGATACGAATATCAACATTTCGTACCGATATATCAACAAAAACACTAATAATACTATTAATATTGTAGCAAAGAGTTTACAAACAAGAAATTGCAGCAAATAATTTACAAAATAAGAATTGTTCATTCACGAATCACTAAGCATTGTTCATTCACCAACTCAATCTCTACGGTAAGTGTTATTTCATCTGTGTTGAAACAAATATATGCTCCCAAAAAAAATATTGATTTCTTGAGATCTTGTAGGACATCATGACCAAATTCATCCAAAATCTTGCACATAATCATCTATGATGTCCATTGTACCTTCAAAACTAAAGCAAGAAAAATTAGAATATGGTACTAATTAATATAATTCTTACCAACATACCATTTCTTTGTGCTTGATTATTAGTACGAAGTGTGAATTCATACATGGTACTTGGTAAGAATTTCATAATTCTTTCCAGCGTACCATTTCTTTGTGCTTGGTTATTGGTACGAAATATGAAATTGTTACATGGTACTTGGTAAGAATTTCATAATTCGTACCAATAACCAAGCACAACGAAATGGTACGCTGGTAAGAATTATGAAATTCTTACATGGTACTTGGTAAGAATTTCATAATTCTTACCAGCGTACCATTTCGTTGTGCTTGGGTATTGGTACGAATTATGAAATTCTTACATGGTACGAGTTACTACTGGTACGAATACACCTATTTCGTACCGACGAGTTTTGACAGCAAGCAGCAGCCTCCTTCAATCAACACAAATGAAATAGAAATCAGCGAACATACATCCAAATCATCCAGAAATTAACCCAAATACACCGAAAATTACCAAAACAATATGAAACCTCATAAAACATCAAGAAAGAAACACGTAAAAGCCCTAAATCAACAAAAAATAAGAAAAATACAACAAAAATTAAAAAAAAAACTCTAGATCAACATGAATTACGAGAATTGAATTACGACAATTCAAAAATTCTTACAGCGTACCATTTCTTTGTGCTTGGTTATTGGTACGAAATATGAAATTCATACATGGTACTTGGTAAGAATTATGAAATTCTTACTAGCGTACAATTTCTGTGTACTTGGTTATTGGTACGAATTATCAAAATTCTTACATAGTACATGGCAAGAATTTCATAATTCTAACCAGCGTACCATTTATTTGTGCTTGGTTATTTGTACGAATTATGAAATTCTTACATGGTACTTGGTAAGAATTTCATAATTCTTACCAGCGTACCATTTCTTTGTGCTTGGTTATTGGTACGAATTATGAAATTCTTACATGGTACTTGGGAAGAATTTCATAAATCTTACCAGCGTACCATTTCGTTGTGCTTGGTTATTGGTACAAAATTCTTACATGGTACGAGTTACTACTGGTACGGATACACCTATTTCGTACCGACGAGTTTTGACAGCAAGCAGCAGCCTCCTTCAATAAATACAAACGAAACAGAAATAAGAAAAATTGAACAAAAATAATAAGAAAAATACAACAAAAATAAGAAAAATACAACAAAAATAAGAAAAAAAAATTCTAGATCAACATGAAATGCGATAATTGGAAGGAGAAATAACCTGGATCTATAGTCTGGAGCACGATGCCAATGAGAAGCTTCCGATTGGTATACCAGCGTACCATTTCTTTTTGCTTGGTCATTGGTACGAAATATGAAATTCATACATGGTACTTGGTATGAAATTCATACAGCGTACCATTCATTTGTGCTTGGTTATTGGTACGAATTATGAAATTCTTACATGGTACTTGGTAAGAATTTCGTAATTCTTACCAGCGTACCATTCATTTGTGCTTGGTTATTGGTACGAATTATGAAATTCATACATGGTACTTGGTAAGAATTATAAAATTCTTACCAGCGTACCATTCATTTGTGCTTGGTTATTAGTACGAATTATGAAATTCTTACATGGTACTTGGTAAGAATTTCATAATTCTTACCAGCGTACCATTCATTTGTGCTTGGTTATTGGTACGAATTATGAAATTCTTACATGTACTTGGTAAGAATTTCATAATTCTTACCAGCGTACCATTTCGTTGTGCTTGGTTATTGGTACGAATTATGAAATTCTTACATGGTACGAGATACTACTGGTAAGAAATGATTGAATTTCATACCGACGAGTTTTGACAGCAAGCAGCAGGCTCCTTCAATCAATACAAACGAAATAGAAATCAGCGAAAATACATCCAAATCATCCAGAAATTAACCCAAATACACAAAAATTACCAAAATAATATGAAAATCTCATAAAATCGAGAAATAGAAACAATATCGAAATGGTTCAATTTTGTACCGATATCAAGGTACGAAATGGTTGAATTTCGTACCGTGGTACCAAAGTTAAAACTTTTATATCGCGGTACGAAATGGTTGATTTTCGTACCATTTTTTTGTGCTTGGTTATTGGTACGAATTATGAAATTCTTTCATGGTACTTAGTAAGAATTTCATAATTCTTACCCAGCATACTATTTCGTTGTGCTTGGTTATTGGTACGAATTATAAAATTCTTACATGGTACGAGTTACTACTGGTACGAATACACCTATTTCGTACCGACGAGTTTTGACAGCAAGCAGCAATCTCCTTCAATCAACACAAACGAAACAGAAATCAGCGAAAATACATCCAAATCATCCAGAAATTAACCCAAATACATCAAAAATTACCAAAACAATATGAAAATGTCATAAATCATCGAGAAACAAACACGTAAAAGTCTTAAATCAACAAAAAAATAAGAAAAATTCAACAAAAATAAGAATAATACAACAAAAATTCAAAAAAGTTTAGATCAACATGAATTGCGAGAATTGGAAGGAGAAATAACCTGGATCTATGGATCTATTTGTAGATCTGGAGCACGATGCCAACGAGAAGCTTTCGATTGGTAGAAAATCGCAGAAGCGAGCAAAACGCGATGGAAGAGCTAGGTTTCGGGAGAGAGAAAATCGCAGGAGAGAGGGTGAAGGATGGACGGCATGGTAGATGAATCTCGTGAATGGAGGAGATGGTGGAGGCGGCGGAATAGAGGCGATGGTGGTGGTGGCATAGAGAGAGAAATAAGAGAATGGAAAGAGAGAGAAAGTGAGAAGAGAAAACACAGCAGCAGCAGGAAAAAATGAGAAGAGAGAGAGGGAAGGGAAAAATAAGGAAAGAGAAAAAGAAAGAGAGAGAAAAAGTAAGGGTATTTTGGTCCGTAAAGGCAAATGTTTGCCATAATTTGTGAAAATTAAACTTGTGGCCAACTTTTGTGTTTTACTATCTCATGTGGCTAAAAAGGTGTATTTTCTCTAATATCTAACTTAGTCTTTTTTTTTAATCTAATGAAGCATCTGCATCAGTGGAACCAGAACCACAGCCAGGTTAGTAAAAGTTAATAGATATTATCTTCATCTTTGTGAGATTTATCTTTTTGATTGTTTTGTCTAAATATTCTCTATTTCTTATATAAGTTCCTCTCAAATTGTAATGGGGCCTGAAAATGGTTAGTAAATCACAAATTAATTACGTTAACACAACACTTTGAGTATTTATATGAGTTATTTAATATTTATTTGAAATGTATTATTGGTGGCTCACATCCCATCAATTTCAATTGAATCGGCAGCTAATACAGATTCAAGAAGAAATTCAAATGTTCGTGGAATCACTTCTGGTAAAGGTGCAAGGAAGGCAATGAGAAGTGCCAAAGATAGATTGAGAGTGAAATTTGATTTTAAAATAAGGCAAGCGATATGTAACAATGCAGAAGCCTTCAACAATGAAATCGGCTACATTGTGCGCAACAATTGTAGCCTGCAATACAAAGATTGGAGGCTTGTACCACCAAATGTTAGAGGACCACTTCGAGAGAAACTTCTTGTAAGTATTTGTTTATTTATTTGTGTTTTATCAAAATTATTATGATCTGAATAGTAATGAAAATTTAATCTTCCTTTTTTTAATATGCAGGCCGTGTTTGATATAGATATTACAGATGGGAGAGTCCAAGAAGTCATCGATTCTCAGATGCAAAAGGCGTGGAGAGGCCATAGATATAGACTACATGCTCACTTCAAAAAAATTGGAGGAGATGAAGATCCAGCTAAGGCTAAGACCACTAGCCCGAATGATGTTAAGAAAGAGGATTGGGAGTATTTGTGTGATCTTTGGGCTGATAATCTATACAAGGTAATGTCTATAGCATTTTATCTAATAATGAATATATTCTTTATAATAATATCTTATTATATTAATTACTCGTTATTTTTCTCAAGGAACGAGCAAAGAATAATATTGATGCTAGAGCTAAACGAAAATGGGAAACCAGAAATGGATCCAAGAGTACTGCACGCCACCATGTTGCTCGTGGAACTGAGTTGGATGCTCCTACCGGACAAATAGAGACATGGAGAATCCGACATTGGCATTCCGAAAAGGGTTGGTCATCACCAGAGTTGGAAGCTAAATATGTAAGTATATATTTGTTAGATTAATTTATTATTTTTATAAATTGATTGTTCGGCTTTGTGTGCTTTGTTTGTTGAGTGTTTACAAAAATATTTTGAATTGAGTGATTATAAATTGTATTGGTATGTTTCTAACGGATAAATTATTTTCAGGAAGAAATGATGCAATTGCGACGAGATAATCCAATAGAAAATATGACTGATAAAATGATTTTGGAGACGGTCTTAGGGTGACAATCAAATTGTTTGTTTGATTGGGGACGGTCACCAAGTAAATCCCGTGGAACCTACGGCGAAGGCTCGAGCCGTCCTACATATGGTCAAGCTCTTGATGAACTAAAAGAGGTGAAGGCTGATCATGAAACGCTAAAAGAAAATTTTATGAAGATGCGACAACTATTAATTGATCAGAACATTATACCTCAGTCTTCATTACCACATACACCATCAGATCACTGCTCTAGACCTTCTCATAATGATGCATCTCCGGCTGGCCATCATGGTTATTTTTCTGATGAGGATTAATATTTGTTGACTACTTATTAGAATTTTTTAATATTTCCGAACTTACAAAATCTTTGGATTCTCGCAATAAATTGAATCTTTTGGAATAAATTTTGATGATGTAAAGTTGTGGTGTTTCTCCTGATGTTATTTTCATGAAATTCGTATCTCATCTTATTTCCTTTAATTTTATTTTCCATGTTTCATCCATAATATCATCTTCAAATTAAAAAAAAAAGTAATTAGCTACTAATATATATAAAAGTAGGAATAGTCGTAAGTCGTCTAGAATTATTAGGCTATAGGCGAGTCAAGCTACTCGCGAGCTATTCAGCGTTCGACTCGATAAAAGCTCATTCGATAATTAATTGAGAAGCTCGTTTAGATAAACGAGTCAAGCTTGAGCATGACGGTACTTGACTCGTTAGCTCATGAGCAAGCTTGTTAAGTGATTTATCTTAAAAATACAAGATTATTAGTTAGATATCTTATATTTTTTACAATAATTAGTAATATTTGGATTAACTATCTAGTTAACTAATATTTTAAATGAAAGACTAAATTTCAAAAGCTCGTTTAGGTTCGACTCTACACTCGACTCGATAAGAGCTCGTTCGATAATTAAATGAGAAGTTCGTTTAGTCAAACGAGTCACTTCAGCAAGGCACTATTTGGTTCGACTCAGCTCGATTACACCCCTAAGAAGTTGTAGCATAGAATTTTTTTTTTAATATTCATTATGACTAGACAACATTTTAACCTCGTATTCAAAGTTAGAAAACAAAATCAAAACTTTAGTAAAATAATATAATTTGATAACTTATATGCATATAAGTATTTTAATTTATATTAATTTCCAATGGTAAAATAAAATATTAGCATGCCAATTTTAATTTTTTGCTCAAATTGCTCATACAATATGGTTTACTACATACACGGGACGATATAACGTAGATGACAAACGCTCTTCTAACGGAAGTAAAAAATAATTTTATTATCAAGAAAATATCAAAGTCTGCCTCTCAATACATCAGAGAACGTATTTATAGGCCTAAAATAAAACCTAATCCGAAAAGGAATCAAAATCCTAAAAGAAAACAAAATCGGAAAATAAACTAAAATAAATAAAAAGGCCAAAAGTGTCTGAAAACAAAGGAATTTGGGACCGGGATCACTTAGGTCATCGCGCAAAGCGCATGTGTTCAATTTGAATCGTCGTTCCGCTTCCAGAATGGTATTATAATAGAAATTCTAATTCTCAAAACGAAACTTACGCCTGTTTTAAATTCTGTCGACTACGATCCCTTTCGTGATCTCTCGCCATCAAATAATCAGCAGTCCCCTATTTATTTATTGACTAATTATAATAATTAAATTATAGATAGATTCCAAAATCACAAATTAATTAGACATAACAAAGACAAGTGCCACCATTAAATTATTTTATAAGCAATGAGCATAAATTATGGAAGTGCCGCCATTTTAATTATTTATTTCATCATCCCGCCATTAAATCCCTCCAAAAGCTTGCGAAAAATAAATCCCTCCAAAAGCTAATGAAATAAATCCCTCCAAAAGCTAATGGCGGTTTTATAATTTCTTATTCTCAATTCTCAAAGTAGATACTGATCTTCTTCTCCCCTCGCTTCCATTCTAATTTCTAAAGCAATACCACAAAAATAATTGTCTTCATGCTTAAGGACAGACAAAATCGAAGATGTTGGCGGTGACTGCACATGACGGCGAATGTTGTGTTAAGTTTGGGGGACGTTCAGATTCGTTGCATTTCACCGGCTGCTGGAATCGTCTTCCGAGGCAGTGGGATACTACCCACGACGGAACAATATTTTGTTCTTTACAAAGGTTCTATTTTGCACGTGCTCGATGAAATTCCTCAAAGAGGCAGTCACTATTTTCCTTCAAAGTCAGCCACCAGTGTTTCTTCAAAAAATTGTAGTAGTCTTGAACAATATATGTGTTATTTGGATTATGAATTCTGGTATGATACATCTTATTTTTTATATTTTTGAGTTGAATATGTCTTTTATTAGATATTAATTGGTGATGGTGAATATTATAATTTCGATTTACTCTTTAGGAACGGAAGATGGAGGTTTCTGTGTTGGATTTTCTTTAAGGGGGATAACATCATGTTAATGATGAACACTAGCAAATGATGTTGAGACAGGTACTGATGATTAATTGTTTGAATATACCTTTGGATTAATTTGTTTTTTTTATGTGGGTTTGTTGTTATTGTATTTTGAGACAGATTTGTTAGGGTTCATGCTAGTTTCCTGTGGTCTATTTGGGACTGTGGACCTTGGCGTCTGAATAGTTGTACTGAATTTTGTTGATGTATAATTTGGCTCTGTTATCTTGGTGCTATTTTTCATGTTCTATTTACAAATTTCTACTTATGAACTACAGGAACTTGGATTTCGATGTGACAAAGTTCAAGGTGAATGTCGTGCCAAATTTGCTTGCCACCTGGATTGTTTTACTTGGGTTAAACGTGATAGTTATCTCCCTCAAGGCAGCCAAGGCTTAAAGGTGCAACTCATTTTTTCAACTACTGACTTTCATATCATAATGGCATCAACCTAGTGATTTTTCTGGCCATGATATAGCTTAAAAATGTGAGTTTTGGAATTTTGTACAGTAACCTAGATATAGCTAAAATGACACTGTTCTAATGTTTCTGTGCTCGTATATGGTTCTAGTCTTCTAGATTTCGTATTGCCCGTTTTACACCTTGAGTGATATCTTCTTTGCCTGTTCAAACAATACTCTCATGTGACTGATGAATTTGAATGCAATTAAACTCTAAAATGGTAGGTAATTTATGTGATTATAAATCTAGGATTGCGGAGCACAGAAGATTAATATGTTTCATATCTACAACGTATAATATTCTCAATGACCTAGTCCGTTAGGTTTCGTGATGTTAAAATCCTATCAGATTTGAGTTCCACGTAGTATATATAGTTTGTAAATTTTCAGTTGAGGATTTACTGGATATGTTCATTTTCAGTCTCATATTTGTTTAGCATGTCAGTTCCCTAGCATGTTTTTTTTTTTTTTAATAATATGCACAGATATTAATCTAAAGTCTTTACTATTTCAGGCTGTGACAAAGGCCAAATTGGGCTACGATCCTTTAGAAGTCAATCCTGAGGATATGGTTCGTTTTGAAAAAGAAAAACCACAGGTATGTTCTAGTTGACATTATATTCTGACACTCTTGTGAATATTGATTGGAGAAGATCAATGTTGTTATAGAGCTTGTATTCCAGCTAGATAAATATCCATTTTCAAAAATATTATCAGACATAACTAAGACTCATCTTAAAATAGGAAAATTGTTTGTTCTTCAAGTTCACCGACACTGTTTCTGCAGATTGGTATGTAGTGCCCCCCACCAAGATAACTGTGGAGGCAATATTTAATTACCAAGAATCCCTTATGTTTCCATCCAGAAAACAATAAGGTCAAAATCTTGTATTAGGAATGTGCGTTATCGATTTCAGGATAAGGAAGGTCTACATGACAAGTCGATGAAGATGGACAAGCGAAACAACAAAAGATGGGGACGAAAATGTTGGAAGTCTTTGGTATCTACAAGACATATAGTAGATTTTTCCACCTTAATTATTTAAATGTGTAGAAGTGTTTGTAGTTGACATATAGATATGTACTTTTATAGAATATTATTTAGTAAAAATTCTATGCTATATTCCTGTTACATTTTCATGTGTTGTTCGTATTTATATTTAATTTTTGATATTACATACCAGATTGTGAAATAAAAATGCAAAAAATAAAAAAATACTTTGATACCCTCAATTAAATGTATTTACATCCACAAATAATAATATTTTCTCTAATATTCAATTTAAAAATAATAATATTTTTCCTAATATTATAATACCAATTTTTTATTGAAAAAATTATTACCCACACATAACTTATAACATTTAGCTACACTTACAAATTGTCATGTGTGAATATCAAATGCCATGTCATCTTCCACGTAATTTCCACATTTTTTTTGAAAAATTATTACCCACACATAAGTTATAACATTTACCTACACATAAAAATTGCCACGTGTCAATAACGAACGCCAAGTCATTATCCACGTAATTTCTACATCATCATTAAATTACGGCAAAAATATATTTATCTACACATAAGAGATACTTTCAATGACATATATATATATGTAGGTAATACTTGATGATTTGTCCACACATATAGATATGTGTGGGTAAAAACATTTTGCTGCAAAATTATAGCTACACATGTCGACATTTGTATTATGTGTGGGCAAAACTATATACCTACACATAATCTAACAATTAACCACAATTGTATGCGTGGCTAAAAGTTCAATTTCTTGTATTTCTTCAAATTCTTTCCAAAATTTTCGATATATATACATATATATGGAAGAGAAGATTTCAACCATAGGAATTAAGCTACAAGTTTATAAGAACATAGATATACACTTACTTAATTGCTTGGAAGAGTTTGGATCAACCTTGATCTTGAACTTGAGCTCAAAAGAACACAAAAGTGGAGGAAATTTTTTTGAGAGTGTGTGTAGGCGGTTTTGGGAGGGTGAAAGGGATGAAGAAGATGATAATCTTAAACATATATATAGATAGGATTAGAAGGTTCTACAAAAAATATCTTAGATATTTTAGTTTAATTTTTGATTAGTTAATTAATTAAAATTCTAATCAATTCAATTAATTAACTACGGATCAATCCTCCTTAAATTTCTGATTTCTCAACATAGTAATTAAATTTAGGGTTTCACGAACTCTAGATAAAAATCTCACAGAAAGAATCGGAGATTCGAAATATTTTCAAATCGACCGAAACTAAAATTTTAAATGATAAATCACGTAAAAATTTACGTAGTTAAATTAAATTATTCTTTTAGTCAATTAATAACTAAACATTTATTATCTATTGATAAATGTAGAAATTTCTTCGTTTCGGATTAACCGAGACGATCATTCTTAATTAAAACTCATTTTTACGGCGAAATATATCTGCTGGGTAAAATTTTCTGAAATGAAAATTTTTCTTTCACTGAAATCATATCTTTCTTACTAAATTAATTAATTTTAGTTGGCAAGAAAGACGGGATATCACAAATACAGAACAAAATTCTCTCAACAAAAATAATAAACAATTGAAAAAAGTGAATCGGTGGTAACTAAATCTATATCCATATCTTTGTTGATAATCATATGCTGAAATTTATATAAAGAGAATACATACCTCAATTCTCTGAATGAGGCTTCCTAATTTGTCCGACGCCCGACTATTTCCTGCTTATACCTGTAATCATATTGAATAAAGTAGCCATTAAGCTTCAACTTTTGTTTAATTACATGTTTTTTAAACAATAATAAAAACAAAAAATAAAGAATCAAATTAACACAAAAAAATTTACAATTTCGAAACAAAACTCAAATAGAGCACAAGCTAGCATACAATATATTACTTGCAAACAATCTGATCACGATGAAGTTGAAGAGCGCATGAATATAAAAGTACATAAAAACACAAAAGAATTATGAAACCAAACTCTACATAGCCATATTAATCAATGGTTGTTAATTAATGTTTGAGATTTAGATCCCCTAAACTGAATATATATACTCTAGAATTAGGCGTGTATTGGGAAAATGAACAAACGCTACAGTTATATTCAGATGCATAAATGACTAATAATAATTACCAGATACAATTTTTAATTACTATGAGGAAAATGTTTAATTAAAACCGAATAGTATCTCAAAAAAAAGGAAAAGAAACTGAAAAGTTGCTTTGAAATAATGAGACACCTTTGAAATAATAAAATAAATGGAAATTAATGGAGTAGAATTTAGGCGGGAAAACTTCTCAAAACTCCTTTGTTTTAGTATTAGTATATAGATATCGATGAATCAAAATGATGAAGCTAGGATTCAGCTACTCAGACCAGTTTAAAATATATAATCGTGCATATTTTAAGTCCGATTAATAAGTAATTATTCTACCCGTTTCGTCCCCTACAATAATATTAGTAATTAATCGAACATGTTTAATTATAAAATATCAAAATAATAAACTATAAATAATAGGTTATTTGTCTCAATTAAAGTCCGAACACAATAAAGTAAATATTAATAATGAATATTAATAAAAGATTAAAATTAAATTTGAAGTATCAATTTGAAGTTCATACAATTTATGGAACTCGTTTAATTATGAATTTAAGATTATATAGATGTACAAAAATCATACAATATATGAAACCCGTTTAATTTAAATTAATATTTTTACTCGTCATGGTGAACTCAATTAAATAGTAATTTTCTCTTGTTCATGTATCAAACATTTAAGAAAAATAGGAATAGAATATTGAAAGAAAATATGATTCCTTTTATTAATTAGGTTCCATTTGATGAAGTCTTTTAAGAAATCAATATGAAATTCCTTTTATTTGGGTTTTTAGAAGAAAAAAAATATGAGTAGAAAATGAGGAAAATTCACGCAAACATATACATGACCACCCATTTAATTTGAAATCATCTCAGATGTTATATAAATATATTTTAGTGCATACTAATAATTTCAATTGTTGGAAAAATTAATAGAGTTTTGATTTGATACCAAAACCCAGCTGACCCCAACCGAGTAGATGATTGCTCAAGCCTAAGCGTTTTTCTTCAGCTCACCTGTTTGAGCTTATAGAGTTTCTTAGTTTACAGGTAGCAGTTGAAGACAGCAGAAGACATTGCAGAAGATACAATGAAGCGGACACAGCTAAGCAGACAGCTTTAAAGAATTCAGCAGAGCAGACTCAGTTAAGCAGACCAAGCAGAGTCAAAGATCCTGAAGTATCAAGACCCAGCTCAGTGACGGAAACCCAGCTCAGTGTCAAAGACCCAGCTTAGTGTCAATGACACAGTTCAGGTCTAAAACACAGCTCAGGTTGAAGCCACAGCTCAGGTTAATGATACAACACAGGTCTAAGACACAGCTCAGAGTCAAGACGCAGCAGAGTCCAAGCCGCTGAAGACACAGCAGAGAAGCTTAGCAGCTTGAAGACGAAGACCTTCTCCAAGACAAGATCCCGATGTCAGAAGATCTTATCTGACGCAGTCAATTCAGAGAAGAACTAGCCTCTGCAGATGCAGACCTACTTCGTAGGTTAAAGGCCAGAAGTCAATGAGAGTAGGTAAGATTCAAACGGCTCTCTTCCAACGGCTAGTTTGAATCTTCACCTATATATATCCCTCTTCCACCATTGAAGAAGGGGGGACTGACAAGATGACTGAAGAAATAAAAGAGCAAAACAAAAAGATGAACAACAATCTTCAAAGCCATATCTTTCAAGAACACCCAGCCAGTCAGCTGTGTTCTTAGTTGTTCACACATTCAGTCTTAGGCAGAATAGATCAGAATAAATATCTTAAGCCTAGTTTGAACGAGTTCATTTTACTCCTTGTTCTTCATTGTAAGAACTCGTTCATAGTTGGAAATCCCATACCCAAACCCAAACCCAGAAAGGTTAGGTAAAAGGTACACTTGCTCGAAGCGTGTAATTCGAGTGGTTAGGTTCTTCGCATGCCGGAAACTGAAGGTGTAGGCTTGACAGTGCCCGCAAACTGTTGGAACACAGCTCGGGTTAGAGTTGTGAAGTTGCTTGGTACTTGGAAACCAAGTGGTAGTGAATTACCAGTGAACCTGGTCGTGGACGTAGGAGGTGCTACTCCGAACCACGTTAAAATTACTTTGTTCTTTATTGCTTTGTTTTATGCATGTTACTAACCTCTCATGAGCATACATTTCAAGCTGCATAAACTGATTAACCGAAAAGTGAAACAGAGCTTTGCAATATGATTTAAAGCAACAGACGGACTTTCCAAACCCACCAACTTCCGCACACACTCTCACAGCCAGCTGTGTCACTCAAGCTGTCATCTAGCTGAGTCGAACACAACAGGGTCTCTCAAAAGAGTTTTAACTTGGAAAAATTTTTAAACCTTGGTGTATTCACCCCCTCCTCTACACCAAGGTATCCGTCTTGGGACCAACATCAATAATATTCTCCAATTGGTGAAGTCTTCTAAAAAATCAATGTGAAGTTACTTTTATTTTAGATTTTAGAAAAAATACGAATAGGAAAATGAAGAAAAATCTACGTAAGAATTTTGATTAACGCGGTCACCCGTTTAATTTGATATTGCATTTGTCGTTATTCAAATACTCTCTCCTCCGTCCCATATAAGGTGACATATTTTCCATTTTGGAGTGTCCCATATAAGATGACACATACCCAAAATGAAAATAATTAGTATCTCATAAAAAGTTGTGGACCCAACATACCCAAAATGTAAATAATTAGTACTCCCTCCGTCCGCGATAAGTGTAGCACAATTTCCTTTTCCATACGTCCACAATAAGTATAGCACTTTCCATTTCAGGAAATGACTCCACCGACTACCATTACTTTAAACCTCACAACAATTCATTGTGGTGGGTTCCTTTCCCCACTGAAAACCAATTTATCAACCATTTCTTAAAACTCGTGTCGAATCCAATGTGTTACACTTTTGATGGACAGAGGGAGTATCTCATAAAAAGTTGTGGACCCTACCACTTTAACCACTTTATACTTTTCTCCTTAATACACATGTCCAATATTAATTTGTCACCTTATATGAGACGGAGGGAGTACATCTTAGCACGTATAAATAATCCAGTTGTATTATGCAATTAGTGAAATCTACAAAAAAATCCATGCGAAGTT
Source organism: Agastache rugosa (assembly GCA_031470985.1). NCBI lineage: Eukaryota > Viridiplantae > Streptophyta > Magnoliopsida > Lamiales > Lamiaceae > Agastache > Agastache rugosa. The sequence goes on from CM062607.1 coordinate 17,823,574, forward strand.
CCTTGTTATTTAAGATTTTTGAAAAATGGAAATTGTAAATGAACCCGATTTAAATTTTAATAAATAAGTAATTAAATATAAAATCCAACACATATTTTGTGTATTATCCATTTCTTCCAATTTTATGTCCAAAATTATAATCTTCTATCTTTTATTGAAAAGAAATTTTATAATAAAATATTTTTCTCTTAAAATACCATATTTTGAAATTAATTGTATTTTATTTTTTATTTAGAAAGTCTTTAGTTTATGTGGTCACTTCTTTCTCTCTCTATATATATTTTTAAATATTGATTGACTAAGAAACTCATTTAGAATTTACATATTCATACATGTAGCTAATCAATTTAAAAATTAATTTTACTATTCGTTTCTGTTTCAAACTCGTACAATAATACTTGTTCATTATACAAATTAGTTGAAATTTATAAAACTATCTAAATTTTTAAATATAAGTTCATACAATAATTGATTATCTGATATTTATTGTTAGAAAATATAATAAAATTATTTAATTGACAAACTTAATAATTGGCCGAATTAATTTTTCCAATAAAAATACGACTATTTATTTGGCCAACTCAATAATAATTGATCAAATTAAATCGGTGTTGTGAAATGAATTCTAAGTATTTATTTAGATTAAACTATAATATTGGTCTCAATAAAAAGAAAGGAAAATCCTATGTAATTTGGTCCATAATAATGATTATCAATATATGTTAATAAATCTATATATTTTTAAATATTGATTGACTAAGAAGCTGTTGGGAAAATTATTAGAGTTTTGATTAGATACCAAAACCCAGCTGACCCCTACCGAGTAGATGATTGCGCAAGCCCAAATATTTTTCCAGCTCACCTGTTTGAGCTTATAGAGTTTCTAAGTTTACAGGTGGTCGCTGAAGACAGCAGAAGACCCAGCTAAATAACTCATCAGAGCTACCACAGCAGTGAAGCCCAGCAGAGCTGTACAAGACTACAACAGACAAAAGAAGAAAGACAGCTAAACAAGCTAAGTACACAGCAGGGCAAGTCAACTCGAGTGGTCAACAACGTTATCTAGATTCAAGACGATCAAGTTCATTTAGACACAGCTATGAGAATGACCCAGCTTATGTGGCAACTCAGCTTAGCGTCAAAGATCCAGCAGAGTCCAAGACTCAGCTCAGTGTCAAAGACCCAGCAGAGTTCAAGACAGCTCAGAGTCACCAGCACAACATAGTCGAAGTCAACTTGAGATAAAGTAAGAGCTGACCTGGACCTTCAGGAACTCGACACCTCAGCACCTAGAAGTCAAACCTAGGATTGCTTTACGAGAAAATCAAGGAAAAAGACAAGTCCAACTTGTCAGAAGTTAGGTAGAGATTCAGAACGGCTCTTTCCAACGGCTAGTTCTAATCTCTCCCTATAAATATGAGTCTTCTTCATCAATAGAAGATATAGAAGCGTAGAGAGAAAATACAAGACGAGAGATCAACAGACTACATTGAAAGAAGTCTAAACAAAGATCAAGATATCTCTCAGAAAACTTCAAGATCTAGCAGCCTATATTCTTCTGAGTTCTTATTTATTCTCAGGCTACTAAAGCTCTCTCCCACTAGTATCTAGGCATATAATCCTTTCCATCTTAAGCCTAGTTTGAACGAGTTCATCATACTCAAAGTTCTTCATTGTAAGAACTCGTTCATAGTTGGAAACCCCAAAACCAAACCCTCAAACCCAGAAAAAGGTTAGGTTAAGGTTCAGGTTATGTAGTACCCGTAAACTACAGGTCAGGTTCTTTAGTATCCGTAAACTGAATGTAGGCTTCAGCTGTGCCCGTAAACAGATTGGTTACGTTTCGATACAGTACACATAAACTTGTATCCAGTTTGAGGAACTAAGCTGCAATGATTGCTGACTGCGCGTAAAGTCAGTGGTATCCTTAGTGGATTACTAGAGGTTTCTGGTCGTGGACGTAGGAGTCATTCTCCAAACCACGTTAAATAGTTTTGTGTTATTTACTGCTTTATTTATGCATCCAGCTGACCCCTCATAAGCATATTTTCAAGTTGCATAAACTGACTAACAGAAGAGAGAAACAGAGCTTTGTAATATATTTGAAGTAATAGACGGACTTTCCAAAACCCACCACATTCCGCACACAGCCAGCTGTGTCGATCAAGCTGCATTCCAGCTGGATCGAATACAGCCAGCTCACTCAAAAGAGTTTTAACTTGGAAAATTTTTCAAACCTTGGTGTATTCACCCCCCTCTACACCAAGGTATCTGTATCGGGACCATCAATTGGTATCATAGCAGTGGTTCAAAAGATCACTGTATCTGTGTCAAGTCAGTCTCTTTACTGATAGTGGTCACTTGAACAGATCCTTCAAAGTTTCAAAATCTTTTTAAAATCATTATATTGCATACTGTCATGGAATCTTCCCTGTGCAGGAATCTTCCGACATTCTCAGTCAATGATTATCAAATCTGAAAGTTCCGACTCAAAAGCTTTCTGAGCGCTCATCACGACATGATGTGGAATGTTATCTCTGACGGACCCATCATCATCATGAAGTCAAAAGAGAAGCAGAAACCTTACCTGGAGCTGAACCAGTACTCCGTCAAGTTGTGAAGCCCAAAAGAGAGTACTCTCCAGAAGAAATAAGACAAGCTGGATTGGACAGCTATGCTCGCAACGTCATTTTCTCAACGGTGACAGACGTTTATCTCAGCAAGATCATCAACTGCGAGACAGCTAAGGGGATGTGGGATACTCTAGCCAAGCTGTGTGAAGGCACAGAGGAAATTCAAGAGAACAAATTCTCAGTTGCATGCCAGAAGTTCGACAACTTCAAGCAACTCCCCTACGAGACCATTGATCAAATGGAGCTTAGATTCTCCAACCTCGTCGTCGAGATCGAGACGATCTGAACTGGGAAATATATAGTTCGAGATAAGAAATTGAAAGTTCTTGCAGCTCTCTCCTCAGAATGGTGTACACACAAGGTGGTTAATCAAAACAGAACTGATCTTGGCAGCATGGAGACGGAAAAATTATTCTCCATCCTAAAAACCAACGAATTTGATCTGGGGATTACAAATGGAGATTCATCCAGCCGGATGAATGAAGCAGAGCTGAGAATCAAGCCAAGAAAAGAAGCTCAATCAGCTCAACTTGAAAGAACCAACAAGGAGTTCATAAAGATGAACAAAGAAGAATTGCACGAAGAAGTTACCATGCTTGTACAGAGCATCAATAGGCTGGATCACAACAAGGAAAGATACAAGAAGATTGTGAAGGTTCATCACGACAAGCAACTCTATCCAAAGAGAAACCAAGCTGAGTCATTCTCCCAGAGAAAAAAGATAAAGGATTCGAAACGAGCGAAATGAATGATGATCAAATCTCCTTCTCCGACTAAGATGAGGATGATTGCTCTGATTAAGATGTCTGAAACATCTTATTGAATCAACCGATGAAGAAAATGAAGAAACCCAGCTAGCTGACTGGGACCAGCTGTGAAATAAAGACAGCTAGATACAAATCTAAAAACTCAGTCGATCATACTGCTAAGTACATTGGTCTCAAGAAAAGAATCGAGAACCAGCAGATGAATCAGCTGGATTTGGGACAGCTGTCTACCTGCTATACAAACGGAGATCTCATCAAAGAAATGAGCCAATGTTGAGAAAATCCGCTCAAAGTAGGATGCAGCTGAAGAAAAAGCCACCTACTATCAAATCAAGGGGGAACTCTACATAGCTGGAAAGAGTCAGCAAAATCAAGAAGAATACCCAGCTGGATGCAATCACCAAGATAGACTCAGCTGAAGAAAAACCTGATCCAGCGGAGCAATCATGCTGATTTTCTAACCCAGCTGACGACATGAAAGCATCCAAGAGATTTCTCAACATCTGGACAGCATTGTTGGGAAAATTCACACAGAAGCACAACATGGTGACATCTAAATCAAGATGATGTGGATTATTTGGACTGCTCAATCCGAATAAAGAAAGTTGATGAATGCCCCGATTGTCGTTTTATCGGGTCGGTCAAAATATATTTATAATTTTCCTATGCCCACAACTAGGGTTAGCTAGCGGTAAGTATAGGGTCGATCCCACGAGGAGTTGAGTGTAGCTTTCTCTTGGTCACTGGGTGTCACTAAAAAGATTTATCTTGGGCAACGGACACATCTTGGTCAAAACAGAAAATAAAAACATAAACAAATAAAATATAAATCTAGATCAAGGTTCGAATCAATAAACATAAACTCGACTCGGTCATAGGTTCAAAGATTTTCACTACATGAATGCATCAATCGGTTATAGGCAGTAGAAAAGTAATAATGTCCCTACTGTCACGCGTCACGCACACTATTACCCCCACCCTCATCTGCCCTTATGAATAAGAGCCACCCCTGAGACCCCCAGGCATTCTCTCCTAGCCCTAGACAACCATCTACGAAGACACTTCAATAGAAACCTTGCCCAAGGAAGCATTAAGAATTAGACAGATCCGAAACAGCCATTCTTCGTGCCCAAGAGCACGGACTACTCACCCACACCAGTCATACTTTCAGATACAAGGGACACCCTATGCATTGACCCTGAAGTTATTTGTGATCAAGACACCCTAGTCAACTAGTGATCAATTAATTAACCAAGTTGCCCAAATCGTATTGGATTCAGACCTAGTGCTTCGGGAACACACTCATGCAGATCATCACGCCCATATTAGACCTCACGAATTCTTAGTTTATGTTCACGTCATCTTGCCCAGAATCAGATTTATGACTACCTAGACATAAATTAAATAAAAAGACAAAATAAATAAAATGAGAACTTACTTATTATTATGGGCATAACGCCGGAAATAAAATACAAAGATCGTTTGCCCCCGAAGGGGCAAACTCTCAAAAACACTAATAAAACCCTAGTCTAAGTACTTGAAAGAAATTCTAGATATGAAGGGTTATGGGGAACTAGGATTACAATGGCTTGAAGTGAAGTAGTATATATAGAGCTACAAATCGTGGGCTAGAGGCCCAACCCATTGTTGGTTGGTCTGGAGCTAGGGTTGGGCGCAGCTGTCATGTTTATCTCTTCCAACAGAATCCGCGTGGCGCCCAAGATAACTTCCTTATTTAGAATTGATTTGATTTGAACGAATCTTCATGGATAAGGAAGGAAATCAATCATTCCTTATCTACTCCTTGGATAAGGCCAACCCATTCCTTGCTCCGCACTCTTTCACGACGAATTGCTGGATCATTGTATGCACATTGTGCCCAAGTTGAACACTCTTTCTCTTCTCTGTTCTGTCCTTCGTCTTGCCCTCTGTACTTCACATCTTGCTCAAGATGGATGAAATTCCGCACGGTATATGAATTGGTCAGTACGTCAAACACAACAGCTTCACTCTTGATGTTTGCTACTGTGCCCAAGCTGCATGCTACTTTGCCAAGATGAAAGTGATTGTGCCCATAATGTGAGCAACTGTCCTGTGACCATATGCTTCAATTCTGCTTCAGAACCTCTTTCGCGGATGCACTCTTCTTATGCCCAAAATGGTACATGTTCTGCCCAGAATGTCTTTGTCTTGCCCATAATGTACATGCCTTCATAATGTGTCCTCCCAGACACAAAAACAAACAAAAAGACACACGAAGACTCGATCTAGACCCTAAAACAAGACAAAAAAAAAGCACAAATATGGGCTCATCACACGCACACACTTTAAGTACGCTTGTCCTCAAGCGTGTAGTGCAATTTGCCCAACAGACAAAGAAAATAAAGCAAAGAACAGACTCAAGACAAAAAACGAAATCAGCATGATCAAGATCAAGGGTTATATTGGGCATGATCAATCTCAACATAAGTTAAGAAAGTGATCAAATTACAAAGTTCACGCATTGACCATTAGATAAGTCAAGATTAAACAATGAGCATATTGGTTTTTCCTCACCAACACTCTTCACTCTTGTGTATTGGGTTTAGTGTTTACGCTCGTGACATCCTTAACTTGGTCATGCAATAGGCTTGTCTGCCCTCTAACGTCTCCACCCCTTAGACAAAATTTTCTGTACTTATCATTAGGTCTTTATTTTGGTTGTAATGTAGGCTTAAGGCAGAAGGTGGGAAGTATTTAGGAACTAGGCTAAGGTCATAATGAACTCATTACTGGGCAATAGAGTGTACAGTTTCTTCTTCAATTCCTTGCCTTTATTGCGGGCCTCAGCACAAACAACTTAGGACTTCAAAAATTTTTCTCTTATTATTTTTTTTCAATTTTTCTTCTTAGTCCTTTTATTTTTCGACACTTCTTCTACTTTGGGCAGGTTAGTGACCCTCAAACAATTCCAAGCGTCTTGCCCAGATTAAGGCATTTACTATCTCCTTTATTTCCTTTTCTTCTTTGATTGCTTCCTGAGTTATCATGACCGGGTAGGAAATGTGTATCAGGGCAATATTTAAGTGAATTGAAAGAATTATTATCAGGCTCAAAAGGGGCTACGCAAAGGATAATAATATGGCGGCTTTTTAGGCTTTGTGGGCATAATGAAAGAAATTTTTGCCTAAATCATTTAAGCACATAAATCAGGTCAATAGGATTTCAACAAGAGTACATGCAAGTTCTCGCATTAACCTAAATAAGGATGTCAAATCTCACAAGAAAAGAAAAGCTGCGCGCGTTGGGCATAATACAACATATAAAGCTCAAACCTCACAAGGCATGCTCATATTTCATCCATCATACTTATCCACATACGGTCATGCTAACAACTTGAAAATTAAACTACTTGCACGGTACAAATCAAAGATTTCAACATGCTTATATCGACCCAAAAATCCTACTCATGCCGACTTACTACACAAAACAGATACCCCCTCACTCACACACTTTGTCTTGGGCAAAGTGGGTCAGATAAGGGGTATTCAACCGACCAAAAAAAAAAACTCAAAAGAAAAAATCCAACTAACAACAAATGGGAGGAAATAATTATGAAGAAGGGTATTTCCAAACACCTGAATGTGCTGCGGGCAAAGTACGTACAAAGGGCAAAGTAAGTGGCTTGGAGGGTCACCATATGTGCTGCAACGAATCCTTCCAGTCTAGTCAAAGTTCTCAAGGACTGCAGTTCCTTGTATCTTGGGCTTGACAGGTGTACACTCTGCCCTCCGCTGATGGATCTGGAAAGGAATTTTTGCAGATATGTTGTGCCCTGGCTTCTGAATGACTTCATCCTTACTTCTATGCCCAAGCTCATGTCCATCAAGAACAAACCATACCCTCTACAAAAATACTACCTAGCCTAGGGTTTAGACAAAAAAAAAATAAAAAAAATAAAAAGGATATATCAGGTTACACCTGGCCAGCGCCTGAGTTAACGTTATGGGCATGACGTGGCCTCCATCCTTTAGTCGTCGACTGGATCTTGAAGTTCCGGAAACTCCACCTTTTCATTCCGCGTCTTTTCCAGAGTAGGCTAGACTTGTCCTTTGACTAATAGATGGGCACATGTCCACCTGTCTTGCCCTCCTTACAGATGCTCTTTGGTCACCGTGCATTTTTCCTTCGATACCAGCATCACTCACGAAGTTGTCTGCACGGTTAGTTCGGAACACATACAAAAAGAATTAAACAAGCAAACAAAAGAGAAAACTACTAAAAACACAACTCCCCGGCAACGACGCCAATTTTGACGAGCGCCCCGATTATTGTTTTATCGGGTCGGTCAAAATACATTTATAATTCTCCTATGCCCACAACTAGGGTTAGCTAGCGGCAAGTATAGGGTCGATCCCATGAGGAGTTGAGTGTAGCTTTCTCTTGGTCACTAGGTGTCACTAAAAAGATTTATCTTGGGCAACGGACACATCTTGTTCATAACAGAAAATAAAAACATAAACAAATAAAATATAAATCAGATCAAGGTTCGAATCAATAAACATAAACTCGACTCTGTCATAGGTTCAAATATTTTCACTACATGAATGCATCAATCGGTTATAGGCAGTAGAAAAGTAATAATGCCCCTACTGTCACGCGTCACGCACACTATTACCCCCACCCTCATCTGCCCTTATGAATAAGAGCCACCCCTGAGACCCCCAGGCGTTCTCTCCTAGCCCTAGACAACCATCTACGAAGACACTTCAATAGAAACCTTGCCCAAGGAAGCATTAAGAATTAGACAGATCCGAAACATCCATTCCTCGTGCCCAAGAGCACGGACTACTCACCCACACCAGTCATACTTTCAGATGCAAGGGACACCCTATGCATTGACCCTGAAGTTATTTGTGATCAAGACACCCTAGTCAACTAGTGATCAATTAATTAACCAAGTTGCCCAAATCGTATTGGATTCAGACCTAGTGCTTCGGGAACACACTCATGCAGATCATCACGCCCATATTAGACCTCACGAATTCTTAGTTTATGTTCACGTCATCTTTCCCAGAATCAGATTTATAACTACCTAGACATAAAGTAAATAAAAAGACAAAATAAATAAAATGAGAACTTACTTATTATTATGGGCATAACGTCGGAAATAAAATACAAAGATCGTTTGCCACCGAATGGGCAAACTCTAAAAAACACTAATAAAACCCTAGTCTAAGTACTTGAAAGAAATTCTATATATGAAGGGTTACGGGGAACTAGGATTACAATGGCTTGAAGTGAAGTATATATAGAGCTACAAATCGTGGGCCAGAGGCCCAGCCCATTGTTGGTTGGTCTGGAGCTAGGGTTGGGCGCAGCTGTCATGTTTATCTCTTCCAACAGAATCCGCGTGGCGCCCAAGATAACTTCGTTATTTAGAATTGATTTGATTTGAACGAATCTTCATGGATAAGGAAGGAAATCAATCATTCCTTATCTACTCCTTGGATAAGGCCAACCCATTCCTTGCTCCGCACTCTTTCACGACGAATTACTGGATCATTGTACGCACATTGTGCCCAAGTTGAACACTCTTTCTCTTCTCTGTTCTGTCATTCGTCTTGCCCTCTGTACTTCACATCTTGCTCAAGATGGATGAAATTCCGCGCGGTATATGAATTGGTCAGGACGTCAAACGCAACAGCTTCACTCTTGATGTTTACTACTGTGCCCAAGCTGCATGCTACTTTGCCCAAGATAAAAGCGATTGTGCCCATAATGTGAGCAACTGTCCTGTGACCATATGCTTCAATTCTGCTTCAGAACCTCTTTCGCGGATGCACTCTTCTTATGCCCAAAATGGTACATGTTCTGCCCAAGAATGTCTTTGTCTTGCCCATAATGTACCTGCTTTCATAATGTGTCCTCCCAGACACAAAAACAAACAAAAAGACACACAAAGACTCGACCTAGACCCTAAAACAAGACCAAAAAAAGAGTACAAATATGGAATCACCAGCTGAAGAAAAACCTGATCCAGCGGAGCAATCATGCTGATTTTCTAACCCAGCTGACGACATGAAAGCATCCAAGAGATTTGTCAATATCTGGACAGCATTGTTGGGAAAATTCACACAGAAGTACAACATACTGAAATCTAAATCAAGATGATGTGGATTATTTAGACTGCTCAATCCGAATAAAGAAAGTCCATCCAGCTGAGGGAGAACAAACTCAGCTGGATCCCAAAGTTCAGTTCAGAAGGATTACCCAGCTGAAGAGGAATCAAGCTCAGCTAGACATCAGTCGCAAAGCTCAAGGGAGCTCAGTTGAAGGAAAATCAAGTTAAGCTCTAGATACTCAGCCGAGGAGAAAACCCAGTCAAGCAAAGGAAAAGACCGCCGTGGTATCAGCTGACTTTTATGTCCAAGCTGACTGGTTTGCGTCTCATGCATTTATTACTATGAGAAATATGTTATTTAAGTCCAATTATTTTGAATTCTTAAATTCAGCGGACATATATTCCTTAGTTAAATTGCTTGATAAGTTTCCTTTTCCATCGCATTAATTATAAAGCCTGCAGAGTACTGTAGCCCGGTAGGATCGAGGCAGAACGTCAAACGTTTGAACTACCTCACGCGCGGTTGTAATACACTCGCCGTAAGCATGTCAGCAAAATGTGATGAGTGAATCTCTCCTAGTCATTGATCAGAATATCAGCTGCTTCAATCTCAACCGTTAATCCTCTATGGCAGTTGATATATATGGAAAAGATACGCAGAATTCTTTCACTTTTCATCTTTATCTCTGTGATTTTCAAATCTTCAAAACCTCTATCTATTTTCTGCAAGTTCTTCGCACGATCAAAATCAACAGATTACAGAAATGGCACCCAAGAAATCAACTGTAGGGATGAACCAGTTTGAAGCTCTAATGACAAAGCTATCATTTGAGAGTGTTCTGTCCACCTCTAACCTCCATGTTTCAGAACTCAAAGAGATGGTGGATCTAGTTGCAGACTCCGGTCTCTTGCTGTGGGCAACCTCCATACCCAAGCTTATGCTGAAAAGAGATGCTGCCCCTCTTCTACCTCAACATCATTGACGAAGATGGCTTCTACTCATCTTCATTCGATATGTTGCGAAAGGTGTTCAATCTGCCCAGCAAAGGAGAATTCATTCCAGACGATTACAGCCGTGAGTAAGTGGATGAATTTCTCAGTCAAGAGATCCTTATTACTCCAGAGCCGTATAGAGCATGCATGTCAAAGCTCCTACTCAAACCGAAGTACAGGCTGCTGCTGGATATTACGCAGAAGTGTATTCTTGGGATATCTGGATCTCAAGGAGAGATCAGTATTCCAAAGCTCAAGCCAATGATTGCCATGATCAAGGGCGCAAATGTCAACTGGTTTGATTTCTTACTCAACCGACTGGTCAATGAGTCAGAGAAGATCAAGCACGACTCTACCAGGACGACATATTCAAGCTTAGAGCCCCTGTATCTATACTCTAAAATTTCGTTCTTGATAGAGCAAGCTGTGAAAGGGCACACAGTAAAGTGGGCTGATTCAGAACCGTTTCCAGAAACAAAGATTCTCTTCTAGAGAATTAGTCAAATCAATGATCTCCTGAAGAAACAGCCTGCTGTGAGCAAAGGCAAGAAGCAGCTGGAAGGAACAGAGCCAGAAGTTCCAGATGAGAAGAAACAGAGGAAAAGGAAGCCAGCTGCCCCCAAACCAACTGGAGGCCCAGCTGAAAAGAAAAAGAAAACAACTGTCGTTCCATCAACTAAGGCGAGCTCATCTTCAGAGGCTACTCCAACAATCTCACCAAGCAAGCTTAGTCAAGCAATGACGATTCTCTCCCCGCAGCCAGTGTCGGCCTTCAATCAATTCAGATCAAACATCCTAGCTGAGATGGGATTGAATGATGGATCGTCATCCAGCTTAAAAGACGAGCTAGATAAACCAAAGAGTCAGTCACCCCTTCCTCCTTCCCCGACCCAGGTTATCGCTCAAATACTTGGCGATATTCCTGTACATCCCAGCTCACCCCAGCCCTCACCGCCTCACAGCTCTCCGTCCAAACAACCTTCTTCTCCACCCAGCTCTCCAACCAAAGAGCCATCTCCTGTAAGAGAGCGGGCAGATATTAAACTGGCTGAAGCTCCTCCACAGCCAGCTGACACTCAAGCTGAACCCACTACCACTAATCCCAGCTTACTCTCAAAACAACCATCACCCAAAGCTCAAACTTCCACACAGTTGGCTGATGCTTCTTCACAGCCTACTGTGAACCCATTTGAACCAGTTCCTCAAATCTCCACAGAATCAGAGGAGAGTGATTCTATTGCCTCTCCATCACTCAACTCTACTGGCTGAGCCTTCATGGAAGCCATGTACGAGGAGTTGCGCATTGCAGGGATCAAGAGTGTTATAACTCAGTATCCAATTCTGGCGCACCTGCCTATCGCCCTCGTCAAAGTTGGAGATCTAAAATTTTATCTTGTGTTGGTCCCAAGACGGATATCTTGGTGTAGAGAGGGGGTGAATACACCAAGGTTTAAAAACTTTTCCAAGTTAAAATTCTTTTGAGAGAGCCTGCTGTGTTCAACTCAGCTGGATGACAGCTTGAGTGACACAGCTGGTTGTGAGAGTGTGTGCGGAAGTTGGTGGGTTTAGATAGTCCGTCTGTTGCTTCAAATTATATTGCAAAGCTCTGTTTCACTTTTAGGTTAATCAGTTTATGTAGCTTGAAATGTATGCTCATGAGGGGTTAGTAACATGCATAAAACAAAGCGATAAAGAACAAAGCAATTTTAACGTGGTTCGGAGTAACACCTCCTATGTCCACGACCAGGTTCACTGGTAATTCACTACCACTTGGTTTCTAAGTACCAAGCAACTTCACAACTCTAACCCGAGCTGTGTTCCAACAGTTTGCGGGCACTGTCAAGCCTACACCTTCAGTTTCCGGGTACTGAAGAACCTAACCACTCGAATTACATGCTTCGAGCAAGTGTACCTTTTACCTAACCTTTCTAGGTTTGGGTTTGGGTATGGGTTTTCCAACTATGAACGAGTTCTAACAATGAAGAACAAGGAGTAAGATGAACTCATTCAAACTAGGCTTAAGATATTTATTCTGATCTATTTTGCCTAAGACTGAATGTGTGAACAACTAAGAACACAGCTGACTGGCTGGGTGTTCTTGAAAGATATGGCTTTGAATATTGTTGTTCATCTTTTTATTTTTCTCTTTTATTTCTTCAGTTGTCTTGCCAGTCCCCCTTCTTCAATGGTGGAGGAGGGATATATATAGGTGGAGATTCAAACTAGCCGTTGGAAGAGAGCCGTTTGAATCTTACCTACTCTCATTGAATTCTTGGCCTTTTACCTACGAAGTAGGTTTGCATCTGCAGAGGCTAGTTCTTCTCTGAATTGACTGCATCAGATAAGATCTTCTGACATCAGGATCTTGTCTTGTAGAAGGTTTTTGTCTTCGAGCTGCTAAGCTTCTCTGCTGTGTCTTCAACGGCTTGGACTCTGCTGCGTCTTGACTCTGAGCTGTGTCTTAGACCTGTGCTGTATCATTAACCTGAGCTGTGGCTTCAACCTGAGCTGTGTTAATAACCTGAGCTGTGTTTTAGACCTGAGCTGTGTCATCGACACTAAGCTGGGTCTTTTACACTGAGCTGGGTCTTTGACACTGAGCTGGGTTTCCATCACTGAGCTGGGTCTTGATACTTCAGGATCTTTGACTCTGCTTGGTCTGCTTAACTGAGTCTGCTTTGCTGAATTCTTTAAAGCTGTCTGCTTAGCTGTGTCCGCTTCATTGTATCTTCTGCAATGTCTTCTGCTGTCTTTAACTGCTACCTGTAAACTAAGAAACTCTATAAGCTCAAACAGGTGAGCTGAAAAAGAAACGCTTAGGCTTGAGCAATCATCTACTCGGTTGAGGTCAGCTGGGTTTTGGTATCAAATCAAAACTCTATTAATTTTCCCAACAATTTCCCCCTTTTTGATGATGCCAAAACCTAACAGAGAAAAACAATTTACATCTCTCTTAACAAAAAAAAAAAAGGGTTTTCAAAAGTTTAACCATTCACAGCAGGAAGATCAAATTCAGAGTTCAGTGCCTGGACAAAGAGTTATTGTCATCAGGGTGAGCTTGAGATAAAAGCGAGCTTTTCATTAATAAAGGATATTTTACAATTTTACAATTACATAAATTCAAAAGATAAAATTCCCAGATGGCTGGGTCATCAACTGAGCTGTTTTCTTTGCTGCTGATTCTTCAGTCTCTCTTCTTCAAGCTGTTCATCCGTTCTCAACCTGTACCGGTTGAAGATCATCCGTTCCAGCTTCCTATATTCTTCTTCATTACTTACCTTGGAAATTTTTCTCCTGATTGCCCATTTATTCACTTCTGCGATTATTTGCGATTTGTCAGAGAAATCGGTTCCAGGTATCAGTGGAGGCTGGAGATGATACAGTTGGGGAGCAGAGAGTTGGATCTTTGCGGTCTCTGCAGCATTGAAGAATGCTTTCGCAGTCATCCTATCTTGATGAAAGAGCTCATTTAGATGCATCTTGAAAGCAACATCTGGAGGCGTATTTGGGTAGGCTCCCAGATAGTAGTAATCTTTAATGAACTCGAATTTTGTATGTTCCCAGTCGTCGTTTAATTCTTCTGGGATCCATTCATCTATTCTTCTCCAGTTCATTGGCATCTGAGTCTTTTTCTTCGATGCTCTGATGTTTGATCTTTTCTTCTTCTGCTTATTTTCTTCAGCATCGAGCAAGCTTTCATTCTTCTTCTGCTGCTCTTGAAAGTTTCTCATCTCTTGCTTTTATTTATTTACAAAGTTGCAGAGCCATTGAGTATCATTTATTTCTTCTGGCTTGGCTCCGCTAGCTTTGGCAAGAGGGACGATCATTTTGCTCCATTTTCCTCTCCGTCCAGCTGGTTCTTCTGCTTCCAGCTCAGCAACAACTTCATCAATCTCCGACTGCAGCACTTGGATTTCATCTTTATCTACAACTTTTCTTCTGCCTGCCTTTGATGTTTTTCTTTTGTCATTTCCTTCCTCTTTTCTTTCCCCCTTTTTGGCATTATCAACAAGGGTGGAGGATAGGTTGACTATTGTCTCATTTAGCTGGGCCAGGGCTTTGTCAACTTCAGCAAGCTTGGCTGTGTTGTCTGCTGTGACTAGATTGAGCTGTGTTGAGCAGTTACTTCCAGCTTTGAACTGAGTGTCCAGCTCCTTGTAGAAGTTGAATAGTGTTTGTATGTCAGTTCTGTTGGAGAGCGTTTGTTTTTGAAGAGCTGCCATCTGGTTGGATAGATCGCTGAAGCTGCTTTCCAGTGGAGCTTGAAGTTCTGAAATGATCTCAGGGACTCTTTTTTCTAGATGAGTTGTCTGATCAATGCGTTGAGAAGTGAGAGATTGTTTGAGATCTTGACTGGTGCTTTCCTGTAGATTCTGGGCAAATCTGTGAACTTCATCAATGGACTGTCCGTTACAATGGACTTGCCATTCTACAGCTGTGATGGGCAGAAGAGTGTCAACATTTGATTTGAGTCTATCCTGGTATAGGATTTCCTCAAGTTGTTTGGCTATTTCTTCCTTCATTGCATCAGAAAGCACGACATCGGAATCCGTTTGAGTCCTGGATTCGACTTGGCTGGGTTTGACTGCCTCGATCTGGACCAGTGAGCGAGTGTCATTGGCAATTGGACTAGGTGGGGCAGTTTCTGTGGGCTCAACTGTTGTAGAAGTTGGCTCATTTTCAATCACCATTGCCTCAGCTGTGTCGGCATGTGCAGCTTCCTTGGCAGTCTCAACTGGAACAATCCAGCTGAGAGTGTGGAGGTAGGAGTTGGCTCTCGCGATTACCTCCTCAGATGGAAGTACTTCATCTTGCTTAGACTTCTGGATAAGATTTTGAATTAGTTCGTCTTGATGCATGTATGCATCCTGAAGACTTCCAAATTCAAAGATCTCTTGCAGAGCTGCTTCTTCGGCTTTGAGCTTAGCGAAAGAGTAGAACTCCACCAATTCCTCATTTGCGTACCAGGTAGTCATCTTAGTAGCAAGGTAAAATTTGAAGTCGCTGACGGCGACTAGTGCAGCGGGGAGTAAAACTAGAGATGGGTATTGTTGCAGTGCGCTTTTTAATCCTTGAAGTCTGAGGTCATCGAACCTCATGATAGTAGCAGCACGTGCAACGGTTTTGGGACTGAGGATTTCAACTTCCTCAGAAGAAGTGGGGCTTGAAGGTTCAGCTTAGTTTTCATTATTCAGCTGCGAAGGAGCGTCAGCTGGACATGGCTCTTTAGGTGAGCTGGGAAAAGAAGAGAGTTTAGCTTGGGAGTCAGCTGGTTTTGAAGAAGTTTCAGCCAACTGAATATCTGTCTGTTCTCTTATAGAAGATGGTTCTTTGGGAGGAGAGTTGGGTGCTGAAAATTGGGTGTGAGGGAGCAGAGAGGTTTCAGGTACTGAAGAATTGAAAGGGGAAACTGAGATGTGTACCTGAGGGATTCCAGTTGATGTAAAATCAATTGGAGCGGGTTGTGAGGATGCTTGAAGAATTTGGTGAAGGGGAATAGCATCTTCTGGGTCTGGGTTAGGAACCACTATCTGTGATTCTTCAGCTTCTCGTGATGTAATCACGAGCTCCCTTTCATTGTCTGAGCTGGAGAGGATCCTTGAGTTATCTCCTCAGTGACTGGTATCCACTCAGTTTTCTTCTTTTGAACAGAGGAGGCTGTGGGAGTGGATTCCGATCCAGTTAGCTCAACAACTGGTTTCTCTGCTGCCTCCTTAGCTGGTTTGTTAGCTTCCTTGAATTTTAGCTTCTTCTTGGTAGGTGGAGATCCAGCTGGCTATGTCTCCTCTGATTACTTCATTTTTCTTGCTTGAGAGGGAGAGGCAGTCTGATGTTTTGCCTCTTGCGCCCTCTTCTTTCCTTCAGGGGCTGCCTTATTCAACAAGTCAGTGAGCTGACTTGGCTTCTCGAACAGTATTCTAGACACAGAAAATTCTTCTGCGTCATGCCACTTGATTTGCCTTTCGGTAGAGTAGCTTTCTATTATGCACGCTACTTTGGTGCATAGATAGATTGTCTCCCTACAGCTGTACCGGGTGAAGTTGTCATTTTCAAAATGAATCTTTTTAGATTCTTTTTCCAATTTTCCCATGAAGTATGAGAACCAATCCACAGGGTCATTTCTGAGGATGGCTATCATCGGTTTCAGCTTGGGTATGCTGATCTCTCCTTGAGATCCAGCGATACCGAGGATGCACTTCTGGGTGACATCCAGAAGTAATCTGTACTTGGGCTTGAGCAGGAGCTTGGACATGCTCGCCCTGTATGGTTCTGGCTTGAATAACATCTTATCCAGTTCGATCTGGATTTCTTCTCTGGTGTAATTATCCGGGGAGCGGTCCCCAAGAGTCTTCAGGCCGAACAACTTGTTCAACATCCGGTTGATGTTGATGTCAACGTCCCACGGTGTTGTTTGTCCAGTCTTTTCCGTTATTTGCAGAGAGACGTTGGAACGGAGTCGGTCATCACGGTTAGACATCTCTAAGAAGAACTCTGCCACTTTCCGGCGGAAGATGTTCTTCGGTCTTGCAGTCGCCCACTGCAAAAGTCCGGCATTTTCGATGAGATCCAGAACTTCCTGGAACTTTGAGTTCTGGTAGTTCTTGAGAGTTAGGCAACTCTCAAAATGAAGTTTTGACATCAAGTTCTCAGTCTGGCTTGCTCCTCGTGTCGTCTTCTTTGGTGCCATGATTTTCTTCTGTTGCAATAGGTTTTGAGATACGAAGATGCTTGGGAGCGTATTAGCAAAAAGATAATTAAGAGTCTGAGATATGAATTTCAGATAAGTATAAGCGATATAAAATATGGCGAAGATATGCACAAATTTTTGATGTATATATCAATTGCCCATTTTGATTAATGGTTGAGATCTTGGCAATTGTATTGAAGATCTGCGGCTGAGAGAGATTTGCGCAACACGTTCCATGACGTGTGATTATTGAGTGTAGGTCACGCGCGCGTGAGGTAGTCGAAACGTTCTGACTTTTGACTCAGTTCTCTCGAGCTACAGTATTCTGCATGCTTTTCATTAAATGCGATGGGATGGATAGCTTGCAGAATAATCCATTTAAGGAATGTTTGGATGTTTGAATTAAATTAAAATAATTTTATCCTTACATAGCAAATTTCAAAAAAAATAAAAACAAATCTGCAAACCCGTCAGCTGATCATTGTAGTCAGCTGATACCACGTCTGTGTTTTCTTTATGTTGTATGAGCCTTTCTTCAGTTAAAATATCCAGCTGATCTTGATTCCCCCTCAGTTGGTTGATTTTTCATCCGGAATGATCAGTCCAAGCAATTCACACATACTCTTGATTTGGATTTCTGCATTCTGAGCTTCTGTGAATTTTTCCAACAATGAAGTCCTTCAGATGATGAGAAGCCTCTTGGATGATGTCAGCTGGTTTAGCGAATCATCTTGATTGCTCTACTGGATCAGGTTTCCCTCCAGTTGGTGACTCTAGCTGAGTCTATTTTGGTGAGTGCATCCTGCTGGGTATTCTACTTGCTTTCGCTGATTCTTTTCCAGCTATGTAGAGTTCTCCCTTGATTTGATAGTAGGTGGCTTCAGCTGCATCCTACTTCCTTTTAACGAGCGGACTTTCTCACCATCGGCTCAAATCTTCGATGAAGTCTCAATTTGTATGGCAGATAGTCAGCTGTCCCAAATCCAGCTAATTCATCTGCTGTTTCTGAATTCTTCTTGAGACCAATGTGCTCAGCTGTATGTCTGGGTGCATCTTCAGTTATGCATCTAGCTGTCTTTACTTCACAGCTGGTCCCAGTCAGCTAGCTGGATTTCTTCATTTTCTTTGTTTATTGTTCAGCGTTCCTTGTTTGTCCTTTCCGGTTGAGCTGATTTATCTTATTTCTTGTGACCCCCAGATCAATTTTGTTGATTGCAGCTCTTGGACATTCTTCTGAGCATTCATCAGATATTGTGATGACTTTGGTGGTTGTCTCTCATGGTGTCATATATTCTGAGTATGAGACGTTCCAACTCGTCAATCAGCCATTCTGTTCTTCTCATCTCCTGATGGCTTGAGACGATTGCATCACAGTCCATCCGGGTTGCTGCTGAGTGAAATTCCTCTCTCCAGTGCTCCAAGATACTTTGATATCTTGTTCTTCGTACCCCCAAGTCATGGAGATAATTCCTATAACATTCGCATCTCGGACAAATGTCTGGATTCATGATTTCTCAAGAGCTCCTTTATTGAGAGATTCCTGCACAATGGAGATTTCAAGACAGTATGCAATATAATGATTTTAAAAAGATTTTGAAACTTTGAAGGATCTGTTCAGGTGACCACTATCAGTACTGAAATGCTGACTTGACACAGATTCAGTGATCTTTTAAACCACTGCTCTGATACCAATTGTTGGTCCCAAGACGGATACCTTGGTGTAGAGGGGGAGGGTGAATACACCAAGGTTTAAAAACTTTTCCAAGTTAAAATTCTTTTGAGAGAGCCTGCTGCGTTCAACTCAGCTGGATGACAGCTTGAGTGACACAGCTGGCTGTGAGAGTGTGTGTGGAAGTTAGTGGGTTTGGAAAGTCCGTCTGTTGCTTCAAATTATATTGCAAAGCTCTGTTTCACTTTTAGGTTAATCAGTTTATGCAGCTTGAAATGTATGCTCATGAGGGGTTAGTAACATGCATAAAACAAAGCGATAAAGACAAAGCAATTTTAACGTGGTTCGGAGTAACACCTCCTACGTTCACGACCAGGTTCACTGGTAATTCACTACCACTTGGTTTCCAAGTACCAAGCAACTTCACAACTCTAACCCGAGCTGAGTTCCAACAGTTTGCGGGCACTGTCAAGCCTACACCTTCAGTTTCCGGGTACTGAAGAACCTAACCACTCAAATTACACGCTTCGAGCAAGCGTACATTTTACCTAACCTTTCTAGGTTTGGGTTTGGGTATGGGTTTTCCAACTATGAACGAGTTCTTACAATGAAGAACAAGGAGTAAGATGAACTCGTTCAAACTAGGCTTAAGATATTTATTCTGATCTATTCTGCTTAAGACTGAATGTGTGAACAACTAAGAACACAGCTGACTGGCTGGGTGTTCTTGAAAGATATGGCTTTGAAGATTGTTGTTCATCGTTTTATTTTTCTCTTTTATTTCTTGAGTCGTCTTGCCAGTCCCCCTTCTTCAATGGTGGAGAAGGGATATATATAGGTGGAGATTCAAACTAGCCGTTGGAAGAGAGCCGTTTGAATCTTACCTACTCTCATTGACTTCTTGGCCTTTAACCTACGAAGTAGGTCTGCATCTGCAGAGGCTAGTTCTTCTCTGAATTTACTGCGTCAGATAAGATCTTCTGACATCGGGATCTTGTCTTGGAGAAGGTCTTCGTCTTCGAGCTGCTAAGCTTCTCTGCTGTGTCTTCAGCGGCTTGGACTCTGCTGCGTCTTGACTATGAGCTGTGTCTTAGACCTGTGCTGTATCATTAACCTGAGCTGTGGCTTCAACCTGAGCTGTGTTAATAACCTGAGCTGTGTCATCGACACTAAGCTGGGTCTTTTACACTGAGCTGGGTCTTTGACACTGAGCTGGGTTTCCGTCACTGAGCTGGGTCTTGATACTTCAGGATCTTTGACTCTGCTTGGTCTGCTTAACTGAGTCTGCTTTGCTGAATTCTTTAAAGCTGTCTGCTTAGCTGTGTCCGCTTCATTGTATCTTCTGCAATGTCTTCTACTGTCTTCAACTGCTACCTGTAAACTAAGAAACTGTATAAGCTCAAACAGGTGAGCTGAAAAAGAAACGCTTAGGCTTGAGCAATCATCTACTCGGTTGGGGTCAACTGGGTTTTGGTATCAAATCAAAACTCTATTAATTTTCCCAACATCTTGCCACCAAAATGGCAACCTGGTACCAGAATGAGCAGCTGATAGAAACCTTCTCCTATGAGAAGTTGAAGACAGATGAAGCATGCCTCCATCACACATTTGGCTTTGGAAGCCTGGAGGATGCATTCTTGCATCAGAATGAGCTCATTAGAGGTATCATCGAAGTCTCTCAGCATTACCCCAAGCCGCACCCAGCAGATGTCTGGGAGTCAGCCAACAAGCTTCTTACAGCAGTGGGATGGGAGACACATTCTGAAGCTGAAAACTCCAAAGAAGTCTCAGCTGAGATTACCAAGGAAGCTGTACCAGAAAACACAGTTGAGGTAATGATCACTGAAGAACCAGCTGATGCAGCAGCTGAACTAGAGGCGGCAGCTCAACCAAGTCCAATTGCCGATAACACTTGCGCATTGGTCGAGTTCGAGGCAGACAAACCCAGTCATGCTGAATTCGGAACCCAAACGGAGTCCAACACTGAATTCTCTCATGCTCTTTAAAAGAAAATCCAGGAATACGTCGAAAGGGTATTTCTAATGGAAAGTATGAAAAATCAAGCTGACCTTCTCCTTCAGTGTACAGCTATTGAAATGCAGGCAGATACTCAAGGAAGGACTATTGATGAAATGCAGAAGTCCATCTACACTCTTGATGAAGACACCGACATTAATCTCAAGCAGTCCCTCGTTTCTCAAGATCTCGAGATCAGAAATCATCTCGAAAAGATGGTCCCTGAGATCGTTTCTCGTCTTCAAACTCCACTGGTCGACGACATAGCAAATCTTTCAAACCAGCTTTAAGCCATCAAAAAGTCTACTCTCTCCAACAGCTCTGACATCCGCCAGCTTTTCAACCTTTCCAATGATCAGGATGCTCAGTTCAGAGCTGGAAGCAGCAGCACTGCTCAGCTGAACATCGCCACAGCTGACAACACAACCAAGATCGCTGATGTGGAAGTTGCTCTCTCCAAGCTCAATGCAACAGTTGCTGACCTCTCTGCCTCCCTTATTGATAATGCCAAAAAGGGGAAGATAAGAATGAAGCTGGAAAAACAATTGAGAGGGAAGCTGCAGTTCAGGGGAACCGGTGTAGCCAAATCAGTCAGAAATTGACGACTTTGCTAAAGAGCTGGATGAGGAAGAGCCAACTGCAGTAGTTAAAGAGACATGGAGAGAGAAGATGGTCGCTATTGCCAAAGCTTGTGGATATAAGCCATAAGAATACAAGGACTACCACTGGCTGTGTAACTTTCACAATGAGCAAAGAAGAGAAATAGAGGAGCTGGACAAAATCATAAAAAAGAAAGCCGAATCGCTCAAGCCTGTTAAGAAAAAGCAGAAGAAGAAAAGGCAGAGCTACATGCAAGCTAAGAAGAAATAAGTCCAAACAGCCTCAGCCGACAAGAAGAACCCAGATGATTTCAATGAAAACTGGGAACGATGCAAAACAGAATTCATCAAAGAATTCTACTACTTGAATCAATACAAAGGCATGGATCCAGAAATTGTTTTCCAGGATTATCTTCTCGAACTCCATGAGACGGATCCAATGATGGCAAGATCAATTGCTCTATATGCCAAGAGAAACAACATCTAGCTCAAAGCTCCAAAAGTCAAGCAATTAAGGCCTCCCACTTTAGCTGGAACGAACCTTCCACTTAATGTTGAATAAAGTCTTTGCATATATGTTACTCAGCAAATCCTTAGTTTTGCAAAGGTTCGTACCAGTCGTACCAAGTTACGGAGCACAACTAGTTAGTACGAATGGGACGAATGAATTCATTCGTACCAGTCGTACCAAACTATGGCACTTTGTCGTGGTCATTCCACCGACCACCATGAAAAAAGAGAGAGAGAGAGTAAGAGAGAAATATGCTTTAAAGTATGCCCAAATATTGTACGAAGAAGAGTTTGCGTACGAATCATATGACTACAAAATATGGTACGAATAGTACGAATCGTATCATTCATACCAATGTCAGTAATACTGTTAAAAAATGAAATCAACTTGGGAAAACTGCCATTAATAAAGCTAAGAAGTTCATACAAACATCCAAGGTGATTCATCAAAATTAAAAACATTACATATACATGTAAATCGAACAGAGACGATAATTGCATCGGAAAATTAAATTTGTTAAACATAGAGTAAACTGCATGAACAAGATAAGAAGAAGAAGAAGAGAAGAGAAAAAGAAGAAGAAGAGAAGAGAAGAAGAAGAAAGATGCAGAGTTTAGGGAATTTTTTCTGTATTCATTTTCTCAAAAACTAAACTCCGCTGAGCTGATCTCGATCTAGATCTATGATAATATCTTGGAATTTCGGGGAGATGCTGCTGTAGCAGAAGCTCTTCTCGCTCTCAGATCTGATCATCAGTAGCAGCTAAAGAGTCGCCTCCGATCTCTCCGGCGACGGAGCGTCCTCGACTCCTGATTTTTCCGGCGATGACGATCGCTCTTCTACCGTTGGTTTCCTCTTCGTGGTTTGGCGGCCACGAACTCTAACGTATTTCCTCTTAGTCCTCTTCCCAAATTTAACGGTTCCATTTCTCCTATCCTGCTCCTCCGCGGCGGAGAGATTCTCGCCGGCGGCAGGCTTCGGTGCGATCAGGCGGAATCTGTGCAGGAGCCGATTCATGATGGAATAATGATTTTCCATAGATTTATCCGATTTAGAAATAAACGAATGAGATTTGAGATGGCATTATTAGTCGGTAAATGAATTGAGGCATGGGTAGAATTGATGGATATCTAACAAGGCTAAAATTAATTGAAAATGGCAGGACAAAGCCGAACATTAAAAAAAGAGAGAGAGAGAGAGAGAGAGGTGGCAGTTAGGTGTTGGAGAAGGGGGAGGAATTAAGGGTATAATTGTCTCATCACATTAAAATCTGCTAAAATTTATAATAAGTTAAGTTTTTGACAACATTTATTTTTCACTATTCACAATGGGTATTTGATATGATAAACTCATAAAAATTTGTGATCACGTATGAAATGAAACTATTACAATTACATTCACATTTTTTATTTAGTGATAGCACAAACAAAAATCTGTGATCACGGAGGGGTAAAAACATCCAAAAGTGTTACTCCCTCCATCCACGAAAAAGATGCACATATTTTTATTTCGGTCTGTGTCGCAGCCCGACTTAGACTGAAGATAACCAAGCCGGTGGGTTCCACGACGTACACAATTTATGATTAACCAAGGAACAAGATAACGACCCAGCTATCCAAAAAAAATCCATCATACAATAAATTATACTTTCAAGTCAAACCAAGTCGAATCACATATCAATCAACGACCTCAATAACAATTTATACTTTAAGTTTAAAATCAAAATAGCCGAGAATGGTCAAAAGACAATACCATCTCGTATCAGAGTTTAGCAACGGAAACAAGGTTTATCAAGTCGTAGCTTCAACATCATAATAAGACAATAATTACTGAATAAATTCAGAGTGTTGCAGCAGAAAAATAACATGACATATCTTTGGTTATATGTATGAAGACATATAACCCTGCTCAACATCAACAAAGTCTCAAGAGGTCAACAACAAAAGTCCACCCAGCACACTCCATCTTCAACCGAGCTAGCCTGCACATTTTAGAAATAACATGCAGGGCTGAGTACTTTCGTACTCAGTGGACACATGCCAAAATAATTGAAAATTGTTGCTTAAAGCTATAGATTGAATCTTGCCATAAAGCATAGCACACGTATATATATTAAAAACTAACCTGTGCTTGCCAAAACCTTTTCTTTCATTATAAGTGACTCGAGTCAAATACTTTAACATGTATGTACCACATCTACTATAACTTTTGAGTGTTGAGAAGTAGGCCTCCTTCTCAAACACTTGTAATTAATCGTCCACTCCTTTCGGAAGGCTCCCGATTAAAAAATAGTGTACACAAATCCTACCTCTTTCGTAGGACCGAATTCGTCTTTCCTTGGTAGATGGTATCATACAAAAACTTCAAAAATTGGCAAGTCAATCACTTTAAAAATCATCACACATATATATATATATATAATCATAATATCACATTCTTTATTTCTTTAGTTCAGAAAGCCCACCTGGACTGAAGCTACTTTATCTATACTTTAACTTCTCGGCTTTTCCCTCACTTTCGGTCCCGCTCGTTCCTTCATTTAATAATTAAATTTAAACATAAGAGAGAGAAAAATTAAATATTCAAATGAGGGATGCCACTGCTATTCTTAAAATTTTTCTAATTTGTCTCGGCTTTTTCTAGGATTTTTATCTCGGCAAATAGGAACTAAACTTTTCTAATTACTTCCTCTTTCTTACTTAACTTCTTAATCGATAAATAATCGATTATAACTTTAGAAAATATTTAAAAACATATAATCACATAATTCTCATTTAAATTCATAAATAAACATATTACCATATAATTCATTTCATCCACCATTTAAACTTATTCTTAAACATTTTATCATTCCAAAGAATAAACATATCATCATTCTAAAAAATTAAACATATCCTTTAATTAACATTTAGGCTCATCATTTGAAATAATTAAGCATATTGAAATGCTTAACTTCTTTATTAACATATATTCTTAACTTTATATAATAAATTTTGTCCTTGACATATTAATTTATTAATGACGTATCATTAATATTTAATTCGTCATTAGTACGTCATTAGCAATTAATGACCATAAGCATATATAATTATTAGCTAAAATCATTATTAGCATTTAATTGATGATTAATATCATCATTATCAATCTTTAAACATATATTTAATCTCTACTATTCATACCTTTAACTTAAAAATATTTTTGACTCGTCAAACGAGCTCCGAAAAATTTCAAATTAATTCCTTATACTTTTTATGCTAAATTTAGCATATTTACATAGTCACATCATTAAACTGGATCTTCAATATGTATAAACCTCCGACTTGGAAAAATAGCAGGAAAATAGAAAAATCTCAAAACTTCGTATTAAAATTTCGAAAAATTCTACGATGCTTAATTTTTATCGTAGAATTCATTTTCATCATTATTTTCTTAATTAAAAATCATATACATGGCCTTTTAATATATGTATATTTCGGCCCTTTTTCTTGAAATTAGGTTAAATGCCCAATTTCATTTTAATCACTTCCAAACATGTTTATTTAATTTATAAACCTCAAATTTAACATTATTACTTAATTAAATTGGAGAAAATTGAAACCCTTGTTACTAAATCTTTCGAAAATTCCACCATTAGGGTTTAGGCTATTTATTTTTCTCCAATTTCACTTGTAATATTCTTAGATATAACTATAAGTATTAATTACATCAATACTTAATCAAATTATGCTTTAAATTAATAATTCCTAATTTTTAATCAAACTTTAATTTTCCAACTTCATTTAAATGAGCTTATAAAATTCTCATAAATTTAATATAGCCTTATTTCATCATTTTAAACTCAAATCCATCATCAATTTCATCATAAAAATTCATCATAAAAAATTCTCACTTATAGACCCTAATAATTCGAAATTAATTCAAATTAAGGCAAGGATAATTCCAACTCATTAAAATCATATATCATCATGCCCAATAACATCAATTGAGCCTACATTTATTATCAAATCAAACATAGAACATCAAAATCAATTATTCCTATTTTAGCCACATTTTTCGGCTATTTCAAGAATAAATAGGAAATTGATTAATTCTTCCCAATTCAATTATCCAACACACTTATAAACATCACATAAGCTCATATAAATCATCAAATTGATCATAGAAGATCACATTCTAAAAATCTCAATTTTGGCCAATATTTCGGCCATTTCAAGAAAATAAAATAAACTAATTATTCTTACTCAATTAAATCTCATGCTTATAATCATCATAGAAGCTCACCCAATCCATCATTTTAATCATAAGATCAAGGAATAAATTTTTCTAATTTATGCCATATTTTTCGGAAAAAAAAATGGAAATTAGGGCTAGGATTCATTTCTCAATAATTTAATGATAGAAATGAAATCTAAATCACTTATTTAACAACATACTTAAAGATCAAATCCATCCTCTAACATATGCATGATTTTTGATATTTTTGGAGAAGAACGGGATGACTTGTTCTTGCTTAATATTAAGCTAAAAGCTTAACTAGTAATAGATCTCACATTTTTGGATGATTTTATGATTATTTTCTTTGATCACCCAAGCTTAATTCTTCCTTCTTCAATGGAGTTTTTGTGTGTGTGTAAGTATGTGTATCAAGTGATGGTCCCTGAGCTAGGTATTTGGTGTAGAGGGGGGTGAATACACCAAATAGATTTCTAAAAACTTTTTCTAGTTTAAATAACAAAGTTGGTGAGCTCAGTTATTAATCCAGCTGAGGAGGGTTAGCTGGACAAATAACTCAGCTGGCGGTGCGGAATGTGGTGGTTTGAAAACTTAGCTCGGTTGGTTAGAAAAACTCAGCTTGAAAAGATTAACTTTATGTTTTCAGTTTAGTCAAGTTGTGCAACTTTCAGAAAGACACAGTTGTCTTTGGAGAGCAGCTGTGTATGCAGTTTTAGATCAAATATACAATGAGATGATAAAGTTAGTACAAAAACTGAATTTAAAGAGAAAGAAACAAGCACGAGATTTTTTACGTGGTTCGGAGTAACACCTCCTACATCCACGACCAGGTTCACTGGTAATTCACTACCACTTGGTTTCCAAGTACCAAGCAACTTCACAACTCTAACCCGAGCTGTGTTCCAACAGTTTGCGGGCACTGTCAAGCCTAACCTTTCAGTTTATGGGTACTGAAAAAAACCTTACAACCACTTGAATTTCCCGCTTCAAGCAAGCGTTACCTTGACCTAACCTTTCTGGGTAAAGAGGGGTTTGGTTTGGGGTTCCAACTATGAACGAGTTCTTATTATTAAGAACTTTAGAGTATGATGAACTCGTTCGAAATCTAGGCTTAAGATATACAAAGATTTTGGCCTAGGGATCAGACGAAAAACTAAGCAGTTTCTGAACTAGAAACACTTTAAGATAAAGTGTTCTTTGAACTATGTAGAACTGCTAGAGAGCTTTTGAAAGATTGAGGATTTCAGAGAATGAAAGCTTGTAGAGAGTTTTTCGTATTTGATCCTGAGGTTGAAGACGGGTTTATATAGGTAGAGATTCAAGACTAGCCGTTGGAGGAGCCGTTTGAATCTTACCTACTCTCCTTAAATTCGATATCTGCCGTTGGGCGAATCTGCACCTGTCTTCATTTGTGTCACATCCTAGGTCCTGAAGTCTAGGATGCTGATTCGGCAATCCCTCATTGGTCGAGGCATGTTGACTTCCTCTGACGCCGGGATCTTCTGCCTTTGGAGCTGGCTTCTGGATTCAGAGCTGGATTGGGCAAACTGACTTGAAGTGATGTCTTCAGAGTTAGTTCCTTTTGTTCTGTATAGCTGGACCAGCTGTGTTTTGAACTCAGCTCGAATTCTCTTCAGCTTGATCATGCTTTGCTGAAAGACTTAGCTGAAGATTGACTCCTGCTGTAGACACAGCTGGATCGTCTCGTCGTCTTCTGCTTCCTGCTGTAGGCACAGCTGGATCGTCTGCTGTCTTCTGCTTCCTGAACCTGTAAACCTAGAAAATCTAGAGCTCAAACAGGTGAGCTAGACAACACTACTTAGGATGAAGCGATCATCTATTCGGTTGGAGAATCAGTTGGGTTTTGGTATTAAATCAAAACTTTATAATTTTCCCAACAATTTCCCCCTTTTTGATGATGCCAAAACCTAACTGAGACAACTTATGACGCAGAAAAACTTGTGTTTTATTAATGTAAGAAAATACATCATAAAACAGGAAAAAGAAAGAAAGAAAAAAAATCTTCAATTCTTCAGTCTTCAATCCCAGTTGGCTGGGTCTTCTCTTCTGCATCCAGTCTTCTTTCTTTTGACTTGTTTCTTCTCCAGCTGGTTCCTCTAGCTCAGCAGTTTGCCTCTTCTTTGTCTCATTCTCTTCCCCCTTACTTCCCCCTTTTTGGCATGATTAATCAGGGTGGGAGAGATACAACATCAGCTGTTGCGATGTTTTAGTTTGGCGAAACTGTGGTTGTCAGTTCTGAGCAGCGAGGTCTGGAGTCTCGGTGGCTCAGCTGTTGCATTAGCTGGCTCTTCTTCAATAGCATAAGCCTTAGCTGTGATTGCAGACATAGCGTCCTTGGCTTGTTTCAGCTGTGGCGGTCCAGCTGAGTGCTTGGAGGTTTGAGTTGGCACTAGAGATGACATCTTCTGAGTGGGGCACAACTTCATTCCTTGCAATTTTTGCTTTTTTCAGACTTCATTAGTTTGAATGAGAAAGTCTGATTCAGCACTTGAGGGACTTGAGTATTCCCCTTCCACTTCGAAGTAGTGGGTATTGGGTTCAGCTCATATCATCATCCAGCTGCAAGTGATCATCGGCTGGATGATGTTTTCCATTTGAGCATGGTGCAGGGGCTTGAGCTCCAACTTTCATCTGAAGATTTCAAAGCTGGTGTCCCTGTTGAGCTGAAGGAAATTGAGGAGAAGGCAGTTGAAATATTCCATCTGTCGTGGGGTTTAAGCTTAGTTGACCAGCTGGAATACGTCGT
Organism: Agastache rugosa; assembly: GCA_031470985.1. Lineage (NCBI taxonomy): Eukaryota > Viridiplantae > Streptophyta > Magnoliopsida > Lamiales > Lamiaceae > Agastache > Agastache rugosa. The sequence continues at coordinate 17,852,553 of CM062607.1, forward strand.
TGCGGCGTTGATGATGACGATGTTCACGCAGGCGCATGAACTTCTTCTCCATCATAAGAAACCACCGCTTGTGGGCCTTCTGCTCCTCGGAGAGTAATTACGAATTCTCTCTTAATGTCAGCTGGCTTCCCGGCTGACTGACTGAGCACCTTTGACTTGAGTCTTCTGTTTGAAGACGGTGCTTCAGCTTGTTTTGTCTCCTCAAGTTGTTTCTGATTCCCAGCTGGGAAGAAAATAGATGTATGCTGCTTTGTCTCCTGCATCTTTTTCTGTGCCTCCTGTGGCGGAGCAAGAGCTTTGATACTACTGCTCTTGAAGACTCCGACTTTATCAACATCTGGACCAGTTCTGTTGACGTTGATTTTATCCCAGGGAGTTGTATGTCCCGCTCTCTCTTTTATTTTGAGAGAAACAGTAGGGCAGAGGAGGTCTTTTTCCTTTGAAGATATCTGCACCTTCCTGGTGAATGACGTTCTTGAGCTTTGCAGTCTCCCACTGCGTTGGACCGGATCTGTCGATGGGCTTCATCTTCTCCTGGAACTCCGTCTTCTTGAGGTTCCTGAGTGTTAAGCAACTCTTATCTTGAAGCTTTGACAGATTCTTCAAGTTTGATCGGGTTCGGGAGATATCTTTCTAGATTCCATGTTCTTTTTCTGCAACTTTTGTTAGTAGAAACACATAATACCAATTGATGGAAATAAGAAAGAATGCCGAAAAACTTTTTAGGGTTGATGCAATGTTTTATGTATCTCTTCTATCATATTTATATAACTTTCTTGATGAATGGACGATCAAGATTTATCGATTGATAAGAAGATCTACGACTGGGAGATGTTCTCGCGTCATGTCAATTTCTTGTTTAGAAATTGCGAGTTAATGCTAGAGAGAGGACGGTTGGGGCACTTTGACTTTTGCCTCGAAACTACCATGATTCAGTTCTTTGCAGACTTTAGCTTAAATTTGATTAGATATGACAAGATATGATTTGACTGATAACAGATTGAATAGGTGTAGTTAATGTTGTTGCAAACCTCTCAGCTGATCATTGTAGTCAGCTGATACCTCGGTTGAGTGGTTGTGCTTGAGTGAACGTTGATCCAGCTGGTTCCCCCTCAGCTGAATAATCCTTCAACTTTGGCGTTTGGTTGAGCTTGATTCTTTTTCAGCTGATACCAGTAATGTCGGTTTTGAATTCCAACTGTCTACTTCCATTCAGCTGGGTCTGCTTCCATTCAGCTGGGTGATGCATCGTCTGGGTTGAGTAATCCAAGTAATCCGCACAGCATCTTGAATCTTGCTTCTACCAGTGGCTTTGTGAGTATATCAGCCCGCTGTATGTCTGTGTGAATTTTCTCAACAATTACATCCTTATTTTCTACGTGATCTCTGATGAAGTGATGGCGTACGTCCACATGCTTGCATCTTGTGTGATGTACTGGATTTTCTGATATAGCAATCGCACTTGAGCTATCACAGAAAATCGGAATTTGTCCAGTTTTCACTTCATAGTCATCCAGCTGATGTTTCAGCCAGAGAATTTGTGAGCAGCAGTTTCCAGCGGCCATATATTCTGCTTCAGTTGTGGAAGTTGCGACGCACGTTTGCTTCTTTGAAAACCATGAAATCAACTTACTTCCTAGGAACTGACAAGTTCCTGAAGTTGATTTTCTCTCCAACCGATCTCCAGCGAAGTCTGAGTCTGAATATCCAGTCAGCTGTAGATTGTCTTCAGCTGGGTACCATAGCCCAACATTCTGAGTTCTTTTGAGATATTTGAGAATGTTCTTGGCTGCTTGCATGTGTGCTTCCTTCAGATCAACTTGAAATCTGGCACACACTCCGACTGCAAAAGAGATGTCTGGACGACTCGTGGTTAGATACATCAGGGAACCTATTATCCCTCTGTATTTGCTGGAATCGACTGTCTTCCCTTCAGTTCCTAGTTCAATCTTCCAGTTGGTGTTCATCGGAATCTTTACAGTTCTGCTGGATTGAACTCCATACTTGGCGATCAAGTCTTTCACGTACTTGGATTGATTTATAAAAATCCCTTCATCTGATTGCTTGACTTGAAGTCCTAGGAAGAAGCTCATTTCTCCCATCATGGACATTTGGAACTGTTCTGACATCATCTCTTCAAATCTTTGGCATAAGAATGTTGATCTTGATCCGAAGATGATGTCATCTACATAAATTTGAACAACCAGGATGTCTTCTCCTGACTTGATGGTGAAGAGAGTTATGTCTACTGAGCCCTTCTTGAATCCTTTGGATACAAGGAAATTTGACAGAGTGTCATACCAAGCTCGAGGTGCTTGCTTCAATCCATAGATCACCTTCTTTAGTTTGTAGACTTTATTTCCTTCTACTTCAAATCCTGGAGGTTGTTCAACGTAGACATCTTCTTTGATTTCTCCATTTAAGAATGCACACTTCACATCCATTTGATATACCTTGAATTTGTGATGTACTGCATAGGCGAGAAAGAGTCTGATTGCTTCCAATCGCGCTACTGGAGCAAATGATTCTTCGAAGTCAATTCATTCCTGCTGTGTGTAGCCCTTGGCAACCAGTCGAGCTTTGTTTCTGATGATGACTCCCAGGGTATCCAGTTTGTTCTTGAATATCCATTTGAGTCCTATGACTTTGACTCCTTCAGGTCTGTCGACCAATTCCCAGACGCAATTTCTAAGGAATTCGTTCAGCTCTTCTTGTATGGCGTTAGTCCAAGACACGCTCTTTAAAGCTTCGAGAATTGATTGAGGCTCTGAAACTTGAGCTACATAACACGTCATTAGAGCTGTATCTTCATCATAGACCGTCAGTTCTAGCTCTACTGAAAGTTGAGCTGTGTCAGCTGCTTCTTGATAATCTGACGAGGCTTGAGCAGCTGAGCTTCTGGTTTTGACTTGGTCAGATGGTTCTCCAATGATTGCTGATGATGGATGATCTTCAATCCATCTTCTCCTTTTATGAATTTCTTCTTCCAGCTGATTGATGCTAGAAGTGGCAAGATTTCGTCTGGCTTGGAGTTGCTCTGGAGTTAAGTCTTGAGAGATTGATTCTCCTTGAGTTGGATTATGAAGTGACTTCTGTAGAAGCTCTGTTGGAGATAGAGCTGGGGATTCAGCTATGTCTGGATTTCCAGCTGATGGTATTCCCCCTTGATTTGGCGTTGGAGGTTCTTCTTGAATTCCAGTTGGTGGAGCTTCCCGATTGACTTGAAGTTCCTCCTCTGGCTCATCATCCCAAATTAATGGTTCGGCCAAATTCCTGAATCGATTTTCTTGAGCTCTTGTTTGAATCTGTCTTGAAGATTCTCCTTCGTTTCTTCATTTGATAGAGTCTCTATATTCGAATGATAACTCGTCAAAGGTAACATGTGGAGTTACTTCGACTGTTTGAGTCCTTCTGTTGAAGACTCTATATGCTTTACTCACAGCAGAATAACCAAGAAATACTCCTCGGTCTGTCTTCGCGTCGAACGTCTTGAGCTGTGTCTTTCCGTTGTTTAGGATATGACATTTGGATCCGAAGACCTTGAAATATCCAATATATGGTATCCTGTTGTTCCAAAGCTCATACGGCGTCTTTCCTTGCCTTGATGTGAGTAGGGAGCGATTCTGAGTGAAGCAAGCTGTGTTGATTGCTTCGGCCCAGAACTTCTTTGGAATGGCAGAGCTGGCTAGCATTGAGGTAGCCGCTTCTTTGAGTGTTCTATTTCTTCTCTCAGCTACACCATTCTGCTGAGGTGTGCGTGCTGCTGAGGTTTGATGTTGAACTCCGTTATTCTTGCAGTATTCATAAATGGTTTCATTTAGAAACTCCGTTCCTCGATCTGATCTGATTGACAATATCTTGCACTCCTTCTGAGTTGACAGTATTTCCAGCAGGATAGGCAGCTTAGTCCTTGTTCCGCTCTTCTGGTACAAGAATGACACCCATGTAAATCTTGAGAAGTCATCCATTACGACCAGAGTATATTTTCTGCCATTGAAGCTTGCTGGAGTAACTGGACCAAACAGATCCATGTGAAGGAGTTGGAGTACTCGATCAGTTGACTGAACTGGCTTGAGAGAGAATGAAATTCTTGTCTGCTTTTCTTGTTGACACACGCTGCACATATGACTTTTGTCATATACTTGATCAGGAATTCCATTAGCGAGCTGGTTCCTAGCCAATTTGTTGATTGTCTTGAAGTTGAGATGATTCAGCCGTCTGTGCCATAGCCAGCTGACTTCATTGCTGCTTTTCGATACAAGACAAGTCTCCGGCGGGCTGCTGTTTCAGTCAGCAAAATACATATTTCCTTCTCTTTTCCCTCTTAGGAGTATCTGGTTGGTTTCCTTGTGCTTCACTGTGCATCCCTGTGCATCAAACTTGACAGAAAAACCGTTGTCGCAGAATTGGCTAATGGAAAGCAAGTTGTGTTGCAATCCTTGTACATAAGAAACATTTGGGATTATAACATTTCTAATTTTAAATGTACCATAACCTTTGGTTAGGCCTTTGGAGTTGTCACCAAATGTTACTTGAGGGCCTGGATGCTCGATATACTCCTGGAGTAGGTGCTTTAAGTGCGTCATATGCTTGGAGCATCCACTGTCCAAGTACCATAGCGTTCTCATTGACTCCTCAATGATGCGTCGTTCCCTTGCAACCTATACAAAAGATCAAAGTTTAGGTACCTAGTTTTAATTGGGTCCTTGAGGGTTAGTCAGAGATCCTTTAATGACCCAGATCTGCTTGATGACTCGAATTGGGTCATTTGATCTGACAATTCTTCCAGCTGAGTCGATATACACATTCTTTGTGTTCTTCGATTGTTGCTGGCAGGGTCTTGATCTCAGTGTCTTCCTGACTTGATGTCTTGATCTTCTTTGGTATCCAGCTGAGACGTTCCTTTGTCTCTGCTGTCTCTTGTGATATTTCAGCTGGAAATGGTTCTCCAGCTGGTAATCATATGAGTGATATCCAGCTGGATATCTCCTCTGATACCTCGGTTGATATCTTTCAATGTGCTGTTGCTGTTACTGGTATCTGTAATGTCCAGCTTGTTGTCTTTGTTGAGGTTGAGCACGTTGCTCTCTGATTTGAGCTTGAGGTTGTCTCACAGCTGGCCTTTTTGATGCCTGCTGTGTCCTTGACGGAGCTTGAGGATGTCTCACAGCTGGTCTTCCTGACGCCTGCTGTGTCCTCAACTGTTGATGCTGAGTTGCTGGGATTGGATGTTCTTTTGCTCGTACAAACATTACCTTTGTACTCGTGGAGGCAATGTTTGAGGCGTCATTTGATTCATGGTATCCCAGTTCCGCTTTGAGTGCTGCTGGACGTTGTGCACCTATGTTCTCATCCATTGTTGATGTGGCTTTGATGAGAGCTACTATCTTCTTAGATAGTACTTCTTCGGTGTTTTTCAGCTCAAGGATCTCAGCTGACTTCTTTTCTGATTCAGCTGTGACCTTTTCCAAATCTTCCATCAGCTGTTTCTTCTCATAGTAGAAGTCCTTCATCAGCTGATCTTGTTTCACTATTTTGTCTTTTAGTGAAACAACTTCCTCGTGAAGCTGTGTTGTATCAGCTGCTTCTGATACCTTTTTTCTTTTCCAGTTCCGCTTTCAGCTCAGCATTCTCACACATTATGACGTCAAGGATCTCTTGAAGCTCCTTGGAGTCGTTCATTACTTTCTCTACTAGACTCCAGTCAGGTAGCCCTGATTCTGAAACCTGTGTAGAGTGTTCGTATGATGGTGAGAGGTTAGATAGATTTTGGGTTCGAGACATTACCTCATCTTCATCAATGCCGTTTGTTTGTCCCATGAAGCACGTATCCCAATCAGGTTCATCGTGGGCCATCAGTGCTTCTTCTTCCGAGTCTGAAAATGGCATGTTGTCATCCATTTTGTTGCACTCTGATTCATCATCGGCGATGTAAGCTCTCCTTCTGTCAGCTGCCTTAGCTTTCAGTTGGTCTTTATCTTTCTTGGACAGCTTTGGACAATCTAGCCGGTAGTGTCCTGGTTCCTTGCAGTTGAAACAACCTTCTTCTGTTCTTTTGTCAGCTGACTTCTCATCAGCTGCTGCGTACTTGTCTCTGTAAGTTCTTGCGAACTTCTTGTATTTACCCTTGCTGGTGTTGAGTCTGTTGTAATTTTTGACCAGCATGGCTATTTCTTCAAGTAGCTCTTCCTTGCTCATGTCCTTCTTGTCCTTCTTCGATGACTCAGCTGACTGCTTGTATGCGGATTTTTCAGAGTTGGCCTTGAACGCAATCTCCTTTGGCGCAGGTGTCAGCTCTCCATCATTTTGATTGCTTGAAGATTCTTTCATGGTAATCTTCAAGTTATATTCGTTGGCTTTGAGCAGGGAAAATAATCTTTCAGTTGAAAGATCACCTAAGTCACTTCGACTTTGGTGTACCACCTTATATGTGTTCCATTCAGCTGTGAGCGCTGAAAGAACTTTTAGATTTTTTTCTCGCTGGGTGTATTTCCCAGTTCGGATGGTTTCTATTTCCACCACTATATTGGAGAATCTGAGTTCCATCCCTTCGATGGACTCGTTGACCAGCTGCTCGAAGTTATCAAACTTCTGGCATGCAATAGTGAATTTATTTTCCTTTATCTCATCCGACCCTTCGCATAGCTTTGCTAGTGTTTTCCACATCTCCTTTGCGGTTTCGCAGTTGATGATTTTGCTGAGGTAGGCGTTGGGGACCGTTGAAGATATGGTGTTCCTCGTGAAGCTGTCTAGTCCAGCCTGCTTCCTTTCTTCTGAGGTATGCTCACTCTTGGGCTTGGGAATGAGCTGATATGTTGGTTGACCACCATCTTGAGTTGGAACAAGCTCGTTCCCTTGTTTGAATATTATGATGGGTCCGTCTGTAATGACATCCCACATCATATCATGATGTGCACAGAGAAAGCTCTTCAGTCTGAACTTCCATATTGCATAATCGTCGACCGAGAAGGTGGGAAGATTCCTGTTAAGATAAGAATCCATGGAGATATGCACAGTATGTAATATTATGAGTTTTTCACAAAGAGGATCTGTTCAGATGACCACTGACAGATTGTCAAGAGAGATCTCTTGATACAGAAACAGCGGTCTGTTGAACCACTGCTCTGATACCAATTGATGGTCCCTGAGCTAGGTATTTGGTGTAGAGGGGGGTGAATACACCAAATAGATTTCTGAAAACTTTTTCTAGTTTAAATAACAGAGTTGGTGAGCTCAGTTATTAATCCAGCTGAGGAGGGTTAGCTGGACAAATAACTCAGCTGGCGGTGCGGAATGTGGTGGTTTGAAAACTTAGCTCGGTTGGTTAGAAAAACTCAGCTTGAAAAGATTAACTTTATGTTTTCAGTTTAGTCAAGTTGTGCAACTTTCAGAAAGACACAACTGTCTTTGGAGAGTAGCTGTGTATGCAGTTTAGATCAAATATGCAATGAGATGATAAAGTTAGTACAAAAACTGAATTTAAAGAGAAAAAAACAAGCACGAGATTTTTTACGTGGTTCGGAGTAACACCTCCTACATCCACGACTAGGTTCACTGGTAATTCACTACTACTTGGTTTCCAAGTACCAAGCAACTTCACAACTCTAACCCGAGTTGTGTTCCAACAGTTTGCGGGAACTGTCAAGCCTAACCTTTCAGTTTACGGGTACTGAAAAAAACCTTACAACCACTTGAATTTCCCGCTTCAAGCAAGCGTTACCTTGACCTAACCTTTCTGGGTAAAGAGGGGTTTGGTTTGGGGTTCCAACTGTGAACGAGTTCTTACAATTAAGAACTTTAGAGTATGATGAACTCGTTCGAAATCTAGGCTTAAGATATACAAAGATTTTGGCCTAGGGATCAGACGAAAAACTAAGTAGTTTCTGAACTAGAAACACTTTAAGATAAAGTGTTCTTTGAACTATGTAGAACTGCTAGAGAGCTTTTGAAAGATTGAGGATTTCAGAGAATGAAAGCTTGTAGAGAGTTTTCGTATTTGATCCTGAGGTTGAAGACGGGTTTATATAGGTAGATATTCAAGACTAGCCGTTGGAATCTTACCTACTCTCCTTAAATTCGATATCTGCCGTTGGGCGAATCTGCATCTGTCTTCATTTGTGTCACATCCTAGGTCCTGAAGTCTAGGATGCTGATTCGGCAATCCCTCATTGGTCGAGGCATGTTGACTTCCTCTGACGCCGGGATCTTCTGCCTTTGGAGCTGGCTTCTGGATTTAGAGCTGGATTGGGCAACCGGACTTGAAGTGATGTCTTCAGAGTTAGTTTCTTTTGTTCTGTATAGCTGGACCAGCTGTGTTTTGAACTCAGCTCGAATTCTCTTCAGCTTGATCATGCTTTGCTGAAAGACTTAGCTGAAGATTGACTCCTGCTGTCGACACAGCTGGATCGTCTGCTGTCTTCTACTTCCTGCTGTAGGCACAGCTGGATCGTCTGCTGTCTTCTGCTTCCTGAATCTGTAAACCTAGAAAATCTAGAGCTCAAACAGGTGAGCTAGACAACACTACTTAGGATGAAGCGATCATCTATTCGGTTGGAGAATCAGTTGGGTTTTGGTATTAAATCAAAACTTTATAATTTTCCCAACATCAAGTGTGTGTGTGCTGCAAAAGAGTGTGTGTGTATGCGTGAGTTGAGAGAGAGATGAGAGAATGATGAGAGATGCATGTATTAATATTACTCTCTCAACTTAATACATTGAATTTGGCTAATTTATTAATTAACTCTCCCAACATTCATGATCATTATGTTGGGGAACATAATGAGGTGTCACCAAAGTATATAATATAATAATAGTTATTAGTGTTAGATTACTAACACATGGTCTACTTAAATTACTAACAATATATATTAGTAATTAAATAATTCACTAATTATTGTTAGACAAGATTTAATTAGGAAACATTAATTAAGCTTATAATACAAGCTTTATTTCCTAGGAAAAATAATTATGCTTAACATCTTACCTTAATTAATTAATTAAACATCTAATTAATTAATTAAACATTAAGCATATAAATCTCATCTTGTTCAATCAATTAATTCTCTAATTAATTGATCATTCATCAAATAAATAATCATAGAGGCTTTAATTAAAAAGCTCTCGATCTATAATATTTTATTAGGGTTTCTCAAACCCTAATATAAGCTTCCTTTAATAATTTTCGGAAATAAAATCCGAAAATTAAATAAATTGCCGGAGAAAAATTTATAATTCCCTTGAAATTCAAATACTTCAAAAATGGCACATATTTCTCATATAATGCGCATATAATGACACATAATCATAAACACCTTTTTCATTTCGGATTCACCGAAATGAAAATAAAACTTAAATCATCAAAATTCGGCAAATTAAGTTGCCGAATTATTTTAAATGTCGGAACTTAATTTCCTTCTAAGTTCTCGTATTTTAAATTATTCTAAATAATTATCTTAATTACATACTACGATTAGTTATGAAAAAGCGGGGTATTACAGTCCGTCCACGAAAAAGATGCACATTCCATTTTTGGTAATATTTCTCTTAACTTTAACCATCCACTATATCAATTATTCACTCTTTAGTCATTGATGGGCCCACCAAAAATAATTTAACCCAACACACTTAACAATTAATCCAATCCTTTATCACTAACACTAATTACTCTAACGTACCAAATCATCACCCCATTTTCGTGCCCACTAAAGTAGAATTATTCCCCAATTCTCCTTCGATGTCATCTCCGCTCAAACCTTAGCCGTCGATACTTGAATCTCTACAATGGTTGAACCTCTTCTATTTCATCCATCTTCCTCTCGATCTGGAACGACGATGCCGAAAACATCTTCAAAGTTATGGGTCGATAATGATGAATCTGAATCGACCCATTTTCCAATAGATTGGTTGGATTCCACCATCGATTATGCAAACTTATCTGTAGAGACGGCGAGATCTACTGAATCCCTTTCATTTGTCAGTTGTGATCTGATTGTGACTAATAAAGATGAAACGGTGGTGCCGGAATCGCCGCGTGAGATGTAGAAAGACGACTTTGATGCAGACAAGCAACCTTACCACCTGAATCTCTTCTATTTCTTTCATATCCCTCTGGATCTGGAATGGTGGTGCGAGAATTGCCGCCTGAGATGTGGGTGGACGGTTTTGATGCAGACGAGCAACCCTTACCGCTTGATTTGTGTTGGATGGCTTCGATGCCGACGAGCAAACCCCACCACCTTAGAATCGTAAGTGGACCGTTGAGATGGAACTACGGTACCTGCAATTACTAGCAATTTGGTTCCCTAATGTCTTGCTGCTTCTCGAATGAGGTGATTCCGTTCTTTGTTTTTGAGGTCCGAGGATGTGCATGTGATTGTTGTGTGATGATTAATTTCCGGTGATGATTAATTTATTGGTGATGATTAATTTGCAATTGTTGGTCCGTTTGATGCCTCTGTGATGAGATTATGATATTGCACTTGATCTATCTTGCTTGTTTTATGATGTTAATGGCCCTGTCCTACCAAGTGTGTTAATTTGCAAATGTTGGTACCTTTGATGCCTCTGTGATTAGATCATGATACTGCACTTGATCTATGTGCTTCTGTGCTCTATTGTTGGAACAAATGATGAATTTTTTCTGATGTTAGTGGCTTTAAATGCCTCTGCCCTATTGATGCCACCACTAGGTACCAAAATTCCTAGTTTAGAGGTTGAGTTAGGGGAAATAGTGTGTTAAATTGCCAATGTTTGGTCCCTTTGATGCCCATATGATGGTCCATAAGCTGGGTCTTTGGTGTAGAGAGGGGGGTGAATACACCAAAGATAGACTTTTTAAAACTTTTTCACAAGTTTAAAACAGAGTGTGAGAGCTCAGTTATGAATCCAGCTGAGGAATGTCAGCTGGGTTAATAACTCAGCTGGCGGTGCGGAAAGTGGTGGTTTTAAAACTTAGCTCGTTTGCTTAGAAAAACTCAACTTGAAATATTGTCTTTACGTTTTCAGCTTAATCAAGTTATGCAATTTTCAGAGAACACACAGCTATCCTTGGAGAGCAGCTGAGTATGCAGTTTTGATAAGAATGCAAAGTGCCAATGAAATTAGTATAAAGATTGAAAATAACGAGAAAGAAAATAACACGAGATTTTACGTGGTTCGGAGTAACACCTCCTACATCCACGACCAGATTCACTGGTAATTCACTACCACTTGGTTTTCAAGTACCAAGAAACTTCACAACTCGAACCTGAGTTGTGTTCCAACAGTTTATGGGCACTGTAAAGCCTAACCTTTCAGTTTGCGGGTACTGAAAAAACCTTACAACCACTTGAATTTCGCGCTTCAAGCAAGCATAACCTTGTCCTAACCTTTCTGGGTAAACAGGGGTTTGGTTTGGGGTTCCAACTATGAACGAGTTCTTACAATGAAGAACTTAGAGTTAGATGAACTCGTTCAAAATCTAGGCTTAAGATATACAATGAACTCTGCCTAGGAATCAGACGAAAACTGGGCAGTTTCTGGACTAGAAACACTTTAAGATAAAGTGTTCTTTTAACTCTTTAGAACTGCTAATGAGCTTTTGAAGGCTTGAAAAATTTCAGAGAATGAAAGCTTGTAGAGAGTTTTCCGTATCTGATCCTGAGATTGAAGACGGGTATTTATAGGTAGAGATCCAAGACTAGCCGTTGGAGGAGCCGTTTGAATCTTACCTACTCTTCTTAAATTCATAATCTGCCGTTGGGCGTTTGTTTAGTCATTTTTTGTTACGTTTTTATGTTGTTTTTTAGTCATGTTTTCCGTCTTTTATTTCTCATTTTTGGCTACCCTTGGTTGCTTTGGTGTGGTTTATGGTGGTTGTAGGTTTTGAAGAACTAAAAGGAGAAAGCAGTGGAGGGATGGATTGTACACAATAAAGGAACAAGTTTTGGCGTGAAGAAAGCAGCAGCCAGCGATCCCTGCCTTTGGGAGAGCGCTGGATTTGAGCGGTTGCTCAGTTCTAGCGGTCGCTGGGATTGAGTTCGCAGATTTGAATCCAGCGAGCGCTGGAATTAAGTAACGCCTGCTGCGTGTTTATTTAGTTCAGCTAGGGTTCTATTTTTTTTATCATTCTGATTCTTACTCGACTGTAGAAGTTTTTGGATGACTTTTTTGAGTTCTTTTAGCATAGTTTGATTTCCTTATTTTGGTGGCTACAAAAGACAAGATCGTGGGTTTCGATTGTGATCACCATTACGAATATTGTAAAGATTGCTTGTTTAATCTATTTCTTATGGTAAATTTGATGAATTCCTCTTGTAACTCTTCGATGCATTGTTCAATGGATAGCTAACTTTTTGTTTAGGGTTTAGATATTCGATTTAATTCTGATCCTTGCATGGTATATGTGAATTCTGTATTGAGTGAATTGTTTGCTTTTATATTGAATAATTGGCCATTGTTCGATATTGTTAGGTAGTAGATGAGATCGATAGATGAATCTACTGCTCGATCATAATTCTTTCGATAATTAGATTGACCGGAAATGCATATCTAATCATTAGTCGTAATCGTATAATTTAGTCTTAAAGGTTTAACGGATTGAAATGAGAGTTATTGATGTTAACCTTTTGTTGAAGTGGATTATGCGAGTTGATTAAGTGAATTGATAAATACCGAGCTTGGTGAGGAATTAAAGAGAAGAATCTAAGCCCTAATACTTTATCCTCGTGTTTATCTCTTTCGTCATTTATATGCTACTTTGAATTTGCTTTTTTATTTAGTTCTATGTTCTCAAATCATTGGTTTAGAATGTTTAGGATCGTTTTAATTTCTGTGTAAGTAATACTAGGAGTAGTTGCCCTGTTTAGCCTTCCTTGTGAATACGACTTGGGTTAGCTTGACGCCCTACATTGACCTCGTTCTCTTGCGAGTCAAGTCTAGGTGTTTAGAGTTGAAACAAAATTTGGCGTTGTTGCCGGGGAAGGCTTTAGGCGAATTGTTCTTGTGTTATTTTCTTTTTCCGTGTTTATTTTTGTAATTATTTTTATTTATTGTTCTTTTTTATTTCTTCAACAGGTGCGCGTGATTCTTTTATGTTTTGTGTTTGTTTATGCAAGGTAGACGAAGTCTCAACAGGAGATTGGCTCCCGTGTTTGATAACATATATAGACCAAAAGGATTAGTGTTACCAAATTTGGAGGAAGAAGAATCAAGTGAGAATCACTCCTCGAGTGACGAGTCTCAGATTCTGAAGATGGCAGTCCCAAATAATGTTAGAAATATGCAGGATTTCGCTCGCCCGGTGATTGGGGCCACAACTTCTTGCATCGTCTTAGGAGAGGCAGCAAGGAACTATGAGTTGAAGAATATTCACTTCAACCAGTTACCATCTTTCTATGGAACGCCCGCAGAAGATGCTTTGAACTTCATCAGGGAGTTCAATGCAGTGGTTCAGACCTTTCCTTTACAAGGGCTGAATGAAGATCAATTGAAGATGAGGTGTTTTCAATACACATGGTTCATGTCACTTCCACCGAACTCGTTGGCAAATTGGGATGCTGTCTACGAGAAGTTTATGGCTAAATATTATTCAAATCAGAAGACTCAGGATTTGAGGGCTTAGATAGTCACATTTGCTCAATCCTCGGGTGAATCATTTCACGAAGCTTGGGACCGTTTCAGGAGTTTGCAGCAGCAGTGCCCACATCATCACTTGCCGGTAGAATTGTTAAACCAATTCTTCTATGATGGTTTATCACAGACTTTTCAGTATATGGTTGACAATGCAGCTGGAGGGGATATTGGTAATCACACAGCCGAAGATGTCTCTAACATTTTTGAGACGATGGCCACTACTTCCCAACAAAAGAGTGTCAGAGGAAAGCGTGTTTCTGTGAATGAAGCAAATCCGAGTTATAATGTGACTAAGCAATTGGCTGAATTAACTAGGAAAGTGGAGTTATTGAGGCCATTCGAGGGGGTACCTCAGCAGGCTATGTCTGTTGAAACTTGTGGAATTTGTGGTGAGTATGGCCATGGGACTAACATTTGTCAGAGGACAGTTGAACCTAGTTTTGATGAAGAGGCACAGTTTCTCAATCCACAGGAACAGGTTTTTGCTATGCAAGGGTATCAATCTCGACAGTAGAATAATCCGTTCTCACATACGTATAATCCTGGGTGGAGAAATCATCCCAACCTTTCTTGGAAGCAGCCCCAACAGCCTATGCAAGCAGGGGCAGGACAAGCTCCACAGTACACGCAGCATGCACAACAACATACAATTTTGCCTCGACAGCAACAATACCAAACTCAGCAGACTCAACCTCCCAAGCCGTCTTTGCAAGATACTTTGCAGGCTTTTATCCAGTCGAGTCAGCAAAGGTTTGAGTCGGTGGAGGCCTCAGTGAAGCGAGTTGAGACTCAAGTGGGCCAATTGGCCAGTACTGTGGGTGAATTGGTGAAACAAAACCAAAGAGGGAAGTTGCCAAGTCAACCTGAGCAAGCGCATGCCGTGACTATTCTAAGAAGTGGCAAGGTGATTGACAATAAGGTTGAAAAACTTAAGGAGAAAGAGGATGATACGCAAGAAAAGAAGAGTTATTCTCTTGAGAAGGATGAGGCTGTGCAGAAGGAAGATAAAGGCAAGGAACATGTGCTTCACAAGGCTGAGAATCCTTATACTCCTCCAATTCCATACCCGAGTAGATTGAGGAAAGTGAAGCAAGATCAGCAGTTCCAAGAGTTTTATAAACTCTTGTCAAAAGTCAATGTCAACCTTCTTGATACGGCCAATCAAAACGCGAAAACGAGGACTCGAACTCACGTCAACAGAAATGATGATTCAATCCAAAAATATGAACTGAACCAAAAGAGATTATATACCTAATCGACTGATCTCAAACGAGAATTGAACAAGAAACAGACCAAAACACGAAACAATGCCAAAACAATGATTAAAACCCTAACAGAAGACTCGACTGGAAAATATAGTAAATCAACTCCGATTTAGCTGAAATTTTAACACAAATTATAAATTGAACACAGAAAGAACATGTACAAAATTCAGAAAAAACGCACGAGTAAAACTCAAAAACGCTCGGTGCTCAATTTCGGTCCGATTTAGGATTTTAGCAATGCAATGGATTCGAATTTGATGAAATCTGGACTTGGGTGAAGGAAGGGATGATTATGGTCGAATTATGAGGGTGATAAGAAGGTGTGGATGGCTGGGCGAAAAATACAGAACAAAGAAACGAACAGATTGGAGATTTACCTCAATACGGACCCCGAATCGACGAACGATTGAAACACGTATCACGGAAGCAATTCTCCAGCGGCGTAGTTAAGCCGAGACCCACACGAGATCACGAACGAACTATAGATTTCAGATTCAAAGGTGCCAATTCGAATCCTACCAAGAACTAGGGTTTGTGTACTTGAAGAACACGTGAAACAAAGTCGAAAAATAACTTTTTGATTCAAAACTCGTCTAATGAACAGTACCTACGAAAATTAATTAAATACTAGGCTAATTCTAAGCTAGGGTTCGAAAGTTACAAGGTTTGGGCTTGGTAATTTCGAATTCCTTAATTAAATAGAACTGGGCCAATTAATCACCTAAACATGTTGTGATAATTGGGCTACTAATTAAATCGAAATAAAACAAACTATACTAATGGATAAATAATTCAATAGCACACATCCCAAACATGGGGCTAGGTGTCCTCCTCGATGCTCATGAAAGTCACCAGCTTGTACTGACGGGTTTCAGCTCCATCGTCTTCCAACTTCTTCTGAATATAGCACTGAAAATATCCTTGTAGCTTCTTGGCTCTTAATCTCGTCACTGGACCTCTAAGCTGCAATTTCGGGTTTATGTCTTCAGTGCTAGGCCCGGTCTCATCATTCCCCCCTGCTGAAAGGAATTCGTCCTCGAATTTGGTTCCTCCTCGGCATCGGAATCATCTACAGGAAAAGGAGTTAAGTCAGAAACGTTAAAAGTCGAAGAACACTTATACTCATCTGGAAGATCAATGCGGTATGCATTGTTGTTAACACGGGTGATCACGGTGAACGGTCCATTTCCACGAGGCATCAACTTGGATTCCCTCAAGTTCGGGAAGCGTCCCGGGCTGAAGTGGATCCAAACCTTATCGCCAGGTTTGAACAACACTTGCTTGCGATGCGTATTCGCCTTAGCGGCATTACGCACCCCTTGTAGCTCTATCCTTGCCTTCACCTTGGCGTGCATCTCTCGAACCTGTTCAGCCCTACGAGAACCTTGCAAACTCAAGAGATTGTCAGTAGGCAAAGGAATAAGATCCGTTGGAGTCAACAGATTAAAACCATAGACTACCTCAAAAGGCGACATATACGTGGAAGAATGCATAACACGATTATACGCAAATTCAGCAAAAGGTAAACAATCTTCCCACGACTTAAGATTATTCCGAACTAACGCACGAAGCAAAGTACCTAACGTCCTATTCACTACTTCAGTCTGCCCATCAGTCTGAGGATGACATGCAGTAGAAAATAAAAGCTTGGTACCTAACTTACCCCATAAGACTCGCTAGAAATGTCCCAAAAATTTGGAATCCCTATCAGAAACAATCGTCCTAGGAATACCATGCAAACGGACGACTTCACGAAAGAACAAGTTAGCAATATGCACAACATCATCACTCTTCCTACATGCAATGAAATGAGACATTTTGGAAAATCTATCAACGACCACAAAAATGGAATCTTTCCCATTTTTAGATCTAGGAAAGCCAAGAATGAAGTCCATGGATATATCGACCCAAGGGGACGACGGCGCCGGCAAAGGCATATATAATCCAAAAGGACTCGAAAAGGACTTGACTTTCCTACAAGTAATACAACGGGAACAGATCCTCTCAACATCCCTTTTCATGCGTGGCCAGAAAAAATGTTCATGCAACAGACTCAACGTTTTGGCAACACCAAAATGACCCATCAAACCTCCTGCATGAGACTCAACAACCAACAACTCACGCATAGAATAATCAGGGACACATAACTTCAACTCCTTGAACAAAAAATCATCAGCTATGTGATATGAATCAACAGCCCTAGACATAGTCATGCAAGACGTAAAAATAGGACCAAAGAACATATCTGCAGCATAGAATGACGTAATGTTCTCGAAACCTAAATATCGGGTATGCATAACCGACAATAGAGTGTACCTGCGGGATAGGGCATCGGCGACCATATTCTCTTCTCTTTTCTTGTACTTAATCACATAAGGAAAAGACTCAATAAACTCTACCCACCTGGCATGACGAGAATTTAGATTCTGATGCCCTTTCAAGTGCTTCAAGGACTCGTGATCAGTGTATATCACGAACTCCTTTGGACGCAGGTAGTGCTGCCAAGTCTCCAAAGACCTCTTTAACGCGTACAGCTCCTTATCGTACGTGGAGTACCTAAGAGCTGCGCCATTCAGTTTCTCACTGAAGTAGGCGACCGACTTCCTGTCCTGCATCAAAACAGCACCAATGCCTATACCAGAGACATCACACTCGATCTCGAATGTCTTAGCAAAGTCAGGTAAAACCAAAATAGGAGCATTACATAATTTTGACTTCAACAAATTAAACGCATGCTCTTGGGCTTTACCCCATTCAAACTTTCGGTCCTTTTTACTCAATTCAGTCAATGGTGCAGCTATACTAGAAAAATCACGCACAAAACGACGATAAAATCCAGCTAAACCATGAAAGGACCTCACATCAGAACATGACTTAGGCGTGGGCCATTCCTCAATGGCTTTCACCTTAGCCTTATCTACCTCAACACCACGACTGCTCACAACAAAGCCAAGAAAAACAACCTCATTCATACAAAAGGTACACTTAGACAAATTAGCATACAGTTTAGCATCACGCAGCAATTAAAAAACATGCATCATCAAAGTAAACCACGACGAATTTGCCAATCACATCACGTAAAACATGATTCATCAAACGCATAAAAGTACTAGGCACATTAGTTAAACCAAAGGGCATCACAAGCCACTCATATAATCCATGCTTAGTCTTAAATGCGGTTTTCCACTCATCACCTTCACTCATTCGAACTTGAAAATATCCAGAACGCAAATCAATTTTAGAAAAGACAGATGCTCCAGACAACTCATCTAGCATATCATCAAGCCTAGGAATGGGAAAGCGATACTTTACCGTGATTTTATTGATGGCTCGGCAGTCCATGCACATGCTCCACTCGTTCGACTTCTTTGGAACAAGGATGACTGGAACGGCGCACGGCGACAGACTCTCTCTAATCTGCTTCTTTTCCAGCAACTACATGACTTGACGGTCTATCTCCTTTGTCTCATCAGGGCTGGTCCGGTAAGCTGGCCGGTTAGGAAGGACTGCACTCGGGATGAAGTCGGTCTTGTGCTCAATTCCTCGAATTGGCGGCAGACCACTGGAAATCTCGTCCGGGAACACATCCTTGAACTCCTCCATCAAAGACTGCAAAAAAGTAGGAATAATAGGGTCAGAAGTATCATAAGCCTTAAAAGTAACCAGAACGATAGGATTACCAGCTTTGATGGCTTTTCGTACTCCCTTTGCACTAATGAACAAATTTCGGTACACTGGATTCCCACTGTTGGCACTGGAACTCGGTGGACTCAATACAGGAGCTGTTCTCTTTGAATTCTTGGGCACTGGAGGCGTGGACTTGGCCTTGGAGTGTTCGGCCGTATCATGCTTAGGGCTGGCGGCCTCAACTTTGGCCTTTCTTTTCCGTTCCTCCTTAAACTTCTTCTGCATTCTCAACTGATCTTCTAACACTTCCTTAGGCGACAACGACTTCAAAATGGTCATCTTTCCTTCTTTTTGGATCGCGTAAGTGTTCGCGTACCCATCATGAATTGTCTTTCTATCAAACTGCCATGGACGACCTAACAAGATGTGCGCTGCCTCCATAGGAATAACATCACAAAGAACGATGTCAGTAAATCTACCAATAGTAAATTGAACGTTTACCTGACACACGACTCTGATCTCACCTCTATCTGTAAGCCACTATAGTTTGTATGGCTTTGGATGCTTCTGCGGCACGAATGCAAGCTTGTCGACTGCATACTGACTGATGGCATTTACCACGCTGCCACTGTCGATTATCACGGAGCATGTCTATTCTTGAATAACGCAATGGGTGTAAAAGATGTTTTCCCGTTGATCTGTCAGATCTTCTTCTCTCAGCATGCTCAAAGTCCGGATGGACACTAGACAACCATGTGCAGGAGGGGCTGTCTCCTTCTCAAGTTCAGTCATTGGTATGCTAACCCTTGGCTGATTTTCGACCTCTGTGTCTGCAATATCTTTTATCTCTTCTTCACTGGCTGATTCCACTTCATTATCTGTTGTGACGAACATAACACGACGATTAGGACACTGAGCCTGAAAATGTCCCCAACCATGGCACTTGTGACACTGCACGTCACGCGCTCTGCCTGATGTAGCATTCTGAGGCTAACTAGACTGCGCTGGCCTATTCTGTGAGCTTCTGTTCGGTGCAAATGCACTGAAATCATTCCTACGGCTGGGCTGCTCAAAACGGCGTGCTAACGGTGTGGACTGTATTGGAGGGTGTGTGGGAGGTGTCTTAGATGTAGATGTCCCGCCCCTAACCCACGGAGACTTCACAGGAGTGGATTGAGCGGGCGTCGGCGTCCATCTCTAAGCTGCCGCTCTATAATGGATGCGTAATGAACCATCGCCTCAATACTGTTAAAGTCTCTCAGCTCGACCTCACAAGCAATATCCGGGTTCATGCCCTCGATGTACCGGTTGATGGTGGCATACAATGTCTCTTCTTTGCCAACTCGGTTCAACGCTGTCTCCAGATCCTTGTGGTACTCTTCTTCTATCGATCTTGAATCCTGACGAATCTGACTGAGCTTCCGTTCCAATTCCCTTTCATAGTGCACAAGAATGAAACGCCCTCTCATAACATCCTTCATCTCCTGCCAAGTGTCAATAGGAGAATGTCTCTGAGTGCGTCGTCGGTTCTGCTGAAACTCTCACCATGTAGCTGCGTAACCAGTAAACTCCAAAGAAGCTAACTGGACCTTCTTCACTTCTGGAAAGTCATAGCACTGAAATATCTTATCTACTTTGCGCTCCCAGTCTAAATAGGCATCTGGATCATGCTTGCCTTCAAACTCTGGAATGGTGGTCTTGATGTTGCTGAGTAGACCATCTGCATTACCATATTTGTTCTGCTTCGGATAGACGTTCCTACGAGCTGCCTGGAAACGTGGTTGGAATTGATCACCACGACCCCGACCTCTACCTCGAGCTGCAAAGCCGTCTCTGTCTCTATAAAGTGGAAAGAACTGAGCTGTATTATCCTCAACTCGTTCATCCCCAAAATGTTCTGAACTCCTCAAATTTGGCCAACAATTGTGCCATTATGTTCTGTACTTCTCTGAACTGACCCTGTACACGACCACTCAAAGCATCAAAGTGGTATTTGGCGTCCCAATCTGGCTGGGAGCCTGAAGTCTGTGGTGTCTTTCCCGGATCCATTAGACCTGCACAATGAACAAACGTAAAGAAGAAAAAGTAACCTCACAATCCTCACAATTCTCTCGTTTGTTCCCTCAGTATTTTTCCACTCGTGTATATCACTCAGGAATTGAAAAAAATGCAAGTTAGAACAATCTCACCAAAATTTTTCGAACTTGAAAGGACCCAAAATTGAACCCCTTCGATCGTAGTCAGTAGCTCAAACTCGATTCTCGGTGAATCACGGGTCAAAAACAACCAATATCTCAAATCACTTCCAAGAACAATATTTCACAATAAATCGACTCAAGAAACACAAAATACGGGCTGTTCAAACAAAAAAATGAAAAAAATTTGAAAATCAGAAAAATTGAAAAAGTTCGGAGGGCGATTTCGCCTAGAAGATGACTGAATTTGGCCAAAATGCCTATAAGTCACAGCAAAGCAATGTGTCTTGCTCAGAGCGTCGTACCACTTCCGGAATGGTATTATGGAGAAAATTCGGAGTTCCAGAGCAAATTCTATATCAAATCGAAATTCTGCCGTAAACGAGAGATTTATAAAGCAGAAAAGGGTAGATTTCGGTTGGTAATAGGGCTGGAGGGATATTTCAGTTGGTAAGGGAATAGGTAAGGAAGAAAGGACAAAACCAAAAACCAAAACCGCAACCAAAACGAGCAAGGAAACAATCTTTGAGTTCGACTAGGAAACAGTTTTTGACTTCCAAATCCAAATCAAACTAGGACTTAAACAGCTCTGATACCAAATTTATGATACGGCCAATCAAAACGCGAAAATGAGGATTTAAACACACCAATACTAATATACTAAAAACTGACAATAATGACTCCCAGAATGAGTAAACAAGCTGCAGTTCGACGTCCCCAATCGCTAATCGACGAAGGACGACCAACGCGACACACCACGGAAATCAATCGACGACTCTAGTCTATCCAACACAATTTCACACAAAATTTCGAACAAGGGCCGATCAAAAATCAATAAGATCAGCACAAGAAATTCAAGATTACTTTCAAGAAACAATCGGTGATCCAAAACTAGGGCTCGATCCTTTTTTTTTTGCTATTTTTTTTTATATAATCTGATCGATCCTTTTTGCCCCTAGTATATCACACCACAATTTGGATTGAACCACGACCAGCAAGCTGACGTGGCTCTGATACCAAATTTATGATACGGCCAATCAAAACGCGAAAACGAGGACTCGAACTCACGTCAACAGAAAGGATGATTCAATCCAAAAATACGAACTGAACCAAAAGAGATTATATACCTAATCGACTGATCTCAAACGAGAATTGAACAAGAAACAGACCAAAACACGAAACAATGCCAAAACAACGATTAAAACCCTAACAGAAGACTAGACTGGAAAATATAGTACATCAACTCCGATTGAGCTGAAATTTTAACACAAATTATAAATTTAACACAGAAAGAACATGTCCAAAATTCAGCAAAAACGCACGAGTAGAACTCAAAAACGCTCGGTGCACAATTTCGGTCCGATTTAGGATTTTAGCAATGCAATGGATTCGAATTTGATGAAATATGGACTTGGGCGAAGGAAGGGATGATTATGGTCAAATTATGAGGGTGATAAGAAGGCGTGGATGGCTGGACGAAAAACACAGAACAAAGAAACGAATAGATTGGAGATTTACCTCAATACGGACCCCGAATCGACGAACGATTGAAACATGTATCACGGAAGCAATTCTCCGGCGGCATAGTTAACCCGAGACCCACACGAGATCACGAACGAACTATAGATTTCAGATTCAAAGGTTCCAATTCGAATCCTACCAAGAACTAGGGTTTGTGTACTTGAAGAACACGTGAGACAAAGTCGAAAAATAACTTTTTGATTCAAAACTCGTCTAATGAACAGTACCTACGAAAATTAATTAAATACTAGGCTAATTCTAAGCTAGGGTTCGAAAGTTACAAAGCTTGGGCTTGGTAATTTCGAATTCCTTAATTAAATAGAACTGGGCCAATTAATCACCTAAACATGTTGTGATAATTGGGCTACTAATTAAATCGAAATAAAACAAACTATACTAATGGATAAATAATTCAATAGCACACATCCCAAACATGGGGCTAGGTGTCCTCCTCGATGCTCATGAAAGTCACCAGCTTATACTGTCGGGTTTCAGCTCCATCATCTTCCAACTTCTTCTGAATATAGCACTGAAAATATCCTTGTAGCTTCTTGGCTCTTAATCTCGTCACTGGACCTCTAAGCTGCAATTCCGGGTTTAAGTCTTCAGTGCTAGGCCCGGTCTCATCACTTCCTCTCCTTGATGTGATAAAAAATGTGCCAGCTTATGTAAAGTTCTTCAAAGAGTTGGCATCTACAAAGAGGAAATTTGGAGAAGACGAGAAGATAGTGGTGTCCGAAGTAACAAGTGCAATCCTGCAGCACCCACTACCACCAAAGCTCGGTGATCCAGGTAGCTTTACTATTAAAATCGCTTTGGGTAATGGTAAAGAAGCATGTGGCATGTTAGATTTGGGGGCGGGGATAAATTTGATGCCTTACTCTATATTCAAGCAATTAGAGTTAGGAGATTTGAAACCCACGAGAATGTGTTTGCAACTTGCGGATAGGTCTGTTCGATATCCTAAGGGAATTATCGAAGATATTCTTGTGAAAGTTGGTGGGTTAATTATTCCTGTTGATTTTGTTGTCCTTGATGTGGAAAATGTGCAAGAGACAGGGAAGGAGCATACATTGCTATTGGGTAGACCATTTATGGCTACTACTAATACTTTCACTGATGTGAAGAGTGGAACCTTGACAATGTCTGTTTTAGGTGAAACTGTATCATTCTCTGTGCATGGCAATAGAGCTATTGTAACACCCCGCTTTTTCATAACTAATCTTAGTAAATAATTAAGATAATTTTTTTAGAATAATTAAAATACGAGAACTTAGAAAGAAAATAAGTTCTGGAAATTAAAATTTTTCGGCAGCCTTAAATTGCCGAATTTTGATAATTTAAGATTTATTTTCGTTTCGGTTAATCCGAAATGAAATAGTGAAGATGTTATGATTATGTGCTATTATATTTGCATTATTTGAGAAATATGTGCTATATTGAAGTATTTGATTTTCTCGGGAATTATGAATTTTCTCCGGCAATGTTATTAAATTTTCGGATTATATTTCCGAAAATTTTTAGAGGAAGTTTATATTAGGGTTTGAGAAACCCTAATAATTTTTTATAGATTGAAAGCTTTTTAATTAAAGCCTCAATGATTATTTATTTGGTGATTGATTAATTAATTAGTGAATTAATTGATCGATTAAGATGAGATTTATATGCTTAATGTTTAATTAATTAATTAGATGTTTAATTAATTAATT
The DNA here is from genome assembly GCA_031470985.1 of Agastache rugosa. Classification (NCBI taxonomy): domain Eukaryota; kingdom Viridiplantae; phylum Streptophyta; class Magnoliopsida; order Lamiales; family Lamiaceae; genus Agastache; species Agastache rugosa. Next base: position 17,876,481 of record CM062607.1, read on the forward strand.
AAGCTAAGTTATTAAGAATAATTTTCCTAGGAAATAAAGCTTGTATTATAAGCTTAATTAATATTTCCTAATTAAATCTTGTCTAACAATAATTAGTGATTTATTTAATTACTAATATATATTGTTAGAAATTAGATTATAACATGTGTTAGATGCTAACACTAAGGAATATTATTTTATTAATTAATTAGTGCCACCTTATTATGTCCCCAACATAATGATTATAAGTGTTGGATAATTAGCCAACAAGTTAGTCAAATTCATTGAATTTAATTAGTGTGTTAGTGTTAGTATGTAATATAAATGCATGCATCTCTTCACTCTCTCTAACACACTCACGCATATACACACTCATACGCAGAACACACACTCAATACACACACACAAAAACTCCATTGAAGAAGGAAGAATTAAGCTTGGGTGATCAAAGGAGATAGCCATAATATCATCCAAAAGGTTAGATCTATGGTTATTTAAGCTTTTAGCTTAATATTAAGCAAGAACAAACCATCCCCTTCACCTTCAAAAATTTCGAAAGTTAAGCATAAGTTAGAGGATGAATTTGATCTTTAAGTATGATGTTAAATAAGTGATTTAGATTACAATTCTATCATTAAATTATTGAAAAATTTATCCTAGCCCTAATTTCCAATTTTTCAAAAAATATGGAAATAAATTAGAAAAAAATTATTCCTTGATCCTATGATTAAAATGATGGATTGAGTGAGCTTATATGATGATTATAAGCATGAGAAATGATTTAATTGAGCAAGAATAATTAGTTTATTTTATTTTCTTAAAATGGCCAAAAGTTGGCCAAAATTGGGATTTTTAGAATTTGATCTTCTATGATCAAATTGATGATTTATATGAGCTTATGTGATGTTTATAAGTATGTTGAATAATTGAATTGAGAAAAATTTAATCAATTTCCTATTTATTTTAATAAAGGCCGAAAAATATGGCTTAAAATAGGAATATTTGATTTTGATGTTTTAAGCATGAATTGATGATCAATGTATGCTTAATTGATGTTATTGAGCATGATGATATATGGTTTTAATGAGTTAGAATTTCCCTTGCCCTAATTATAATTAATTTCGTTATATTAGGGTTATTAATTGGGAAATTTTGATGATGAAATTGATGATGGATTTGAGTTTCGAATGATGAAATAAGGTTATGATGAATTGATTGGAATTTTTGAAGCTCATTTGAATGAAGTTAGAAAATTCAAGTTTTCATAAAAATTAGGGATTATAAATCTAAAGCATAATTTGATTAAGTATTGATATAATAAATCCTTATAATTAAATCTAAGAATATTACAAGTGAAATTGGAAAAAACTAAATAGCCTAAATCCTAAAGATGTAATTTTTGAAAGTTTTATGAACTAGGGTTTCAATTTTCTCCAATTTAATTAAGTAATAATGTTATATTTGAGGTTTAGAAATTAAATAAACATGTTTGGAAGTGATTAGAATGAAATTAGGCATTTAACCTAATTTCTAGAAAAAGGGCCGAAATATATATATATTCAAAGGCGATTTATATGATTTTTAATTAAGAAAATAATGATGGAAATGAAGTCTACGATAAAAATTAAGTATCATAGAATTTTTCAGAATTTTAATACGAAGTTTTGAGATTTTTCTATTTTCCGGCTATTTTTTCCAAGTCGGAGGTTTATACATATAGAAGGTCCATTTTAATGATGTGAGTATGTAAATATGCTAAATTTAGCATAAAAAGTATAAGGAATTAATTTGAAATTTTTCGGAGCTCGTTTGACGAGTCGAAAATATTTTTAAGTTAAAGATATGAATAATAGAGATTAAATATATGTTAAATAAAGGATAATGAAGATAGTAATCATCAATTAAATGTTAATAATGATTTTAGCTATTAATTATATATGTTAATGGTCATTAGTTGCTAATGACGTGTTAATGACGAATTAAGTATTAATGATACGTCATTAATAAATAAATATGTCAAGGACATATTTTATTAATATAATATTATGATTATTTGTTAATAAAGAAGTTAAGCATTTTAATATGCTTATTGAATTAGATGAAGAGTTTAAGTGTTTAATAAACACTTATATGATTAAATGATATGTTTAATTTCTTTGGAATGATAATATATTTAAGAATAAGTTTAAATGATGGATGAAGTGATTAATATGAGTTTAATTATTAATTATATTATTCTATGTTTATTTATGAAGTTAAATGAGAAGTATATGGATTTATGTTTTAAAATATATCCTGAAGTTATAATCGATTATTTATCGATTAAGAAGTCAAGAAAGAAAGAAAGTAATTAGAAAAGCTTAGTTTTAATTGCCGAGAGAAAAATCCTAGAAAAAGCCAAGTCAAAGTAGAAAAATGTTGAGTATGGAACCGATATCCCTCATTTAAATATTTAATTTTTCTCGCTCTTATGCTTAAATTTAATTATTAAATGAAGGAACGAGCGGGACCGAAAAGTGAGGGAAAAGTCGAGAAGTTAAGGTGTAGATAAGTAGCGCCATTTCAGGTGGGCTTTCTGAACTAAAGAAATAAAGAATGTGAAATTATGATTATATATATGTGTGTGATGATTTTAAAGTGATTGACTTGCCAATTTTTGAAGTTTTTGTATGATACCATCTACCAAGAAAAGACGAATTCGGTCCTACGTAATGTAGGATTTGTGTACACTATGTTGTAATCGGGAGCCTTCCTTTGTGGTGGGATGATTACAAGTGTTTGAGAAGGAGGCCTACTTCTCAACACTCAAAAGTTATAGTAGATGTGGTACATACATGATAAGTATTTTGACTGCGCAGTCACTTATAATGAAAGGAAAAAGGTTTGAGCATGCACAGGTTTGTTTATTAAAGTTACTTGTGCTATGTTTTATGGCAAGATTCAATCTATAGCTCTAAGCAGCAGTTTTCAATTATTTTGGCATGTGTCCACTGAGTGCGAAAGTACTCAGTCCTGCATGTTATTTCTAAAATGTGCAGGCTGGCTCGGATAAAGATGGAGTGTGCTGGGCGGACTTTTGTGGTTGACCTCTTGAGACTTTGTTGATGTTGAGCAGGGTTATATGTCTTCATACATATAACTAAAGATATGTCATGTTGTTTTCCACTGCAACACTCTGAATTTATTCAGTAATTGTTGTCTTATTATGATGTCGAAGCTATGACTTGATAAACCTTGTTTCCGTTGCTAAACTCTTATACGAGATGGTGTTGTCTTTTGACCATTCTCAGCTATTTTGATTTTAAACTTAAAGTATAAATTGTTATTGAGGTCGTTGTTTGATATTTGATTCGACTTGGTTTGACTTGAAAGTATGATTTACTGTATGATAGGTTTTTGTTGGATAACTGGGTCGTTATCTTGTTCCTTGGTTAATCATAAATTGTGTACGTCGTGGGACCCACCGGCTTGGTTATCTTCATTCTATGTCGGGCTGCGACAGCTATACCTGTGTCTTCTTTGGTTGATAATTGTTCTTTTATAGACTCCATTGATGCCTTGGCCGAGAAAGTTTTTGTGCAGGAAGGCAGTTCTGAAAGCAGGTTTGAGGAACTAGAAGAAGAAGAGACTGACTTTCTACTAGAAGGAAGCATTGGTATGATGGAAATCTTGGCAATAGATGGTGAGGAGCAGAAAACGGCAATCAAACTTGAGCTCAAGCAGCTACCTCAGCACCTCAAGTATGTCTTCTTGGAGGAAGATGAGCAGAAGCCGGTGATTATTTATGCCGAGCTAACAAAGGAGGAAGATGAGCAATTGATCGCTGTGCTTAAGAAAAATAAGCAAGCCATTGGGTGGAGTTTAGCAGACATTAAGGGAATCACTCCCTCAACTTGCATGCACCAGATTGTGCTAAAAGAAGGAGCAAAACCGGTGAGAGAGGGGCAAAGAAGGCTAAATCCAGCACTAATGGAAGTTGTGAAGAAAGAAATTCTAAAATTGTTCGCTGAAGGTATAATCTATCCAGTGGCCGATAGTGAATGGGTTAGTCCAGTACACGTGGTTCCAAAGAAATGAGGGATCACAGTGGTTGAAAATGACAAGGGAGAGCAAGTGGCTACACGAACTATTACAGGGTGGCGAATGTGTATTGACTACAGAAAACTTAATGCAGCCACTCGAAAAGATCATTTTCCCCTTCCATTCATTGATCAAATGTTGGATAAATTAGCTGGACATAGTTTTTATTGTTTCTTAGATGGTCTTTCTGGTTATTTTCAGGTGGCGATTGCTCCGGAGGACCAAGAGAAGACTACCTTCACATGTCCATTTGGAACGTTTGCAATGCACCGGGTACATTTCAAAGGTGCATGTTCTCAATCTTCTCTGATATGATTGGAAATTTTATTCAGGTATTCATGGATGATTTTTCAGTTTTTGGATCATCCTTCTCTGACTGTTTGAACAAACTTGACCGTGTGCTAGAAAGATGCATTGAAAGTAATCTCACTTTGAGCTGGGAAAAGAGTCATTTTTTGGTGACCAGTGGGATTGTCTTGGGTCATGTTGTGTCTAAGCATGGAATTAGTGTTGACAAAGCTAAGGTTGATGTAATTGAAAGATTACCTCCACCTATTAATGTTAAGGAAATTAGAAGTTTTTTGGGTCATGTGGGTTTTTACCGTAGATTCATTAAGGATTTCTCTAAGATTAGTCAGCCTTTGTGCCACTTGTTAGCTCAGGATGCTTCTTTTGATTTTGATGATAAGTTTTTCCTTGCTTTTAACACTTTGAAGGATAAATTAGTTTCTGCTCCTGTTGTTATTGTTCCTGACTGGTCTTTACCATTTGAAATTATGTGTGATGTATCTAACTCTGCTGTGGGAGCTGTTTTAGGACAGCGTGTTCATAAAATGCTTCGTGTGATTTATTATGCGAGTCTTACTTTGAATAGTGCTCAAGTAAATTACACCACTACTGAAAAAGAGTTGTTAGCTGTTGTCTTCTCATTGGATAAAGTTAGGTCTTATATAGGGTCTAAAGTTATTGTACATAGTGATCATACAGCTCTGAGGCATTTACTCACTAAAACCCAAGCAAAGCCTCGTTTGATTAGATGGATTTTGTTGCTTCAAGAGTTTGATGTTGAGATTAAAGATAGAAAATGAAGTGAAAATGCTGTGGCAGACCAACTATCTCGCTTTCCTTATGAGGGAATTCTAAGTGCATCGCATGAGCATGATGATATTTCTGACACATTTCCATTTGAGCATGCTTTAGAGATTTCTTCAGTACCTTGGTTTGCCGATATTGTAAATTATCTTGCTTGTGGTGAACTCCGTCCTGACCTCACCTCTCAAGAGAGGAAAAGATTTTTAGTGAATTGCAGGAATTACTATTGGGATGATCCATACCTTTTCCATCTGGGAAAAGATGAGGTAATTCGGCGTTGCATCCCAGAGGAGGAGCAACAAGATATTTTAATGTGGTGTCATGCATCGCATTGTGGAGGCCATTTTGGGGGGCAGAAGACAGCTCGGAAGATTCTTCAATCCGGTTTGTATTGGGTAACTCTTTTTAAAGATGCTCATACTTTTTGCCTATCTTGTGACAAATGTCAAAGGGTGGGGAATATTGGAAAAAGAAATGAGATGCCCTTAAATATTAATCTTGTTGTTGAAATTTTTAACGTTTGGGGTATTGACTTTATGGGACCTTTTCCAAACTCTTTTGGATTTGAATACATCCTGCTAGCTGTTGATTATGTGTCCAAGTGGGTTGAGGCTATCCCCACTAGGACCTGTGATGCTAATGTGGTTATAAAGTTTGTGCAGGGGAATATTTTGAGCAGGTTCGGATTTCCTCGAGCAATCATTAGTGATGTTGGGGTCCCATTTCTGTAACAAAATGTTTGAAAAGTTGATGAAGAAGAATGGTGTGACTCATAAGGTGGCTACTCCTTATCATCCTCAGACATCTGGTCAAGCAGAGACGAGTAATAAACAAATTAAGGGGATTCTTGAGAAGACTGTGAAAGTCTCAAGAAAGGATTGGTCCATTAAATTGAATGATGCTCTGGGGGCGTATAGAACAGCTTACAAGACGGTTTTGGGGATGAGTCCATACTGTTTAGTCTATGGCAAAGCATGTCACTTTCCGGTTGAGATAGAGCTTAAAGCTTTTTGGGCCATCAAAGCTGCTAATTTTGAGTTGCAAAGTGCTGGGGAGGAACGAGCTTTACTAATCTCGGAGTTAGACGAATTGAGGAATGAAGCCTATGAAAACGCAAAGATTTACAAGGATAAGGTGAAAAGGCTTCATGACAAGCAAATTCTTAGGAAAGAATTCACACCGGGCATGAAAGTGCTTGTCTTCAATTCCCGTCTCCGGTTGTTCCCAGGGAAATTAAGATCTCGATGGAGTGGTCCATTTGTTGTTGAAGAAGTCTTCCCTTATGGGGTAGTCAAGCTTTTTAATCCATGGACGAAGGAATCTTTCCAAGTCAATGGACATCGAGTTAAGCAGTATTTTGAGGGACACACAAGAAAACAAGGCGTCGAGTCGATTATGCTCGACTCTGTCATATATCATTGACTCCTCCTCGTCGAGCTTGTGAAGTTAAACGAGCGCTGCATAGGAGGCAACCCATGATTTGTTTGTTTCTATTTTTGTTGGTTTCGTCTTGTTCCGTTCTTCCGATTTTAACTTGTTTGTTTGTTTTGCAGTTTTGAGAGTTGTTGGCCTGATGATGATTGTAAAAAAAAAAAGGGCAATTCACCGATCGTTGGGACTGAGCGGCCGCTGGAGGGTGTATTCGCAGAATTGCGCCCAACGAGCGCTCGAATTGAGAGAGCGCTGAGAAGCAGCCGGCGTTGGAAACAAGCGAGCGCTAGCTCGTACTTTCCAGATGCAGCTTTCACCGGTCGTTGGGACTGAGCGGCCGCTGGAGGATATGTTCGCAGAATCGCGCCCAACGAGTGCTCGAACTGAGCGGGCGCTGAGACACAGCCAGCGTTGGAAACAAGCGAGCGCTGGCTTTGAAGTGTTGTGGGCGAACGAGGGACCGCTGATAGTGAGCGAGCGCTGCTTTTCTCTACTATAAAATCCACCGCTTCAATCCAGCCACCGCCGTCTTCATCACCGCTATTCACCGTCAAAATTCTTGCTGCCTCTTCCTTTTCGTTCAAGTCCAGCCGCTCACTTCTCATTTCTGGCCTCAGCCTTGTCCAGCCGCCGACGTTCAACCACTGCGTTCCGGTACCGCCGTCTCAGCCCAATTTCAGCCGCCGCTCTAATCCAACCGGGCTCAATTTAAGCCAACTCTCTATTCCAGTCGCCGCCTGTTTTTCCGTCTGCCGCCGTCGACCACCGTCAGTCTAGCCGCCGCTCACTTTCAGCGACCGCTCGTTTTCACCCGGCGCTCCTTTTCAGCTGGCGCTCAATTTCAGCAACTGTTTTTTTTTTGCCGTGGTTCCAGTTCAGTTATCTTCCCATCTGCTCAACAATGCCTCGTACCAAGAACGCTCCGTTCGCTCATGTCAGTGACGAGGAGATGGACGATTTTGAGGAAACACTCGAAGACAAATCAGCTCTGTACAATGCTCCATTTCCAGTGTACGCTGATCTTGAAGGTAACTTATTCCAGAAATTTGATCAATTTGATGTTACGCACCCTCGGTTATTAGATTGGAAGTTACTGGAGAGTTTGGGTATTGATAAAAGGGTATCTTAGTTATTGAAAAATATCGGATTGTCCACTTTTGCTAAAATGGAGTTAGACGGGTATAAACCCTTATGTTTTGAATTTTTGAGCACCATGAAAGTAACTGTCGAAGTCAAGGGTAAAATTAAGGAGATTACTTGTCGGATGCAAGGGCAGAAATTTACAGTGGATTTAAACACCATGAAAGATGTGTTTGGTTTTCCGGTTACTGGCATTGGGAGAAGGCCAAAGTCGTTTGATGTTGAAACGGCATGGCAAGAGATTACAGGGTGTGAGAATTGGAGAACCAACGGTTCGCCGAATGGGTTTATCAAAGACCCAGCACTGGCCGTTGTGCACAAATTCATTGCATACAATCTCTCGGGCAAGGAGCAAGCTAACAAAGTAAATTCTACTGAGGTTTGTCTGTTACGGTGTGCCACGGCAAAGATCTGAATTTGCCCTTCCAGTTTCATTTGGAGAGCAATGGAAGGAATGCAGAATAGACAAGGTTCTCATGCTTCCTTGTGCGGCATAATTACTGCTTTGGCTCAGCATTTTGGTGTCTTGCCTTCTGCGGGGTCTGCACCTCAAGGTCAAACAGTGGTGCACCGGTATTTGATAGACCTCAGTGAGCTTAAGGGTGCTCAAATTGCCTTTGACAGAATGAAGATGGTTCCTCATGAACAATGTCATTGCGTTCGAGAATATTTCAATGATCAGATTTTAGCGGCCAACCGACAAGATGGAGCAGGAACCTCAGTTGGACCCTCAGTTGCGCAGCCCCAGACTACTTCCTACTCTCCCGTTCCAGAATCCGATCCCCTTCATACCACCATGCCTTCTTATGACTTCCAGATGTTGCGTGATGACTTGAGGTCATTTCGGGACCATTATGATGCTACTCAGGCTGCATTCAACCACGAATTTGGCGAGTTCCGCCACGACGTTTATCATCGCCTCTATACGCAGCAGCAGCGGATGTCGGCATTGGAGGCCCAATGGAGTGCATGGACAGTTGTTCACTCACCACCACCACCACCACCACCATTTCAGCCAGACGAGCAGTGACTTCTCACTGCTCCGGGGTTAGCTATTTTTTTTGTCCTTTGTATGAGTCGTGTTTTAGGTATTTTTGATTGTGGTTTGTTTTCGTCGTGTGTTTTTTCTTCTTTGCTGTTTCAGGTGTCTCAGTCAGTTTGTTCGGGATTACCACCGTCCGGGATTCCCAACGTTGCCGGCTCTACATACTCAGGGACGTATCTCTCTCTACTTTTTACTCCCGTTGTCTGGTTATTTTGTTAGCGTTGAGGACAATGCTAGTTTTAAGTGTGGGGGGGTCGTTCTTATGTTTTGAGCCGTTTCTTGTAAATTATGTCGTTCTGTGTTGTGTATTTTGTGTTTTTGTGGCACTTAGTACTTTCTTTCCGATAGTAAACTTCTATGATTTGAGGAGTTAATCATTTGTAATCTCTATTGATTGATCATGCTTATTAATTGGTTCTCGTGGTTTTAGCTCTAGAACTTGAGTCATTTTCAAATTGAGTATTGTGATGATTTGTGCCGTGGGGTGCTGTCTTTGAGAATTGGATTGACGAGGATAATCTTACTTGTTTTGATTTTTGTTCTCTCTGATAATCTTGTTAAAAAAAAAAGGTAATAAGGATCTCTGCTCCTCTAGTGTAAACTATGAGCATGGGAAACCACACAAGAAAACTTGGGGATAACCCCTAAGGGTGAACCTTGTGAATTTTGATCCGAGTACCTCTAATTAAAAAAAAAAAGACATAAATAAGGGGATGTGACATGGATTCTACTCCTATCGTGCGTAGCTTTTTATTTGAAATCTTGCATGATGAGTATGGGAAACCACATTAGGAAACTCGGATATTTTGACCGATGACTTCACCTAATGAATTTTGTCCTAAGTTCTATCCTCAAGTCCTTATTAAAAAGAAATAAATAAATTTCATGCTTGAATGTTAAAGAGAGCATTTGTCATGACTTGTTTGGTTCGTCTTCTGATTGATGATTCTCGTTAGACGGGCAACATGCCAAATTGGACTATTGCTTAATTTTAAGATTGATGATTATTCTAGCGTTGGAGCTTCGTGAAAGTAATTGATTTGCATGATCTTTTGACTGTGATTTCTTATCATTTTCTCCTCAAATTATTGTTGTTTTTGCTTGAGGACAAGCAAAGTGCTAAGTGTGGGGGGGTTTGTTTAGTCGTTTTTTGTTACGTTTTTATGTTGTTTTTTAGTCATGTTTTCCATCTTTTATTTCTCGTTTTTTGGCTACCCTTGGTTGCTTTGGTGTGGTTTTATGGTGGTTGTAGGTTTTGAAGAACTAAAAGGAGAAAGCAGTGGAGGGATGGATTGTGCACAAGAAAGGAACAAGTTTTGGCGTGAAGAAAGCAGCAGCCAGCGATCGCTGCCTTTGGAGAGCGCTGGATTTGATCGGTCGCTCAGTTCCAGCGGTCGCTGGGATTGAGTTTGCAGATTTGAATCCAGCGAGCGCTGGAATCCAGCGAGCGCTAGAATTAAGTAACGCCTGCTGCGCATTTATTTAGTTCAGCTAGGGTTCTGTTTTTTTTATCATTCTGATTCTTACTTGACTGTAGAAGTTTTTGGATGACTTTTTTGAGTTCTTTTAGCATAGTTTGATTTCCTTATTTTGGTGGATACAAAAGACAAGATCATGGGTTTCAATTGTGATCATCATCACGAATATTGTAAGGATTGCTTGTTTAATCTATTTCTTACGGTAAATTTGATGAATTCCTCTTGTAACTCTTCGATGCATTGTTCTATGGATAGCTAACTTTTTTATTTAGGGTTTAGATATTCGATTTAATTCTGATCCTTGCATGGTATATGTGAATTCTGTATTGAGTGAATTGTTTGCTTTTATATTGAATAATTGGCCATTGTTCGATATTGTTAGGTAGTAGATAAGATCGATAGATGAATCTACTGCTCAATCATAATTCTTTCGATAATTAGATTGACCGGAAACGCATATCTAATCATTAGTCTTAATCGTATAATTTAGTCTTAAAGGTTTAACGGATTGAAATGAGAGTTATTGATGTTAACCTTTTGTTGAAGTGGATTATGCGAGTTGATTAAGTGAATTGATAAATACCGAGCTTGGTGAGGAATTAAAGAGAAGAATCTAAGCCCTAATACTTTATCCTCGTGTTTATCTCTTTCGTCATTTATTTGCTACTTTGAATTTGCTCTTTTATTTAGTTCTTTGTTCTCAAATCATTGGTTTAGAATGTTTAGGATCGTTTTAATTTTTGTGTAAGTAATACTAGGAGTAGTTGCCCTGTTTAGCCTTCCTTGTGAATACGACCTGGGTTAGCTTGACGGCCTACATTGACCTCGTTCTCTTGCGAGTCAAGTCTAGGTGTTTAGAGTTGTAACAGCGTTTCTGCACCTGTCTTCATCAGTGTCACATCCTAGTTCCTGAGGTCTAGGATGCTGATTTGTCGATCTCTCATTGGTCAAGGTATATTGACTTCCTCTGACACCGGGATCTTTGTCTTCAAGCTGTTTTACGAATCTTGGAGCTGGATCTGATACTCTGACTTGAACTAATGCTTTTAGAGTTAACATTCCTTTGGTCTGTACAGCTGGATCAGCTGTGTCTTGAACTCAACTCGATTAATCTTCAGCTTGATCCTGCTCTATTTTGTACTCAGCTCAGCTGAAAAACTCAGCTGCTAGTTGACTCCTGCTGTAAACACAGCTGGATCTTCTGTTGTCTTGAGCTTTTGCTGTCTTCCGCTTCCTGAACCTGTGAACTTAGAAAATCTAGAGCTCAAACAGGTGAGCTGGAAAACACTACTTAGATTTATGCGATCATCTACTCGGTTCGAGTCAGTTGGGTTTTGGTATTAAATCAAAACTTTATAATTTATCCAACACCATAGAATCTGTCTCATATATGAGTCAGTTAGGTTTAAGATATCTCGTGTTACTTTGACTGTTGGTAACATTTGTTACCAACATGCCTGGAGCCAGATTAAACCTTATATTAATTAATTAATTAATTGTATAATATATGTTTTTCTTATTGTATTCTTTTGCATGTTTTCATGTGCAGATTAAGAGTAGGAAATGAATGGTTATGATCACAAATGAAGTTGAATTTTCGAGTAGAGACCAAGGGAGTTATTAAACTTGGCATGAAGAGTCATGAGAGCTAACTACCTTGTAACCGCCACTATCCACCTTTTATTCAACCAACTGAAATTAGTGGATCGCAGCAGTTATAGACGTCCAGGTGGTGAGAGGGTGTAGATTAAACTTCTCATCAGATGGAGGACTATAAATACCGCAAGAGATCTATTTCACGGGCGTGCGTTTCGACTTAGAAAAACTCTCTGCAAATTTCAGTGCACTGTTGTTCGCCATTCTACCTACTGAGTGTTAGTGACATCACAAACCAACACGAGTTCTACAATAGATTGTGAAATCTGCAAAGCTTTGGATGATTGAGTTGTGAAGGAGCGAATCACGAATGTAGGTAGACTTATATAGATTAATCTTGTATATGTTAGTCTTGTTCAGATGTTCGGATTCTTAGGCAGATTTAATGGCTATAAAGAGATCTTTCTTAGTAGATTAGTCTAGGATTAGATTAAATCTTCTAAGGCATTCAATCCTTGAGCAGACGGTGCTGTGAAAGGTTGAATGTTAATTCATTTTCTGTATTGTAATATTTGGTTTCAATATAGTATTTAGCCGTAAAGCACCGGCAGGTTTAATCACTTGCCAAAAAGTATTTCATTGTGTTCTTTACTTATTTCACTGCATGTTAGATTGGAAGTTCTTAACGTACGATCTAACATTACTCTTTTGATTACACAATGTGATGTTTTGTAGTAATTCGGGCACCGAATTCTTAAAAGTGGTATCAGAGCCATGACTCGACCCACTGAGTTTTGGTCCTGAGTGCTGCTGATTACTACATGATTTTTTTATTATTTTTTGTTCTTTTTGTTTCTCTCAAATGAAGATCAATGGCGTTTCAACGGTGAGATCAATGATGCTAGTTAGCATTCTGGTAAATTTTCCTTCGAAATCAGTCTGGATCTATGAAGATCTTGATTAGAATTCGAAAAATTTTATGCTGAATTGAATTCTCTTACTCTCCTACAAGTTGTGTTGAAGAAGGTGATTTAGTAGACATGAATTTTGTTAATGTAGATAATCGTAGAATGACTACGATTATTATGTAGTTCAACACAATGGTCATATTATTATTATTTTTTTTTCAGATAACTATCTATGCTTCAACCAATTTCTGCTGTGCATATCTCCATCGTTTTGTTTCAAAGATGTGTGAAATAATTCCTTCATTTTTTCTGAGGAGTTTGAATCTGTACTATGCTGAAAATATTTTGGCATAAGGTACTATGCAGATGAATGATCGAAGATTAAGAGAATGAGAGAACTAAACCTGAAAGTTTATGTTGAGTGATGATACTTACACTGAACTAACGGAACAACAAGTTCTGTTAATGGTTTTTTTTTTTAGTATTGATTCAGACGAAGTTTCAGACCATAAAGTGCATAAATACGATGTTGAAGCTAAAGCATACTACAACAATGAATATGTTGTTAATATGATCAACATAGTCACGGGGTTACCAACATGTTCAACGTTACCAACATCCTATTCCAACATCCACGATACACTGCCTCTTGAAGAAGTCAAAGTGTTGTATAATCTTATCTACACGTTATGTAAAGTGCAAAGAAGTGATATCTGATGGTCCCGGAATGAGGTCTTCGGTGTAGAGGGGGTGAATACACCGAAGAGGGATTTTTGAAAACTTTTGCTGATTAAAACTGAATTGAGTGAGAGCTAAGTTATGAATCCTGCCGACTTCTAAGGAAGATGGTCAGCTGGACTGATAACTCAGCTAGCGGTGCAGAATGTGGTGGTTTGAAAAACTTAGCTCGTTCCCTTTACAAGGATTCATAAAAACTTAGGGTTTCAGTTTTCAGTTAAGTCCAGTTGAACAGATTTGAAAAATAATGCAGTTGGCTGGGTCACTCAGCCAGAGAATTTGAACTTGAAAACTTGTGATATGTTTATGCGTAACCTTAACCTAACATTTTCTGGGTAAAGAAGGGTTTGGGTTTGGCTTTCCAACTTTAAACGAGTTCTTACAATGAAGAACTTTGAGTTAAATGAACTCGTTCAGAACTAGGCTTTGGATTTACTATGATTTCTGTCTAGGGATCAGACGAAAAACTAAAGCAGTTTCTGGAAAGGAGACACTTGAAGATTAAGTGTTCTTGGAAGGTTTAAGAACTGCTTGAGAGCTTTTTAATACTTGAGAGTTTCGGAGATGTTGAAAGCTTGTAGAGAGTTTTTCGTGTTTGATTCTGAGGTTGAAGAGTGGTATTTATAGGTAGAGATTCAAAACTAGCCGTTGAAAGAGCCGTTTGAATCTCACATACTCTCTGATCTGCCGGTCTGCCGTTGAGCAAATCTTCACCTGTCTTCATCATTGTGTCAGATCCTAGGTTCGCCTTTCTAGGATGTTGAGATGTCGATCCCTCATTGGTCGAGGTATATTGACTTCCAAAGTTAGTTCCCTTTTGTCTGCTCAGTTGAATCTTTTCAGCTGGATCTCTTAGACTTGAGTCAGCTTGGTTTACTCTGCTCCGTTGGATCTCCTTGGCTGGATCCAATCTTCTTTGCTTGACAGAGTCAGCTTGATCATTATTTAGTCTAATTCAGCTCAGTCTTAAACTCTGTTCAGCTGGAAAACCTTTCAGCTGACTTTGGGTCCAGCTGATTACTCAGCTGGGTCTTCTGCTGTCTTCAGCTTCCTTACCTGTAAAGTTAGAAAATCTAAAGCTCAAACAGGCGAGCTGGAAAACATAACTTAGGTTTGCGCATTCATCTACTAGGTTGGAGATCAGTTGGGTTTTGGTATCAAATCAAAACTTAGAATTTTCCCAACAATTTCCCCCATTTTGATGATGCCAAAACCTAACTGAGAAAAATAACCTACTTCTCCCTTAAAAAAAAGTGGGGTTGAAGCGACAAATACACTCAGCAGATAAACATATTCAGAGTTCAGAGCCTGGACAAAGAGTTATTGTCATCAGGGTGAGCTTGAGAGCAAAAATATTTTAGTTTTATTAATCTTCAAAGATGGTTACAAATATTATAAGATTAACAAACTCAAAATAAAATAAAAACTTCAATCCCAGTTGGCTGAGTCTTCATTGTTGCGGCTGCTGCTGATTTCTTCTTCGATCTTCTTCCATCTACTCATCTATTCTCAACCTGTACCGGTTGAAGATCATTCGCTCCAGCTTCTTGTATTCTTCTTCATTATTTACCTTGGAAATTTTTCTCCTGATCGCCCATTTATTTACTTCTGCGATGATTTGCGACTTCTCAGGGAGATTAATTCCAGGTTTCAGCGGTGGCTGGAGATGATACAGCTGGGGAGCAGTGAACTTGATCTTTGTAGTCCTTGCAGCATTGAAGAATGCTTTAGCTGTCATCCTGTCTTGAAGAAATAGCTCATTGAGATGCACATTGAATGCAACATCTGGCGGCGTATTTGGGTAAGCTCCCAGGTAGTAGTAGTCTTCAATGAACTCAAATTTGGTATGTTTCCAATTTTCATTTAACTCTTCTGGGATCCATAAATCTACTATTCTCCAGTTTATTGGCACCTGAGACTTTTTCTTCGCTATTCTGATGTTTGCTCTTTTTTTCTTTTGCTTCTTTTCTTCAACATTGAGTGAGCTTTCCTTCTTCTTTTGCTGCTCTTGGAAGCTTTTCATCTGTTGCTTTTGCTGAGTCACAAAGTTACAAAGCCACTGAGTATTATTAAACTCTTCTGGTTTGGCGCCGCTAGCTTTGGCAATGAGGGATAATCATTTTGCTCCATTTTCCTCTCCTTTCAGTTAGTTCTTCTGCTTCCAGCTCAGCAACAACTTTATCAATCTCAGACTGTAACACTTGAATTTCGTCTTCAGCTACAGCTTTGTCTTTACCCTTTCTTGATGTTTTTCTCATGTCACTACCTTCCCACTTTTCGGCATTATCAACAAGGGTGGAGGAGAGGTTGACTACGGTCTCATTCAGCTGGGCCATGGCTTTATCAACATCAGCAATCTTGGCTGTGTTGTCTGCTGTGACGAGGTTGAGCTGTGCTGTGCTGTTGCTTCTAGCTTTGAACTGAGTGTCCAACTCTTTGTAGAGATTGAACAGCTGGTGAATGTCAGTTCTGTTGGAGAGGGTCTGCTGTCGAAGAGCTTCCAGCTGACTGGATAAATCTGTGATGCTCTTTTCCAGGGGAGCTTGGTGTTTTGAAATGATCTCAGGAACTCTCTTCTCTAGATGATTTGACTGATCAAGGCTTTGAGAGACGACAGATTGCTTAAGATCTAGACTGGTGTTTTCTTGTAGATTTTGTGCAAATTTGTGAACATCATCAATTGACTGTGCTTGGCAATGGACTTGCCACTCTACAACAGTGATGTACAGAAGGGTGTCAACATTTGATTTGAGTCGGTCCTGGAATAGGATTTTCTCAACTTGTTTGACAATTTCATCCTTCATTGCATCTGAAAGCACGACAACAGAATCCATCTGGGTCCCGGATTCAGCTTGGCTGGGTTTTACTGCCTCGATCTCGACCAGTGCGCTAGTATCATCGACAAGTGGACTTTGTGGGGCTGTTTCTGCAAGCTCAACTATTTCATTAGCTGGCTCTTCTTCAATCACTATTGCCTCAGCTGTGTCTGCAGGTACAGCTTCCTTGGCAATCTAAACTGGAACAAACCAGCTGAGAGTATGAAGGTATGAGTTGACCCTTGAAATTACTTCCTCAGAAGGGGGCACGTCATCCTGCTCGACCTTATGGATGAGGGTTTGAATCATCTCGTCTTGATGCACGAAAGCATCCTGAAGACTTCTAAAACCAAAGATCTCTTGCAGAGCTGCTTCTTCGGCCTTGAGCTTATTGAAAGAATAGAACTCCACAAGTTCTTTATTTGCGTACCAAGTAGTCATCTTTGTAGCAAGGTAAAATTTGAAGCCGTTGATGGCGACTAATGCGGCGGAGAGTGAAGCTAGAATGGGGTATTGTTGCAGTGCTCTCTTTACACCTTGAAGCCTGAGGTCATCTTACCTCATGATAGTGGCAGCACATGCAACAGCTTCGGGACTGAGAATTTCAACTTCCTCAGATAAAGTAGGTCTAGAGAGTTTAGCTTGGTTTTCATCATCCAGCTGCAAAGGAGCATCAGCTGGACGAGGCTCTTTGGGTGAGCTTAGTGCTGAATTTTGTGTGTGAGGGAGTTGGGCGGTTTCAGGTACTGAAAGAGTAGAAGGGAGATCTGGATGTGGTACCTGAGGATGAAGAGGAAGGAGAAGAGAGTGTTGTTGAGTGGTTCCAGTTGATGTGGGATCAAGAGTTGGTTGATCAGGTGGAGTGGGTTGGGAGGATGCTTGAAGAATTTGGCGAAGGGGAATAATATCCTCTGGGTCAGGGTGGGTAGAGAAAGGAGAAGAGCGTGTGGTTGAGGGGTCAGGTATATCGACAATTACTTGTGTGATAACCTCGGTGGGGTATGAGAGGTTGCTGCTTGGGCTTCAGCTCCACCAAGAGACACCACCACTTGTGGTTCTTCAGCTTCTCGTGATACAATCACGAACTCCCTTCCATTATCTGAGCTGGAGTAGGATCCCTGAGCTGTCCTCTCAGTGACTGATCTCCACTCAGTTCTCTTCTTTTGGACTGGAGAGGTTGTGGGAGTGGACTCAGATCCAGCTAGCTTCTCAGTTGGCTTGCTAGCTGCCTTAAATTTTAGCTTCTTTTTGGCAGGTGGAGATCCAGCTGGTCGTGTCTCTTCCGGCTGCTTCCTTTTCCCTACTTGAGAAGGAGAGACAGTCTGCTGTTTTGCCTCTTGCATCTTCTTCTTTTCTTCAGGGGCTGCTTTCTTTAACAAGTCAATGAGCTGACTTGGCTTTTCAAAAAGTAACCTGGAAACAGTAAACTCTTCTGAGTCATGCCACTTGATCTGGCGTTCGGCAGCGTATTTTTCTATTATGCAGGCCACTTTGGTGCATAAATAGATTGTTTCTCTGCAGCTGTACCGGATGCAACTTTCATCATCAAAATGAATCTTCTTAGATTCTTTCTCCAACTTTTCCATGAAGAAGGAGAACCAGTCCACAGGGTCATTCTTGAGGATGGCTATCATCGGCTTCAGCTTTGGCATGCTGATCTCTCCTTGAGATCCAGCGATACCGAGGATGCACTTCTGGATGATATCCAGAAGCAGTCTATATTTGGGCTTGAGGAAGAGTTTGGACATGCTTGCCCTGTATGTTTCTGGTTTAAACAACATGTTGTCCAGTTCCACCTGGACTTCCTCTCTAGTGTAGCTTTCTGGGGAGCGATCCCCAAGAGTTTTTAAGTTGAACAGAGTGTTCAACATCCGGTTCATTTTGATGTCGACCTCCCAAGGAGTTGTATGCCCTGTTTTCTCCTTGATTTGTAGAGTGATGTTGGAATGGAGGCGTTCATCCCTGTTCGTCATCTCCAGGAAGAATTCGGCCACTTTCTGGCGAAAGATGTTCTTCGGTCTTGTAGTCGTCCACTGCATCAAGCCGGCTTTCTCGATGAGATCCAACACCTCCTGGAACTCTGAGTTCTTGTAGTTCTTGAGAGTTAAACTACTCTCAAAGTGAAGCTTTGACATCAAGTTTTCAGACTGGCTTGCTCCTGGTGTTAGCTTCTTTGGTGCCATGATCTTTTCCTGCAGCAAGGAGTTAGTATAACGAAGGTACAAAGGAAGAGTATTTGCAGAAAGATAAGTTTGAATTTGAGATAATTTTCAGAGATAGATATGAGCGAAAGAAAATATGGCAATGATTTGCGTATCTCTGATATATATATCAACTGCCAATTTTGATGAACGGTTGAGATCTTGGCATTTGAATTGAAGATCTGCGGTTGGGAGTGATTTGCGCAACACGTCAAATGACGTGCGTACAGAGAGTGTAGTTCAAGCGCGCGTGAGGTAGTCAAAAGGTTCTGACTTTTGCCTCGATACTCCCATGCTACAGTACTCTGCATGCTTTTCATTAAATGCGATGGGATTTGATTGGATGAATAGCTTATTGATTAATCCATCTAAGGAATGTCTGGGTATTTGAATTAAATTCAAATAATTTTAACCTTAAATAGCATATTCCTCAGACAAATAAATGAAAAGATCTGCAAACCTGTCAGCTGATACCACGACTGTGTTTCTTTATGTTGATTGAGCTTTTCCTTTAGCTGAGTTTTGAATGAATAACTTCCCATCAGCTGATAATTCCTTCAGTTGTGTTGTCCAGCTGAGCTTGATTCTCCCTCAGCTGGTTTCCCGTCTTAAACTGAGTTTTCGATTCAGCTGGGTCTGGTTTCTTCTAGCATGATATCCCATTAGCTCTTGATGTCCAGCTGAGTCTGGTTCTCCCTCAGCTGGATGAGATTTCTTCATCTGGATTAAGCAATCTGAGTAATCCACACAACATTTTGAATCTAGCTTTCATCAGCGGCTTTGTTAATATGTCAGCTCGCTGGATATCTGTATAAATTTTCTCAACAATGACATCTTTCTTTTCCACATGATCTCTGATGAAGTGATGTCGAACATCCACATGTTTAAATCTTGTGTGAAGAACTGGATTTTCAGATATTGCAATAGCACTTGAGCTATCACAGAAGATTGAGACTTGACCAGTTTTCACTTTATAGTCATCCAGCTGATGCTTCAGCCAGAGAATTTGAGAGCAGCAACTTCCAGCTGCCATATACTCTGCTTCAGTTTTTGATGTAGCGACATACGTCTGCTTCTTTGAAAACCATGATATCAACTTGCTTCCTAGGAATTGACATGTTCCTGACGTTGATTTTCTATGTAATCGATCTCCAGCGAAGTCTGAGTCTGGGTATCTAGTCAGCTGCAAGTTATCTTCAGTTGGATACCACAGCCCTACGTTCTGAGTGCCCTTTAGATATATGAGAATATTCTTGGCTGCTTGCATATGTGCCTCTTAGGATCAACTTGAAATCTGGCACATACTCCGACTGCGAATGCTATGTCTGGGCGGCTGACTGTGAGGTACAGTAGGGAGCCAATTATCCCTCTGTATTTGTTGGGATCTACTGGATTTCCTTCAGTTCCTGGTTCAATCTTCCAGTTGGTATTCATTGGGATTTTCACTGATCTGCTGGATTGAACTCCATATTTGGCGATCAAGTCTTTTACATACTTTGATTGATTTATGAAAATTCCTTCTGCTGATTGCTTGACTTGAAGTCCTAGGAAGAAACTCATTTCTCCCATCATAGACATCTGGAACTGTTCTGACATCATTTCTCCAAATATTTTGCATAAGAAAGTTGATCTTGATCCGAAGATGACGTCGTCCACGTATATTTGGACAACTAAGATATCTTCACCTAACTTGATGGTGAATAGGGTTCTATCGACTGAACCTTTCTTGAATTCTTTGGACACATAGAAGCTTGACAAGGTGTCATACCAAGCTCGAGGTGCTTGCTTCAGACCATAAAGCGCATTCTTTAACTTGTATACTTTGTTTCCTTCTACTTCAAATCCCGGTGGTTTTCAATATAGACATCTTCTTAATTTGATTTCTCCATTCAGAAATGCACACTTTACATCCATTTGATAGACTTTGAATTTGTGATGTGCAGCATATGCAAGAAATAGTCTGATGGGTTCCAGTCTTGCTACTGGAGCAAATGATTCTTCAAAATCTATTCCTTCTTGCTGTGTATAACCCTTGGAGACTAAGCGAGCTTTATTTCTGATAGTTACTCCAAGAGTATCCAACTTGTTCTTGAATATCCATTTGAGTCCAATTACTTTGACTCCTTCTGGTCTATCGACCAGTTCCCAGACACAATTTCTGAGAAATTCATTCAGCTCTTCTTGCATAGCATTTGTCCAGGGCACACTATTTAAAGCTTCTAGAATTGTCTGAGGGTCTGGAACTTGAGCTACATAACACGCCATGAGAGCTGTGTCTTCGTCGTAGACGGTCAGTCCTAGCTCTACTGAGACTTGAGCTTTATCAGCTGCTTCTTGAGGATTTAACGGGGGATTCTGAGCAACTGAGCTTCTTGTTCTGACTCTGTCTGATGGTTCTCCAATGATTGCTGAGGATGGATGATCTTCGATCCATCTTCGTCTCCTTCTAATTTCTTCTTCTAGTTCATTGATGCTAGATGTTGCTAGGTCACGTCTAGCTTGAAGATATTCTGGAGTCATGTTTTGAGACTCGTTTTGCCTTGGACTTGAACTAGATTGTTCTTCAGGAAAAGACTGGGTGAACTCAGCTAGAGAGGGAGCTGGGTTTGAATTTCCAACTGGTGGCATTCCTCCTTGATCTGGCACTAGGGTTTCCTCTGGATTTTCAGCTGGTTGATTTGCCTCTGCTGGATTGATTTGAGGTTCTTCTGGTTCATCATCCCAAATCAATGGTTTAGCAAGATTCCTGATTCAAATTTCTTGAGATATCATCTGTGTTAGACCGGAGCTTGACGTTCCAACTGTGTTTCTTTGTTTCATTGACTCTCTGAATTCGAAGGATGTTTCATCAAATATGACATGAGGTGTCACTTTGACTGTTTGAGTTCGTCTATTAAAGACTCTGTAAGCTTTACTCACAGTTGAGTAACCAAAGAATATTCCTCGGTCAGTTTTGGTGTCGAACGTCTTCAGCTGGGTTTTCCCATTGTTCAGGATATGATATTTTGAATCGAAAACCTTGAAGTACCCGATGTATGGTTTCCTATTGTTCCGTAGCTCATACGGAGTCTTTCCTTGTCTTGATGTGAGTAGTGATCTGTTCTAAGTGAAGCAAGCTGTATTTATAGCTTCAGCCCAGAATTTATTTGGAATGGCTGAGCTGGCTAACATTGATGTAGCCGCTTCTTTGAGTGTTCTGTTCCTCCTCTCAGCTACACCATTCTGCTGAGGTGTGCGTGCAACTGAGGTTTGATGCAGTACTCCATTCTTCTCACAATATTCGTATATAGTTTCATTCAAAAACTCTGTTCCTTGGTCTGATCTGATTGAGATAATTTTGCATTCCTTTTGATTCGTCAGTCTTTCCAGCAGGGCCGACATCTTGGATCTCGTTTCGCTTTTCTGGTACAGGAATGACACCCAAGTGAATCTGGAGAAGTCATCCACTACAACCAGAGTGTATTTTTTTGCCGTTGAAACTTGCTGGTGTCACTGGACCAAAAAGATCCATGTGAAGAAGTTAAAGAACTCGATCAGCTGGGGGCGTTTGGCTTGAGAGAAAATGAGATCTTTGTCTGTTTTCCTTGTTGACAAACGCTGCAAATATGACTCTTATCTTAAACTTGATTTGGAATTCCATTAGCAAGCTGGTTTCTAGTCAGTTTGTTGATTGTCTTGAAGTTGAGATGATTAAGCCGTCTGTGCGACAGCCAGCTGACTTCATTGCTGTTTTTCGATACAAGACATGTGTCTGGAGGGCTGCTGTTCCAGTCTGCAAAATATATGTTTTCTTCTCTTTTCCCTCTCAGTAACACCTGTTTGGTTTCCCTGTTCTTCACTGTACATCCCTGTGCATAAAACTTGACAGAAAAACCGTTGTCGCAGAATTGGCTAATGGAGAGCAAGTTATGTTTCAATCCTTGCACATATGAAACGTTAGATATTTTAACATTGTTAGTTTCAAATATACAGTAACCTTTGGTTAGACCATTGGAGTTGTCACCAAATGTTATTTGAGGGCCTGGACGCTCTACATATTCATGGAGTAGGTGCTTCAGATGAGTCGTGTACTTTGAGCATCCGCTGTCTATGTACCACAACGTCCTCATCGACTCTTCTATGATGTGTCTTTCCCTTGCAGCCTGTCACAAAAATCAAAATTTAGGTCCCCAATTTTGATTGGTTCCTTATGGGTTAGTTAAAGATCCCTTCACGACCCAGATCTGTTTGATGACTCTTATTGGGTCATTTGATATGATAATTCTCCCAGCTGTGTCCACGAACACATTCTTTGTGTTCTTTGTTTGACTCTGCTAGCTGGGTCTTGACCTCTGTTGTCTCACAGCTTGATTTCT
Organism: Agastache rugosa; assembly: GCA_031470985.1. Lineage (NCBI taxonomy): Eukaryota > Viridiplantae > Streptophyta > Magnoliopsida > Lamiales > Lamiaceae > Agastache > Agastache rugosa. The sequence goes on from CM062607.1 coordinate 17,899,340, forward strand.
TTGTTGTTGTTCAGTTCTCCTTCGATTTCCAGCTGAGTGTACAGCTGAGACATTCCTTTGTATCTGTCTCTGCTGTCTAGCTTGGTATCTAGGTTGGAATTGATAATCCAGTTGGTGACCATATGGTTGATATCCAGCTGGATATCTTCTTTGATATCTTGGCTGATATCTTTCCACTTGTTGCTGATATTGCTGGTATCTGAATTGTCCAGCATTCTGCCTTCGTTGTGACTGAGCACGTTGTTGTTGTCTGATTTGTGCTTGAGGTTGCCTTACAGCTTGTCTTCTAGGAATGTGTTGTGTTCTTTGTTTCTCAGTCTGCTGTGCAGCTGGAGTTGGGTTTTCTTTTGCTTTTACAAATGTCACATTGGTTCCACTTGTAGTCACAACATTTGTTAAGTCCTTCGATCCATTGTAACCCAATCCTGTCTTTAATGCTGCTGGTCGTTGCACGCTAATGATTTCGTCCATCGTTGATGTAGCTTTGATGAGTGCTACCAATTTTGTGGTTAGTGTCTCTTCTGACATTTTAAGTTCCATGATCTCAGCTGACTTTCTTTTTGACTCAGCTGTGGATTTTTCCAATTCGTCCAACAGCTGTTTTTTCTCATAGTAGAATTCCTTCATCTGCTGGTCTTGTTTTACTATCTTTTCTTTGAGTGACACAACCTCCTCTTTGAGCTGTGTAGCATCAGTTGCCTCTGATGCTCCTTTGTTTTTCAGTTCTTCCTTCAGCTCAGCATTTTCACACATTATGACATTAAGAATCTCTTGTAGATCCTTGAAATCATTCATGACCTTCTCTACCAGATTCCAATCAGGTTGACCTTCTGATTCTGATACCTGCATAGAGTGTTCGTGTGATGGTGACGGGTTAGATATGACTTGAGTTTTAGAAGTTACCTCTTCGCCGTCGAGTCTGTCTTTCTGTCCCATGAAGCAAGCATCCCAGTCCTGATCATCACAGGCCATGAGTGCATCTTCCTCTGAGTCTGAGAAAGGCATGTCATCATCTATTTTGTTGCACTCGGACTCCTCATCTGCTATGTATGCTCTTCTTCTGTCAGCTGCCTTAGCTTTCAGAAGATCTTTTTCTTTCTTGGACAGTTTGGGACAGTCCTGCTTGTAGTGTCCCGGCTCCTTGCAATTGAAGCAACCTTCGTCTGTCCGTTTTGAGGTGTCAGCTGACTTTTCATCAACTGCAGCGTACTTGTCTCTGTACGTCTTGGCTGATTTCTTGTATTTGTCTTTGCTGGTGTTGAGTCTGTTGTAATTTTTGACCAACATGGCAATTTCTTCGAGTAGCTCCTCTTTGCTCATATCCTTTTTGTCCTTCTTTTTCTTGGATGACTCAGCTGTGTTGACATGAGCTGACTTTTCAGAGTTGGCTCTGAAAGCTATTTCTTTTAGAGGTGAGGTCAGTTCTCCTTCATTCTGTCTGCTTGAAGATTAATCTTGGGTAATCTTCAAGTTGTATTCATTGGCTTTGAGAAGTGTGAACAACCTCTCCGTAGATAGATCTCTCAAGTCGCTTCGACTTTGGTGAACTACTTTGTAAGTGTTCTATTCAGTTGACAGTGCCGAAAGAACCTTCAAATTCTTTTCCCGCTGGTCATACTCCCCAGTTCTGATTGTTTCTATTTCAACGACTATGTTTGAAAACCTGAGCTCCATCGCTTCGATGGACTCGTTGGCTAGCTGTTTGAAGTTGTCGAACTTCTGGCAAGCTATCGTAAATTTGTTTTCCTTGATCTCTTCTGACCCTTCGCATAGCTTGGCTAGGGTTTTCCACATGTCTTTGGCGGTCTCGCACTGGATAATTTTGCTGAGGTAGGCGTTAGAGACTGTTGACGAGATAGACTCGTTGGCTTCCGCTCTTCTGAAAAATATTCATTCTTTGGCTTGAGAACTAGCTGGTACACTGACTGTCCTTTATCTTGAGCTGGTATAAGCTCATTTCCTTGCTTGTAAATGAGAATGGGTCCGTCTGTGGTGACGTCCTACATCATATCATGATGCGCACAGAGAAAGCTCTTTAATCTGAATTTCCAGATTGCATAATTATTAACCGAGAAGGTAGGAAGATTCATGTTAAGATAAGAATCCATAGAGAAATGCACAGGATGCACTAATATGAGTTTTTCTGAAGAATGATTTGTTCAGTTGACCACTGACAGAGAGTTTCAAGACAAGTCTCTTGATTCAGAAACAACGGTCTTTTGAACCACTGCTCTGATACCAATTGATGGTCCCGGAACGAGGTCTTCACTGTAGAGGAGGGGTGAATACACCGAAGAGGGATTTTTGGAAACTTTTGCAGATTAAAACTGAATTAAGTGAGAGCTCAGTTATGAATCCTGCTGACTTCTAAGGAAGATGGTCAACTGGGCTGATAATTCAGCTAGCGGTGCGGAATGGTGGTTTGAAAAACTTAGCTCGTTCCCTTTACAAGGATTCAGAAAAACTTATCGTTTCAGTTTTCAGTTAAGTCCAGTTGAATAGATTTGAAAAATAATGCAGCTGGCTGGGTCACTCAGCAAGAGAATTTGAACTTGAAAACTTGTGCTGTGTTTATGCAGTTAGTTCTTTAAAGAGGCAAAATGCAAAAGATAAAGAAAACAATAAAAAACTCGAGATTTTAATGTGGTTCGGAGAAACAACTCCTACGTCCACGACCATATTTAACTGGTAAATCCACTAAGGATTTCCACTTGGTTTACGAGTACTAAGAAACTTCACAGCTCGAACTTGAGCTGTGTTCTAACAGTTTACGGGCACTGTAGAAGCCTGAATCCTTTCAGTTTCCAGGTACTTGTTTAGTCGTTATTTGTATCAATTTTATGTGTTTTGTTTGTCGTGTTTTTGTGCGTACAATTGTGTTTCCCGTTTATATTTCTCGTATTTTGATTTATTTTGTTTTTTTTCGGTGTTGCATGTGGTGAGTTCAATATCTTGAGGTTTTAGATGAAAAGTGCTGCAAAAGAAGGGAGATAGCATAGACGAGGACCAACGGGCGTAGGAACGGGAGCGCGCGGGAGCTGAGAAAGCTAGCCACCACTGGAACATGGAGCGCGCTAGCTGGGCGATATGTCCACACTTTCTAGCGACTGCTGGTTGTGCGGAATGCCCATACTGCCTAGCGACCGCTGGATTCCAGCAGCTACTGGCTGGACGGTATGCCCACACTGACCAGCGACCGTTGGGTTTCAGCTTGCGCTGGATCGTGTTTTGCTGAAACATCACCAGCGAGCGCTGGGAATTCTGTAACGCATGTGTACAATTTTAAATATGTTTTTTGCTAGGGTTTTCAACATACTTGGACACAGCAACTCGGCAACAGCAGCAACACACTCCATTCATTTTCTTTTCTTCTTCATTTCTTTTCATTTGGCTAGAAAGAATTAGGAGAATCATTATCTAAGGATTGCAACCGTTGATTGTAAGGATCCGGCGGACTTTCATTAACAGACAGGCAGAAGAGGACTCTGGAAGGAAGGTGTAACGGTAGGTTTCTTCACTGTATATTTCTTGCAATTTAATCGATGAATTCTTCTGATTGTTTTTCGATGAATTATTCTATGCTTAGCTAATTCTTTGTTTAGGGTTTAGTGATTCGAATCGTTTTCGATCCGTGCTTGTCTTGATTAATTTCCCGTTGATTGGATTGATTTTCTTTATATTGAATAATTGATCGCTATGTGACATTTGAAAGTAGTGGATGAGATCGATGGATGATTCTACTACTCGATTGTGGTTCTTTCAACATTAGATTGATCGGAAACGCATGTCTAATTATTAATCTTGATCGTGTAATTTAGTCTTTAGGGTTTAACGGATTGAAACGAAAGCTATTGATGTTAATCCTATGTTGAAGTTGATTACACGTGTTGAGTTAATGGAATTAATTTGTAACAAGCTTGGTGAGAAATCGAGGAGAAAAATCTAATCCCTAATACCTTCTTTCTTCTTGTTTTTTTTCTTGTTATTTATTCGTTCATTCTTTTATTGCTTTGATTAGTTTAGTTCTATTTCTCTCGAAATCTTGGTTTACAATGTTTAGGATTGTTTATTTCTTTTCTATGTGAAAAATACAAGTGGCATTGGCCCTGTTTAGCCTTCCTTGAGAATACGGCTTGGTCAGCTTGTCGTCCTACATTGATGTCGTTCTCTTGCGAGTCAATTCTAGGTTTTAAAGTTGAAACAGTACTGAAAAAATCTTAAACACTCGAATTTCGCGCTTCGAGATGGCGTAACCTTAACCTAACTTTTTCTGGGTAAAGAAGGGTTTGGGTTTAGGTTTTCAACTTTGAACGAGTTCTTACAGTGAAGAACTTTGAGTTAAATGAACTCGTTCAGAACTAGGCTTTGGATTTACTATGATTTCTACCTAGGGATCAGACGAAAAACTAAAGCAGTTTCTGGAAAGGAGACACTTGAAGATTAAGTGTTCTTCGAAGGTTTAAGAACTGCTTGAGAGGTTTTTAATGCTTGAGAGTTTTAGAGATGTTAAAAGCTTGTAGAGAGTTTTTCGTGTCTGATTCTGAGGTTGAAGACTGGTATTTATAGGTAGAGATTCAAAACTAGCCGTTGGAAGAGCTGTTTGAATCTCACATACTCTCTGATCTGCCGATCTACTGTTGAGCAAATCTTGACATGTCTTCATCATTATGCCAGATCCTAGGTTCGCCTTTCTAGGATGTTGAGATGTTGATCCCTCATTGGTCGAGGTATATTGACTTCCTCTGACACCGGAATCTCTGTCTTGGGAGCAGGTTTTTGAATTTAGAGTTGGATTGAAGAATCTGACTTGATGTGATATCTTCAGAGTTAGTTCCCTTTTGTCTGCTCAGCTGAATCTTTTCAGCTGGATCTCTTAGACTTGAGTCAGCTCAGTTTACTCTGCTCCATTGGATCTCCTTGGCTGGATCCAATCTTCTTTGCTTGACAGAGTCAGCTTGATCATTATTTAGTCTGACTCAGCTAAGTCTTAAACTCTGTTCAGCTGGAAAACCTTTCAGCTGACTTTGGGTCCAGCTGATTTCTCAGCTGGATCTTCTACTGTCTTCAGCTTCCTTACCTGTAAAGTTAGAAAATCTAAAGCTCAAACAGGCATGCTGGAAAATACAACTTAGGTTTGTGCATTCATCTACTAGGTTGGAGATCAGTTGGATTTTGGTATCAAATCAAAAACTTAGAATTTTCCCAATAATATCATATTTCTTCTTAAGATGAGTCAGAGGTTGAGAAGATCATATGCTAAGACTTGAAGTTCTTTTCACAAAAGAAGATCTTGAAGTATGTCAACTAAAGAGCAAAGTTGGAAATGTTGAAAGAATTTTTTTCCGTTGAACAAATGTACATCGAATTTATTTGATGCACTATATTGGTCAAACTAATGAATGTGTTTTGAAATTTAAGTCTGATGTTTTTTTTTTGTGCTGAATGATTTTCATAATGCTTCTATGCTTGTGAGAGAAGTTTGTTTTATGTGTTTATGAGGTGAATAAAATAGAATCACATTAAAGTTAAAGTCTTGAACTGAGACTTGATCTTAATATGTGTTATGATGGTTGTGCTTCTAGACATATTATACCCTATTGTGCTAAGTACCTAAATGTCTTGATTTCTGACATTTCTTCAGAATATTTTTTTTAATAGAACATGTGTTGGTTCACGAAGTAACATGATGTTATATGTTGAAACTTGCAATGGTGTCTATACTTTTTTCAGACCAACATTGCTATGAAACAAGTTCTTTAACAGCAGATACTTAAAGCTCATGGCATGCTTTGATGAGTATCTTGCTAACTATGAACCAACTATTGATGAGAATGTAATATTCTGAGAAAAACGCCAACGATGAGCATGTTGGTAAAGGTACACAAAGAATGTAGAATGATCTACATACAATAGGAATCAAGACTATATTTTGATTGGTTTTAGCCAATGGTATGGTAACGACATATCTGTCTTATGTATAACACTTGTAAAGTGTTTGACATTTTTACACAAGTATGTGTTGTTTGGAAGTAGATCATGTCATATCAGTTACAAAACTTTTCTCAAGTGAAGCAGTCAGAGGTTTACGAAGCTCTTATAATCAGGAATGAATATGTGTATGGTGTATGTCAGATTGAAGAAAGGGACTCACATGTTACACCCGGTGTTACCAACACAACACTATCAGATGAACTACTTTGCATGGACCTTGATACGATCCTTGGTGACCGATCGATGATCACGCATGCGGAAGACTCGAACAATTGGACACGAACGATGGAAGATCCCAAAACCTCTGAATCTAACCACGGAATGATATAGATGATAGAAATCTCTATACCCCAACGTATGTTGATGCAGCAACTCGGGGACGATGAATGACACACGAATGAGGGATGGTTGACTCGCCGATTCATCGATAAATGAATTCGTCTTGGAATAGTCAAGATGAATTCGAAACTCTCAAGAGAGAAAGCAAAAGCTCACGATTTATTATGATCAAAGTCTGATTTTCGTTCAAAACATAACCCTCTATATATAGGGGTGAAAACCTAATGCAACTAGGAAACTAAGTAAGTAAATTAACTCCTAATCTAATAAGGAAACAAATCCTTAGTCAAAACAAAGCATAAAAGTCAAAACTGACTCAACTAAGGCCTAATTTCAGCCACTCTAAATAAAAAACGAAAATAACAATTAAAATACTAAAACAACCAAAATAACTAAAATAATACTAATAAAAGACTCGATTAAATCAGCCCACATATGCAACGAACTTGGGCCTCCATGGATCACATCATTCCCCTCCTCTTGAAAGGGATTTGTCCTCAAATCCACGTCGTCATTCCAAATGCCCGGATCAAAAACAAAATCTTCTCTTCTTGCTTGAAACAAGTGTTGAACCAAATCTTTGCTCCCTGTTCATCCTTCCTCTTGTTCTTCTTATTCGTCTTCGAATCTGACTCATGTTGAAGCTTTACTCGATCTCTCATTAGCTTGAACTTGAATGAATACTTGTTTGAGAATTCATCATGTATCACATCTCTACCAAACAGCCAAGATTGATCGGACCATGTATTTGTAGCTTGCATCGGCACCTCATCACCAAACACTCCACCTTCATGCTTGCTGATTTGGATCGGAACCTTCACTTCCTTGGTCAACTCATCAACTACAATATCTTTCATCCATGGCAGCTTAGGGTGCTTCCACAAGGTCACCCCTATTTTTCCCACTATAACCACAGTAGCATTGTTAGTACAAGTTCTATCATCAATGATCATGCTACATACCTTATTTGCAACGTCACATCTTGTAGAAAAGATATTCTTTTGCTGCTCCTCATCAACGCCCCTAATTTCCGGCAAAGACTGATTTGCAACCAAAATCGGATCACATATCTCTAGCACATCTTCACATGAATTCTCCAATCGTAGTATCTTACAATCAGCCTCATCATCTTTGACATCAACATCTACAACAATATCGAGCACCAACTCCTTCGGACACTCCTCATCTTTCGGATCAGCCACAACTTCAACGATCTTCTCTTTCTGATTCAAAATTTCCTCATCTTTGATATCAACAACGGCTTCCACTTCAACGATCTTCTCTTTCTGATTCAGAATTTCCTCATCTTTGATATCAACAACGGCTTCCACTGCAACCATCGTCTTCTTTGGATGGCTTATGTGATGGATAGTGATAGTGTCATCCAGTTGTTGCGTTTGCAATGGCTGACTCTCTTCATAGATCCAATTATCCCACGTCCCTCCAAGAAACAAATTATGATCGTGTTTCTTTTGGATTGATAGAGTATGTTGCTCGAAGTGATCTTGGTAAGATTTCTCTTCTCTCATCAAACGCCTTCGAGGACACTTAATCGGATGAAGGAAATTCTGAGTTTGTCTCTTCCGAGATTGCTCTATCCGATGTAACCTCTCATGCACCAACTCCAATTTTGACTTCAGAACCTTTCCCAATTCTGACTTGAGTGCCTCTATCATGAACTTTGTCTCTGGATCAATGATAGGTTGATCCTCCGTATATGAAACCTGTTCAACTTCTCTTGACATATTGACACAGAAAACAAAACGATTAGTAAAAACAAGACCTCACCTCCTCACAACTCTCGTGTATCACTAAAGATGGAACCACTCAACTCTCGTGTATCACACTCAGATATGGCTTTTTCAATCTCTCTAATTATCTCACAAACTCTTTAGCCTTTTTCCACTCTGAATTCTCTCTCAACTATTTTTTTTATTCCCGTGAACAGTAACGTGAACAGTACCTTCACGGTGAACAGTAACTTCGCTGGTGGACACGATGAAAAAAAAACGGAACGATAAACGAAACCCTAGACCAAATCTGAACTGGAACGAAACTAAAAACTGAAAATCATAGAAACAGCACGAAACAAAAACTGAAAATATGAACGAAACAGAAACTGAAACCCTAGATACGAAACTGAATCGAACGAAACGAAAACATAAACACGAACGAAACTGAATTGAACGAACGAACAGATCTGGAATATAAATGATCGAAGCAAAACACGAGAAACGATATAAAAACTCAATTAAAACCTAAATCGACGCCTAGAATCCCCGAAGAAGATCTGACTGGAATCTATAGCAATTCAACTCTGATTGGGCTGAAATTTTAAAATAAATTATAAATTAAAAATAGGAACAACATATCCAAAATCCAGCAAAAACGCACGAGTAAAACTCAAAAACTCAAAATTCACGAACAGGACGTGATCTGAAACTGGACCAAAACAACTCCGATTAAGTTGAAATTTTAACACAACCTAGATACTGATATAAGGAAGAACATATACAAAAATCAGAAAATTCGCACGAGTATAACTCAAAAATGCTTGGTGCTCAATTTCGGTCAGATTTCAGAAACAGGAACTAATCTGAAATAGAAGTGAATCTGAAATAGAAACGAAACTAGAACAGAATCGAAACGTAATATCTCTACCCTTGACACGAAGACAGAACACGAAACCTGGATACGAACACGGCTCTGGTGCCAAATGATACGATCCTTGTTGATCGTGATCTCGAACACGCAAGCGGAAGACTCGATCAATGGATACGAACGATGGAAGATCCAAAAACCTCTGAATCTAACCACGAAATGATCTAGGAGAACGGATCCCTAAACCCCAATGTGAAGTTGATGCAGCAACTCGGGGATGATGAATGACACACGAACGAGGGATGGTTAACTCGCCGATTCATCGATAAATGAATTCGTCTTGGAATAATCAAGAGGAATTCGAAATCTCTCAAGAGAGAAATAAAACTCACGTTTATTAATGATTAAAATCTGAATTTTCGTTCATAACATAACCCTCTATATATATAGGGGTGAAAACCTAATGCAACTAGGAAACTAAATAAGGAAATTAACTCCTAATCTAATAAGGAAACAAATCCTTAGTCAAAACAAAAGAGAAAAGTCAAAATTGACTCCACTAAGGCCTAATTTCGGCCACCCTAAATAAAAAACGAAAATAACAATTAAAATACTAAAACAACCAAAATAACTAAAATAATACTAATAAAAGACTCGATTAAATCAGCCCATATATGCAACGAACTTGGGCCTCCATGGATCACATCAGACCTCATTGGACCTATTAAAGTAGAGAGTAATGAAAGGTTATGTTGTGTTTCGGTATGTGCTGATAACTAGTATTATCATTTTACTATGGTGTAATTTATGCGTGAAAAGTCTTACACAATCTCTCTGTTCAAGAAGGGGTTTAGATGATTTATATTTTGAGTGAATAGAATGTTGTCAAAATCTGACTGACCATGGTAGAAGGTTTGAGAATTTTACATTCTCTGATTTTCTTGTGTAAATCGCATTACACAAGAAGTTCAACACTGAAGACTCATAATCAGAATGGACTTGAAAACGTACAGAAACTAAAGCTACAAACACAGGCTGAAGCTACCAACATGAAAAATCTGAATCTGCCAACACAGATTGATGGTACCAACATGAAAAATTTGATAATGCCAACACATGATGTTGTTATCAGCAGAATATGTCAAGTGACACTCCGTTATATGTTCGACGCATGAAGCCATGTGAACATCTGATTTTGTAATACTCGGGTTTTATTATCTCGTCGTAAAAAAATAAAAAATATATTTTTTTTTATTTATTAAAGTTTTGCAATTCTTAAATTTCTAATTTTTCATTATAAGATTTCTGGCGCGATCTCTTTCTGAAAATTAATTGCAGAAATCGAGAAACCGAATACAGGATTAGAGTTTCAGCGCCCGATTAATTTTTCGTTCAAGACCTCGGAATTGAGCATTGTCTGAATTTGATACAATCCTTGCTAACCGTATATAGAACACAAGAGCGAAAGTCTTGAACAACGGACAGATAGATGGAAATCCCAAAACCTCTGAATCTAACCACGAAATGATGTAGATGATCGAAATCCCTAAACCCCAACGTATGTTGATGCAGCAACTCGGGGACGATGAATGACACACGAACGAGGGATGGTTGACTCGCCGATTCATCGATAGATGAATTCGTCTTGGAATAATCAAGAGGAATTCGAAAACTCTCAAGAGAGAATTAAAACTCACGTTTGATTATGAATAAAGTCTATCTTTTGTCCAAAAACAAAGCTCTCTATATATAGAGGTGAAAACCTAATTCAACTAGAAAACTAAACATGGAAAATAACTCCTAACCTAATAAGGAAACAAATCCTTAGTCCAAACAAAGGGTAAAAGTCAAAACTGACTCAACTAAGGCCTAATTTCGACTACCCTAAATAAACCCACGAAAATAATAAATAAAATAACAAAAACGACTAATTAACTAAACTATGAGTCTTCATGGATCAGCCCAAACATAAGATATTAAATTGATTAATCTTGGGTATACATCTCCATCTTCTCCAATAGGCCGGGCTTCTTTGCTCGAGCTCTCGTGATTGGCCTAACAGGAACTTGGATCGGACTACAGGCTGCATCAAGGAAATTGAGCACTGTATATCGAATAGCGAGCACGCGAACCCACCCTCTGGTAGCATGATCCAAGTTCTTGGAAGCTTAAATTGATCCATATCAGATTTGTTTAACATGAAGACTCATAGTTTAGGCATCCACCCTCATCGCTCCATCTCAAAACAGTCGCAAATTCCTTTCTCGCCAAAACCCTTAATCTGACCGAAATTGAGTACCGAGTATTTTTGAGTTCTACTCGTGCGTGTTTTATGAATTTTGGATATGTTGTTCCTGTTTTCAATTTATAATTTGTGTTAAAATTGTAGCTCAATTGGAGTTGAATTGCTATAGATTCTAGTCGGGTCTTCTTCGGGATTCTAGGCGTCGATTTAGGTTTGAATCATTTAAAAAATAAATCTAATTGAGATTTTTTATGAAAATCTCGTAGGGAAAGATATGGAAATTTTGACAGTTATGGATATATTGAAGATATGGTAAAATTATGATAAGTTATGGACGATATGGAATATATGGTAGAAACAGATCTGGACGCGGGTTTTGGAACGAAAAACAGATCTGACGAATTTTTTTTTTGAAACACAGAAAGAAAGACGAACGAAAAAAACGACGAAGAAACTGACACAGAAGAACGAAACAAACAGAAATAGAAAAAAACGATAAACAAAACCCTAAAACTCTACCCTTCACACGAAGAAAGAAAAAAACGAAACCTGGATACGAAACGTGGCTCTGGTGCCAAATGATACGATCCTTTCTAACCGTATGTCGAACACGCGAGCGGAAGTCTTGAACGACGGACAGAAAGATGGAAATTCCAAAACCTCTGAATCTCACCACGAAATGATGTAGATAATCGAAATCCCTAAACCCCAACATATGTTGATGCAGCAACTCAGGGACGATGAATGACACACTAACGAGGGATGGTTGACTCGCCGATTTATCGATAGATGAATTCATCTTGGAATAATCAAGAGGAATTCGAAAACTCTCAAGAGAGAATTAAAACTCACGTTTAATTCAACATTATATAGAGGTGAAAACCTAATTCAACTAGGAAATTAAACATGGAAAATAACTCCTAACCTAATAAGGAAACAAATCCTTAGTCAAAACAAAGGGTAAAAGTCAAAACTGACTCAACTAAGGCCTCATTTTGGCCACCCTAAATAAACCCACTTAAATAATAAATAAAATAACAAAAACGACTAATTAACTAAACTACGAGTCTTCATGGATCAGCCCAAACATTAGATATTAAATTGATTAATCTTGGGTATCCATCTCCATCCTCTCCAATGGGCCGGGCTTCTTTGCTCGAGCTCTCGTGATTGGCCCAACAGGAACTTAGATCGGACTACGGGCTGCATCAAGGAAATTGAGCACCGTATGTCGATCACGCGAGCACGCGAACCCACCCTCTGGTAGCATGATCCAAGTTCCTAGAAGCTTAAATTGATCCATATCAGATTTGTTTAACATGAAGACTCGTAGTTTAGGCATCCACCCTCGTCGCTCCATCTCAAAACAGCTGCAAATTCCTTTCTCGCCAAAACCCTTAATCTGACCGAAATTGAGCACCGAGTATTTTTTAGTTCTACTCGTGCGTGTTTTATGAATTTTGGATATGTTGTTCCTGTTTTCAATTTATAATTTGTGTTAAAATTGTAGCTCAATCGGAGTTGAATTGATATAGATTCTAGTCGGGTCTTCTTCGGGGAATCTAGGCATCGATTTAGGTTTTAATCATTTAAAAAATAAATCTGATTGAGATCTTTGATGGAAATCTCATAGGGAAAGATATGGAAATTTTGACAGTTATGGATATATTGAAGATATGGTTAAATTATGATAAGTTATGGACGATATGGAATATATGGTAGAAACAGATCTAGATGCGGGCTTTGGAACGAAAAACAGATCTGACGAATTTTTTTTTAAAAACACAGAAAGAAAGACGAACGAAAACAAACGACGAAGAAACTGACACAGAAGAACGAAACAAACAGAAATAGAAAAAAATGATAAACAAAACCCTAAAACTCTACCCTTTACACGAAGAAAGAAAAAAACGAAACCTGGATATTAAACGTGGCTCTGGTGCCAAATGATACGATCCTTTCTAACCGTATGTCGAACACGCGAGCGGAAGTCTTGAACGATGGACAGATACATGGAAATCCCAAAACCTCTGAATCTCACCACAAAATGATGTAGATGATCGAAATCCCTAAACCCCAACATATGTTGATGCAGCTACTCAGGGACGATGAATGACACACAAAGGAGGGATGGTTGACTCGTCGATTTGTCGATAGATGAATTCGTCTTGGAATAATGAAGAGGAATTCGAAACTCTCAAGAGAGAATTTAAACTCACGTTTAATTCAACTATATATAGAGGTGAAAACCTAATTCAACTAGGAAATTAAACATGGAAAATAACTCCTAACCTAATAAGGAAACAAATCTTTAGTCAAAACAAAGGGTAAAAGTCAAAACTGACTAAACTAAGGCCTGATTTCGGCCACCCTAAATAAACCCACGAAAATAATAAATAAAATAACAAAAATGACTAATTAACTAAACTACGAGTCTTCATGGATCAGCCCAACACATAAGATTTTAAATTGATTAATCTTGGGTATCCATCTCCATCTTCTCCAATGGGTCGGGCATCTTTGCTTGAGCCCTCGTGATTGGCCCAACAGGAACTTGGATCGGACTACGGGCTGTATCATTCCCCTCCTGTTGAAGAGGATTTGTCCTCAAATCCAAGTGGTCGGTCCAAATGCAGGGATTAAAAATCAAATCTTCTCTCCTTGTAAGAAATGATTGGTGAACCATATCTTTTCCCTCTTGTGCATCATGATTCTTCTTCGGCTTGATCTAGATCCTCGGGAAAGACATCATCAAATTCTTGCAAAATAGAACGAATAGATGGAGGTAGAGAAGTGAGGTCAGTATCAATAACCAAATTCTCCTTGTACGGCAACACAATCATCGACCTCTCCTTCTTCTCAGCCTGCTTCAAATTACTAGCCATCGCAAGAAAAGACTTCTGAATCATCCCATTCTCCCTTTTTTCGACAATCTACTCCTTAGGCTGCTCCTCTTCAATGCCCTTAGTTGGCGTCAAAGACTTCTGTATATCCAAAGTAGTTGGATCACAAATATCAAATACATCTTCACAAGAATCCTCCAAATTTTGTATCTTAGGATCAACATCCTCTTCAACCTCGCCCTCAACTTGAATCTCCATCTCCCTTTGATTTGAACATTCTTCATCTTTGGTATCAACCACGCCATCAACTTTAATCATCATCTGTTTTTTATTCGAACATTGACTTGTTTGACTAGTATTGGAGATTTCTTCTGATGTCTGCTTTGACAAGGACTGATTCTCTTCATAGATCCAATGATTCGACTTCCCTCCAAAATACGACTTAGAATCATTTTTTCTTTGGGGTGAGGGAATGCTCACTTTCATATTTCTCAAGCTGTTATCCTCATGATGCCTTGCTTCACCGCTCCTTCTATTGCTGCCATAAAATTGTCGATAAGTGTTCTCGTAGTTATGCATATAAGATTTCTCTTCTTTCATCAAACTCTTTCGAGGACACCTAATCGGATGAAGAAACTTCTGAGTTTGTCTTTTCCGAGATTGCTTTGTTCAATCTAATCTCTCATGGAATGGCTTAATCTCATTTTTTATGAATCTCCGCATCTCTTCTACCATTACATCGTCAAATCAACTCTACCCAAACTCATAATGGCTGATCGAAAAAGAAACAAACACTCTAACCCGAATTGGAGTAGGATTCAAAACAAAAAACGAATCGGAAAATGATAAAAACAAATCTGAACGGAATAAAAAAACAAATCTGATTGAGATATTTGATGGAAATCGCGTAGGGAAAGATATGGAAATTTCGACAGTTATGGATATATTGAAGATATGGTAAAATTATGATAAGTTATGGACGATATGGAATATGGTAGAAACAGATCTGGACGCGGGTTTTGGAACGAAAAACAGATCTGACGATGTTTTTTTTAAAACACAGAAAGAAAGACGAACGAAAACGAACGACGCAGAAACTGACACAGAAGAACGAAACAAACAGAAATCGAAAACAAACGATAAACGAATCCCTAAAACTCTACCCTTGGCATGAAAAAAATGAAACCTGGATACGAAACGCGGTTCTGGTGCCAAATGATACGATCCTTGCTAACCGTATGTCGAATACGCGAGCGGAAGTCTTGAACGACGGACAGATAGATGGAAATCCCAAAACCTCTGAATCTAACCATGAAATGATGTAGATGATCGGAATGCCTAAACCCCAACGTATGTTGATGCAGCAACTCGGGGACGAAGAATGACATACGAATGAGGGATGGTTGACTCGCCGATTCGTTGAGAGATGAATTCGTCTTGGAATAATCAAGAAGAATTCGAAAACTCTCAAGAGAGAATTAAAACTCACGTTTAATTATGTATAAAGTCTAATTTTCGTCCAAAACAAAGCCCTCTATATATAGAGGTGAAAACCTAATTTAACTAGGAAACTAAACATGGAAAATAACTCCTAACCTAATAAGGAAACAAATCCTTAGTCAAACAAAGGGTGAAAGTCAAAACTGACTCAACTAAGACCTAATTTCGGCCACCCTAAATAAACCCACGAAAATAATAAATAAAATAACAAAATCGACTAATTAACTAAACTACGAGTCTTCATGGATCGGCCCAAACGTAAGATATTAAATTGATAAATCTTGGGTATCCATCTCCATCTTCTCCAATGGGCCGGGCTTCTTTGCTCGAACTCTCGTGATTGGCCCAACAGGAACTTGGATTGGACTACGGGCAGCATCATTCCCCTCCTCTTGAAGGATTTGTCCTCAAATCCAAGTGGTCGGTCCAAATGCCGGGATCAAAAATCAAATCTTCTCTCCTTGTAAGAAATGATTGGTGAACCATATCATTTCTCCCTTGTGCATCCTGATTCTTCTTCGGCTCTGACTCATCGTGAAGCTTGACTTGATCTTTATAAACTTGATCTCGATCCTCGGGAAAGACATCATCAAATTCCTACAAAACAGAACGAATAGAAAGAGGTTGAGAAGTGAGGTCTGTATCTATAACCAAATTCTCCTTGTACATTCCTACAAAATAGAACGAATAGAAGGAGGTAGAGAAGTGAGGTCAGTATCAATAACCAAATTCTCATTGTACAGCAACATAATCATCGACCTCTCCTCCTTCACAGCCTACTTCAAATTACTAGCCCTCGCAAGAAAAGACTTCTGAATAATCCCATTCTCCATTTTTTCGACAATCTGCTCCTTAGGCTGCTCCTCTTCAATGCCCTTAGTTGGCATCAAAGACTTCTGTGTATCCAAAGTAGTTGGATCACAAATTTCCAATACATCTTTACAAGAATCCTCCAAATTTTGTATCTTAGGATCAACATCCTTTTCAACCTCGCCCTCAACTTGAATCTCCATCTTCCTTTTATTTGAACATTCTTTATCTTTGGTATCAACCACGCCATCAACTTTAATCATCATCTGTTTTTGATTCGAACATTGGCTTGTTTAACTGGTATTGGAGATTTCCTCTGATTTCTGCTTTGACAAGGACTGATTCTCTTCACAGATCCAATGATTCGACTTTCCTCCAAGATACGACTTAGAATCGTTTTTTCTTTGGGTTGAGGGAATGCTCACTTTGATATTTCTCAAGTTGTTATCCTCATGATCCCTTGCTCCACCGCTCCTACTATTGCTGCCATAAAATTGTAGTTATCCATATAAGATTTCTCTTCTTTCCTCAAACTCTTTCATGAAAAGGCTTAATCTCATTCTTTATGAATCTCCGCATCTCTTCCACCATATACATCATCAAATCAACTCTATCCAAACTCATATTGGCTGATCGAACAAGAAATAAACACTCGAACCCGAATTGGAGTAGGATTCAAAACGAAAAACGAATCGGAAAATGATAAAAACAAATCTGAACAGAATAAAAAAACAAATCTGATTGAGATCTTTGATGGAAATCTCGTAGGGAAAGATATGGAAATTTCGACAGTTATGGATATATTGAAGATATGGTAAAATTATGATAAGTTATGGACGATATGGAATATATGGTAGAAACAGATCTGGACGCGGGTTTTGGAATGAAAAACAGATCTGACGATTTTTTTTAAACACAGAAAGAAAGACGAACGACAAAGAAACTGACACAGAAGAACGAAACGAACAGAAATAGAAAACAAACGATAAACGAAACCCTAAAACTCTACCCTTGACACGAAGAAAGAAAAAAATGAAACCTGGATACGAAACGCGACTCAGGTGCCAAATGATACGGTCCTTGCTAACCGTATATCGAACACGCGAGCGGAAGTCTTGAACGACGAACAGATATATGGAAATCCCAAAACCTCTGAATCAAACCACGAAATGATGTAGATGATCAAAATCCCTAAACACCAACGTATATTGGTGCGGCAACTCTGGGACGATGAATGACACACGAATGAGGGATGGTTGACTCGCCGATTTGTCGATAGATGAATTCGTCTTGGAATAATCAAGAGGAATTCGAAAAATCTCAAGAGAGAATTAAAACTCACATTTAATTATGAATAAAGTCTAATTTTCGTTCAAAACAAAGCCCTTAATATATAGAGGTGAAAACCTAATTCAACTAGGAAACTAAACATGGAAAATAACTCCTAACCTAATAAGAAAACAAATCCTTAGTCAAAACAAAGGGTAAAAGTCAAAACTGACTCAACTAAGACCTAATTTCGGCCACCCTAAATAAACCCCACGAAAATAATAAATAAAATAACAAAAACGACTAATTAACTAAATTACGAGTCTTCATGGATCAGCCCAAACATAAGATATTAAATTGATTAATCTTGGGTATTCATCTTTATCTTCTCCAATGGGTCGGGCTTCTTTGCTCGAGCTCTCGTGATTGGCCGAACATGAACTTGGATCGGACTATGGGCTGCATCATTCCCCTCCTCTTGAAGAGGATTTGTCCTCAAATCCAAGTGGCCGGTCCAAATGCTGGGATCAAAAATCAAATCTTCTCTCCTTGTAAGAAATGATTGGTGAACCATATCTTTTCGCCCTTGTGCATCATGAGTCTTCTTTGGCTCTGACTCATCCCGAAGCTTGACTAGATCTTTATAAACTTGATCTCGATCCTCGGGAAAGACATCAGCAAATTCTTGCAAAACAGAACGAATAGAAGGAGGTAGAGAAGTGAGGTCATTATCAATAACTAAATTCTCCTTGTACAACAACACAATCATCGACCTCTCCTCCTTCACAGCATGCTTCAAATTGCTTGCCCTCGCAAGAAAAGACTTCTGAATCATTCCATTCTCTATTTTTTCGACAATCTGCTCCTTATAATGCTCTTCTTCAATGCCCTTAGTTGGCGTCAACGACTTCTGTGTATCCAAAGTAGTTGGATCACAAATCTCAAATACATCTTCACAAGAATCCTCCAAATTTTGTATCTTAGGATCAACATCTTCTTCAATCTCGCCCTCAACTTAAATCTCCATCTCCCTTTGATTTGAACATTCTTCATCTTTGGTATCAACCAGGCCATCAACTTTAATCATCATCTATTTTTTATTCGAACATTGGCTTGTTTGACTAGTATTGTAGATTTCTTCTGATGTCTGCTTTGACAAGGACTGATTCCCTTCATAGATCCAATGATTCGACTTCCCTTCAAGATACGACTTAGAATCGTTATTTCTTTGGGTTGAGGGAATGCTCACTTTGATATTTCTCAAGCTGTTATCCTCATGATCCCTTACTTCACCGCTCCTTCTATTGCTGCCATAAAATTGTCGATAAGTGTTCTCGTAGTTATCCATATAAGATTTCTCTTCTTTCATCAAACTCTTTTGAGGACACCTAATCGGATGAAGAAACTTCTGAGTTTGTCTTTTCCGAGATTAGTTCGACTTCCGAGATTGCTCTATTCGAACTAATCTCCCATGGAAAGGCTTAATCTCATTCTTTATGAATCTCCGCAACTCTTCTACCATTACATCGTCAAATCAACTCTACCCAAAATCATGTTGGCTGATCGAAAAAGAAATAAACACTCGAATCTGAATTTGAGTAGGATTCAAAACGAAAAACGAATCGGAAAATGATAAAAACAAATTTGAACGGAATAAAAAAACAAATCTGATTGAGATCTTTGATGGAAATCGCGTAGGGAAAGATATGGAAATTTCAACAGTTATGGATATATTGAAGATATTGTAAAATTATGAAAAGTTATGGACGATAAGGAATATATGGTAGAAACAGATCTAGACGCGGGTTTTAGAACGAAAAACAGATCTGACGATTTTTTTTTAAAACACAAAAATAAAGACGAACGAAAATGAATGACGAAGAAACTGACACAGAAGAACGAAAAGAACAGAAATAGAAATCAAACAATAAACGAAACCCTAAATATCTACCCTTGACACGAAGAAAGAAAAAAACGAAACCTGGATACGAAACGCGGCTCTGGTGCCAAATGATACGATCCTTGCTAACCGTATGTCGAACACGCGAGCGGAAGTCTTGAATGACGGACAGATAGATGAAAATCCCAACACCTCTGAATCTAACCACGAAATGATGTAGATGAACAAAATCCCTAAATCCCAATGTATGTTGATGCAGCAACTCGGGGACGATGAATGACTCACGAACGAGGGATGGTTAACTCGCCGATTCGTCGATAGATGAATTCGTCTTGGAATAATCAAGAGGAATTCGAAAACTCTCAAGAGAGAATTAAAACTCATGTTTAATTATGAATAAAGTCTTATTTTCGTCCAAAACAAAGCCCTCTATATATAAAGGTGAAAACCTAATTCAACTAGGAAACTAAACATGGAAAATAACTCCTAACCTAATAAGGAAAAAAAATCCTTAGTCAAAACAAAGGGTAAAAGTCAAAACTGACTCAACTAAGGCCTATTTTCGGCCACCCTAAATAAACCCACGAAAATAATAAATAAAATAACAAAAACGACTAATTAACTAAACTACGAGTCTTCATGGATTAGCCCAAACATAAGATATTAAATTGATTAATCTTGGGTATCCATCTCCATCTTCTCCAATGGGCTGGGTTTCTTTGCTCGAGCTCTCGTGATTGGCCCAACAGGAACTTGGATCGGACTATGGGCTGCATCATTCCCCTCCTCTTGAGGAGGATTTGTCCTCAAATCCAAGTGGTCGGTCCAAATGCCGGGATCAAAAATCAAATCTTCTCTCCTTGTAAGAAATGATTGGTGAACCATATCTTTTCCCCCTTATGCATCATGATTCTTCTTCGGCTCTGACTCATCGCGAAGGTTCACTTGATCTTTATAACTTGATCTCGATCCTCGGGAAAGACATCATCAAATTCCTACAAAAACAGAATGAATAGAAGAAGGTAGAGAAGTGAGGTCAGTATCAATAACCAAATTCTCCTTGTACAGCAACACAATCATCGACCTCTCCTCCTTCACAGCCCGTTTCAAATTACTAGCCCTCGCAAGAAAAGACTTCTGAATCATCTATCTATATGTTTCGTATTTTTGTTTCGTCTTCTGTGATTCTATATTTGTTTGTTTTGTTTGTGTTCTATTTTTTGTGTTAGGGGTTTCGTTCCATCGTTCTGTTTAAAAATAAAAAATAAAAAATTGTGATATGTTTCTGCATCTTCAAACCGCGTTCAGATCTGTCTTGCCATATATATTCCATATTTCCATTTCATTCATAACCTATCTTACCATATTGTGCTATTCCGTCCTCATCTGTCCATAACTGTCGATTTATACATTTTTTTCCCACGACATTTCATCCGATTTCTACGTACCATCATATATACACCTTAAGAGACCATAATACCTCTCTTAGACGCCCATACATATCAAATCCATTCTTGAATTCAAACTGGTCGCCATAGCCGCATACTTCATCTTTTCGTTTTGTTCTTGACATATCTGTAATCTTGAGGTTCTGAAGATACAAAAAAAAATTGTGCAATTTTGGGGCAGTTTCTGCGTACACTTTTTCCGACTTTCAGTTGAGTCTCGTAGTGTTTTCTGGGTTCTTTGGGTAGTATAGAGCATTTTGAGTCAGTTTCTGTATAGCTCATTTTTGCATTTCTAGTTTCCGTTCTTTACATTCTTTTCGTCTTCTTGGGGTCAGTTTGCGGCGTAGTGTTATACGGACTTATTTTGTGTTGTTTCGTTGAGTAGTTGGTATTGAATTCAAGTGATAGATTGAGAGAATTCGATTCCTTGAGAGAGAAT
This sequence comes from Agastache rugosa, assembly GCA_031470985.1. Taxonomy (NCBI): domain Eukaryota; kingdom Viridiplantae; phylum Streptophyta; class Magnoliopsida; order Lamiales; family Lamiaceae; genus Agastache; species Agastache rugosa. Next base: position 17,920,725 of record CM062607.1, read on the forward strand.
TTAGAGTGGAAAAAGCCATATTTGAGTGATACACGAGTGTTGAGTGAATCCTCTTTGAGTGATACACGAGTGCTTGTGAGGTGGTGAGGTTTCTGTTTTTGTTTTGTGTATACTAACCCTTTTGTTTTAGTGTCACTATGTCAAAAAGAGATGAACAGGTTTCTGATACAGAGGATCAACCTACTGTGGATCCAAAGACGAAGTTCTTGATGGAGGCTTTAAAATCAGAATTGGGAAAGATGATGAAATCCGAGATGGAGATGGTGTATGATAGGATCTACCAGATTGAGCAGTCTTAGCCTAGAGAGACTAATTCTAATCGTGGCCGAGGCGGTAGAAGAGGATGTGGTGGTAGAGGCCGTGGTGGTAGAGGTGGTCGTATTGATTATGAGGAGTTTGTAGATGATACAGAATATGAAGAAGAAGATGTAGGAAGTTGGCACAGAGGTGGTGACAGAAACGCACAAGATAACAATCTGGGCAACATCAAGATGAACATTCCCTCCTTCCAAGGAAAAAAATGATCTAGAGTTGTATCTTGAATGGGAGAGAAAGGTAGAGCTCGTGTTTGACTGTCAGAATTATTCAGAGCTCAAGAAGGTCAAGTTGGCTGCAGTGGAGTTTTAAGATTATGCACTTGTTTGGTGGGATCAGCTAGTGACCAGCCGGAGAAGAAATGATGAGCCATCTATTCAGACGTGGCGTGAGATGAAGGTAGTGATGAGGAAGCGTTTTGTGCCTAATCATTACTACCGAGAGCTTTACAACAAGTTACAGAATTCGAAGCAAGGGAGTCGGACTGTGGATGAGTACTTCAAGGAAATAGAGATAACCATGATTCGAGCCAACATTGTGGAGGATTGAGAGGCTACTATGGCGAGATTCTTAGCTGGTTTGCATTGGGACATTCTAGATAAGGTGGAGTTGCAACATTATGTTGAGTTGGAGGATATGGTTCAGGTGGAGTTGCAGCATTATGTTGAGTTGGAGGATATGGTTCACATGGTCATGAAGATAGAGAATTAACTCAAGAGAAGGGGCAACAATAGCAGCAACCAGAGATAGAATCAGAATAATTGGAGACAGTCCCAGCCAGTTTCTGATGGTTCCACATCGAAAGGGAACCAATGGAAGAAGGAGGCGCCACCGAGAGATGAGAAGAAGTCGTTCTTTAGGGGACGGACCGAGACTTCGAGTTCAGCAAATCAGGGCAGTCCAGCAGTTCCTGATGGTCGTAATCTAGATATGAAGTGCTTCAAGTGTCAGGGATTCGGGCATATTATGAGTGAGTGTCAGAACAGAAAGATCATGATCATGAGAGATGACGGTGAAGTAGTGACTGATGATGATGAGGTTGATCCGGAGATGCCAGCCTTGGTGGATTCCGACGAGGAAGATGAGGCTGAGGAGATTTTAGCACCTGATGGACAGTTGTTTGTAGTTAGGCGAGTTTTGAGTGCCCAAATTCAGCCTGATAAGATAGAGCAACTGGAGAATCTCTTTCACACGAGATGTCATGTTCAAGACAAGGTGTGCAGTGTTATCATTGATGGAGGAAGTTGCACGAATGTGGCTAGTGCAGCCATGGTTCAGAGATTATGGTTGCCAATGGTGAAGCATCCCAAGCCGCACCGTTTGCAGTGGCTGAATGAGACCGGTGTCATCAAAGTGACAAAACAAGTGAAGGTCCCGTTTCGCATTGGAAAGTATGAGAATGAGGTGTTGTATGATGTGATTCCTATGCAGGCGAGCCATATTTTGTTAGGTCGTCCGTGGCAGTTTGATCGACGCGTTACCCATGACGGCTTCACCAACAAATATTCCTTTGAGTATAAGCAGAAGAATGTATCACTTGTTCCTCTTACTCCTAAGCAAGTTTATGAGGATCAAGTGCAGCTGCAAAAAGAGGCAGAGAAGGTAAAGTCCAAGGAGCAGCCGAAGGAGCTGATCGTCGATAAAAAGATGAATGGGTTGATTCAGAAGTCCTTTCTTGTGAGGGCTAGTGATTTGAAGGAGGTTGTGAATGAGAAGAGACCGATGATAGTGTTGCTGTACAAGGAGAACTTGATTATTGATACTGATCTCTCTTCTCTACCCCCTTCTATTCGTTCTATTTTGTAGGAATTTGATGATGTCTTTCCCGAGGATACACCCCCTAGTTTACCACCAATTCGAGGGATCGAGCATCAGATTGATTTTGTGCCTGGAGCTATCTTGCCAAACCGACCATCTTACCGAACCAATCCGGAGGAGACAAAGGAGTTGGAGAGGCAAATTGGCGACTTGCTGGCCAAAGGGCACGGGGAGGGAGAGTTTGAGTTCTTGTGCAGTACCCGTTCTACTTGTGCCCAAAAAGGATACGTCTATGAGGATGTGCTGCGATTGTCGAGCTATTAATAACATTACGGTAAAGTATCGACATCCTATTCCTCGTTTGGATGACATGCTTGATGAGTTACATGGTTCTTGTGTGTTTTCCAAGATTGATTTGCGTAGTGGATAGCATCAGATTAGGATTAAGGAAGGAGATGAATGGAAAACTGCTTTTAAGATAAAAATTGGTTTGTATGAGTGGTTAGTTATGCCTTTTGGATTGACTAATGCACCAGTACATTTATGCGTCTTATGAATCATGTCTTGCGTGCTTTTATTGGTATATTTGTAGTTGTTTATTTTGATAATATTCTAGTGTATAGTAAGAATCATGAAGAACATGTTGTGCATTTGAGGGTCGTTTTAGTTGCACTTAGGAAAGAAAAGTTGTTTGCTAATCCTAAGAAGTGCGTCTTTAGTACGGACAACATTGTGTTTCTTGGTTTTGTTGTGAGTGCAGAGGGTGTATAGGTTGATGAGGAGAAGATACGCGCTGCCGACTCCGAAAAGTATTGGAGAAGTCCGGAGTTTCCATGGACTTGCTAGCTTTTATAGGCGCTTCGTGCCTAATTTCAGCAGTGTTGCAGCGCCATTAACCAAAGTCATCAAGAAGAATGTGGAGTTCAAGTGGGGGAAGGCACAAGAAGAGGCGTTTCAGCTTTTGAAGCATAAACTGACACACGCCCCAGTATTATCTCTTCCTAAATTTTCTAAGTCTTTTGAGATTGAATGTGATGCTTGTGGTGTTGGTATTGGTGCAGTTTTGATGCAAGAGGGAAGGCCAGTGGCGTATTTCAATGAGAAGCTAAATGGAGCGACGTTAAGCTATCCCACGTATGATAAGGAGTTGTATGCCTTGATGAGAGTCCCTCAAGATGTGGCAGCACTATTTGTGGACTTGGGAGTTCATAATTCACACCGATCATGAGTCTTTGAAGTATTTAAAGTGCAGCAAAAGTTGAACAAGCGACATGCGAGGTGGATGGAGTTCATTGAGACGTTTCCATACGTCATCAAGTATAAGCAAGGTAAAGAGAATGTAGTGGCTGATGCACTTTCTCGGAGGTATGCCTTGATCTCTACCTTAGATGCTAAGTTGCTTGGTTTTGAGTATATCAAGAGTTTATATGAGCATGATGATGATTTTGGTGAGATATATCGAGCATGTGAGTGATCTGCTAGAGGTGAGTATTTTAGGCATGATAACTTTCTTTTTAGGAAGAATAAGTTGTGTGATCCTAAGTGTTCTCTACGTGAATTGTTGTTTCTTGAATCTCATGGTGGGGGTTTAATGGGACATTTTGGCATTGCTAAGACTTTAGCTGTTTTGCATGAGCATTTCTTTTGGCCTCATATGAAACGTTATGTTGAGAGAATTTGTGGGCGTTGTGTTACATATAAGCAAGCTAAGTCTAGGGTGAGTTCCCATAGGTTGTATACACCTTTGCCTATTCCTACAGCACCTTGGATTGATATGGATTGATATTTCTATGGACTTTGTGTTAGGTTTACCTAGGACTAAACGTGGTAGAGATTCGATCTTTGTCGTTGTTGATAGATTCTCTAAGATTACACATTTCATTCCATGTCATAAATCTAATGATGCATCTCATGTAGCTGATCTGTTCTTTAGAGAAATTGTTAGATTGCATGGCATGCCTACGACTATTGTTTCTGATAGGGATTCAAAGTTTTTGAGCTACTTTTGGAAGACTTTGTGGTGTAAGCTAGGTACTAAACTGTTGTTTTCTACTACTTGTCATCCACAAACTAATGGTCAAACCGAGGTAGTAAATAGGACTTTGTCTACTTTACTTCGCGCTATTATTAAAAAGAACATTAAGTCTTGGGAAGAATGTTTGCCACATGTTGAGTTTGCGTATAATCGTTTTGTTCATTCTGCTACTCAGTTTTCGCCATTTGAGATTGTATATAGATTTAATCCTGTGCATGCGCATACTAACCTTGATGGCCAGCTGATACGGCCAATAATTACGCGGAAGCAAAGACTCGAACAACGTCAACGTCAAGGTTGATTCAATCCAATAACAAAGTGAACTAAAAGAGATTAAAACACCTAATATACTGATCTAAATCGAAAATTGAACAGAAACAAGAACAAAACACAAAACAATGCCAAAACGAAGACTAAAACCCTAACAGAAGACTCGATCAGAAACTATATCAAAACAACTCCGATTAAGCTCAAATTTTAACACGAATTATAAATTGAAGTCAGTAAAAACATATCAAAAATTCAGATAATTCGCACGAAGGGTTTGGGATTTGGCACGGGACTGATTTTCGGAGCGATTTAGGTTAAAATTTGGGAACAACGAATTTGCGGGAGAAGATCTGGACTTGACGTGAATATATGGATGATATGGACAGTATATGGAGGATGGAACAAGGTCGTGATGGCTGGAAACGAAGGGAACGAAGAGAGGATGAAGAACTTACCCGAAACGAACCCCGGATCGACTTGAATCCGAAACGCGTCTGTGGAGCGATCTTCGTGGCTTGTCTAACCCGGATACGACTGGATATCACGAACGAGACAGTTGATTTCAAGTTCTAAAGATGCCAACTCAAGAACTCTACCAAGAACACAAGAGAAAAACGTGAACCTAAAGCACGATGTGAGACAAAACGATCAACTCAATTTTTGATTCAAAATTGTCTGCTGAAAATAGTGTTCTCCAAAGACTTAAATACTAGGGCTAATCCCTTGACCAATTCGAACTAGGTCTTATAATTGGGCTAGAACTATTGGGCTTAACTAATGAATTAAATTACATACCACAAAGTCTGAGCCCAAATAAAATAAAACATAAAAGAATTACACAAACAAGAGCCCAATTTTCGAAACATCAATCACGAGCCTTTGGTCAAGTTCACCAACTTGGACTGCTTACTCCCGATATCTTCATCATCCAATTTCTTCCGGACAATGCACTGAAAATAGCCTTGCAGTTTCTTGGCTCTCAATCTTGTAACTGGACCTCTCAGTTGCAACTCCGGGTTTGACTCATCAGTGCTGGACCCCAGCTCATCACCAGCAAAGGGCTGATTTTGGGAAGCAGATTCATAAGAAGACAAGGATGAACATTGAGAGGCGCACGAGGCAGTATGCCGAGCAAGCCAACAAAGGGCGTCGCAAGGTGGTGTTTGAACCCGGTGATTGGGTTTGGCTACATATGCGCAAGGAACGGTTTTCATTGCAATGGCGATCCAAGTTACTTCCTCGTGGAGATGGACCATTTCAAGTCTTGGAGCGTATCAACGATAATGCCTACAAGTTGGACTTACTAGGTGAGTATAGTGTGAGTGCTACTTTTAATGTTACTGATTTGAGTCCGTTTAATGTAGGTGACGCCTTGGATTTGAGGACAAATCCTCTTGAAGAGGAGGGGAATGATGCAGCCTAAGGTTCATCGTTGGTGCAAGATCCAGTACATGTTCCAGTTGGGCCGATTACAAGAGCACGAGCTAAGAAGTTCAAGGAGAGCTTGATGAGTTTAGTTCTAGATGTTTGATGATGGTCCCTGAGCTGGGTATTTGGTGTAGAGGGAGGGTGAATACACCAAAGATAGATTTCTGAAAACTTTTTCAAGTTTAAAATAGAGATGGTGAGCTCAGTTATGAATCCAGCTGAGGAAGGTCAGCTGGGTTAATAACTCAGCTGGCGGTGCGGAAAGTGGTGGTTTGAAAACTTAGCTCGATTGCTTAGAAAAACTCAGCTTGAAAATATTCTTTACGTTTTCGACTTAGTCAGGTTTTGCAAGTTTATAGTCAAAACATAGCTGTCTTTGGGGAGCAGCTGAGTATGCAGATTTGATAAAGATGCAATATGCAAATGGAATTAGTACAATGTCTGAAAATAACGAGAAAGTAAATAACATAAGATTTTACGTGGTTCGGAGTAACACCTCCTACGTCCACGACCAGATTCACTGGTAATTCACTACCACTTGGTTTCCATGTACCAAGCAACTTCACAACTCTAACCTGAGCTGTGTTCCAACAGTTTGCGGGCACTGTCAAGCCTAACCTTTCAGTTTACGGGTACTGAAAAAACCTTACAACTACTTGAATTTCGCACTTCAAGCAAGCGTAACATTGACCTAACCTTTCTGGGTAAAGAGGGGTTTGGTTTGGGGTTCCAACTATGAACGAGTTCTTACAATGAAGAACTTAGAGTTAGATGAACTCGTTCGAAATATAGGCTTAAGATATACAATGGTTTCTGCCTAGGAATCAGATGAAAAACTGGGCAGTTTCTGGACTAGAAACACTTTAAGATAAAGTGTTCTTTTAACTATTTAGAACTGCTTGTAAGCTTTTGAAGACTTGATAAGTTCAGAGAATGAAAGCTTGTAGGGAGTTTTTCGTATCTGATCCTGAGGTTGAAGACGGGTTTATTTAGGTAGAGATTCAAGACTAGCCATTGGAGGAGCCGTTTGAATCTTACCTACTCTTCTTAAATTCCAAATCTGCCGTTGGGCGTTTCTGCACTTGTCTTCATTAGAGTCACATCCTAGGTTCTGAAGTCTAGGATGATGATTTGGCAATCCCTCATTGGTCGAGGTTTATTGACTTCCTCTGACACCGGGATTTCTGCCTTTGGAGCTGGCTTTTGAATTCAGAGTTGGATTGGGTAAACTGAGTTGAAGTGACGTCTTCAGAATTAGTTCCCTTTGTTCTGTACAGCTGGACCAGCTGTGTCTTGAACTCAGCTCGATTTATCTTCAGCTTGATCCTGCTCCGTTTTGAACTCAGCTCAGCTGGAAAACTCAGCTGATAGTTGACTCCTGCTGTAAACACAGCTGGATCTTCTGCTGTCTTCTGCTTCCGCTGTCTTCCGCTTCCTGAACCTGTAAACTTAGAAAATCTAGAGCTCAAACAGGCGAGCTGGAAAACACTACTTAGGTTGATGCGATCATCTACTTGGTTGGAGAACAGTTAAGTTTTGGTATTAAATCAAAACTTTATAATTTTCCCAACAATTTCTCCCTTTTTGATGATGCCAAAACCTAACTGAGACAACTTATGAGCTTTGAGCAGCAAAAAAAATTGTGTTTTATTAATGTAAGAAATTTCATCATGAAACAAGAAAAAGAAAGAAAGAAAAAAAATTCTTCAATTCTTCAGTCTTCAATCCCAGTTGGCTGGGTCTTCTCTTCTGCATTCGCTGCTCCTTTTTGACTCGTTTCTCCTTCAGCTGATTCAGCTGGTTCCTCTAGCTCAGCAGTTTGCCTCTTTTTTGTCTCATTCTCTTCCCCTTTTTTGGCATGATCAACAGAGCGGGAGAGACACACCATCGTCTTATTGAGCTGTGTAATTTCCTGAATTGCGTCAGCGATCTTCGCTGTATTATCAGCTGTTGCGATGTTTAGTTTGGCTATGCTGTGGTTGTCAGCTCTGAGCAGCGAGGTCTGGAGTCTTGGTGGCTCAGCTGTTGCATTAGCTGGCTCTTCTTTAATAGTATTAGCCTCAGCTGTGATTGCAGACACAGTTTCTTTGGCTTTAATTTCGGTAGTCATCCAGCTGAGTGCTTGGAGGTATGAGTTGGCACTGGAGATGACATCTTCTGAGTAGGGCACAACTTCATTTCTTGCAATTTGGCTTCTTCAGACTTCATTAGATTGAATGAGAAAGTCTGATTCAGCACTTCAGTTGCGCTTGTTTAAGCATGAGGTCTTCAAACCTTGAGATGGAGGCGTCACGTGCAACTCTTGAGGGACTTAAGTATTCCCCTTCCACTTCTGAAGTGGTTGTTATGGGGTTCAACTCATGTTTTCATCATCCAGCTGCAAGTGATCATCGGCTGGATGATGTTTTCCACTTGAGCTTGGTGCAGGGGCTTGAGCTCCAACTTCCATAAGTTGATCTTGAAGCTGGTGTCCCTGTTGAGCTGAAGGAAATTGAGGAGAAGGCGGTTGAAGTATTCCATCTGCTGTGGGGTTTAAGCTTAGTTGATCAGCTGGAATACGTCGTTGTGGCGTTGATGATGACGATGTTCACGTCGTTGTGGCTCCTCGGAGAGTAGTTACGAATTCTCTCTCATAGTCAGCTGGCTTCTCGGCTGACTGACTGAGCACCTTTAACTTGAGTCTTCTCTTTGAAGAAGGTGCTTCAGCTTGTTTTGTCTCCTCAAGTTGTTTCCGATTCCCAGCTGGAAAGGAAGTAGATGCATGCTGCTTTGTCTCCTGCATCTTTTTCTGTGCCTCCTGTGGCGGAGGAAGAGCTTTGACATGCCTGCTCTTAAAGACTCTGGCTTTATCAAGATCTCGTCCAGTTCTAACTGGGCTTCCTCTCAGGTTGAATTCCCTTGACAGGATCTTACTGACGTTGATTTCCGCATCCCAGGGAGTTGTGTGTCCAGTTCTCTCTTTTATTTTGAGAGAAACAGTGGGGCGGAGGAGGTCTTTTTCTTTTGACATTCCCAGGAAGAACTCTGCAACTTCTTAGTGAATGATGTTCTTGAGCTTTGCAGTTACCCACTGCGTTAGACCGGATCTGTCGATGAGCTTCATTTTCTCCTGGAACTCCGTCTTCTTGTGGTTCCTGAGAGTTAAGCAACTCTCATAATGAAGCTTTGACAGACTCTTCAAGTTTGATCGGCTTCTGGAGATATCTTTCTAGATTCTATGTTCTTCTTCTACAACTTTTGTTAGTTGAACAAATAATACCAATTGATGGAAGAAGAAAGAGTGCCAAAAAAAAAACTTTTTAGGGTTAATGCAAATGTTTGCGTATCTCTTCTAGTATATTTATATCAACTTTCTTGATGAATGAACGATCAAGATCTATAGTTTGATAAGAAGATCTACGACTGGGAGTGATTCTCGCGTCATGTCAGTTTCTTGTTTAGAAAATATGAGTTAATGCGCGAGAGATGGCGGTTGAGGCGTTTTGACTTTTGCCTCGAAACTCCCATGTTTCAGTTCTTTGCAGATATATAATTAAATTTGATTAGATATGACAAGATATGATTTGACTGAAGTCTGACTAAAACAGAATGAGTAGGTGTATGTAATGATGTTGCAAACCTCTTAGCTGATCATCGTAGTCAGTTGATACCTTCGTTATGAATAGCTGTGTTGAGTGATCGTTTTTCCAGCTGGTTCCCCCTCAGCTGAATAATCCTTCAACTTAGGCGTCTGGCTGAGCTTGATTCTTTCTCAGCTTGGTTCTTTGAGGTTGGTTATGAATTCTAGCTGGGTCTGCTTCTATTCAGCTGGATGTATCTTCGTCTGGGTTGAGTAATCCAAGTAATCCGCACAGGATCTTGAATCTTGCTTCTATTAGCGGCTTTGTGAGTATATCAGCCCGCTGTACGTCTGTGTGAATTTTCTCAACAATCATATCCTTCTTTTCCACGTGATCTCTGATGAAGTGATGGCGCACGTCCACATGTTTACATCTTGTGTGATGTACTGGATTTTCTGATATAGCAATCGCACTTGAGCTATCACAGAAGATTGGAACTTGTTCAGTTTTCACTTCGTAGTCATCCAGCTGATGTTTCAGCCAGAGAACTTGTGAGCAGCAGCTTCCAGCTGCCATATATTCTGCTTCTGTTGTGTAGGTTGCGACGCACGTTTGCTTCTTTGAAAACCACGATATCAACTTGCTTCCTAGGAACTGACATGTTCCTGAAGTTGATTTTCTGTCCAACCGATCTCCAGCGAAGTCTGAGTCTGAATATCCAGTCAGCTGTAGATTGTCTTCAGCTGGGTACCACAGCCCAACATTCTGAGTTCCTTTGAGATATTTGAGAATGTTCTTGGCTGCTTGCATGTGTGCTTTCTTTGGATCAACTTGAAATCTGGCACACACTCCGACTGCGAAAGAGATGTCTGGACGACTAGCTGTTAGATACAGCAGGGAACCTATTATCCCTCTGTATTTGCTGGAATCAACTGACTTCCTTTCAGTTCCAGGTTCAATCTTCCGGTTGGTGTTCATCGAAATCTTTACTGTTCTGCTGGATTTAACTCCATACTTGGCGATCAAGTCTTTCACGTACTTGGATTGATTTATAAAAATCCCTTCTGCTGATTGCTTGACTTGAAGTCCTAGGAAGAAGCTCATTTCTCCCACCATAGACATTTGGATCTGTGTTGACATTATCTCTCCAAATCTTTGGCATAAGAATGTTGATCTTGATCCGAAGATGATGTCATCTACATAGATTTGAACAACCAGGATGTCTTCTCCCAACTTGATGGTGAAGAGTGTTCTGTCTACTGAGCCATTCTTGAATCCTTTTGATATAAGGAAATTTGATAGAGTATCATACCAAGCTCGAGGTGCTTGTTTCAATCCATAAAGCGTCTTCTATAGCTTGTAGACTTTATTTTCTTCTACTTCAAATCCTGGAGGTTGTTCAACATAGACATCTTCTTTGATTTCTCCATTTAGAAATGCACACTTTACATCCATTTGATAGATCTTGAATTTGTGATGTGCTGCATACGCGAGAAAAAGTCTTATTGCTTCTAATCGTGCTACTGGAGCAAATGATTCTTGGAAGTCAATTCCTTCTTGCTGTGTGTAGCCCTTGGCAACTAGTCGAGCTTTGTTTCTGATGATGACTCCAAGGGTATCCAGTTTGTTCTTGAAGATCCATTTGAGTCCTATGACTTTGACTCCTTCAGGTCTGTCGACCAATTCCCAGACGCAATTTCTGAGGAATTCATTCAGCTCTTCTTGCATAGCATTTGTCCAGGGCACACTCTTTAAAGCTTCGAGAATTGTTTCAGGCTCTGGAACTTGAGCTACATAACAATCCATTAGAGCTGTGACTTCATCATAGACCGTCAGTTCTAGCTCTATTGAAAGTTGAGCTGTGTCAGCTGCTTCTTGATGATCCGATGTAGCTTGAGCAGCTGAGCTTCTGGTTTTGACTTGGTCAGATGGTCCTCCAATGATTGCTGATGATGGATGATCTTCAATCCATCTTCTTCTTTTACGAATTTCTTCTTCCAGCTGATTGATGCTAGAAGTGGCTAGATTTCATCTGGCTTGGAGTTGCTCTGGAGTTAAGTCTTGAGAAAGAGACTCTCCTTGGATTGAGTTTTGAGGTGACTTCTGTAGAGGCTCTGCTGGAGATAGTGCTGGGGATTCAGCTGTGTCTGGATTTCCAGCTGATGGCATTCCCCCTTGATTTGGCGTTGGAGGTTCTTCTTGATTTCAGCTGGTGGAGCTTCCTGATTAATTTGAGGTTCATCCTCTAGCTCATCATCCCATATTAATGGTTCGGCCAGATTCCTGATTCGATTCTCTTGAGCTCTTGTCTGATTCTGCCTTGAAGATTCTCCTGCATTTCTTCGTTTGATAGAATCTCTATATTCGAATGATGATTCGTCAAAGGTAACATGTGGAGTTACTTCGACCATTTCAGTTCTTCTGTTGAAGACTCTGTATGCTTTACTCACAGCTGAGTAACCAAGGAATACTCCTCGGTCAGTCTTCGCGTCGAACGTCTTGAGCTGTGTTTTTCCATTGTTTAGGATATGGCATTTGGATCTGAAGACCTTGAAATATCCAATGTATGGTGTTCTGTTATTCCATAGCTCATACGACGTCTTTTCTTGCCTTGATGTGAGTAGAGAGCGATTCTGAGTGAAGCATGCTGTGTTGATTGCCTCGGCCTAGAACTTCTTTGGAATGGCAGAGCTGGCTAGCATTGAGGTACTGCTTCTTTGAGTGTTCTATTTCTTCTCTCTGCTACACCATTCTGCTGAGATTTGATGTTGAACTCCGTTCTTCTCGCAGTATTCATAAATAGTTTCATTCAGAAACTCCGTTCCTCGATCTGATCTGATTGACATTATCTTGCACTCCTTCTGAGTTGATAACCTTTCCAGCAGGATTGGCAGCTTAGTCCTTCTTTCGCTTTTCTGGTACAGGAATGACACCTATGTGAATCTTGAGAAATCATTCACTACGACCAGAGTATATTTTCTGCCGTTGAAACTCGTTGGAGTAACTGGACCAAAAAGATCCATGTTAAGGAGTTGAAGAACTCGATCAGTTGACTGAATTGGCTTGAGAGAGAATGAAATTCTTGTTTGTTTTCCTTGTTGACATGCGCTGCGCATATGACTTTTGTCATATATTTGATTTGGAATTCCATTAGGGAGCTGGTTTCTAGCCAGTTTGTTGATTGTCTTGAAGTTGAGATGATTCAGCCGTCCGTGCCACAACCAGCTGACTTCATTGCTGCTTTTCGATACAAGACAAGTCTCAGGAAGGCTGCTGTTCCAGTCAACAAAATACATATTTCCTTCTCTTTTCCCTCTTAGTAGTATCTGCTTGGTTTCCCTGTACTTCACTGTGCATCCCTGTGCATCAAACTTGACAGAACAACCGTTGTCGCAAAATTGGCTAATGGAAAGCAAGTTATGTTGCAGTCCTTGTACATAAGAAACATTGAGAATTATAACATTTTTAGTTTTAAATGTACCATAACCTTTGGTTAGACCTTTGGAGTTGTCACCAAATGTTACTTATGGGCCTGGACGCTCGATATACTTCTGGAGTAGATGCTTTAAGTGCGTCATGTGCTTGGAACATCCACTGTCCAAGTACCATAGCGTTCTTATCGACTCCTCAATGATGTGTCGTTCCCTTGCTACCTATAAAAATGATCCAAAGTTAGGTACCCAGTTTTACTTGGGTCCTTCTGGGTTAGACAGAGATCCTTTTACGACCCAGATCTGCTTGATGACTCGAATTGGGTCATTTGATCTGATGATCCTTCCAGCTGAGTCGATATACACATTCTTTGTGTTCTTCGGTTGTTGGTAGTGGGATCTTGATCTCAGTATCTTCCCAGCTTGATGTCTTTGTTGATGTCCTGATCTTTTTTGGTATCCAGCTGAGACGTTCCTTTGTCTCTGCTGTCTCTTGTGATATCTCGGCTGGAAATGGTGCTCCAGCTGGTGATCATATGAGTGATATCCAGCTGGGTATCTCCTTTGATATCTCGGTTGATATCTTTCGACGTGCTGTTGAGGTTGCTGGTATCTGAAATGTCCAGCCTGCTGTCTTTGTTGAGTTTGAGCACGTTGCTGTCTGATCTGTGCTTTAGGTTGTCTCACAGCTGGCCTTTTTGATGCTTGATGTGTCCTCAACGGTCGTTGCTGAGCAGCTGGAATTGGGTTTTCTTTTGCTCTTACAAACATTACCTTTGTTCCACTAGTGGAAGCAATGTTTGTGTCATCCTTTGATCCATTGTAACATCTTCGGAACTTTTCAGCTCTATAATCTCAGCTGACTTCTTTTCCGATTCAGTTGTGGCGTTTTTCAATTCTTCCATCAGCTGTTTCTTTTCGTAGTAGAAGTCTTTCATCAGCTGATCTTGTTTCACTATTTTATCTTTTAGTGAAATAACTTCCTCTTGGAGATGTGTTGTATCAGCTACTTCTGATACCTTTTTCTTTTCCAGTTCCACCTTCAGCTCGGCATTCTCACACATTATGACGTCAAGGATCTCTTGCAGCTCATTGGAATCATTCATAACCTTCTCTACTAAACTCCAATCAGGTAGCCTTGATTCTGAAACTTGTGTAGAGTGTTCGTGTGATGGTGAGAGGTTAGATAGATTTTGAGTTCTTGACATTACCTCATCTTCATCGATTCCGTCTGTCTGTCCCAGGAAGCATGTATCCCATTCAGGTTCATCATGAGCCATCAGTGCTTCTTCTTCTGAGTCTGAAAATGGCATGTTATCATCCATTTTGTTGCACTCCGACTCCTAGTCGGCGATGTAGGCTCTCCTTCTATCAGCTGCCTTAGCTTTCAGTTGGTCTTTATCTTTCTTGGATAGCTTAGGACAGTTTAGCCGGTAGTGTCCCGGTTCCTTGCAGTTGAAGCATCATTCGTCTGTTCGTTTGTCAGCTGACTTTTCATCAGCTGCTGCGTACTTGTCTTTGTAAGTTCTTGCGATCTTCTTGTACTTGCCCTTGCTGGTGTTGAGTCTGTTGTAGTTTTTGACCAGCATGGCTATCTCTTCAAGTAGCTCTTCCTTGCTCATGTCCTTCTTGTCCTTCTTTGATGACTCAGCTGACTGCATGTATGTGGATTTTTCAGAGTTAGCTCTGAACGCAATCTCTTTTGGCGCAGGTGTCAGCTCTCCATCATTCTGATTGCTTGAAGATTCTTTCATGGTAATCTTCAAGTTGTATTCGTTGTCTTTGAGCAGGGAGAATAATCTTTCAGTTGAAAGATCACCCAAGTCACTTTGACTTTGGTGTACCACCTTGTATGTGTTCCATTCAGCTGTGAGCGCTGAAATGACTTTTAGGTTCTTCTCTCGCTGGGTGTATTTCCCAGTTCTGATGGTTTCAATTTCTACCACGATATTTGAGAATCTGAGTTCCATCCCTTCGATGGATTCGTTGACAAGCTGCTTGAAGTTATCAAACTTCTGGCAGGCTATTGTGAATTTATTTTCTTTTATCTCATCCGACCCTTCGCATAGCTTGGCTAGGGTTTCCCACATCTCCTTTGCGGTATTGCAGTTGATGATCTAGCTGAGGTAGGCGTTGGAGACTGTTGATGAGATGGTGTTCCTTGCAAAGCTGTCTAATCCAGCTTGCTTCCTTTCTTCTGAGGTATGTTCATTCTTTGGCTTCGGAATGATCTGATATGTTGGTTGTCCACCATCTTGAGCTGGAACAAGCTCGTTTCCTTGTTTGTAAATGATGATGGGTCCATCTGTGATGACGTCCCATATCATGTCATGATGCGCACAAAGAAAGCTTTTTAATCTGAACTTCCAGATTGCATAATCGTCGACCGAGAAGGTGGGAAGGTTCTTGTTAAGATAAGAATCCATGGAGATATGCACAGTATGAAATAATTACGAGTTTTTCCAAAAGAGGATTTGTTCAGTTGACCACTGACAGATAATCAAGATAAATCTCTTAATTCAGAAACAGCGGTCTTTTGAACCAATGCTCTGATACAAATTGATGGTCCCTGAGCTGGGTCTTTGATGTAGAGGGAGGGTGAATACACCAAAGATAGATTTCTGAAAACTTTTTCAAGTTTAAAACAGAGTTGGTGAGCTCAGTTATGAATCCAGCTGAGGAAGATCAGCAGGGTTAATAACTCAGCTGGCGGTGCGGAAAGTGGTGGTTTGAAAACTTAGCTCGATTGCTTAGAAAAACTCAGCTTGAAAATATTCTTTACGTTTTCGACTTAGTCCGGTTATGCAAGTTTATAGTCAAAACACAGCTGTCTTTGGGGAGCAGCTGAGTATGCAGATTTGATAAAGATGAAATATGCAAATGGAATTAGTACAATATCTGAAAATAACGAGAAAGTAAAGAACACAAGATTTTACGTGGTTCGGAGTAACACCTCCTACGTCCATGACCAGATTCACTGGTAATTCACTACCACTTGGTTTCCAAGTACCAAGCAACTTCACAACTCTAACCCGAGTTGTGTTCCAACAGTTTGCGGGCACTGTCAAGCCTAACCTTTTAGTTTACGGGTACTGAAAAAACCTTACAACTACTTGAATTTCGCGCTTCAAGCAAGCGGAACCTTGACCTAACCTTTCTGGGTAAAGAGGGGTTTAGTTTGGGGTTCCAACTATGAACGAGTTCTTACAATGAAGAACTTAGAGTTAGATGAACTCGTTCGAAATCTAGGCTTAAGATATACAATGGTTTCTGCCTAGGAATCAGACGAAAAACGGGGCAGTTTCTGGACTAGAAACACTTTAAGATAAAGTGTTCTTTTAACTATTTAGAACTGCTTGTAAGCTTTTGAAGACTTGATAATTTCAGAGAATGAAAGCTTGTAGGGAGTTTTTCGTATCTGATCCAGAGGTTGAAGACGGGTTTATATAGGTAGAGATTCAAGACTAGCCATTGGAGGAGCCGTTTGAATCTTACCTACTCTTCTTAAATTCTAAATCTGCCGTTGGGCGTTTCTGCACCTGTCTTCATTAGAGTCATATCCTAGGTTCTGAAGTCTAGGATGCTGATTTGGCAATCCCTCATTGGTCGAGGTATATTGACTTCCTCTGACACCGGGATTTCTGCCTTTGGAGCTGGCTTTTGAATTCAGAGCTGGATTGGGTAAACTGACTTGAAGTGACGTCTTCAGAGTTAGTTCCCTTTGTTCTGTACAACTGGACCAGCTGCGTCTTGAACTCAGCTCGATTTATCTTCAGCTTGATCCTGCTCTGTTTTGAACTCAGCTCAGCTGGAAAACTCAGCTGATAGTTGACTCCTGCTGTAAACACAGCTAGATCTTCTGCTGTCTTCCGCTTCCGCTGTCTTCCGCTTCCTGAACCTGTAAACTTAGAAAATCTAGAGCTCAAACAGGCGAGCTGGAAAACACTACTTAGGTTGATGCGATCATCTACTTGGTTGGAGAACAGTTGGGTTTTCGTATTAAATCAAAACTTTATAATTTTCCCAACATTTGAGATCAAGAATTGATGAAGAAGCCTATTGGAGATGGCGCGTTGGGCAGCCCATGGTTAGTTAATCTTGTTACGTGCAAGTGGGTCCATGTTTGAAGGCCGAATTATTTTATGTTGCAGAGTTTAATTATTTTCGTTTATTTCAGCCCAGTAGTTTAGTTTGGTTATTTTCGTGTGTTTTGGGCTTTAATTAGCTGTTAGTTTATTAGTTGGGCTTTTATTAAGTTGTTTCCTATGTAGACTAGGATTAGGGTTGAGCCTATATAAGGCCTTTGTTATGGACGATTTTGAGCAGACTTTTATCAATAATATTTTCGTGAGTTTTCACATTCTCTCTTGAGAGATTTCGAATTCATCTTGATTATTCCAAGACGGATTCATTTATCGACGAATTGACGAGTCAACCATCCTTCGTTCGTGTGTCATTCATCGTCTCCAAGTTGTTGCATCAACATCGCGTTGGGGTTTAGGGATTTGTTCGCCTAAATCATTTCGTGGGTTAGATCCAGAGGTTTTGGGATCTTCCATCCATCTATTCGTTCAAGTCTTCCGTCTGCGATCGAGGATCATATCAGTATTTCCTTTCACTTATTTCTCGATAAGAATCTTTTCCGAAAATTCAGTTTTTATTATTTTCCGGAGAAAATAATCGACTCGTCGAGTCTCGACTTTTTCTCGATTTCCAAAAAATGAACTGGCATTCTCGATTAATTAAAATAGTTTGGATTTAATGGTCTCGACCATTCTTGTCAAAAGTGTTGTCATCAAAGAGTTTTCATTACTTGTCGTAATTTTCCAGTATTAGCCTAATGTTTAATTTATTACTTGGGCACTACTCTTCCCACTCTCACATTAATTATAATTCACTCTCTTCTCTTTCATTAATCTCTCTCTCACTGCCGTCTCTTTCTCTCTCTCAATCTCTCTCTTAATTTCACCATTTTTCTTCAAGTTCTTCAAGCTTTCAAGTCTCGATTTCTCTTTCGTCTACCTTTCGATTTTCGATCCGAGTTCATAAACATTAAGGTAAGAGCTTCTTCTTCATTCCCAACCAAATAAAATTTCATTTCTTCCATCTTGAAATTTTCGAAAATTTTGGAGAAGGGTTGGATTGTTGTTTTAGCTTTTTATTAATGTTTATATGATGTTTGGTAATGTTTTTAATAAAAGAATTAAGGTTGGATCCAAGTTTTGCACATTTTGTGCTAGGACCGAAAATTCTAGGGAATTTTTGCTTTGATTTTTGATAAATTGTTTGTAGATTATACTTCTAATTGATGATATAAACATCTGATAATTGTTTGGGATTTTTCTGAAAATATTTTAATTATTGAATGAGATGAAGAATGTGATGTAGATTGAAGTATGATGATAATATGAGGAAGGTGATTATGGATAGGAGCATTAGGAAGCATGTAGTTGAACATATATTTAATTTAGTTTTTTCTAAAAATAAAATAAAAACCGTTGGAGACAAACATTTGATAAAAATCGAAGGAATAAAAATAGTTTGGAAGTTGTGTTTGCATAATTGATCATTAGTAAGCATGTTGATTATTGAGTAAATTATAATTATAATTTTTTAAGAATATTTTATTTTTCGTTGGAGACGAAAAATCGAGTATATATTAAAAGTTGTTTATGATATGATCATATGGATTGCATATTAGTTAATCTAGTAGCTTAGTGATCGTTGTGTATTTGTTTGAGAATTAACGGACCAACTTTGTTTAAAAGTATATTAAAGATCGAAATTATTAAGAAATAGATTAAGAGTTTAATTTGGTGAGTTAAGCATGTTAATATGTTTGTATTAATGTTATAAGATAATGGAAATTGAAAGAAGATAAAAAGGAATTATAGAACTTGGTTTTACAATAAAAGTAAGTAGACGTATTTTTTGATAAACGAAGAATCGAGCCATAAAATAAATAATTGGATGAAATGATTTGTATATAAATAATAAGCATGTTTATATATGGTAATTGTGATTTTATTAGAATTAATAAAAATGTTTTGGAAAATCGACTACGCTCGTCGTTGCTCGATAAAAGTTGTATACGTGTTTTGTTTAGAACTTTGATGGTGGATTTGGTTATGTTATTAGTTGATAATCAAATGATTAGTTGATGATTATGTCATTAGATGATGGGATAAAAAGTTAGATTATATGATTAGGGAGTGGATCTGGTAAGAACATATCTTATATGAGAACGTAAGAACAATACATTTTTATTACATCGGAGATGCATAAAATGCAGAAACTAAATGCATAAATATTTTAATGCATAAACTACAATAACTTAATGCATTAACATTTAAATGCATAAATTAGAGTAATTAAATGCACGGTTAAATCTGAACCGTAGATCAACAAGGATCAAGGGTCTAGATTTGTTCTTATGTCTCACCTAAGAAAGTGTTCTTATTTGATCCGCGCTCTATATGATTATATGTGTTGTTAGATTATTTTGCAAAATATGCTAGGTATAGAATGCCGAACTTAGGAATCGAGAAGAATGTTGTTTTGTATGATGAGAAATTAGGGTTTGCATGGCTAGGGTTTGAGTGAAATCAGTGTTTTCAAGGCATTTTCCGAGCCTTGGGAAACATGCGTCGAGGGTTAGGGTTCGCCGGATTTTCGGCAGTTCTGCCACCTTTTACTCCGGAGGCCATAACTTCCTGCTTATTTAACAAAATTCAGATCCGTAAATTGGGTTGAAAACTAGACATCCGTGGCTTTCTAATGGTACCCTGCCCATCCCCTTTTTCCAAGTATTCTGTTCTGAAATTTAGTTTAAAGCTACTGCAGTTGTGCAGATTTTTCTAAAAACTTATTCACTACTAGAAAAATGCACATACATAACACTACATTGATAACGGACTTTTTTAAAAATCGTTATGTATGAGCGCACTTTTCGTAAAGATAACGCATTTATAAATATCCGTTATGTATGTAGTGTTATCTATGTCCATACGAACGGTGTGAAGTAATACGTCATGTATGAGCGTTATCTATTAATTATACATATAACGGTAATACGGAACCGTTAAGCGATACGTTATGTATAATGACATTTACACAACGATTGACTGAAACCGTTATTACAACCGTTATGTATGAGTTATTATTATTATTATTATTATTATTATTATTTATAATTTTTTGTTAGTTCCCTCTCCCATACTTAGCCAAAATTCACCAAAGCTTCCTCCACCCAATTCACCCGCCGGCTCTTCTTCGTCTTCTCTATCTTTCCCTTCTTCCCCGGCGAACCCAACGCCGCCGACCTCGTCGTCTCCGCTCACTCTCCTTCTCTTGCAACCTCTGAAATTACATCATAACATTCAATCAAAAACCCTAGATCCGCAATTCGAAATTCTTCTCTTCTCTCTGAAATTTAGTGAATCCCTCCGTTTCTGGCTACCTCGCCGCCTCCTTGACTCGGCGCCACCGCCGCCTCGTCTCATCTCCACTGTCGCCACCTTCTGCACCGCCTCCAGAAACGTCGCTGCTGCCGTTCATCCAGAGGTAAGCTCTCGACGCCTCCTCGACATTCATCGCCAAAAAATCTGAAATTTGAAGAAGTAGAACCCTAAAATACGAGCTGCTCCTCTTTTGTTCCAAGTCTTTTAACAATTTCTCATGTTTACAAAATCCCACTCAAGGATCTAGAAAAGTCAAGGATCTTGCGATTCAATGCCTCTTACTTCATATATTCTTTTCTGTTACCAGCCAACTTGATAACAACAACTTTGGTGGGAGTACGACACCGTCTTCATATGGGAACATATCTACACTGTTGAAGTTGTAAGAAATTTCAATCTTGTTTTTCTTCTTTGAATGCTTTATTCTTTTCAATCTGCAATATTGAGGTACCAGCAAAAATTAATATGTCCAGAATTTTTTCATGAGATCATTATCATAATGGTTTGATTTGGTTGGATAATCAGGAGTCTCAGGAACTGCAGGTTACAAAGAACGCTTCCTGATTGGAGCAATTCTCCGAACATTTCGTACATGTAAGTCAACAACCTTCAGAGTTGATTTCATTATCAACATCTTTCTCTATTTATTTGCCTTTTCTTGTCACGGGAGGATTAGTATGCTCTTCTTTTGCTCTATTTACGTGTCTTTTCTTGTGAAATAATTGGGATCTCGTCATTTCAGAGATTTGAGCCTGAACCAGCTTACTGGATCCATACCAGCAGGTGCACTCTCAAGAAATATCACAACTATGTAAGCAACCAGTTTCGACTTTGTTATATTGCTCGACATTTTATCTACTCGAAGAGTATTGTTTTTACTTCTGTAACCTTAATACTCTATTCTGCAGTGATTTGTCGAGCAACAGTCTGACCGGCACCCTTCCTAGTAGCTTTTCAGGGCTCCCACTTTTGCAAAAACTGTGAGCAATCATCGTTGTTTCTTACTAGAATTTATATGGGATAAGTTTTACTTCTATCTCTTGATCTAAGTAAATCCGATTTTATTCACCTTGTAGGTCCATTGCTAACAATTCATTTAATGGTTCTATTCCATCGTGTATCTGGCAAAATAGGACTTTAAATTCGACTGAGAAAGTCATTCTATAAGCCTCTAATCTAGGAAAATAAAATCTTTCGTTCCTTTATTTACGAAATATTCTCGAGTGAAAAACATAATCTCGCTATTGTAATTTCGTTAATAGGGATTGATGTACTTTGCAGGGATTTTGAGTTAAAATTATTATGAAATTTGAGGTTGTAATTGTTCTATAGTGTGTTTAGAGCTTGAATTTGCTCAGTTTGTCGATTGAATAAGCTTAGACTATTATCTTGATAAGAGACTTTTTTATTTGTCTCCATTGATGAGCTTTGCAGGCTCTGAGAAATTGTTGCTTGATGTTCTTATTTGTAAATTATGAATTTAAATGGGCTCTGTTTGATGAAGTTAAAGTTAAAAAATCGACACATCGACGGTATCTCCTTATTTGTACATTATGGTATTTGATGTTCTGATTAATCATGCTTGGAGAAGAGATTAAACGGGCTCTCTTGATGCTCTATTCGATTCTACGATGAAGATGAATCGCAACCTAGTAGTTGTAATTTCAAGAAACATAAATCATCGAAGAAGGTAAATATTTCTACTTATGGTTTGATGTGTTTGATATTTGATAATATATTTTCTTGGAGATTCAGATGTCTTCAGATAGTGATTTGAACCTTAGGAACTTCTCATTTACTGCGGTGGAGTGAGCTATGATTCTTAGGAAGCTTCGATCTGGTTTGTGATGTTTCATGTTGTAGTAATAATGTTTTATTTGCAGTTAATTAGTTATTTGCTTGTTTTTACATATTTTATTGTCAATTAAAGGATATATTTGTGCGTGATTTTGAATATGTGCTATATATATGTTGTTACTTAATGACTAGTGGGAAATCTCGTACTCAGGTATCATAATCAACACAAATCCTTCTTCCTAATAGAAGTCAAGTCAAAAATTGCAGCTAAACATGTTTCCCTTGTTCATGGAGGAGCATTGATCAAGATGATTGAGTGTAATGCATTTAACTCTAATTAATTTCGAGTATGTGCTCTTTTGAAAAGGATCAACATATATAATACATAATCTGAAAGAGAGATGGGGAGAGTGGTTGTACGCTTCTTGTTTTCAGCCTCGTATCAAACATCAAGATACTTCAGAGTATAGAAGTTTGGTTTTATTAGGATTAATGTTAACTGGAAAAAGGGTATATAAATGATTTGCTGGTTGATTGGTTTAGTTAATAAATATAAATGATTTTAGGAGAAAGAAGTTGGGATTATCTTGTTGGTTGTCCAAGAATTCCAGACAAGGTTGAGTTTTACTTTGACAACTTATGGAAACTAGCACATCTTAACTCTTCATCTTGCAAAAAATTCATCTCAGATCAATTAGCACAATATAATTCTTGAAACACCTCTGCAGAGGTAATTCTTTGTTTCTCTTTGCTTTTCTTCTTCCTATTTCTTTTGTTTTTGATTTTAAATTATGTGTAACAGAACTTCTGTCCTCACTTCCTCCCTCTGTTATTGTTATTAGGCAACTCCAACACGCGCAAGCCCTAGCCTACTAAGCTCAATTTTTTTCAGGCCTGTTTATTGTAACTGATAATTTATTTTTTATTTTCAAATTCTTGTGTTTTTATTGCTTTCTTTAGATGTTTGGATTGCTTAAATGCAATCCTCTTATGTGTTGGAAGTTGGATTAGCAATTCTCTTACAAGAATTTAATGTTGTACTCGTACTAAAAATTTAGAACATGATAGTAATCCTTAATTCTTTGCCTAGCTAATGAAGGATAAGCAACTGGATTAATTATATTTTCTTTACGAGTTAATTTGGCTATTGTTAGTGTTGAGCTACTAGAGAATCCATTAGTAGTTAATAAGGGAGTGTTTGGAACATATCTTGAATCCATGGGTAGGGGAGTATTATTCTTTGGAAATAAACTCTTTCCAACTTTTTAAATTTGATTCAATCCATGGGCAGGGGAGCATATCTTGAATCAATGTTGGTATTTTTCTACTGTGCCAATATCTAGCAATTTGTTGTGTTGGAGTTTTCTAATTTTGTGAATTGATTTTAGTTAGTTAAGTAGATGGTATTTTTTTTCCTGCTATATTTGCTTATTCTTTTTATATATTATATTTTAAATGTCATTTTGTCCCGTTGGCAGAAATATTTTATAGTATATCTATGCTATATATGCTGCTTGAATCTCTGGGGCATATCTATACTTCTTTTATTTGTTAATTATTCGATGAAGTTGTCTCTGTCAAGGTTTAATTTTTTTTGGGATCTTTTGTTGTCGTTGCTTTATCAACTCTACTACTATTTTTGGGTGGCACGACCATCATCATGCAAATCCTTGCAAATGGATATCTGTTTGCTTTCTGTTACAGTGATGCTTATATGTATGTATGTGAATTGTAAAACTAGTTTCCATGATAAACTCGTAGAATATGCAGAACCACTACTATATGATCTGCCTAAAGATCTTGGGCCTGCGGTGGTAAAGCCAATATACACAGGAGGAAATTTTCGCCGTCAAGGTGATTCAGGGGTGTGTATCAGCAATATCACAGATAACTTCATTATTTTTCCTTTTTATTTCCTGCCTTTCTTTTTATATCAGGCTATAATATATTTTACTGAATTTATGAGCAGACGACTCACTTTGCTCTGGCCTTTGAACTTCCCGGTGGCTGGGTTAAGGACAAGGATGCTATGACATTGACTGTTCTTCAGGTTCATTTACTCATTTAGACTATTCTTAATTCAATCCCAGATGCTCTTTCCTTCTGAAGATTATGTATGTTCTGATCATAATAAATTAAATTGGGCAACTCTTGTTTTACGCAAATCTTGACTTGAGTTGTGTTTAGATTCATGTTTTTGTTTAATTCACACTATGAGTCTTAAAATGGATTCTTCTACCAACATCGTATGATTTTATGTCTGCATGTCCTCAGAAATGCCAATTTAACATCGCTTTAGATGTCTTATATGTTCTGTGATTATTTTTATAATTTGATTTGAAAGTGTTTTCCTATATCATATGTATGTAAATTGTAGAACTAGTTCTTATAATTTATTGAGTTTTGTAGCATTAGGAACGGAAGACACAGAAGTATGTCTACTGGTTAGTTATTGAGTTTTTATATTAATGTTTCTCTTGTACGTAAATGATAATTCTATAGCGTTTTAATTTATCACTTGCTTTTGATTTTGACAGCCTTCTATATGTTCTATGTGAAAAGAATAACACAATTACTATTGTTGTTTACTAGCTGGAGATGTTGATTTGGTCATGGTTGTAGTATTAATATATATACTTAAGATTAGCATTTGAGTTAAAAATAAGTTTTTATTACTGGGTGTCATTCCATTTTTGAAGGATGTACAATAACATGGAAATAGTAGAGAGGTAAGATGATTTGTTGAGCTGTTTATATTACAGTTTTCTCACATAGTCATACTTTGTCTCTGTTGTCTTGATTTTATAATTTGATTTGAACGGGTTATCATGTATCATATGTAATGCTCTTATCGTTATTGCATGAATGATAATAATTTGAATTCTTTCTCATTGCTAGGAATGGTTGGGACCGTTGGATTGTAAGAGGGGAATGATCCGAGCGAAAAAGCTAATTAAGTGGCTAGCCATGACTGTAAGGAATCGTGGTGCGCTTCCGATGAAGATGCGCAGATGGAGTCGGCGAAGAAGAGGAAGATTATGAGTTTGGAACTAGCAAAGTTTAGTTACTTATATTGTGTTGGATGATACTCGCATAGATAGATCTTTTTATGAAATATTATTGTATATCTTGACTATATTTGGATGATAATATATGCTAGACTATATTTTGATGATAATAAATGTATCATTTTTATGATTTTATAAATACTATTTATCGATTTTTAAGAATTTAAAAATAGGTAAATTAAAAAAAAATATAACGGCAAAGAACTGTTATGTATTGTAAAAAAGATAACGGAAAAAGACCGTTATCTAAAACACAAATCAACGTTATTTATGGGAAAATATAATATATAAAAAGGATATTTCATAACGGAATAAAGTATATTTCATAACGGTCTGTAACGTTATGTATAATAACAATAAGTAACGGAGAAAATAGTGTTATGTATAAGGATAACACTGTTATATATAATACTATAGATAACGGTTATTATCCGTTATGTATGAGCGCATCATACGTAACACCACTATATATAACGGACTTTTGGGCACATGCATAACGGAGAATCTCCGTTATGTATGAGCGTTTTTCTAGTAGTGTTTCTTTCAAGTTTAATCAATTTATTTTGATTTCTTGAAACCTTCTAAGTCAATTTTGATCATTGACTTTCGATGTAATATTTCTAAGTCTCGAGTAAGAGTCAAGTTGGAAACTAACTTGAAATCTCTAAAGATCCGTTTTTATTAATGTTAATGATGTTAATTCATTGTCACTAACATGAAGAGTACTAGTCAAAGATGTTACTTCGTTGGTAACAACATGGTATCTTGGTCAAGCAAGAAGCAGATTTGTGTTACTCAATAGCTAAATCTGAGTATGTTGCTGCTGAGAATGGATGTGCATAGATGAAGAAACTGCTGAACGATTTTAACATGGAATGTGAGGTACTTCTTTCGATGTGTGATAACATGAGTGCAGTATAAATTCATATGATCTTGTTCAACACTCGCGTATCAAGTACATTTGATATCAGACACTTTTTTTAAGAGATCTTGTTAAGAAGTCTATTGTGTGTCTGAATTACGTACTCACAAAGAAGGAAATTACTAACATCTTGAATTTTGTTGCCGTTAACATGAAGAACCTGAATACTGGAAACATCAAGTTCCCCCTCAGCTGGAGATTCCAGCTGAGTCTGTCTTGTTGAGTGTATCCTGTTGGGTACTCCACTCGATTCTGCTGATTCGTTCCAGTTATGTGGAGTTCCCCCTTGATTTGATAGAAGGTGGCTTTTTCCTTCAGTTGCATCCTACTTCCTTTAGTGAACGAATTTTCTCAACAATAGCTCAGTTCTTCGATGAGGTCTCAGTTTGTCTAGCATGCAGTCAGTTGTTCCATATCCAGCTGAGTCATCTGCTACTTCTCGATTCATCTCTTGAGACCAAAGTACTCAGCTGTGTGACTGGCTGAGTTTTGACAGTTCTGTATCCAGCTATCTTCATTTCACAGCTAGTCCCAGTCAGCTGGTTGGGTAATTTCATTTTCTTCACCAGCTGAGTCCGTAAGATGTCCCAGACATCTTAATCAAAGCGATCTCCATCATCTAAGTCGGAGAAGGAGATTTGATCTTCCTCCATTTTGCTTGTATCGAGCTTTTTATCTTTTCTCCGGAAGGACGACTCAACTGGGTTTCTCTTTGGGTAGAATTGCTCGTCGTGATGAACTTTCACGATCTCTGTGTTCCAGCCTTTTAATATTCCGTACAAGCATGGCAACTTCTTCGTGCAATTCTTCTTTGCTCATATTTTTGAGCTCCTTCCTGAGTTTTTCAGTCCGAGCTGATCTTCTTGACTCAGCTCTGAGGGCTGTCTCATTTGCTTTGGAAGTCAGCTCCGTTTGATACATCCGGCTGGATGATTCTCCGTTTGTGATCCCCATATCAAATTCGTTGGCTTTCAGGATGGAGAACAATTTTTCTGTCTCCATGCTGCCAAGATCAGTTCTGCTTTGGTGGACCACCTTGTGTGTACTCCATTCTGAGGAGAGAGCTGAAAGAACTTTCAAATTCTTGTCTCGAACCATATAATTCTCGGTTCGGATTGTCTCGATCTCGACGACAAGGTTGGAGAATCTGAGCTCCATTTGCTCGATGGATTCACAAGGAAATTGCTTCAAATTGTCGAATTTCTGGCATGTAACTAAAAATTTATTTTCTTGAATTTCCTCTAAGCCTTCACACAACTTGGCTAGAGTTTCCCACATTCCCTTAGTTGTCTCGCATTTTATGATCTTGCTGAGATAGGCATCCGTCACCGTTGAGGAGATGATGTTGTTAGCATAGCTGTCCAATCCAGCTTGTCTTCTTTCATCTGGAGAGTATTCTTTCCTTGGCTTCACAACTTGACGGAATATTAGCTCATCTCCAGGTGTGGTTTCTACTTGTCTTTCTGATTTCATGATGATGAAGGGTCCGTCAGTGATAACATCCTACATCATATCGTGGTGTGCGCTCATAAAGCTTTTGAGTCGGAACTTCCATATCAGATAATCATCGACTGAGAATGTCGGAAGACTCCTGCTCAGAGAAGATTCCATGATAGTATGCAATATAATGATTTAAATTTTTTTTGAAAATTTTAAGGATCTGTTCAAGTGACCACTGACACGATCAGCAGAGAGGCTGACGTGTCTCAGATACAGTGGTCTTTTGAACCACTGCTCTTATACCAATTGATGGTCCCGAGACGGATACCTTGGTGTAGTGGGGGGGGGGAGTGAGCTGGCTGTGTTTGACCCAGTTGGAAGACAGTTGGGTAAACACAGCTGGCTGTATGCGCGGAAGTTGGTGGATTTTGGAAAGTCCGTCTGTTACTTCAAATATATTGCAAAGCTTTGTCTCTCTTTTCTATTAGTCAGTTTATACAACTTGAAAACATGCATATGAAGAGTCAGCTGGATGCATAAATAAAGCAGTTTAACGTGGTTCGGAGAAACTACTCCTACGTCCATGACCAGAAACCTCTGGTAAATCCACTAAGGATAACACTGACTTTATGTAGTATTCCGTCTTTCTTGCGTATTAAAAATTATTAATTTAGTAAGAAAGATAAGATTTCAGTGAAAGAAAAATTTTCGTTTCCGAAAATTTTATCTGGCAGATATATCTTGCTGTTAATATGAGTTTTAATTAATTTTTATCGTCTCGGTTAATCCAAAACGAAGAAGTTTTTACATTTATCAATAAGTGATAAATGTTTGGTCAAAATTTGACTGAAAGAAGAATTTAATTTATTTAAGTGAAATTCTGCGTGATTTATTGCTTAAACATTTAGTTTCGGTCGATTTAAAAATGTTTCGAATCTCCGATTCTTTTCTGTAAGATTTTTATCTAAGAAGTGTGAAACCCTAATCTAAATTCCTATGTTGAGAAATTAGGGGTTTATTGGAAGATTAGTTGTTATTAATTAATTAAAATTGATTAAGCCATTAATTAATAAAATGACGTAAAGATTAAGTAATTAAATATTATATATATTACCCTCCACCTCTTCCCACCCCTCCCAAACAACTCACGCAGCAGCAACATACACGCACATATATACATATATCAAACTCCATTGATGAGCTCATTCCAAGCTCCAAGAACAAGATTCAAGTTAGCAAATCCTTTCCAATCCATTAAGTAAGTGTATATCCTTGTTCTTCCAAGCTTTTAGCTCAATTTCCATGGTTTAAACATCATCTTTCATGTATATATATATATATATATATATATATATATATATATTTCGAAAATTTGGGAAGAGATTGAAGAAGTGATTGGATGATCTTGATCTTATAGTATAATGTTTATATAAAGTTTAGATGATCATTTATGAGTTTAAATGAAACATGAGAACCTTAGTTCACAAGTTACCATTTTCGAAATTTTCAAGGAAATGGTCAAATTTTGATGCAAGATTTATATGCTCAATTTGATGTTATTTATGAGTTTAATGAATTTTTTTAAGTATGTTTCATGTTGGAAGTGAGCATGAATTCATAATCCTTTTTTCATTTTAATGAAAAAGTCGAAAATTTGAAGTTGATGTTATATGATGTATTTAATGAATGATTTGATGTTATCTGATGTTAATGATGTTTGTTTAATCAAGAATTAATTAAAAGAGAGATTGATTAACCCTAAAAACCCTAGAAAATCGAAATTAGGGTTATTAAATTTAGTATCCCGTGTTTCTTGCATATTAAAAATTATTAAATTAGTAAGAAAGACAAGATTTTAGTGAAAGAAAAATTTTCGTCTCCGAAAATTTTATCTGGTAGATATATTTTGCCGTAAAAATGAGTTTTAATTAATTTTTTTCGTCTCGGTTAATCCGAATCGAAGAAGTTTTTACATTTATCAATAAGTGATAAATGTTTGGTCATAATTTGACTGAAGGAAGAATTTAATTTCATTACGTAAAATTTTACGTAGTTTTTCGCTTAAAAATTTGGTTTCGGTCGATTTGAAAATGTTGCAAATCTTCGATTCTTTCTGTGAAAAAATTATCTAAGGTTCGTGAAACCTTAAACTAAATTACTGTGTTGAGAAATTAGAGGTTTAATGGAGGATTAGTTGTTATTAATTAATTGGAATTGATTAATTAATTAACTAATTACCTAACTTAAGAATTAAGTAACATTAAAATAATAACTCTACCCTACCCTATGTATCTAAGAGATGCATATATCTCTCACTCTCTCACTCACGCACACACACAAAATGCAGCAGCAGCAGCTGCAACTCTTTCATCTCTCTTTCAAACACACACTTACACACACACCTTGAAGTTCTTCATTTTGTTGCATTCAAGCTCCAAGATCAAAGCTCAAGTATATTCAATCATCTAAGTAAGGATAGATCTTCTCCTTTTCAAGTTCTTAACTCATTTTCCATGGAGGAAATCTCTTCCTTCATATATATATATATGATCGAATTTTTGGGAAGAAATTTTAGAAATGGTTGGATGATGTTGATTTCTTAGTATGATGTTTATTTCATGTTTATATGATAATTGGTATGATTAAATTAAGCATGAAGAACCCTAACCCTAGTTTTTGAAGAAAGTCGAAAATATGAAGAAAATGCTAAGTTTTGATTCATGCATTGTATGATGTTTTGATCTTCATGAATTATGCTTATAATATGCTTAGAAGATCAAATATGTAAGTAGATTTAAGCATAATAAACCCTAGCTTAAATCTAGGAATTTTCGAAAAATAAAGGAAATGAGGAAAATGTTGATGCATGTCTTGTATAATTATTTTGATGATAATTATGAGCTTAGTTAATTAATATAAACATGTTTCATGTTTGAAATAATCATGAATTCACAATTCTTCATTCTCTTATGAAAATAATCGATTAAATGAGATATAAATTAGGGTTTTGAATGTTGATATTATATGATTCAATGGACGATTGAATTAGGTTTATATGATGTTAATGAAGTTTGATTAATCAAGAATTAATCAAAAGAAAGCTTGATGAACCCTAAATTCTAGTTTAATTCGAAAATTGGGTTCTTAAATTAGGGTTGATAAATTGATGATTTATTTAAATTAAATTAATCGAAGAAATGAGCTTATGTTAATTATGTAAGCATGCTAGAAATTAAAATGAAGAGAAAAGAATCCTAGAAATCCTAATTTCAAAAGGACCGAAAATAAATTAAATAAAATAAATTATTATTTAATTTTTAATTAAGAAATTAATTGCATTTATAAACTTCTTAATAAAAATAAAGTATTGTGTGATTTTCTGAGAATTTAATTCTAAGTAATAAATATTATCTATTTTTGATTGAATTTCCCGAGTTGTGAGTTTATATGTTTAATCGAGTCGAATGTGTGAAGTGAATGTGTAATTATGTTCATCATGTTGGAAAATGTGAGTGGATTTAATTTAAGAATTTTTTGAATCCGTTAGGTGAATTAAAATCGACTTTGTCGATTATGATGAATAGTAATTAATGTATAGTTATGTTAAATGTGATTTTGATGGATGTTTAATGATTAATGATGAGTTAAGATAGATTAAGAGCATTTAAGAAGTTAAGTTAGAAATTCTCGAGTTTCGTCGAGTTTCGACGTAGAATTTCGAAGTAAATAAGAAGTTAAGAATATCGAATTCGTTTATTTGATAGAAGTTATTCTCGTTCTGAATTCGTGAATTCTATTTCGAATAAAGGATCGAGCGGAAGTGTGAATCCGAGGATTCAGGTTCGTTAAAGGTTAAGTCCAAAGCTTCAGTTATCTGGTGGGCTTTCTAAACCAAGAAATGATGAATGCTATATATATAAATATGATTATATATATGTGTGATGTTTTCAAAGTAATTGGTTTGCCAAATGTTTAAAGTTTTGTATGATACCGTCTACCAAAGAAAGACGAATTCGGTCCTACGCAAGGTAGGATTTGTGTACACTATTTTGTAATCGGGGACCCTTCCGAAAGGAATGGACGATTACAAGTGTTTGAGAATGAGGCCTACTTCTCAACACTATTTTATTGTAGACACGGTACATACTCTCATATATATATTTAAGTATATTCTTTTGAACATGCACAAGTTTGAATTGTGCTATGTCTTTCGGCAAGTCCAATTTATAGTTGTATTTAGTAAGTTTTTAAATTATCTTGGCATGTGCCCACTGAGTACGAAGTACTCAGCCCCGCCTATTATTCTAAAATGTGCAGGTTAGTTGGGATGAAGATGATCGTGTGCTGGCGGACTTCTTGTTGTTATTGTTGGTTTATATGATAAGAGTCGTTTTGATGAGCTTAGAACCTAGAATATATGTCATCATACATATATTCTCTCGTTTTTCCGCTGCAAATTTATGAAGTTTGATGATGTATAATTTTGTTGATGATGGTTGGATTCTAAAGTCAAACTAAGTTTAAGTCGTTTAAATTCTGAAAGTTTGATCGAAATATGTTCGTTAACTCCTTTTGAGATCAGCCTACTTGATATATATATATCTTGCATTCTTGATCTATAAGTCAGCTCGTTGTTTTTATGTCATTGAGTTGTTGAATTCATTTGATGAAAATTATTGATCTTGAGCTGATTTGAGTATTCCATAAATACTTATTTGGTTGATCGTCTCATAAATCTCAAGTTATACTTGTTTTGAAAATGTCGAAGTTGATTGTTGGTTGAGTTGATTTGTCCTTTGTGATTATTGATAAATTGCCGGGTCGCTATTAAATTCCTTTGTTAATCATAAATTGTGTAAGTCGTGGGACCCACCGGCTTTGACATCTAATTTCTAGGCCGGGCTGCGACAGAGTGGTATCAGAGCAGGTTTGTCTGCTCTAATTCATTATTTCTTAAAAGTCTAGTCTAGTTTGAATTCCTAGACTAGTCGAGAGCAAAGTCTGTTGCTCTAAGTTCATATTTCTTGAAGTCTAGTCTGGTTTGAATTCTAGACTAGTCAAGTTTTAACAACAACAAAAGTCCAGCACCTTATCTCATCCAGCAAACTAGGTACGGATTTAAAAGTTTTTATGTTTAAAAGTTTAAAATTTGAAGTTCCATGTGACTGACGGACTGTTATGTGGACCTGATCAACCCACATAACTAGAAACTCAGTAATATGGTCTTCCACCTCCATAATGGAGTTAATTAATGAGATGAAGTTAGAAAGTTTGAGATATATGAAATTGTATTGTGGTTTTGAGATTTTAATGAGATTGTTTTATGTTAGTTTGCTTAAAGCAAATTGATGAATAATTGTGCAAGTAAGTTGGTTGTTTATCTTTGGAAGGTACCGTGAGTTTGGTACCATCAATTGGAAGCGAAATTAGCTTCTCAAAGTGACGAGGTCATAAGAAAATTCTAGCATATGCGTATGAGTGTTACGGAAATGTTAGTAGAATTTTTAAACATTCACATCATGTTTCGATAGATAGCAATGAAAGTAATATTTCAAGAATTCTCAGAATAGAAAGATTAGTTTCTTTTCTTCTCGACGAGTGATAGGAAATGGGCAGCTTCCCGTGCACCTCAGTTCATCCTGGAGCAAGATTGGGATCGTATGCTCTTCGAAGATTGCTGTGGAAATATAGTCGAGATTTGCTCTCGCTATATGTGCTACTCTACACCACCACGTGGACCGTATTAGCCGCCGATCCGAGTGGATAGAGCAGGATTGCAGGATCCGATGTTTCAAGACGACCTAATTCCTTTTCTCATTTCTTAGGAGAACCCTGAGCTCGTTGTTACTCCTCATCCTAATGATTATGAGTTTAATGTAGACTCATTTCTTTCTTAGCCGTTATCGAATGGCTATGTTCCATCTCCACCTCTATCAAATGTTTTGTTTCTGTTCTCGAGCCTTGTGCTTCGGTGAACAATTTGATTCAGCTCCCTCTGTTGATGTAGTTCCATTAAATCCTTCTTTGGATACTCTTCAAGCTTTGAATTCTTCACAGCTTGATTATTTCTTTGGAACTCAACTTGTTTCTTTCGTTTCTACAAGAGAAGTACGTCTGGACCGCGTCGTCATGTCAGTGATGAGGATACCATTGACCCCGAGGTCGGAGCAACCGAAAGATATTCTCATCTTCGTCGTATGCCGTTTAGCCATCTAGAGTTTCAGCCTAGTTTTAGACCTTTTGCGGGTGTGGTCGACGTGAGTGTTGTCCGTTTGATGTTAGAAAAGTGGAGAGAGCTGAGAAGAGTACGAGTCTGAAAGTAAGGAAGAAAAAGAAGAAGAAGATCCATGGAGGATGAGCAGAGAGAGAGTTCGAGAGTGACGTTAATTTAATAGATTATTAATCGAATAAATTTTACGCTTTGTCGTTTTAAAGTTTTATGATTGTTTAGTAGGTTTCGTAAATAAATGCAAATATGTTAAGTTCTTAAAGATCCGGTAGCGATGAAGAATTCCGCTCCGAGAAAGTAGTTTTGCGTGATGTCCTAAAATCACGGTTAACGTGGGAAGTTTTTGTTATAAAGAAAAAAAAATCCCTCGTTTTTGTGAAAAAGTCCTCGGAGAGGTAATTTTTCCGTTATAAGAAGAAGTATGGCCAAAGCGGTCATTTTAAGTAAATTTCCGAGTTTTGTACTTATGTCGGAAATTATTTTTTTAAAATGAAGTAAGGAAACGATAATTTTTGAAGTAAAGATTAAATATAGTCGAGGAGAGTTAAACGAAGTAAGATGAAACGTATTTGACGAAGAAGAACGTTAGAATCAAGTAAAGAAAGGAAGAAAGCAAAGTAAAACGAAATTTAATTAACGTTGAGGAAGCGTTAGAATAATTAAAATGAAGAGTAATCGAAGAAGAAGAACGATGAAAAGCAAGAGATATAGGAAGAAATCTTGTCAAATGCATGAAAATAAGAAGAAGCACGTTCAACTCGACTTTCCAGCGCCGGCTGGAAAGCAGCGCTTGGTGGAAAGCAGCGCTCGCTGGGACGAAAATACCGAAGACCACCCCAGCGGTCGCTAGAAATTCCAGCGGTCGCCGGAATCCAGCGGTCGCTGGAATAGTGAATCCGGCGGCAGCAGCGGCTGGAAACCTGGGCGGTGGCAGTTCTGCCACCTTTTACTCCGGAGGCCATAACTTCCTACTCGCTTAACGGAATTCAAATCCGTAAATTGGGTTAGAAACTAGACATCTGTGGATTTTACATGGTACCCTGCACACCCCCTGATTCTAAATACTCTGTTCTGAAATTTAGTTTCAATCTACTGCAGTTGTGCAGATTTTTCTATAAGTTATTTCTTTCAAGTTTAATCAATTTATTTTGATTTCTTTGAACTTTCTAAATCAAATTCTTGCTCATCGATGTAAGCTTGAGATCCTTTATGTGTGGAGCTTTCGTAAGCGAGATAATGAATTAATTTCAAGCAAGGCGATTGTTTATTTTTGGAAAGTAAAGTGATCGGGAGACACCGTTGAAAAACGACAAGAAGATGAAATCGACTGAAGAAAAAGAAGAAAAATGGGTATGAAGAAGAGATTTAAGATAAGTAATGAAGAATAAAAACATAGCTTAAAAAAAATTCGTTGTTCGTTCATCATTCGTTGTCCGTTTCGTTCGTCGTTCGTTATTCTTTTCTTTCGTTAATCACATTCTTGTTACGTTTTAGAACGAGATTGAGATGAATTAATATCTCAAAAGAATTGAACAATGAAATTAATGTCTCAGGATAATGTTATTCCTTTATGTTTTGTTAGGAATACCTGAGCTAAAATTTTATTTAACCTCAGTTATCCGATCTAATTAAGGTTTGGGATTATTTCATTACCTAACCTACTTCTCAGATTATTAATCCTGTCATTTCCTCATTTAGTTAAATGCGTCAGTTTTGACCTCAGAAATTTTTATTTTAAGGATTTGAATTAATTTTAGTCTTTCGCGCAGAGGTGATTTATTCTCTCTTTCCGAGGATCCTTAATATTCTCAACCCTCCGAATATTAAATTTTCTTCCGTTTCATTTCTCCATTCTAGCAAAGGAGCTTGAAGCGGGATCATTCTCCCTGTGTCATGAGAATAATAATATAATGACCTCAACAGCAATCCAACTATTAAAAGGATGGATTGTTTAACTAACTTCAACGTGTTCCTCTCCAAAAGTCAAGTTGAAGGCTAGTTTCTAGTCGACACCAGTTACGGACATTGAAGATGAAGTCAAGCTTACCTTGAGCTGAGATGTGATCATCAAGGAAGTAGTAGAAGAAGATGATGTAGAAGTCGATAGTATAGATTTCGATAATACTTTTGATAAAGAAAAAAAAATAAGAAATAAAAATTCAAGGACGACTAATGGAGAGTCGACTTTTTTTTTTAATTATCGCCAATATTGAGAGCGTGAAAGAAAGAAGTAGTATAAATGCGGAAATGTGAGTTTTAAAGAGAACATATGATGCATAGTTTAACCTTAGATTTTTCGATAACAGATTAGTATCCTGTACCGTCACTATTATGCTAGTGTGATGCTAGAATATGACAATTAAGATAAGAATAATTTATCTTTTGATAGATTTCTTATCTTAAAAAGATCTCAAAAGGGAAAATCTCAAAAGGGAAAATCTTCCAGTACATGAAAGAATGACTAAAGCAGTCATTAAGATCAGTTGATGAGTTCTTATATGCTTAAGAAAAATAAGAAGTTATGATGCTTTGTGAAGCAGGAAGTAAGTTGACAGTAAATTATCAAGATGAAGTTAGAGTTTAAAGAATAAGAATTTTATGAATATAAGCTAAGTATGATAGAAGTGAGTTGTTTTGCCAAAAGTTATAAGTACGTTAGGTTATTTTGCGAATTGTTTGAATGATTAAGAAAAGTTATGAATCCGAATGCTTTGATGTTGACTGTCAATATGAGAAAAGTTTATGAAGCTAAACTGTTGTGTTATTGCTAATTATTGAGTTAAGTTATGAAAGTGATTATGCTATGATAAGATTTGATTTACTTGAATGTTTAGTTCCATGTTTGGAACTAATATTTTGAGAATTAACTGCTTTAATATTAAAGCTTAATATGTGAAAGTGCTTAAACTTTCAAGTTAAATTCTTGATAATGTGATTGTATGATGATGAGAATGAATCGTTTGATTCATTATTTATGATGAGCATGTTATGTGCTAAAGATGTGAATAAGAATTTTATTAAGCTTTAAAAGCAAGAAAGTTTATTTCGTTAAAGAAAATAAAATTCTTCAGAAAATCCTGAGTTGGTTAATTAGAATGCCTTGTAGAAAAAGAAATAAGGTGGAAAAAAAAGAGTAGCAAGAACCTATTTTCGTCTCCTCAGCTCTAGAGGATGATAGAAGAATACTTTTTCTTCGTCGAAATCCCCAACTCTAGACGGGAGAAGAAATTTGTCAGAAGTTGAAGAGTGAGTTTGCTAATCTTAAGCAAGGAAAGAAATTATTATTCAAGTATGATTGAGAATTTGGTAATCCAGCTCGTTTCGCCCAAGATAAAGTAAAAATAGATGAGAAGATGTCTGAGCTCTTTCGAGCCAGACTACGTCAAGAAATAAGAGTCATGCTACTTAGCTAGAGTGCATTGACTCATGCAAAGGCTTTAAATCGAGCTTTGGATATGGAGTTAGCCATGCAACCAGAAAGATCGTTGCAATTGTCAGCACCATCTTCTCAACAAATTCAAGCTCCATCAGCAGCGAGCCCTCAATCTGTAAACCAAGGTTAGTTCAAATAGGAAAGAGAAAGTGGAATGATATTTCCCAATCGAATAAGAGGCCATAGTAAGATCAGCAGCAAGTAAATCTAAGAAGATTTAAACCGCCTTTCGTTAGTCAAGGGAGTTCATCGCAACGATATCAAGGAATTTATCCATACCCTAAGTGCAATAAAATGGACCAAGGAGTTGTAAAGCTGGAAGCAACAGCTGTTATACGTGCGGGCAAGTGGATCGCTACTCCTATCAATATTCAAATAAGCAGCAAGGACCAGGAGGAAGTGGACTTAGTCAGAATCAGCCCAGTGTTTGAAGGCAATAGAAGAAGTTCCTCAAACGCCGCAGCAGTAGAGCAATCGTCAAGGATGTTGTCCTCGGCATTATTTTCAGAAGATAGAACCTTAGCAACAGTATCAAAGGATTTTTGCCTAAAGCATAATCTGTGCGATAATGACAAAAGAAATTTGACAGATTTGGGTCAATTAAAAGTGTACCTGTTATAATCTTACAGGTACATCGCATTCATTTATATAAAATGCATGCGATAATAATCTTGATCTAAAACGTAGAAGGTACTAGGCAAAACCTAAGAATAATTACTCCAGTAGGTAAACCTACCTCAGTTACTAATGCTTATCCTAAATTAGAGTTGAATTAGGATTTCTCAAAATGCTAGTCAAAGCCTAACCTAATTTAAAATGTTAAATATTGATGTCATTCTGGGAATGGATTAGTTAACCAAAAATTTTGTAACCATTCGACAAGTAGAGACAAATCTCTTTTCAGCCATCTAGTTAAGAGTAATCTCTATCCTTCAAAATAGAAAGACGTCATAGAAAATCGCCGATTATCTCGGCAGTTCAAGTAAAGAGATTGTTGAATAGAAAAGATGTGAAAGCATATATTTTATCTACCAAAACAAACATGAAGATTTATAAGAGAGTATTGAAGATGTAGCTATAGTAAAAAATAAATAAATAAATAAAATTTCCAAGAAGTATTTACTGAAGCCTTGTTAGGATTGTCGCCAGAAAGGCAAGTGAGTTCACCATAGATCGTGAATCAAGATCAGCCCTAGTTTTAAGGCGCCGTATAGAATGGCCCTGAAAGAGTTACAAGAGTTAAAGATCCAATTGCAAGAATCGATTAATCTAGGTTTTATCCGACCTAGTGTTCTTCCCTTAGGTAGCACCAACCTTGTTGTCAAGAAAAAGGATGATAGTTGAGAATATGTATCAACTACCAAAAGCTAAACAAGTTAACTCTGAAGAATAAATATCATTTACCGAGAATAGATGATCTTTTTGATCAATTCAAAGGAGCTAGAGTATTCTCGAATATTAATCTGAAATCTGGTTATTATCAGTTAAAAATTAAGCAAGAGGATATTCAGAAAACGGATTTTAGAGCGAGATACGGCCACTACGAGTTTGTAGTAATGCCGTTTGGACTGACAAATGTTCCAGTAGTATTTATGGGTCTCATGAATTGAGTATTTCATAAATTTTTGGACAAGTTTGTCGTAGTCTTTATTGATGATATTCTCGTTTAGTTAAGGAGTAATTTTGATCACGAGAAACATCTCCAAATTGTTGGAAAAGTTGAGAACTGAGAAATTTTAGGTCAAGTTCAGCAAATGCGAATTTTGACTAAGAAAAGTATATTTCCTTGGACATTTTGTTTCCTCTA
This sequence comes from Agastache rugosa, assembly GCA_031470985.1. Classification (NCBI taxonomy): domain Eukaryota; kingdom Viridiplantae; phylum Streptophyta; class Magnoliopsida; order Lamiales; family Lamiaceae; genus Agastache; species Agastache rugosa. The sequence goes on from CM062607.1 coordinate 17,959,678, forward strand.
AAGGAATCAAAGTCGATTCGACAAAAGTGCAAGCAGTCCAGAAATGTAAGTTTCCAACTACACCACATGAGATTAGGAGTTTCATAGGTCTAGCAGGCTACTATCAAAGATTTATCGAAGGATGATTTCAAGATAGCAAAGCTAATGATCCAACTCCTAAAGAAAGAATCGAAGTTGAATAGTCTAGCGAGTGTGAAGAATATTTTTAAGAGCTCAAGAAAAGGCTAACCACTGCTTTAATGCTAGCAGTTCTAGAATCAAGTAAGGATTATACCGTTTTCATGGATGCATCAAAGAATGGACTAAGTTGTGTTCTGATACAAGAAGGAAAAGTCATTGCTTATGCTTCTAGACAGCTTAGACCTTATGAGGTAAGCTATTTAACTCATGTATCGGAATTGACACCAGTAGTATATGCTCTAAAGATTTAGAGACACCATTTTTACGAAGTAAAATGTGAGATCTTCACAGATCATAAGAATCTCTAATACTTCTTTGAGAAGAAAGGAGTTAAAAATAAGACAGCGAAGATGGCTCGAGTTAGTCAAGGACTACATTGGTAAAATTTCCTGTCATCAAGGAAAAGCAAACGTAGTAGATGACGCTTTGAGTAGAAAGAGTAAATCTAAGCTTGAATTTCTTCTGACTCAAGAGAAAGAATTCTTTAAGAATTTTTGGAGAGTTAAGATTAGAAATGTTTTACCGCCTCATCTGCAGAAACGATAATTACAACTCTGGAAAATAGATCCAGATTTAAGAGCAAAGATTTATAATGATCAGAGAAAAGAGAAAAAGTTAGAAAAGTATTAAAACTTTAGTATAGTCTTTTATCCTCAAAAGGATGGTTAATAAGAAAGAACCATTCGAAAACCTAGGAGGTATGTTAAGAACTGTTGTTCTTGATCAAAGAGATCATTGGGAACAAATTTTACCTCTTAATTTTACTTATAACAACAGTTACCAAATGTCGAAAGGCATGGTATCCTATGAAGCCCTCATAGAGGAAAATGTCTATTTTCGTTCCATTGGGAATAATGTGGGCGAAAGTAAAATGTTAGGGCCGAAGTAATTAAAGAAATGAAAGAGATTGTACACCAACTTAAGCAAAGAATCAAGAAAGTAAAAGATAGTTAGAAATCTTATGCAGATACGCGAAGATCATCGTTAGAGTTGAAAGGAAAAACCTTCAAGAGCAGTGCATCTTTTTGGTGTTAAAAGAAAGTTTAAGTATCGTTACATTGGACATATAAAATTCTGGAAAGAATAAGTCAAGTAGTGTATAAGCTAGCCTTACCACCAACTTTTAGAAGTTCGCATAACGTATTCCATGTATCTTAGTTGCGACGATACATGTTTGACCCTAAGCACGTTATCCAACAAAAAGAAGTGATCTTTAATCCAGATCTTAATTATGAAGAAAAGCCAGAAGCGATGCTAGATCGAAAGATCCAACAGATTAGAAATAAGTCAATCGTGTCAGTAAAGATTAAGTAAAATCATAATGATTTAGAAGAAACCACTTGAGAGTAAGAAAGTAAGATGAAAGAAAAGTATCCCGAGTTATTCCAAGATGTAAGTAAATTTCGGGACGAAAAGTATCCCATCTTTCTTGCATATTAAAAATTATTAAATTAGTAAGAAAGACAAGATTTTAGTGAAAGAAAAATTTTCGTTTCCGAAAATTTTATCTGACAGATATATTTTGCCGTAAAAATGAGTTTTAATTAATTTTTTTCGTCTCGGTTAATCCGAATCGAAGAAGTTTTTACATTTATCAATAAGTGATAAATGTTTGGTCATAATTTGACTGAAGGAAGAATTTAATTTCATTACGTAAAATTTTACGTAATTTATCGCTTAAAAATTTGGTTTCGGTCGATTTGAAAATGTTGCAAATCTTCGATTCTTTCTGTGAAAAATTTATCTAAGGTTCGTGAAACCTTAAACTAAATTACTGTATTGAGAAATAAGAGGTTTAATGGAGGATTAGTTGTTATTAATTAATTGGAATTGATTAATTAATTAACTAATTACCTAACTTAAGAATTAAGTAACATTAAAATAATAACTCTACCCTACCCTATGTATCTAAGAGATGCATATATCTCTCACTCTCTCACCTCTCACTCACGCACACACACAAAATGCAGCAGCAGCAGCTGCAACTCTTTCATCTCTCTTTCAAACACACACTTACACACACACCTTGAAGTTCTTCATTTTGTTGCATTCAAGCTCCAAGATCAAAGCTCAAGTATATTCAATCATCTAAGTAAGGATAGATCTTCTCCTTTTCAAGTTCTTAACTCATTTTCCATGGTGGAAATCTCTTCCTTCATATATATATATATATGATCGATTTTTGGGAAGAAATTTTAGAATGGTTGGATGATGTTGATTTCTTAGTATGATGTTTATTTCATGTTTATATGATAATTGGTATGATTAAATTAAGCATGAAGAACCCTAACCCTAGTTTTTGAAGAAAGTCGAAAATATGAAGAAAATGCTAAGTTTTGATTCATGCATTGTATGATGTTTTGATCTTCATGAATTATGCTTATAATATACTTAGAAGATCAAATATGTAAGTAGATTTAAGCATAATAAACCCTAGCTTAAATCTAGGAATTTTCGAAAAATAAAGGAAATGAGGAAAATGTTGATGCATGTCTTGTATAATTATTTTGATGATAATTATGAGCTTAGTTAATTAATATAAACATGTTTCATGTTTGAAATAATCATGAATTCACAATTCTTCATTCTCTTATGAAAATAATCGATTAAATGAGATATAAATTAGGGTTTTGAATGTTGATATTATATGATTCAATGGACGATTGAATTAGGTTTATATGATGTTAATGATGTTTGATTAATCAAGAATTAATCAAAAGAAAGCTTGATGAACCCTAAATTCTAGTTTAATTCGAAAATTGGGTTCTTAAATTAGGGTTGATAAATTGATGATTTATTTAAATTAAATTAATCGAAGAAATGAGCTTATGTTAATTATGTAAGCATGCTAGAAATTAAAATGAAGAGAAAAGAATCCTAGAAATCCTAATTTCAAAAGGACCGAAAATAAATTAAATAAAATAAATTATTACTTAATTTTTAATTAAGAAATTAATTGCATTTATAAACTTCTTAATAAAAATAAAGTATTGTGTGATTTTCTGAGAACTTAATTCTAAGTAATAAAGATTATCTATTTTTTATTGAATTTCCCGAGTTGTGAGTTTATATGTTTAATCTAGTCGAATGTGTGAAGTGAATGTGTAATTATGTTCATCATGTTGGAAAATGTGAGTGGATTTAATTTAAGAATTTTTTGAATCCGTTAGGTGAATTAAAATCGACTTTGTCGATTATGATGAATAGTAATTAATGTATAGTAATGTTAAATGTGATTTTGATGGATGTTTAATGATTAATGATGAGTTAAGATAGATTAAGAGCATTTAAGAAGTTAAGTTAGAAATTCTCGAGTTTCGTTGTAGAATTTCAAAGTAAATAAGAAGTTAAAAATATCGAATTCGTTTATTCGATAGAAGTTATTCTCGTTCTGAATTCGTGAATTCTATTTCGAATAAAGGATCGAGCGGAAGTGTGAATCCGAAAATTCAGGTTCGTTAAAGGTTAAGTCCAAAACTTCAGTTATCAGGTGGGCTTTCTAAACCAAAAAATGATGAATGCTATATATATAAATATGATTATATATATGTGTGATGTTTTCAAAGTAATTGGTTTGCCAAATGTTTAAAGTTTTGTATGATACCGTCTACCAAAGAAATACGAATTCGGTCCTACGCAAGGTAGGATTTGTGTACACTATTTTGTAATCGGGAGCCTTCCGAAAGGAGTGGACGATTACAAGTGTTTGAGAAGGTGGCCTACTTCTCAGCACTATTTTATTGTAGACACGGTACATACTCTCATATATATATTTAAGTATATTCTTTTGAACATACACAAGTTTGAATTGTGCTATGTCTTTCGGCAAGTCCAATTTATAGTTGTATTCTGTAAGTTTTTAAATTATCTTGGCATGTGCCCACTGAGTACTTCGTACTCAGCCCCGCCTATTATTCTAAAATGTGCAGGTTAGCTGGGATGAAGATGATCGTGTGCTGGCGGACTTCTTGTTGTTGTTGTTGGTTTATATGATAAGAGTCGTTTTGATGAGCTTAGAACCTAGAATATATGTTTTCATACATATATTCTCTCGTTTTTCCGCTGCAAATTTATGAAGTTTGATGATGTATAATTTTGTTGATGATGGTTGGATTCTAAAGTTAAACTAAGTTTAAGTCGTTTAAATTCTGAAAGTTTGATCGAAATATGTTCGTTAACTCCTTTTGAGATTAGCCTACTTGATATGTATATATATATATATTTATATCTTGCGTTCTTGATCTATAAGTCAGCTCGTTGTTTTCATGTCATTGAGTTGTTGAATTCATTTGATGGAAATTATTGATCTTGAGCTGATTTGAGTATTCCATAAATACTTATTTGGTTGATCGTCTCATAAATCTCAAGTTATACTTGTTTTGAAAATGTCAAAGTTGATTGTTGGTTGAGTTGATTTGTCCTTTGTGATTATTGATAAATAGCCGGGTCGCTATTAAATTTCTTTGTTAATCATAAATTGTGTAAGTCGTGGGGCCCACCGACTTTGACACCTAATTTCTAGGTCGGGCTGCGACATTAAATTAGGGTTTATAATTGATGGTTAATTAAATGAAATTAATTGAAGAATTAAGCTTATAATGCTTAATCAAGTATGTTAGAAATTAAAAAGAAGAGAAAAGAATTTTAGAAATCCTAAAATAAAAATAACCTAAAATTAATAAAATAAAATAAATTATTAATTAAATTTTATTTAAGAAACTAATTGCATTTATGAGCTTCTCATTAAAAATAAAGTATTGTGTAATTTTTTGAGAATTTAATTCAAAGTAATAAAGATTTTCTATTTTTGATTGAATTTTCCGAGTCGGGAGTTTATATGTTTAATCGAGACGAATGTGTGAAGTGAATGTGTAATTATGTTCATAATGTTGGAAAATGTGAGTGGATTTAATTTAAAAATTTTCTGAGTCCGTTAGACGAATTAAAATCGACTTTGTCGATTATGATGAATATTAATTAAAGTATGGTTATGTTAAGTGTGATTGATGATTGATGATTGATGATTAAGTATGAGTTAAGATAGAATAAGAGAGTTTAAGAAGTTAAGTTAGAAATTCTCGAGTTTTGTCGAGTTTCGACGTAGAATTTCGAAGTAAATTAGAAGTTAAGAATATCGAATTCGTTTATTCGATAGTAGTTAATTCTCGTTCTGAATTCATAAATTCTATTTCGAATGAAGGATCGAGTGGAAGTGTGAATCCGAGGATTCAGGTTCGTTAAAGGTTAAGTCCAAAGCTTCAGTTATCAGGTGGGCTTTCTAAACAAAGAAATGATGAATGCTATATATATATATATGATTATATATATGTGATGTTTTTAAAGTAATTGGCTTGCCAAATGTTTAAGTTTTGTATGATACCGTCTACCAAAGGAAGACGAATTCGGTCCTACGCAAGGTAGGATTTGTGTATACTTATTTTGTAATCGGGAGCCTTCCGAAAGGAGTGGACGATTACAAGTGTTTGAGAAGGAGGCCTACTTCTCAGCACTATTTTATTGTAGACATGGTACATACTCTTATATATATATATATATTCTTTTGAACTTGCACAAGTTTGATTTCAAGAAAAATACTTGGGCTATGTTTTCCGGCAAGTCCAATTTATAACAGTATTCAGCAAGTTTATAGAATTATTTTGGCATGTGTCCACTGAGTACTTTGTACTCAGCCCTACATAATATTTCTAAAATGTGCAGGTTAGCTGGGATGAAGATGATCGTGTGCTGGACGAACTTGTTGTTGTTGTTGTTGTTGTTGTTTTTGATATTTGAAAAGCTTAGACCTAGAGTATATGTCTTCATACATATATTCTCTCGTTTTCCGCTGCAAGATTATGATGTTGAGATTGTATAAGTTTGATTAAGTGTTGAAGTCTGAAGTCTCGAACTATGTTGTTATCTTATTTTGAAGTCTAGCCGACCTAATTATCTATATAACAGTTGCTCGTTATATTGGAAGTTCCAGTCTTATTGCAACTGATTTTTATCGTGCTTTCTTGATCCTGAAAATCAGCTCATTCCCTTCATGATTGTTGCCATTAATTTTGGTTGATGAGATTATTGATTTCTGAGCTGATTTGAGATTGTATTTGATGATATGCATGTTTTTAAAAAGAGATCAAATATTTGTTTCATTAATCTCGAGTTATGCATGTCCTAATTATCCCAAGTTTGATGATTTGTCGAGCATGAGTTGCCTTGTTTGTTCTTGAATGATAGCCGGGTCGCTATCTTAATCTTTTTGTTAATAATAAATTGTGTTAGTCGTGGGACCCACTAGCTTTGTCATCCAATTTCTAGGCTGGGCTGCGATAGAGTGGTATCAGAGCCGAACCTCTCCCAGTACGGTGTGGTTCGGGGACGAACCAAGCGGAAGCTGGTGGGCCTGTGATGCCCGGGGCAGAAGTACGGAGTGATCGCCGGTTCAAAGCCACAGACAAGGAGCGGCTCCGGTAAGACTTCAAAGAGGAGGGGGCAGGAACGAACCGAAACACACCCGAATGAGAGGGATTCCAAGAATATGTCAGAATGAGACGATATATTCGAGGAGAGCTTAAAGGATTTGATTGGGCTACTTATACCGTCAAGATGCATCTTCTTTTCTGGGGCTCATTGTGGAAGAACTCCAAGGTTAAGCGTGATTGGCTTGAAGCAATTCTATGATGGGTGACCTCCTGGGAAGTTTTCTCAGGAAGCGTGCGAGTGAGAACAAAGCACGCTAGAAAGGACTCGTGATGGTTTGTGGGGCTAGCCGTCAGTCCGGAAGCCGGGTCGTTACAGAATGGTATCAGAGCAGGTCTGTCTGCTAATAATTCAATATTTCTTAAAAGTCTAGTCTAGTTTGAATCCCTAGACTAGTTGAGAGCAAGGTTTATTTGCTCTAAGTTCTGTTTATTCTAAGTCGATATTTCTTAAAGTCTAGTCTGATTTGAATTCTAGACTAGTCAAGTTTTAACAACAATAAAAGTCCTGCACCTCATCTCATCCGTCAAACCAGGTATGCATTTAAAAGTTTTCTATGTTTAAAAGTTTTTTAAAAAAAAAGTTAAAGTTCCATGTGACTGACGGACTGTTATGTGGACCTGATCAACCCACATAACTAGAAACTCAGTAATATGGTCTTCTGCCTCCTTAACGGAGTTAATTAATAAGATGAAGTTAGAAAGTTTAATATATATAAAATTTTATTGCGGATTTGAGATTTTAATGAGGTTGTTTTATGATTGAGTTGTTTAAAGTAAGTTTTAACAATTGCAAGCAACGCAATTGTATGTTTTTGGAAAGTATCGTGAGCTTGGTATCACGTATGGAAAGGAAATTAGTTTCTCGAAGTGACGAGGCCATGAGAGAGTTTTAGCAATATGCGTATGAGTTACACGGAAGAGTTAGCAGAGTTTTTAGACGTTTCCATCATGTTTGGATGGATATTAATGAGAGAGATATTTCAAGAGTTCTCGGAATAGTAAGGTTGGTTCCTCTTCTTCCCGATGTGTGGATGGAGCAGGATTGCAGGATCTAATGCATCAAGACGATCCAATTTCTTTTCTCAATTCTCAAGAAAACTCTGAGCTCGTTGTTACTCCTCATCCTAATAATTATGGTTTGATAAAAACTGTAATACCCCGTTTTTCTTGCATAAATTGCCTTAGTTTTTCTTTAATTAAATTAAGGAAATTAAGAAGAAGAAAATTTCCTTTTTATAAATTTTTCTTCGGCAACCCTAATTTTTGCCGTAAAGAGGAATTAAATTATTTTTGTCTTGTCTCGGTTAACCCGAAACGAGGAAGAATTTATATTTATCAATATGTGCTTACATATTTGATTTTTAGTTGAGAAAATTATGAATTTAATTTTCTTAATTAAATTTATTAGTAATTAATTATCTAAGATGATAATTTTATTTTATTCGGAAACGATTCGTTTTTCCGTATTTTCTTTCGAGAATTGCATTCCCTAATTGATTTTTCTAAAGTGAGAAATTAGCGATTGAAGTTATGATTAACAAGTTTAGTAATTAATTGATTAAATTAAGCATTTAATTAATTAAATAATCTTAATTATTACCTAAGCCATGACCTATGTAAGATATTTTTTTTTAAGATAAGGTTTATTCCTAGAATATTCTTAATTTGACTTTGGGGTTAATTAATTATTTAATTAACCTATGTCCTATATATATATAAGTATCATCCTCATTTTTTTCACTCTCATTTTCTCATCTCTCTCTCTCTACACGGACATATATATTCATATACTTAAATCCTCCATTAAAGCTTCATAATCCAAGCTCCAAGATCAAGGTTTCCATCCAAACCATTTTCCAAGTTAGAAATCAAGGTTAGATATATGTTTAATTCAAGTTTATAGCTCAAAAATCAAGGATTAATTCATTTATTTTTAATTTTCCAGATTTTCGAAAATTATGAATTAATTAGTATATGATTATGATCTTAATTTATGTTGTTTAATTCTTGCTTAGGATGCATGATAGATCATTAATTCATGGTTAATTCAAACCCTAGCCTAATTTGTGCAATTTTCGAAAATTAAGAAAGAATTAGGGATTTTTAATTGTAATGATAGATGGTCAAATTGATTGATTATTTGATCTTAGATAAATATTCTAAGCATGTTTGATGTTGGAAGTAATCAAAGAATCAAAACCCTTCTATTATTTTCAAAATAGCCGAAAATATTAATTAAAATTAGGGATTTTTGATCTTGATATTCTTTGATTAATTTGATGTTTAAATTGAGCTTATATTAGGTTATTGAGTATGATTCTGTATTGAATTAATGGATTGAATCATTAATTCTCCAATTTTGAATATTTTCGAAATTAGGGTTCATCAAAATTGGGATTTTGATTTTGATCTTGAATGATGAAATTGATGATAGCATTGAGCTTATGATATTTATTTAAGCATGTGAGAATATTATTAGAATTTTTGGAGTTTAATTTCTATTATTTAGAAATTTTCAGCTTTTAAATTAATTAAGAAATAATTAATTTAAGACTTAAATGGATTAATTGAAGTTATAATTAATCTCTATGATTTTAATTAAGCATGTTATGAATTGATTTGAAGAGAAAGTAATCATCCATATATTATATATGAAAAAGCCGAAATATATATATATATGTGGAATTATGATTTTTATTCAAGTTATTTAAGAAATTAAATTATAATTATAGTTTATAATTTAATTAAGAATGTTTGGAAGTAATTAGAATGAGATTGAATATTTAATCCAAGAGTTGAAAAAGGGCAGCCCCTTTAATCTTTATTTATAAAGATTATTTGATTTTTAATCAAATAAATAATCATAGATTTGGATTATATGTTAAAAACTAAGTGTTGTGGAATTTTTCGGAAATTTAATACGAAGTTTTGATAATTTCTATTTTTCCGATGAATTTTTCCAAGTTAAAGGTTGATATGTTTGTATGATATGAAGTGATGATTTGAATATGTAATTATGCTTATTATGGTTTAGTAATGATAAGAAATTAATTTGAGAATTTTCAGAGCTCGTTTGTCGAGTCAAATCCGTTTAGTATTTGAAGATATGAATAGTAATTAATGTATGATTATGTTAAGTGTGATTTTTATTAATGATGAGTTAAGATATAGTACGAGCGTTTAAGAAGTTAAGTTAGAAATTCTCAAGCTTCGTTGAGTTTCGACGTAGAATTTCGAAGTAAATTAGAAGTTAAGAATATCAAATTCGTTTATTCGATAGTAGTTAATTCTCGTTCTGAATTCGTGAATTCTAGTTCGAATGAAGAATCGAGTGGAAGTGTGAATCCGAGGATTCAGAATCGATAAAGGTTAAGTCCAAAGGTTCAGTTATCAGGTGAGCTTTCTAAACAAAGAAATGATGAATGATATATATATGATTATATATAATTGAAATGTTTTTTTTAAAAAAAAAGATTGACTTGCCAAATGTTTAAGTTCTTGTATGTTACCTTCAACTATAACAAGACGAATTCGGTCCTACACAAGGTAGGATTTATGTACACTATTTTGTAATCGGGAGCCTTCCGAAAGGAGTGGACGATTACAAGTGTTTGAGAAGGAGGCCTTCTTCTCAACACTATCATTATGTGATTGTAGATCTGTTACATACATCCTAAAGTATATATCTGGCCAGACAAACATGATTTACAAAGAAGAAGATGTTGAGCATGCACAGGTTTATTTTTGAGAAACAAAAATTTCTTGTGCTTATGCTTTATGGCAAGTTTAATCTATAACTCTAAACAGCAGTATTCAAGTATTTTTGGCATGTGCCCACTGAGTACTTCGTACTCAGCCCCGCCTATTATTTCTAAAATGTGCAGGTTAGTTGGGATGAAGATGATCGTGTGCTGGACGGACTTACTGTTGTTGTTGTTGTTTGTTTAAGAGTCATTTTGAGGAGTTTAGAACCTAGAGTATATGTCTTCATACATATATTCTCTCGTTTTTCCGCTGCAAGTTTATGAAGATTGAATTTGGTATAAGTTTGATGAAGTGTTGAAGTCTGAAGTCTCGAACTATGTTTGTTATCTTATTTTGAAGTCTAGCCGACCTAATTATCTATATAACAGTTGCTCGTTATATTGGAAGTTTCAGTCTTATTGCAATTGATCTTTATCGTGCTTTCTTGATCTTGAAAATCGGCTCATCATGGTTGTTGTTATTAGTTTGGTTGATGAGATTATTGATTTTCGAGACGATTTGAGTTCGCGTTTGATGATATGCATGTTTTAAAAAAAAAAGAGATCAAATGTTCGTTTCATTAATCTCGAGTTATGCATGTCATAAATATCCTAAGTTTGATGTTTTGTCGAGCACAAGTTGCCTTGTTTATTCTTGAATGATAGCTGGGTCGCTATCGTAATCTTTTGTTAATCATAAATTGTGTAAGTCGTGGGACCCACCGGCTTCGTCATCTAATTTCTAGGCCGGGCTGCGACAGAGTGGTATCAGAGCAGGTCTGTCTGCTCTGAGTCATTATTTCTTAAAAGTCTAGTCTAGTTTGAATCCCTAGACTAGTCGAGAGCAAAGTCTATTGCTCTAAGTTCATATTTTTTAAGTCTAGTCTGGTTTGAGTTCTAGACTAGTCAAGTTTGAACAACAAAAGTCCAGCACCTCATCTCATCCGGCAAACCAGGTACGCATTTAATAGTTTCCTACGATAAAAAGTTTAAAATTTGAAGTTCCATGTGACTGAGGGACTGTTATGTGGACCTGATCAACCCACATAGCTAGAAACTCAGTAATATGGTCTTCTGTCTCCATAACGGAGTTAATTAATAAGATGAAGTTAGAAAGTTTGAGAAATTTGAAATTGTGATGTGGATTTAAGATTTTAATGAGGTTGTTTTATGATTGAGTTGTTTAAAGTAAGTTTTAACAATTGCAAGCAAGACAATTGTACGTTTTTGGAAAGTATCGTGAGCTTGGTATCACGTATGGAAAGGAAATTAGTTTCTCGAAGTGACGAGGCCATGAGAGAGTTTTAGCAATATGCGTATGAGTTACACGGAAGCGTTAGCAGAGTTTTTAGATGTTACCATCATGTGTGGATGGAGCAGGATTGCAGGATCCAATGCATCAAGACGATCCAATTTCTTTTCTCATTTCTCTAGAGAACCCTGAGCTCGTTGTTACTACTCATCCTAATGATTATGGGTTTGATGTAGACTTATTTCTTTCTTAGCCGTTGTCGAATGACTATATTCCATCTCCACCTTTATCGATTTTGCTTCTGTTTCCAAGCCTTTTGCTTCGGTGAACAACTTGGTTTCAGCTCCCTCTATTGATGTAGTTCCATTAAATCCTTCTTTGGATACTCTTCAAGTTTTGAATTCTTCAGAGCTTGATTATTTCTTTGGAACTCAATTTGTATCTTTCGTTTCTACGAGAGAAGTACGTCTGGACCGCTTCGTCATGTCAGTGACGAGGAGATCGTTGACCCAGAGGTCGGAGCAACCGAAGGATATTTTTATCTTTGTCGTATGCTATTTAGTCATCTAGGGTTTCAGCCTAGTTTTAAACCTTTTTCAGTTGTGATCGACGTGAGTGTCGTCCGTTGACGTTAGGTAAAGTGGAGATAGCCGAGGAGAGTTCCGAGTCTGAGAGTGAGGAAGACAAAGAAGAAGAAGATCCATTAGAGGATGAGCAGTGAGACAGAGAGAATACGAGAGTGGCATTAATTTAATAAATTAATAATCGAACAAATTTTACGCTTTAAGTTATATGCTTGTTTAGTAAAATTTTGTAAAAAGATGCATAATATGTTAGTTCTAAAAAGATCCAGTAGCGATGAAGAATTTCGCTCCGAGAAAGTAGTTTTGCGTGATGTCCTAAAATCACGGTTAACGTGGGAAGTTTTTGTTATAGAGAAAAAAAAAATCCCTCGTTTTTGTGAAAAAGTCCTCGAAGAGGTAATTTTTCCGTTATAAGAAGAAGAATGGCCAAAGCGGTCATTTTAAGTAAATTTCCGAGTTTTGTACTTATGTCGGAAATTATTTCTTAAAAATGAATTAATGAAACGAGAATTTTTGAAGTAAAATAAAGTTTATTTTTAGTAAATAAAAGCGTTAAAATAAGGATTTAAAGGTAGAAAGTTCGTTGAACACATAAAGAATCGAAGGAGAAATTTTTCAGCCATGAAAGTGAGAGATGGCTGCACCTCAGAGATGGCGGAAGAAATAATACAGGGATGGAAGTGAGAGACCGCTGGAAAGTCAAAGAAGGCTGAAAATAATACAGGGCGAGAAGTCAGCCATCTCCTAGACTCAGCGCTCGCTGAAGAAAGCAGGACGCCGGAACTCAGCATCTGCTGAGGTCGAGCAGTCGCTGACCATGGCAGGTCAGCCGCGGCTGAGGCCGAGCGGTCTCTGACCTGGGCGGCGGTAGTTCTGCTACCTTTTACTCCGGAGGCTATAACTTCCTGCTCATTTAACGGAATTCAGATCCGTAAATTGGGTTAGAAACTAGATATCGGTGGCTTTCTAATGGTACCCTGCACTTCCCCTGATTCCAAGTATTCTGTTCTAAAATCCAGTTAGAATCTGATGCAGCTGTGCAGATTTTTTTGCAAGTTGTTTCTTTCAAGTTTAATCAATTTATTTTTTAATCAATTTATTTTGATTTCTTGGAACTTTCTAAATCAAATTTTGCTCGTTGTTATGAGCTTGAGATCCTTTATATGATGAATTTTAGTAAGCGAGATGATGAATTAATTGCAAGCATGGCGATTGTTCGTTTTTGGATAGTAAAGTGAATGCGAGATATCGTTGGGAAGCGACAACGAGATGAAATCGACTGTAGAAAAAGAAGAAAAATGGGTATGAAGAAGAGATTTAAAATAAGTAATGAAGAATGAAAACATAACTTAAAGTATATAAAAAAATAATTCCGTTGTTCGTTCATCATTCGTCGTCTGTTTCGTTCTTTGTTTGTTTCGTTCGTCGTTCGTTATTCTTTTCTTTCGTTAGTCACATTCTTGTTATGTTTTAGAACGAGATTGAGATGAATTAATATCTCAAAAAAATTAAACAATGAAATTAATGTCTCGGGATAATGTTATTCCTTTCTGTTTTGTTAGGAATACCTGAGCTAAAATTTTATTTAACCTCAGTTATCCGATTTAATTAAGCTTTGGGATTCTTACATTACCCAACCTACTTCTCGGATTGTTAATCCTGTCATTTCCTTATTCGGTTAAGCTCGTCTGTCTTGACTTCAGAAATTTTTTTAAGGATTTAATTTAATTTTAGCCTTTCGCGCAGAGGTGATTTATTTTCTCTTTACAAGGGTCCTTAATATTCCCAACCCTACGAATATTAAATTTTCTTCCGTTTTCATTTCTCCGTTTTAGTAAAGGAGCATGAAGCGGGATCATTCTCCCTGTGTCATGAGAATAATGATATAATGACCTCGACAGTAATCCAACTAATAAAAGGACGGATTGTTTAACTAACTTCAACGTGTTCCTCTCCAAAAGTCAAGTTCAAGGCTAATTTCTCGTCGACACCAGTTACGGACATTGAAGATGAAGTCAAGCTTATCTTGAGCTGAGATGTGATCGTCAAGGAAGTAGTAGAAGAAGATGATGTAGAAGTCGATAGTGTAGATTTCGATAATGCGTTTAATAAAGAAGAAAAAAAAATTTCAAGGACGGCTAATAGAGAGTTGACCTTTTTAATTATCGCCAATATTGAGAGCGTGAAAGAAAGAAGTAGTATAAATGCGGAAATGTGAGTTTTAAATAGAACATATGATGCATAGTTTAACCTTAGATTTTTATAACAGATTAGTATTCTGTACTGTGTGTGATGCTAGAACATCACAATTAAAATAAGAATAATTTATCTTTTGATAGATTGCTTATCTTAAAGAGATCTCTAAAGGGAAAATCTTCCCTTACATGAAAGAATGACTAAAGCAGTCATTAAGTTCAGTTGATGAGTTCTTATATGCTTAAGAAAAATAAGAAGTTATGATGCTTTGTGAAGCAGAAAGTAAGTTGACAGTAAATTGTCAAGATAAAGTTAGAGTTTAAAGAATAAGAATTTTACAAATATAAGCTAACTATGAAAAAAATAAATTGCTTTGCCAAAAGTTAAAAGTACATTATAGGTTATTTTGCGAATTGTTTGAATGATTAAAAAAAGTTATGAATCTGAATGCTTTGATGTTGATTGTCAATATGAGAAAAGTTTATGAAGCTAAGTTGTTGTGCTATTGCTTAATTATTGAGTTAAGTTATGAAAGTGATTATGCTATGATAAGGTTTGATTTACTTGAATGTTAAGTTCCATGTTTGGAACTAATATTTTGAGAATTAACTGCTCTAATATTAAAGCTTAATATGTGAAAGTGTTTATCCTTTCAAGTTAAATTCTTGATGATGTGATTATATGATGTTGAGAGTAAATCGTTTGATTCATTATTTATGATGATCCTGTTATGTGCTAAAGATGTGAATAAGAATTTTATTAAGTTTTAAAAGCAAGAAAGTTTATTTCGTTAAAGAAAATAAAATTCTTCAGAAAACCCTGAGTTGGTTAATTAGAATGTCTTCTAGAAAAAGAAATAAGGTAGAAAAAAAAATAGCAAGAACCTATTTTCGTCTCCTCAGCTCTAAAGAAGGATAGAAGAATACTTTTTCTTCGTCGAAATCCCCAACTCTAGATGAGAGAAGAAATTCGTCAGAAGCTGAAGAGTGGGTTGATCGTTAGAAAGAATTTTTAGGTTTCTTCGTTGTATCTATCAAGAGCGTCTTACGTGCATGACCTACCAGCTCAAAGGATCTGCGGATCATTGGTGGAAAGTTCGTCAGGAGACGTATACCCTGAGCAGCTAAAGATTTGACGAGAGAATAATTCAAGAACACTCTTTTCGAGAATTATGTCCCAAGAAATTATCGCAAATAAAAAAAGAATGAGTATGCCAATCTTAAGCAAGGAAAGAAGTCGGTATCCGAGTTTGATCGATAGTTTTATGATCTCACTCGTTTCGCCTAAGATGAAGTAGACACAGATAAGATAAGGTCTGAGCTCTTTCGAGCAGGACTACGTCGAGAAATAAGAGTCGTGTTACTCAGTCAGAGTGCATTGATCTATGCAGAAGTAGTGCATTGAAGATCAAGGAAATTTAACAGGTTTAGGTCAATTAAAAGGCATACTTGTTATAATCTTATGGGTACCTCGCATTCATTTTATATAAAATGCATGCGTTAATAATCTTGATTTAAAACGTAAAACGTGCTAGGTAAAACCTAATAATAATTATTTCAGTAGGTAAACCTACCTTAGTTACTCGTGTTTGTCCTAATTTAGAGATTGAATTAGGATTTCTCAAGATGCCAGCCAAACTCTTAGCCTAAATTAAAATGTGAAATGTTGATATCATTCTGGGAATGGATTAGTTAACCAAGAATTTTGTAACCATTCGGTACAAGTAGAGATAAATCTCTTTTCAGCCATCTAGTCAAGATTAGAAGTTTCTACCGTCACAATCTGCAAAGCAGATGATAGCAGCCATGGAAGTAATTCCAAATTTAAGAACAAGGATTTCTAATGTTTAGAGAAAAGTTAGAAAAGTTTTGAATTTTAGTATAACCCTTCATCCTCAAAAGGTTGGTCAATCAGAAAGAACCATTCAAATTCTAGGGAATATATTAAGAATTATTGTTCTTGATCGAAGAGATCATTGGGAGCAAATTTTACCTCTTGTTGAATTTGCTTATGACAACAGTTACCAAATGTCGATAGGCATGGCACCCTATGAAGCCTTCATGGAAGAAAATGTCGATTTATGAAACATTGAGATAATGTGGGCGAGAGTAAAATGTTAGGGCCGAAGTAATTAAAGAAATGATAGAAATTGTGCGCCAAGTCAGTAAAAAAAAAAAAAAACACAAGATCGTCAGAAATATTTTTTTTAAAGACACGTGATGATCAGCGTTAGAGTTTGAAGGGGAAACCTTTACAAAGAAATTCATTGTTTGGTGTTAAAATAAAATTAACTCTCGCTACATAAGACCGTATGAATTCTGAAAAGAATAAGTCAAGTAGCGGATAAACTAGCTTTATTCGCCGAGTTTTAGAAGTACGTATAACGTGTTCCTTGTATCTCAGTTGCGATGATACATGTTCGAGCCAAAGCATGTTATCTGATGGTCCCTGAGCTAGGTATTTGGTGTAGAGGGGGGGTGAATACACCAAATAGATTTTTAGAAACTTTTTCAAGTTAAAGCACAGAGTTGGTGAGCTCAGTTATCGATCCAGCTGGGGAGGGTCAGCTGGGTAAATAACTCAGCTGGCGGTGCGGAAAGTGGTGGTTTGAAAACTTAGCTCGGTTACTTAGAAAAACTCAGTTTGAAAAGATTAACTTTATGTTTTCAGATTAGTCAAGTTGTGCAACTTTCAGAGAGACACAGCTGTCTTTGGAGAGTAGCTGCGTATGCAGTTTTGAACAAATATGCAATGATATGAAAGAGTTAGTACAAAACTGAATATAAAGAGAAAGTAAAGAGCACGCGAGTTTTTACGTGGTTCGGAGTAACACCTCCTACGTCCACGACCAGGTTCACTGGTAATCCACTACCACTTGGTTTCCAAGTACCAAGCAACTTCACAACTCTAACCCGAGCTGTGTTCCAACAGTTTGCGGGCACTGTCAAGCCTAACCTTTCAGTTTACGGGTACTGAAAAAACCTTACACACTTGAATTTCCCGCTTCAAGCAAGCGTAACCTTGACCTAACCTTTCTGGGTAAGAGGGGTTTGGTTTGGGGTTCCAACTGTGAACGAGTTCTTACAATTAAGAACTTTAGAGTATGATGAACTCGTTCGAAATCTAGGCTTAAGATATACAAAGAGTTTGGCCTAGGGAACAGACGAAAAACTAAGCAGTTTCTGAACTAGAAACACTTTAAGATAAAGTGTTCTTTGAACTATGTAGAACTGCTTGAGAGCTTTTGAAAGATTGATGATTTCAGAGAATGAAAGCTTGTAGAGAGTTTTTCGTAGCTGATCCTGAGGTTGAAGACGGGTTTATATAGGTAGAGATTCAAGACTAGCCGTTGGAGGAGCCGTTTGAATCTTACCTACTCTTCTTAAATTCAAGATCTGCCGTTGGGCGAATCTGCACCTGTCTTCATTTGTGTCACATCCTAGGTCCTGAAGTCTAGGATGCTGATTTGGCAATCCTTCATTGGTCGAGGTATGTTGACTTCCTCTGACGCCGGGATCTTCTGCCTTTGGAGCTGGCTTTTGAATTCAGAGCTGGACTGACTTGAAGTGATGTCTTCAGTTAGTTCCCTTTGTTCTGTACAGCTGGACCGGCTGTGTTTTGAACTCAGCTCGAATTCTCTTCAGCTTGATCATGCTCTGCTGGAGGACTCAGCTGAAGGTTGACGCCTGCTGTCTTTCGCTAGCTGACTCATGCTGTAAACACAGCTGGGTCGACTGCTGTCTTCCGCTAGCTGACTCCTGCTGTAGACACAGCTGGGTCGACTGCTGTCTTCCGCTTCCTTAACCTGTAAACCTAGAAAATCTAAAGCTCAAATAGGCGAGCTGGAAAACACTATTTAGGTTGACGCGATCATCTATTCGGTTGGAGAATCAGTTGGGTTTTGATATCAAATCGAAACCTTATAATTTTCCCAACAATTTCCCCCTTTTTGATGATGCCAAAACCTAACTGAGACAACTTATGACGCAGAAAAACTTGTGTTTTATTAATGTAAGAAAATACATTATAACACAAGAAAAAGAAAGAAGGAAAAAAAATCTTCAAACTTCAATCTTCAATTCTTCATTCTTCAATCCCAGTTGGCTGGGTCTTCTCTACTGCATCCGTTGCTTCTTTCTTTTGACTCGTCTCTTCAGCTGATTCTGATTCAGCTGGTTCCTCTAGCTCAACAGTTTGCCTCTTCTTTGACTTGTCTCTTCTCCCTTTCTTCCCCCTTTTTGGCATGATCAAACAGGGTGGGAGAGATACACCATCGGCTGTTGTGATGTTTTAGTTTGGCAAAACTGTGGTCTTCAGCTCTGAGCAGCGAGGTTTGGAGTCTAAGTGGCTCAGCTGTTGTATTAGCTGGCTCTTCTTTAGTAGCATTAGCCTCAGCTGTGATTGCAGACACAGCGTCCTTGGCCTGATTCAGCTGGGGCAGTCCAGCTGAGTACTTGGAGGGATGAGTTGGCACGGGAGATAGCATCTTCTGAGTCGGGCACAACTTCATTCCTTGCAAATTTTGCTTCTATAGACTTCTTAGATTGAATGAGAAAGTCTGATTCAGCACTTGAGGGACTTGTGTTCAGCTCATATCATCATCATCCAGCTGCAGGTGATCATTGGCTGGGTGATGTTTCTCATTTGAGCTTGGTGCAGGGGCTTGAGCATCTTTCATCGGAAGATCTCGAAGCTGGTGTCCCTGTGGAGCTGAAGGAAACTGAGGAGAAGGCGGTTGAAGTATTCCATCTGTCTTGGGGTTTAAGCTTGGTTGATCAGCTGGAATACTCCGTTGCGGTGTTGGTGACGATGATGTTCACATAGGCGCATGAACTTCTCCTCCACCGTAAGAAACGACCGCTTGTGGGCCTTCTGCTCCTCGGAGAGTAATTACGAATTCTCTCATAATGTCAGCTGGCTTCACAGCTGACTGACTGAGCACCTTTGAATTGAGTCTTCTGTTTGAAGACGGTGCTTCAGCATGTTTTGTCTCCTCAAGTTGTCTCCAATTCCCAGCTGGGACGGAGATAGATGCATGCTGCTTTGTCTCCTGCATCTTTTTCTGTGCCTCCTATGGTGGAGCAAGAGCTTTGACATGACTGCTCTTGAAGACTCCGGCTTTATCAACATCTGGTCCAGGTCTGTTGACATTGATTTTTGCATCCCAGGGAGTTGTATGTCCCGTTCTCTCTTTTATGTTGAGAGAGACAGTGGGGCTGAGGAGGTCTTTTTCCTTTGACATTCCCAGGAAGTTTTCTGCACCTTCCTGGTGAATGACGTTCTTGAGCTTTGCAGTCTCTCACTGCGTTGGACTGGATCTGTCGATGGGCTTCACCTTCTTCTGGACTTCCATCTTCTTTGAGGTTCCTGAGAGTTAAGCAACTCTTATCTTGAAGCTTTGACAGATTCTTCAAGTTTGATCGGCTTCGGGAGATATCTTTCTGGATTCCATGTTCTTTTTCTGCATCTTTTGTTAGTAGAAACAAATAATACCAATTGATGGAAATAAGAAAGAATGCCGAAAAACTTTTTAGGGTTGATGCAATGCTTTACGTATATCTTCTAGCATATTTAAAGAGCTTTCTTGATGAATGGACGATCAAGATTTGTCTATTGATAAGAAGATCTACGACTAGGAGTGATTCTCGCGTCATGTCAATTTCTTGATTAGAAGATGTGAGTTAATGCGCGAGAGAGAACGGTTGAGGCGTTTTGAGTTTTGCCTCGAAACTCCCATGATTCAATTCCATACAGACTTTTAATTAAATTTGATTAGATATGACAAGATATGAATTTGACTGAAAACAGATTGAGTAGGTGTAGTTAATGTTGTTGCAAACCTCTCAGCTGATCATTGTAGTCAGCTGATACCTCGGTTGAGTGGGTGTGCTGGGTCATTGTGGTTCCAGCTGGTTCCCCCACAGCTGAATAATCCTTCAATTTCAACATCTGGTTTTAGCTGGATTCTTTCTCAGCTGATATCAGTGACGTTGATTCTGAATTATAGTTGTCTGCTTGCATTCAGCTGGGTCTGCTTGCATTCAGCTGGGTCTGCTTCCATTCAGCTGGGTGAAGCATTGTCTAGGTTGAGTAGTCCAAGTAATCCGCACAGCATTTTGAATCTTGCTTCTATCAGCGGTTTTGTGAGAATATCAGCCCGCTGTATGTCTGTGTGAATTTTCTCAACAATCACATCTTTCTTTTCTACGTGATCTCTGATGAAATGATGTCGTACGTCTACATGCTTGCATCTTGTGTGAAGTACTGGATTCTCTGAAATGGCAATCGTACTTGAGCTATCACAGAAAATTGGAACCTGTCCAGTTTTCACTTCATAGTCATCCAGCTGATGTTTCAGCCAGAGAATCTGTGAGCAGCAGCTTCCAGCGGCCATATATTCTGCTTCTGTCGTGGAAGTTACGACGCACGTTTGCTTCTTTGAAAACCATGAAATCAACTTACTTCCTAAGAACTGACAAGTTCCTGAAGTTGATTTTCTGTCCAACCGATCTCCAGCGAAGTCTGAGTCTGAGTATCCGATACCGTAGATTGTCTTCAGCTGGGTACCACAGCCCAACATTCTGAGTTCCTTTGAGATATTTGAGAATGTTCTTGGCTGCTTGCATGTGTGCTTCCTTTGGATCAACTTGAAATCTGGCACACACTCCGACTGCGAAAGAGATGTCTGGACGACTCGCTGTTAGATACAGCAGGGATCCTATTATCCCTCTGTATTTGCTGGAATCAACTGACTTCCCTTTAGTTCCTGGTTCAATCTTCCAGTTGGTGTTCATTGGAATCTTTACAGTTCTGCTGGATTGAACTCCATACTTGGCGATCAAGTCTTTCACGTATTTGGATTGATTTATGAAAATCCCTTCTGATGATTGCTTGACTTGAAGTCCTAGGAAGAAACTCATTTCTCCCATCATGGCCATTTGGAACTTCTCTGACATCATCTCTCCAAATCTTTGGCATAAGAAGCTTGATCTTGATCCAAAGATGATGTCGTCTACATAGATTTGAACAATCAGGATATCTTCTCCTGACTTGATGGTGAAGAGAGTTCTGTCTACTGAGCCCTTCTTGAATCCTTTGGATACGAGAAAATTTGACAGAGTGTCATACCAAGCTCGAGGTGCTTGCTTCAATCCATAAAGAGCCTTCTTTAGCTTGTAGACTTTATTTCCTTCTACTTCAAATCCTGGAGGTTGTTCAACGTAGACATCTTCTTTGATTTCTCCATTTAAGAATGCACACTTCACATCCATTTGATAGACCTTGAATTTGTGATGTGCTGCATAGGTGAGAAAGAGTCTGATTGCTTCCAATCGTGCTACTGGAGCAAATGATTCTTTGAAGTCAATTCATTCCTGCTGAGTGTAGCCCTTGGCAACCAGTCGAGCTTTGTTTCTGATGACGACTCCCAGGGTATCCAATTTGTTCTTGAATATCCATTTGAGTCCTATGACTTTGACTTCTTGAGGTCTGTCGACCAATTCCCAGACACAATTTCTGAGGAATTCGTTCAGCTTTTCTTGCATGGCGTTTGTCCAAGGTACGCTCTTCAAAGCTTCGAGAATTGATTGAGGCTCTGGCACTTGAGCTACGTAGCACGCCATTAGAGCTGTGTCTTCATCATAGACAGTCAGTTCTAGCTCTACTGAGAGTTGAGCTGTGTCAGCTGCTTCTTGATGATCCGATGAAGCTTGAGCAGCTGAGCTTCTGGTTTTGACTTGGTCAGATGGTTCTTCAATGATTGCTGATGATGGATGATCTTCAATCCATCTTCTCCTCTTACGAATTTCTTCTTCCAATTGATTGATGCTTGACGTGGCTAAATTTCGTCTGACTTGGAGTTGCTCAGGAGTTAAGTCTTGAGAGATTGGTTCTCTTTGATTTAGATTTTGAGGAGACTTCTGTAGAGGCTCAGCTGGAGATGGAGCTGGGGATTCAGCTGTGTCTGGATTTACAGCTGATGATGTTCCCCCTTGATTTGGCGTTGAAGGTTCTTTTCGATTTCCAGCTGGTGGAGCTTCTTGGTTGAATTGAAGTTCCTCCTCTGGCTCATCGTCCCAAATTAATGGTTCGGCCAGATTCTTGATTCTATTTTCTTGAGCTCTTATCTGAATCAGTCTTGAAGATTCTCCTTCATTTCTTCGTTTGATAGAATCTCTATATTCGAAGGAGGATTCGTCAAAGGTAACATGTGGAGTTACTTCCACTATTTGAGTTCTTCTGTTGAAGACTCTGTATGCTTTACTCACAGCGGAGTAACCAAGGAATACTCCTCGGTCTGTCTTCACGTCGAACGTCTTGAGCTGTGTCTTTCCATTGTTGAGGATGTGACATTTGGATCCGAATTCCTTGAAATACCCTATGTATGGTATTCTGTTGTTCCATAGCTCATACGGTGTCTTTCCTTGCCTTGATGTGAGTAGGGAGCGATTCTGAGTGAAGCAAGCTGTGTTGATTGCTTCAGCCCAGAACTTCTTTGGAATGGCAGAGCTAGCTAGCATTGAGGTAGCTACTTCCTTGAGAGTTCTGTTTCTTCTTTCTGCTACACCATTCTGCTGAGGTGTGCGTGCTGCAGATGTTTGGTGTTGAACTCCGTTCTTCTCGCAGTAATCATAAATAGTTTCATTCAGAAACTCCGTTCCATGATCTGATCTTATTGACATTATCTTGCACTCCTTCTGTGTTGATAATCTTTCCAGCAGGATAGGCAGCTTAGTCCTGGTTTCGCTCTTCTGGTACAAGAATGATACCCATGTGAATCTTGAGAAATCATCCACCACGACCAGAGTATATTTTCTGCCATTGAAGCTTGCTGGAGTAACTGGACCAAAAAGATCCATGTGAAGAAGTTGAAGTGCTCGATCAGTTGACTGAACTGGCTTGAGAGAGAATGAAATTCTTGTCTGCTTTCCTTGTTGACACGCGCTGCACATATGACTTTTGTCATATACTTGATCTGGAATTCCATTAGCGAGCTGGTTCCTAGCCAGTTTGTTGATTCTCTTGAAGTTGAGATGATTCAGCCGTCTGTGCCACAGCCAGCTGACTTCATTGCTTCTCTTCGATACAAGATAAGTCTCCGGAGGGCTGCTGTTCCAGTCAGCAAAATACATATTTCCTTCTCTTTTCCCTCTTAAGAGTATCTGCTTGGTTTCCCTATGCTTCACTGTGCATCAAACTTGACAGAAAAACTGTTGTCGCAGAATTGGCTAATGGAAAGCAAGTTGTGTTGCAATCCTTGTACATAAGAAACATTTGGGATTATAACATTTCTAGTTTTAAATGTACCATAACCTTTGGTTAGGCCTTTCGAGTTGTCACCAAATGTTACTTGTGGACCTGTACGCTCGATATACTCCTGGAGTAGATGCTTTAGGTGCGTCATGTGCTTGGAACATCCACTGTCCAAGTACCATAGCGTTCTCATCGACTCCTCAGAGATGCGTCGAATCCTTGCAACCTAAACAAAAAATTAAAATTCAGGTACCCAGTTTTAATTGGGTCCTTGTGGGTTAGACAGAGATCCTTTGATGACCCAGATCTGCTTGATGACTCGAATTGGGTCATTTGATCTTATAATTCTCCCAGCTGAGTCGATATACACATTCTTTGTGTTCTTCGGTTGTTGCTGGCGGGGTCTTGATCTTCGTGTCTTTCCGTTTTGATGTCTTGATTTCTTTTGGTTTCCAGCTGTGTGCCTAGTTGAGACGTTCCTTTGTCTCTGCTGTCTCATGTGATGCTGTGGCTGGCAATGATTATCCAGCTTGTACTCATATGAGTGGTATCCAGCTGGGTATCTCTGATATCTCGATTGATATCGATCAACGTGCTGGTGCTGTTGCTGGTATCTGTAAAGTCCAGCCAGTTGTCTTCGTTGAGGTTGAGCACGTTGCTGTCTGAGTTGGGCTTGAGATTGTCGCACAGCTGACCTTCTTGATGCCTGCTATGTTCTCGACGGAGCTTGAGGATGTTTCACAGCTGGTCTTCCTGACGCCTGCTGTGTCCTCAACTGTTGATGCTGAGCTACTGGGATTGGAGGTTCGTTTGCACGTACAAACATTACCTTTGTTCCACTTGTGGAGGCAATGTTTGAGGCATCCTTTGATTCGTTGTATCCCAGTCCCGCTTTGAGTGCTGCTGGACGCTGAGCACTAATGATCTCGTCCATTGTTGACGTGGCTTTGATGAGAGCTACTATCTTCTTAGATAGTACCTCTTCGGTGCTTTTCAGCTCAGTGATCTCAGCTGACTTCTTTTCCGATTCAGCTGTGACTTTTTCCACATCTTCCATCAGCTGTTTCTTCTCATAGTAGAATTCCTTCATCAGCTGATCTTGTTTCACTATTTTGTCTTTTAGTGAAACAACTTCCTGTTGGAGCTGTGTTGTATCAGTTGCGTCTGATACCTTTGTCTTTTCCAGTTCCGCCTTCAGCTCGGCATTCTCATACATAATGACGTCAAGGATCTCTTGAAGCTCCTTGGAATCGTTCATTACTTTCTCTACTAGACTCCAATCAGGTAGTCCAGATTCTGAGACCTGTGTAGAGTGTTTGTGTGATGGTGAGATGTTAGATAGATTTTGAGTTCGAGACATTACCTCATCTTCATCGATGCCATCTGTTTGTCCCATGAAGCATGTATCCCAATCAGGTTCATCATGGGCCATCAGGGCTTCTTCTTCCGAGTCTGAAAATGGCATGTCATCCATTTTGTTGCACTCTGATTCTTCATCGGCGATATAAGCTCTCCTTCTGTCAGCTGCCTTAGCTTTCAGTTGGTCTTTGTCTTTCTTGGACAGCTTTGGATAATCTAGCCGGTAGTGTCCTGGTTCCTTGCAGTTGAAGCAACCTTCTTCTGTTCGTTTGTCAGCTGACTTCTCATCAGCTGCTGCGTACTTGTATCTGTAAGTTCTTGCGAACTTCTTGTATTTGCCCTTGCTGGTGTTGAGTCTGTTGTAGTTTTTGACCAGCATGGCTATTTTTTCAAGTAGCTATTCCTTGCTCATGTCCTTCTTATCCTTCTTCGATGACTCAGCTGACTGCATGTATGCGGATTTGTCAGAGTTGGCTCTGAACGCAATCTCCTTTGTTGCAGGTGTCAGCTCTCCATCATTCTGATTGTTTGAAGATTCTTTCATTGTAATCTTCAAGTTGTACTCGTTGGCTTTGAGCAGGGAGTATAATCTTTCAGTTGAAAGATCACCTAAGTCACTTCGACTTTGGTGTACCACCTTATAGGTGTTCCATTCAGCTGTGAGCGCTGAAAGAACTTTTAGATTCTTTTCTCGCTGGGTGTATTTCCCAGTTCTGATGGTTTCTATTTCTACTACAGTATTGGAGAATCTGAGTTCCATCCCTTCGATGGACTCGTTGACCAGCTGCTTGAAGTTAACAAACTTCTGGCATGCAATCGTGAATTTATTCTCCTTTATCTCCTCCGATCCTTTGCATAGCTTTGCTAGGGTTTCCCACATCTCCTTTGCGGTTTCGCAGTTGATGATTTTGCTGAGGTAGGCATTGGAGACCGTTGAAGATATGGTGTTCCTCGCGAAGCTGTCTAGTCCAGCTTGCTTCCTTTCTTCTGAGGTGTGCTCACTCTTGGGCTTGGGAATGAGCTGATATCTTGGTTGTTCGCCATCTTGAGTTGGGACAAGCTCGTTCCCTAATTTGTATATGATGATGGGTCCGTCTGTGATGACGTCCCACATCATATCATGATGCGCACAGAGAGAGCTCTTCAGTCTGAACTTCCATATTGCATAATCGTCTACCGAGAAGGTGGGAAGATTCCTGTTAAGATAAGAATCCATAGAAATATGCAGTATGTAATAATATGAGTATTTCACAAAGAGGATCTGTTCAGATGACCACTGACAGATTGTCAAGAGTGATCTCTTGATACAGAAACGGTGGTCTGTTGAACCACTGCTCTAATACCAATTGATGATCCCTGAGCTAGGTATTTGGTGTAAAGGGGGGGTGAATACACCAAATAGATTTTTAGAAACTTTTTCAAGTTAAAGCACAGAGTTGGTGAGCTTAGTTATCGATCCAGCTGGGGAGGGTCAGCTGGGTAAATAACTCAGCTGGCGGTGCGGAAAGTGGTGGTTTGAAAACTTAGCTCGGTTACTTAGAAAAACTCAGTTTAAAAAGATTAACTTTATGTTTTCAGATTAGTCAAGTTGTGCAACTTTCAGAGAGACACAGCTGTCTTTGGAGAGCAGCTGCGTATGCAGTTTTGAACAAATATGCAATGATATGAAAGAGTTAGTACAAAACTGAATATAAAGAGAAAGTAAAGAGCACGCGAGTTTTGACGTGGTTCGGAGTAACACCTCCTACGTCCACGACCAGGTTCACTGGTAATCCACTACCACTTGGTTTCCAAGTACCAAGCAACTTCACAACTCTAACCCGAGCTGTGTTCCAACAGTTTGCGGGCACTGTCAAGCCTAACCTTTCAGTTTACGGGTACTGAAAAAACCTTACACACTTGAATTTCCCGCTTCAAGCAAGCGTAACCTTGACCTAACCTTCGGTAAGAGGGGTTTGGTTTGGGGTTCCAACTGTGAACGAGTTCTTACAATTAAGAACTTTAGAGTATGATGAACTCGTTCGAAATCTAGGCTTAAGATATACAAAGAGTTTGGCCTAGGGAACAGACGAAAAACTAAGCAGTTTCTGAACTAGAAACACTTTAAGATAAAGTGTTCTTTGAACTATGTAGAACTGCTTGAGAGCTTTTGAAAGATTGATGATTTCAGAGAATGAAAGCTTGTAGAGAGTTTTTCGTAGCTGATCCTGAGGTTGAAGACGGGTTTATATAGGTAGAGATTCAAGACTAGCCGTTGGAGGAGCCGTTTGAATCTTACCTACTCTTCTTAAATTCAAGATCTGCTGTTGGGCGAATCTGCACCTGTCTTCATTTGTGTCACATCCTAGGTCCTGAAGTCTAGGATGCTGATTTGGCAATCCTTCATTGGTCGAGGTATGTTGACTTCCTCTGACGCCGGGATCTTCTGCCTTTGGAGCTGGCTTTTGAATTCAGAGCTGGACTGACTTGAAGTGATGTCTTCAGTTAGTTCCCTTTGTTCTGTACAGCTGGACCGGCTGTGTTTTGAACTCAGCTCGAATTCTCTTCAGCTTGATCATGCTCTGCTGGAGGACTCAGCTGAAGGTTGACGCCTGCTGTCTTTCGCTAGCTGACTCCTGCTGTAAACACAGCTGGGTCGACTGCTGTCTTCCGCTAGCTGACTCCTGCTGTAGACACAGCTGGGTCGACTGCTGTCTTCCGCTTCCTTAACCTGTAAACCTAGAAAATCTAAAGCTCAAATAGGCGAGCTGGAAAACACTATTTAGGTTGACGCGATCATCTATTCGGTTGGAGAATCAGTTGGGTTTTGGTATCAAATCGAAACCTTATAATTTTCCCAACATTATCCATCTAGAAGAAGTGATCTTTAATCCAGATCTAAGTTAAGAAGAGAAGCTAGAAGTGATTTTGGATCGAAAGGTCCAACAACTTAGAAATAATTTGATCGTGTGAGTAAAGATCAAGTGGAATCATAATAATTTAGAAGAAGACACATGGGAGTTAGAAAGTAAGATGAAAGAAAAGTATCCCGAGTTATTCTAAGAAGTAAGTAAATTTCGGGACGAAATTTATTTTTAGGGGAAGAGAATGTAATACCCCGTTTTTCTTGCATAAATTGCCTTAGTTTTTCTTTAATTAAATTAAGGAAATTAAGAAGAAGAAAATTTCCTTTTTATAAATTTTTCTTCGGCAACCCTAATTTTTGCAGTAAAGAGGAATTAAATTATTTTTGTCTAGTCTCGGTTAACCCGAAACGAGGAAGAATTTATATTTATCAATATGTGCTTACATATTTGATTTTTAGTTGAGAAAATTATGAATTTAATTTTCTTAATTAAATTTATTAGTAATTAATTATTGAGGTCCAAATAATTTGGTACCAAAATTTAAAGAGGATAAGTTTTTTAACCCTAAACTTAAAACTACAAGTTTTCTATACCAAAATTGATTAAAAGACTAAAATACCCTTTACTATTTTAAATTTTGTCTCTCTCTCCATCTATCGGTCCCCCACCACAAACCCACATTCTCTCTCTTATCTCTCTCGACCGAAACCACGAAGAAGAAGAAGCACGAAGAAGAAGTACGCTCTCGACAGAAGACTTGCGGGCACGATGAGTTCGTCCGAGACACAATCTGACCACGATGGAGAGGCGTCGTCGTCGCCGGTGCATCACGAAGAGGAAGAGTTCCTAAACGAGCCGCCGGTTAGTGCGCCCTAATTTTCGAAATAAATTGAAATTTTTTGGCAAATTTCGATGTTTAATTCATGGGTATTCATGCTAAAGTTAAGTTGCGAAGAAATGTACATGTTCTATGCGTTTAAATGTTGATTTTTGGTGTGAATTTGGGCTGAATTTATATGGGCACGATGGGATTGGGAGCGATGGTGTTAGGGTCGATGGGGTGGGCACGATGGGGTTGGGGGCGATGGGGTTGGGGTCGATGGCTGGGGGCGATGGGTGGCACGAAGGGGGTTTGGGGGCGATGGGGGTTGGGGTCGATAGCTGGGGGCGATGGCTGGGGGCGATGGGGCTGGACACGATGGCTGGGGGCGATGGCAGTCCATCGTGACTTTGCCATCGTGCCCAGACAGGCCGTTTTTTTTTTGTGTTTTGTCTTGTTTTTTTGAATTTGCTCGTGAATTTATTGCTTATGGTTGCCCGTTTTGTTATTGTAGGAGGGTTGTGTATGGAAAAGGCCCACGTTACGGGCTGTGACACGTGGAATCAATTTGTATATGCGTTGTGATGTGTTTAAAGAGATACTTTCCACGCTGCGTCGCATTGGCGGGCCTAGACACGGAGAGCGTGCGATAGAGCACTTTACCTCCGGGGTCGTGGGCAGACTGATTAGAGTTAGGCGGACGGGCAGTGCTACTGGTGCCCTTCACCACCTTATAGCCCGACAGCTGTAGGGCGACCACATACCCCCGTATGAGTCGTGGTTTCAGCTCGGGGGTCGGACCATCCGTTTTACACCCCGTGATTATGCCCTAATCACGGGACTTCACTTTGGAAACACGGAGTTCGACACTACTGAGACTCACCTGATCCGTCCTGACAGTTTATTTCACCGGCATTTTCATGCCAAAGAAACAAAGGTGAGCGAGCTGCGCAACAAGTTCAAGGAACGCAAGTTAGGAGATGAAATGGAAGATTATTTGAAGGCGGCGAACTTGTTGGTTTACTACTACTTTCTCTTGTGCCGGGACAAGATGTCGGTCGAGAACTGGGCATGGGCACTGGTAGAGGACTTTGAGCAGTGGGACAGGTTTCCCTGGGGTGCTTACACGTACCAGGTGTTGACTCACTACATCGACACCGTGGCTCTTACTCCCAGACAGGAAGAGATTGACTACCACTTCTACGGTCCAGTCTGGGTCCTGCAGCTTTGGATGTACGAGGCATTTCCTCGTTTGGGACGCTACTGCGGAACGAGAGATGAAGTGATCAGGCTGCCCCGATGCTTGATGTGGGAGACGGGCACTGTGAAGGCGGACTTCAGTACCTTTTTTGACCAACCGGTACGTAAATCACTTTATTTTTTATGAATTTTTTGAAATTTCAAAATTTTATCGATATATAATTGTTATTTTATACGTATTTCATTACAGCTCGAACTGAATGATGTCCCGTTGGTCCCGATGGAGGAAGAGGAAGTCGAGTACTACTTCCTTAGCTTTGAGAACGGGGATCCGTTTGATGTGGTGTACCCGAAGCCGGTCCGAATTGCTGGTCGGGGTAGGGCAGAGGTTGTGTTTACGGGGCCCATCAAGAACAAGGGCAAGATCAAAGTTACGACAATGGAGAAGATGAAGGCGACCTTTGGAAAGGTGTCGAAGCGTCGCCGAGAGAGTAGTCCTCTCACCCGTCCTCAGACAGCAGAGCGAGTGTACCAGGAGAGGCCGGAGGACAGGGTGTGTTGTTTGCACGGACAGCCTTGTCCGGACCACAGAGTCAGCACTGACGACGTCGTCGATCGCCGGTTGAAGGCGATCTTGCACGATGACTCAAGCACAGGTTTTCTTGCTCGAGTAGCTGATAGGGTCTTTACTAAGATCGTGGACTACTTCGGTCCTAGACGGAGCAGGAGTTATCAGCAGCACTCTGCGACTAGCCACAGGTCGCAGCGTGACCAGCCCCGCCACTCCGCTGCTGCAGGCCCTAGTCACCACTCTGCGGCTAGCCACGGGTCTCAGCGTGACCAGCCCCGCCACTCCGCTGCCGCAGCCCCTAGTCACCACTCTGCGGCTAGCCACAGGTCTCAGCGTGACCAGCCCCGCCACTCCGCTGCTGCAGGCCCTAGTCACCACTCTGTGGGTAGTCACAGGTCTCAGCGTGACCAGCCACGCCACTCCGCTGCTGCTACTACTAGCTACCACGACTTCGAGGTGGATCGTGATCGAGCAGGAGATCTGCTACACCACCAGCCCTTCCAGCAGCCTCTGCTTCCCACAGACCTCACCCAGCAGTTTGCAGCAGCGCTTTCAGAGTTGGCCAGCTTCGAGAGAGAAGAGGAGGAGCAGGGTGAGTTTGGTGAGAGTAGTCCTCCTCCGAGACACCCTAGGCCGTCTGCTGCACTACGTACGCCATATGTTGGTGAGACGCCCAGCTCTCATGCACAGATGAGTCAGCAGTAAGCTGCCTTCAGACATATGGGCGACAACACTGTCTGCGTGATAAAAGAGATTGACCACACGGTGACGCAGGCGTTTTTCGACCTTGTGGAGAACGTGGACGAGTGCTTCACTGCAGAGGTAACATTTCTTGCAATTTAACGTCTTCACATATTTAAATTATTTACATTGATTTATATATCGTCATGTAATGTAAATTTTTTGAATACAGGTCATGGACTTGTACGTGCTCTTCACTAGGTGTAAGCAGCGAAGGGGGGTTGCAGGAGTTGGTGTAGTGACCACTATTGTTCAAGGGTCTACGTTTTTTGTAAGTTTTTGTTTGACTTTTATTTGTTGTATTAGTTGGTTTACAAAAAAATGTTTTTAACTTGTTTTACTTTTTTTAGGCACTGATGCTTAAAGAGTTCCACGAGCTAAGTCCAAAGGGCAACCAAGTGAAGGGAAACAAATGGATTTTGCCACAACCTATACTGGATCTCTTTCATGGCATGGACACACCGAACGGGATCCCGTGGTTAAACTGCAACACAGTAAGTGATGTTAAATTGATTATAAGTTGCTTTTTCGTTCAAATTGTCAGTATTCTTGATTTGCAGTTGTACTAATATTTGTTATTTGAATAGATTATTGCCTTTTGTTGTCTTGATGAGCATTGGGTCACTGCGAAGATCAAAATAGATGATTGGTGCATCGAATTGTATGACTCATTGTCACACCAACATGACGCCAATAAATCTCCTGGGATAAAGCAGATGAGGCCCCTCACTTGTCTCGTTCCTAGGCTACTAGCTCTGGGGAATTACTGGATGAATAACCCCCGCAAGACAAGAAGAGAAGACTTCATGCCATTGATCATAATGTCACCTAGTGAGCAGTTCGCCCAGACCGATGGGGTCAGTTGCGGTCCTTTTCGTTGCATGTATCTAGATCGTATGGTGTCCAAACATCCAACAAAAAGGCATACAAGGAATATTTATGTGAGATACATTAGGAGCTATCGTAAAGAGATAGGTGCTAGGATATTTAGCTTGTCTTTTGATTTGTGATTTTTTGTACGATTGACAATGCCACTCTTATTTATAATATGTGGTTCATTTGTCCTAATTTTATTTATTTGTTGAGCTTCTGTTGTGTTTAGAAATTGGAAAATGTAAAAAACAGGGCCGAAGCGGGTTTCCTTTGTAAAGCGGGTTGCACCCGCTTCGGCGGCTCACCCGCCTCGGCGGGATACATGAGCCTGCCCATCGTGCCCATCGCCCCCATCGTGCCCATCGTGCCCATCGCCCCCATCGTGCCCATCGCCCCCATCGCGCCCATCGCCCCCATCGTGCCCATCGCCCCCATCGCGCCCATCGCCCCCATCGTGCCCATCACCCCCATCGTGCTCACGATGAAGTCCCCATCGTGCCCAGAAGAACAGGCATCGATAAGTATTTTTAATAACTTAATGTTATTCCATAGTATTTTTTTTATACCATATAAATACTTTTTTATATCTTACATACATAATTATGATCAATCTGAATGTTTTTTGCAACATCGATGATATACAGCATATAATTTGAGAATTTGAAGTAAATATTCATTGAGATCCTTTTCATTCTTAAGATATGATATGATTCATAATCATATTAAAGACTACATTTAAATTATTTCAAATGTTCGTTTTTACTTATGAAATTCTTAAATAAGCAATTACAAATCAATATATCAGCACCACATCAACATAAAGTCCAAAAATGTCTATAAAATCAAAATTTCTTGAGGGGGCGATGGGACATGCATCGTGAGGGCGATGGCCACGATGGGGACGATGGGGCGATGGGGTGAGGGGGCGATGGGCACGATGGGGCCGACGGGACATGCATCGTGAGGGCGATGGCCACGATGGGGACGATGCGACGATGGGGTGAGGGGGCGATGGGCACGATGGGGGCGACGGGGGCGATGGGCACGATGGGGGCAACGGGGGCGATGGGCACGATGGGGGTGACGAGGGCGATAGGCACGATGGGGGCGATGGGCACGATGGGGGCGATGGGGGCGATGGGCACGATGGGCACGATGGGCACGATGGAGGCGATGGGAGCGATAAGGTCTCCCAATCGTGGGCGATGGGCGCGATGGGCAGGCTCGTCTACCCTGCCGAGGCAGGTGAGCCGCCGAAGCGGGTGCACCCGCTTTACAAAGGAAACCCGCTTCGGCCCTGTTTTTTACATTTTTCAATTTCTAAACACAACAGAAACTCAACAAATAAATAAAATTAGGACAAATGAACCACATATTATAAATAAGAATGGCATTGTCAATCGTGCAAAAAATCATAAATCACAAGTGCATCGGACATTTTCTGATTGTGTGTTCTTCACTACCACAATTGCTGCATTTTTTCTTTCGTCGCCGTCTCTGACTCGATGGTTCTCCCTCCGGGGGAACATTTAGATCGACATCTAAAGCGAGTGGTTCGGTGCAATTCTTTCTATTGTGGCCGGTCCCCTTACACTTAGAGCATTTTTGGCTACGGCGTGTTGTGGGCGCACCTTCAACTGCTGAACGAACACGCTGTGTCCTCGGACGGCCGGCTTGACGAACTCCCACCAGTGGCAAGCAAACGATTCTTTCAATATCAGGCGGGACATTCCACTCCTCGGGATGTGGTACCGGCCTAATGGATTCTCTATAAGTCTCGCGCAAGTCGTGTTGCTTGTAATACCGACTTACGAAATCAAACAAATTGACAGTGTTTCCTTGGGTCCTGTAACGAACAAAAGTTGGAAATATTGAGCCATGAAAATACAATTTAAGTAAAAAAAAAGCTATACATACCTGAGGGCGGCAGCTGCATGACGACATGGCATCTTATCCTGATCGAACTCACGACACTCACATGTCCAATTCCCAAGGTCCACCACGAAGACCATCTTCTTGTCTTTCACTTTATAAACATTGTCAGTGGTAGGTTGAGCAACGAGCTGATGACTTGCTTCCACTGTCACAGCAAGCTTGTTGAAGGCCTCGAGTGTAATCTCATGCTCTCTCTCCCTAGCTAATGCCCTTTTCTCGTCGAACCATTTCTCGACAATGCAACGATACACCTCAAGTAACGAGCAAATAGGTAAACGTCTAGCCCACAGTAGCCTAGAGTTCAAGCTTTCGGCGGCATTGGAGGTCATGAAACTGTACCGTCGAACTGGGCAATGCGAGCTAGACCACCTATGAACACCAATTTCGGAAAGTCGTGTGTGAGCACCCTCACATGAAGCTTTCAAGGCAGAAAAATTCTTCTCGAACTCTTCAACATGATAAGCATACGCTGCATTTTGGAAGATGGCAAGAGCTCAACGGCCGTATCGCATCAGATTCTTCAGCATGTGGTGAAAGCACAATCCGTGCGCTGCAGTCGGATAGATGGCTTTCACGGCATTTGCAATGCTCTTATGTTGGTCAGAGACGATCTACAACTCATCCGGAGGGTCCAAACACCTGCGCAGATTTGAAAGAAACCAAGTCCACGACTCATCGTTCTCTATCGGACCAATTCCAATAGCTATAGGAAAGAGCTGCTCATTCCCATCTTTGCTAACAGCGACAAAAAGAACTCCCTTGTTCCTTCCCTTAAGGTGGGTCCCGTCCAACACAATCACTGGCCTGAGATAGCGCTCGAAGGCACGAATACACTGTCCTAAGGCGAGAAACATGTGACAAAATACTCCCTCACTACTGATCTGCATGTTGTACTCAGTACCGGGATTACGCTGCACCATCAGGAACTCGACACCTCAGCACCTAGAAGTCAAACCTAGGATTGCTTTACGAGGAAATCAAGGAAGAAGACAAGTCAATCCTATCAGAAGTTAGGTAGAGATTCAGAACGGCTCTTTCCAACGGCTAGTTCTAATCTCTCCCTATATATAGAAGTCTTCTTCATCATCAGAAAAAGAGGAGAAACGAGAGAATAGATTCAAGAGAGATCAACATACTTCATTGAAGGAAGACTAACCAAAGATCAAGAGATCTCTCAGAAAAGCTTCAAAGATCCAGCAGCCTTCATTCTTATGAGTTGTTATTTATTCTCAGGCTGCTGAAGCTCTCTCCCACTAGTATCTAGGCATATAATCCTTCCCAGCTTAAGCCTAGTTTGAACGAGTTCATCATACTCGAAGTTCTTCATTGTAAGAACTCGTTCATAGTTGGAAAACCCCCC
Source organism: Agastache rugosa (assembly GCA_031470985.1). Classification (NCBI taxonomy): domain Eukaryota; kingdom Viridiplantae; phylum Streptophyta; class Magnoliopsida; order Lamiales; family Lamiaceae; genus Agastache; species Agastache rugosa. Next base: position 17,995,075 of record CM062607.1, read on the forward strand.
AAAACCCAAACCCAGAAAAGGTTAGGTAAAAGGTACGCCTGCTCGAAGCGCGTAATTCGAGTGTTGGTTCTGTAGTACCCGCAAACTACGGAGTTAGGCTTCAGCTGTGCCCGTAAACAGTCTGGTTACGTTTCGATACAGTACGCGTAAACTTGTATCCAGCTTGAGGAACTAAGCTGCAACGCTTGCTGACTGCGCGAAAAGTCAGTGGTATCCTTAGTGGATTACCAGAGGTTTCTGGTCGTGGACGTAGGAGAAGTTTCTCCGAACCACGTTAAATAGCTGTGTTCTTTCATGTTTATTTATGCATCCAGCTAACCCTTCATAAGCATTATTTCAAGCTGCATAAACTGACTAACTGAAAAGAGAAACACAGCTTTGCAATATATTTGAAACAACAGACGGACTTTCCAAAATCCCACCACATTCCGCACACAGCCAGCTGTGTCGATCAAGCTGCCTTTCAGCTGGATCGAACACAGCCAGCTCACTCAAAAGAGTTTTAATTGGAAAAGTTTTTAAACCTTGGTGTATTCACCCCCCCCCTCTACACCAAGGTATCCTTCTTGGGACCATCAATTGGTATCAGAGCAGTGGTTCAAAAGATCACTTTTTTCTGTGTCAAGTCAGCCTCTTTGCTGATAGTGGTCACCTGAACAGATCCTTCAAAGTTTCAAAATCTTTTTAAAAGTCATTATATTGCATACTGTCATGGAATCTTCCCTGTGCAGGAATCTTCCGACATTCTCTGTCGATGATTATCGAATGCGGAAGTTCCGTCTCAAAAGCTTTACGAGTGCGCATCACGACATGATGTGGGATGTTATCAGCGACGGACCCATCATCATCATGAAATCGGAAAGACAAGCGAAACCACACACAGGCCGAACCGATTACTCGGCAAGTTGTGAAGCCCAAAAGGGAGTACTCTCCAGAAGAAAGAAGACAAGCTGGTTTGGACAGCTACGCTCGCAACGTCATCTCCTCAACGGTGACGAACGCTTATCTCAGCAAGATCATCAACTGCGAGACAGCTAAGGGGATGTGGGACACTCTAGCCAAGCTGTGTGAAGGCTCAGAGGAAATTCAAGAGAACAAATTCTCAGTTGCATGCCAGAAATTCGACAATTTCAAGCAACTCCCCTATGAGTCCATCGATCAAATGGAGCTCAGATTCTCCAACCTCGTCATCGAGATCGAGACGATCCGAACTGGAAAATATACAGTTCGAGACAAGAACTTGAAAGTTCTTTCAGCTCTCTCCTCAGAATGGTGTACACACAAAGTAGTTCACCAAAGCAGAACTGATCTTGGCAGCATGGAGGCGGAAAAATTGTTTTCCATCTTGAAGGCCAACGAATTTGATCTGGGGATCACAAGCAGAGATTCATCCAGCCGAATGGATGAAGCAGAGCTGAAGATCAAGCCGAGAAAAGAAGCTCAATCAGCTCAGCTTGGAAGGATCAACAAAGAGCTCAGATATATGAGCAAAGAAGATTTGAACGAAGAAGTTGCCATACCTGTATGAAGCATTAATCAGCTGGAACAAAGCAAGGAAAAGTACAAGAATATCGTGAAGGTTCATCACGACAAGCAACTCTACCCAAAGAGCAACCCAGCTGAGTCATCCTCCCGGAGAGAAGATAAAAGGATCGAATCGAGCGAAATGGATGATGATCAAATCTCCTTCTCCGACTCAGATGAAGATGATTGCTCTGATTAAGATGTCTGAAACATCTTAGAGAAGAAACCCAGCTAGCTGACTGGGACCAGCTGTGAAATAAAGACAGCTGGATACAAAACTGAAGAATCAGCAAGTCATACAGCTGAGTACATTGGTCTCGAGAAGTTTAGAGAAGCAGCAGATGAATCAGCTAGATTTGGGACAGCTGACCTTAACAAATGAATGAGCCAATGATGAGAAAAATCCGCTCAAAGGAAGTAGGATGCAGCTGAAGAAAAAGCCACCTACTGACAAATCAAGGGGGGATTCTACATCGCTGGAAAGAATTAGTAAAATCAAGTAGAATACCCAGCAGGATGCTCTCTCCAAAATAAACACAGCTGGAGTCATCAGCTGAAGAGAAACCTGATCCAGCAGGAAAATCAAGATGATCCTCTAACCCAGCTGACGACATGAAAGCATCCAAGAGATATCTCAACATCTGAAAGAATCCAGTGTTGGGAAAAGTCACGCAAAAGCACAACATGCTGAAATCTAAATCAAGATGATGTGTGGATCACTTGGACCGCTCAATCCAGATGAAGAAAGATCATCCAGCTGAGGGGGAACAAACTCAGCTGGATCCCAAAGTTCAGTTCAGAAGGATTTCCCAGCCAAAAAGGGAATCAAGCTCAGCTGGACATCAGTCGAAGAGATAAAGGGAACTCAGCTGAAGGAAATTCAAGCTAATCTCGAAATACTCAGCTGAGGAAAACTGTCAATCAAGCAAAAAAAGAAGACCGCTGTGATATCAGCTGGATACTGTGTCCAAGCTGACCGGTCTGCATCTCATGCAATAAATGCTCTGAGGAATATGCTATATAAAGTCCAATTATTTTGAATTCATATGTTAAGCGGACAGACATTCCTTAGTTAAATTGTTTGATAAGTTTCCTTTCCCATCGCATTAATTATAAAGTCTGCATAGTACTGTAGCACGGCAGGATCGAGGCAGAACGTCAAACGTTTGAAATACCTCACGCGCGGTTGTAATACACTCGCCGAAAGCACGTCAGCAAAACGTGATGAGTGAATCCCTCCCAGCCGTTGATCAGAATATCAACTGTTTCAATCTTAACCGTTGATCCGTTATGGCAGTTGATATATATGGAAAAGATACGCAGATTCTTTCATCCTTCATCTTTATCTCTGCAAATTTCAAATCTCCAGAACCTCCATCTATTGTCTGCAAGTTCTTCGCAAGATCTAAAATCAACAGATTGCAGAAATGGCTCCCAAGAAATCAACTGCAGGGATGAACCAGTTTGAAGCCCTAATGACAAAGCTGTCATTTGAGAGTATTCTGTCCACCTCCAATCTCCATGTTTCTGAGTTAAAAGAGATGGTGGATATAGTTGCAGACTCCGGTCTCCTGCTGTGGGCAACCGCCATGCCCAAGCTTTTGCTAAAGAGAGATGCCGCTCTGTTCTACCTCAACATTATCGACGAAGATGGCTTCTACTCATCTTCATTTGACATGAGCGTCAAAGGCGAAGACGGAAAGTTTGATACAGCTACCGTCACCATCAAACTCAATAAGATGCTACGAAAGGTGTTCAACCTTCCCAGAGAAGGAGGATTCATCCCAGATGATTACAGTCGGGAAGAAGTAGATGAATTCCTCAGCAGAGAGATGCTTATCTCCCCAGAGCCGTACAGAGCAAGCATGTCAAATCTTCTGCTCAAGCCAAAGTACAGGCTGCTGCTGGATATTACTCAAAAATGCATCTTAGGGATAGCTGGATCTCAAGGAGAGATCAGCATTCCAAAGCTCAAGCCGATGATTGCCATGATCAAAGGCGCAAACGTCAACTGGTTTGATTTCCTACTCAACCGACTGGTCAAGGAGTCAGAGAAAATAAAGTTCAACTCCACCAGGACGACGTTTTCAGCTTCAGAGCCACTGTATCTCTGCTCCAAAATTTCTTTCTTAATAGAGCAAGCAGTGAAAGGGCACACAGTAAAGTGGGCTGATTCAGAACCGTTTCCAGAAACGAAGATTCTTTTCCAAAGAATAAATCAAATCAATGATCTTCTGAAGAAGCAGCCTGCTGTGAGTAAAGGCAAGAAGCAGCTGGAAGGAACAGAGGCAGAAGTTCCAGCTGAGAAGAAACAAAGAAAGAGGAAGGCAGCTGACCCTAAACCAGCTGGAGGTCCAGCTGAGAAGAAAAAGAAAACAGCTGTCATTCCCAGTCAAGCAATGGTGATTCTCTCCCCACAGCCAGTGTCGGCCTTCGATCAATACGGATCAAACATCCTGGCCGAGATGGGATTGAATGATGGATTGTCATCCAGCTCAGAGGACGAGCTGGATAATCCAAGAAGCTCACCCCAGCCCTCACCTCCTCTCAGCTCTCCGCCGAAACAGCCTTCCCCTCCACCCAGCTCTCCAACCAAAGAGCCATCTCCTGCAAGAGAGCAGGAAGATATTCAACTGGCTGAAGCTCCTTCACAGCCAGCTGACACCCATGCTGAACCCTCTTCCACTTATCCCAGCTCACCCCCAAAACAGCCATCTCCCAGAGCTCAATCTCCCACACAGTTGGCTGATACTTCTTCACAGCCAATTGTGAACCCTTTTGAACCTGCTCCTCAAATCTCCACAGAATCAGAGGAGAGTGATTCTACTACCTCTCCTTCTCTCAACTCTACTGGCTCAGCCTTTATGGAAGCCATGTACGAGGACTTGCGCATTGCAGGGATCAAGAGTGCTCTAACTCAGTATCCAATTCTGGCGCACCTGCCCATTGCCCTTGTCAAAGTTGGAGACCTCAAGTTCTATCTGGCTACCAAGATGGCAACTTGGTACCAGAATGAGCAGCTGATAGAGACTTTCTCCTTTGAGAAACTGAAGACTGATGAAGCACGCCTCCAGCACACTTTTGGCTTTGGAAGTCTGGAGGATGCATACTTACACCAGAATGATCTCATCAGAGGAATTATTGAAGTGTCTCAGCAGTATCCCAAGCCGCACCCAGCTGAAGTCTGGGAATCAGCCGACAAGCTTCTTATAGCAGCGGGATGGGAAACACATTCTGGAGCTGACAATTCTAAAGAAGTCTCAGCTGAGATTACCAAGGAAGCTGTACCTGTTGAAACAGCTGAGGTAATGATCATTGAAGAACCAGCTGTTGCATCAACTGAACCAGAGGAAGCTGCCCCACAGAGTCCAATTGCCGATGACACTCGCTCACTGGTCGAGATCGAGGCAGTAAAACCCAGCCAAGCTGAATCCGGAACCCAGACGGATCATGTTGAGCTCTCTGATGCAATGAAGGACGAGATTGCAAAACAAGTCGAGGAAATCCTTTTTTAGGATAGACTCAAATCAAATGTGGATACCCTTCTGCGCATCACAGCTATAGAGTCTCAAGTCCAGAGCAATGGACTGTCCATTGACGACGTTCACAGATTTGCTCTGAATCTGCAGGAAAGCACCAGCAGAGATCTCAAACAATCTCTTGTTTCTCAACAAATTGATCAATCAATTCTTCTAGAGAAGAGAGTCCCTGAGATCATCTCAAACCTTCAAGCTCCACTGGTTGACGACATTGCAAATATTTCAAGCCAGCTGGAAGCTCTCAAAAAGACCACTCTCTCCAACAGCTCTGACATCCGCCAACTCTTCAACTTATATAAAGATCTGGATGCTCAGTTCAGAGCTGGAAGCAGCAGCACTGCCCAGCTGAATCTCGTCACAGCTGACAACTCAGTCAAGATCGCTGATGTTGAAGGTATTCTCTCCAAGCTCAGCGCAACAGTTGCCAACCTCTCTACCTCCCTTGTTGATAATGCCAAAAAGGGGGAAGATCAGAATGAAGCTGGAAAAACAAGTGAGAGGGAAGCTGCAGCTAAGGGGGAACTCAGTGCAAAGAAATACAGAGGGAAATCGACGATTTTGCAAAAGAGCTGGATGAAGAAGAGACAGAGCCAACTGCTCCAGCCAAAGCTGTCAAAGAGACATGGAGAGAGAAAATGGTCGCTCTTGCCAAAGCATGTGGACACAAGCCTGAAGAATACAAAGACTATCACTGGCTGTGTAACTTCCACAATGAGCAAAGAAAAGAAATGCAAGAGCTGGATAAGATTGTTAAGAAGAAAGCTGAAGCTCTCAAGCCTGCTGAGAAAAAGCAGAAGAAGAAAAGGCAGAGCTACAGACAAGCAAAGAAGAAACAAATCCAAGCAGCCTCAGCTGACAAGAAGAACCCAGATGATATAAATGAAAACTGGGAAAGATGCAAATCAGAATTCATCAAAGAATTCTACTACTTAAATCAGTTCAAAGGCATGGATCCAGAAGCTTCTTTCCAGGACTATTTCCTCGAGCTTCATGAGACAGATCCAATGATGGCAAGGTCAATCGCCCTCTATGCCAAGAGCAATAACATCCAGCTGAAGGCTCCCAAAGTCAAACAGCTAAAGCCTCCATTTCTAGCTGGAACAAACCTTCCTGACAAGGCCCAAATCATCAAAGAAATTAATCACTGGGCTGGTGAAAGAGGAATTTCAAAGTCGAAGAATCAAGCTGAATGGAAGGAGCTGGAAGGGTTCATCTTCAATAGATATGGTCTAAAGACTGACCATCAAATTGATGAACTAAGGAAGCAGTCAAGCTGAAGACCCAGCCAACTGGGAATTTTTATTTTGAACTTTTGTATTTAGATAATTGTACAAATTCTTCCTATTAATGAAAAGTTCATTTTATCAAAATCAACCTGAAGACAATCTCTCTTTGTCCAGGCTCTGAATATGTTTACCTGCTGTGAATGTTTAATTCGTTGAATCCCCGTTTCCTGTTAAGGGAGAAGCAATTTTTGTTTTTCCAACTTGGGGTTTTGGCATCATCAAAAAGGGGGAAATTGTTGGGAAAATTAATAGAGTTTTGAAGTGATACCAAAACCCAGCTGACCCCAACCGAGTAGATGTTTGCACAAGCCCAAGTGTTTTCCAGCTCACCTGTTTGAGCTTATAGATTTTCTATGTTTACAGGTGATCGCTGAAGACAGCAGAAGACCCAGCTGAGTACACAGCAGGGTAAGCCAAGTCGAAGTGTTAAGCAACGTTATCCAGATCCAAGACGATAAAGTTCTTCCAGACACAGCTGTAAGAAAGACCCAGCTCGTGTGACAACTCAGCTCAGCGTCAAGACCCAGCAGAGTTCAAGACTCAGCTCAGCGTCAATGATCCAGCAGAGTTCAAGACAGCTCAGAGTCACCAACACAGCAGAGTCGAAGTGAACTTTAGATAAAGTCAGATCTGATCTGGACCATCAGGAACTCGACACCTCAGCACCTAGAAGTCAAACCTAGGATTGCTTTACGAGGAAATCAAGGAAGAAGACAAGTCAATCCTGTCAGAAGTTAGGTAGAGATTCAGAACGGCTCTTTCCAACGGCTAGTTCTAATCTCTCCCTATATATAGAAGTCTTCTTCATCATCAGAAAAAGAGGAGAAACGAGAGAATAGATTCAAGAGAGATCAACATACTTCATTGAAGGAAGACTAACCAAAGATCAAGAGATCTCTCAGAAAAGCTTCAAAGATCCAGCAGCCTTCATTCTTATGAGTTGTTATTTATTCTCGTGCCGTCGAAGCTCTCTCCCACTAGTATCTAGGCATATAATCCTTCCCAGCTTAAGCCTAGTTTGAACGAGTTCATCATACTCGAAGTTCTTCATTGTAAGAACTCGTTCATAGTTGGAAAACCCCCCAAAACCCAAACCCAGAAAAGGTTAGGTAAAAGGTACGCCTGCTCGAAGCGCGTAATTCGAGTGTTGGTTCTGTAGTACCCGCAAACTACAGGTTAGGCTTCAGCTGTGCCCGTAAACAGTCTGGTTACGTTTCGATACAGTACGCGTAAACTTGTATCCAGCTTGAGGAACTAAGCTGCAACGCTTGCTGACTGCGCGAAAAGTCAGTGGTATCCTTAGTGGATTACCAGAGGTTTCTGGTCGTGGATGTAGGAGTAGTTTCTCCGAACCACGTTAAATAGCTGTGTTCTTTCATGTTTATTTATGCATCCAGCTAACCCTTCATAAGCATTATTTCAAGCTGCATAAACTGACTAACTGAAAAGAGAAACACAGCTTTGCAATATATTTGAAACAACAGACGGACTTTCCAAAATCCCACCACATTCCGCACACAGCCAGCTGTGTCGATCAAGCTGCCTTTCAGCTGGATCGAACACAGCCAGCTCACTCAAAAGAGTTTTAATTGGAAAAGTTTTTAAACCTTGGTGTATTCACCCCCCTCCCCCCTCTACACCAAGGTATCCGTCTTGGGACCATCACAGAGGTCAGAGCAACCGAAGGATATTTTTATATTCGTCGTATGTTGTTTAGTCATCTAGAATTTCAACCTAGTTTTAGACCTTTTTCGGGTGTGGTCAACATGAGTGTTGTCCGTTTGACGTTAGATGAAGTGGAGAAAGCCGAGAAGAGTACCGAGCCTGAAAGTGAAAAGAAGATTCATTAAAGAATGATCAGAGAGAGAGAGAGAGTGCGAGAGTGGCGTTAATTTAATAGATTGATAATCGAACAAATTTTACGCTTTGTCGTTTTAAAGTTTTATGTTGTTAGTAAGATTTCGTAAAAAGATGCATAATATGTTAGTTCTAAAAAGATCCAGTAGCGATGAAGAATTCCGCTCCGAGAAAGTAGTTTGGCATGATGTCCTAAAATCACGGTTAACGTGGGAAGTTTTTGTTATAGAAAAAAAAACATCCCTCGTTTTTGTGAAAAAGTCCTCGAAGAGGTAATTTTTCCGTTATAAGAAGAAGAATGGCCAAAGCGGTCATTTTAAATAAAATTTCCGAGTTTTGTACTTATGTCGAAAATTATTTCTTAAAAATGAATTAATGAAACGAGAATTTTTGAAGTAAAATGAAATTTATTTTTAGTAAATAAAAGCGTTAAAACAAGGATTTAAGGGTAGAAAGTTCGCTGAACGTATAAAGAATCGAAGGAGAAATTTTTCAGCCATGAAAGTGAGAGATGGCTGCACCTCAGAGATGGCGGAAGAAATAATACAGGGATGGAAGTGAGAGACCGCTGGAAAGTCAGAGTCGGCTGAAAATAATACAGGGCGAGAAGTCAGCCATCTCCTAGACTCAGTGCTAGCTGAAGAAAGCAGGATGCCGGAACTCAGTGTCCGCTGAGGTCGAGCAGTCGCTGACCATGGGAGGTCAGCCGCGTCTGAGGCCCAGCGGTCTCTGACCTGGGCGGTGGCAGGTCTGCTACCTTTTACTCCGGAGGCCATAACTTCCTGTTCGTTTAATGGAATTCAGATCCGTAAATTGGGTTAGAAACTAGACATCCGTGGCTTTCTAATGGTACCTGGAACTTCCTCTGGTTTCAAGTATGCTGTTTTGAAATCCAGTTAGAATCTGATACAGCTGTGCAGATTTTTCTGCAAGTTGTTTCTTTCAAGTTTAATCAATTTATTTTGATTTCTTGGAACCTTCTAAATCAAATTTTGCTAGTCGTTATGAGCTTGAGATCCTTTATGTGATGAGCTTTCGTAAGCAAAATGATGAATTAATTGCAAGCATGGCGATTATTTGTTTTTGGATAGAAAAGTAAATGCGAGATATCGTTAGGAAGCCACAACAAGATGAAATCGATTAAAGAAAAAGAAGAAAAAAAAGGAGTATGAAGAAGAGAACTATAATAAGTAATGAATGGTGAAAACATAGCTTAAAGTATAAAAGATCGAAAGAAACAGTATAGCAGCCCAACTTAACGGCGGTTGACTCCCAACGGTCGCTGTCTGGGCAGGGCAGGCCGGAATTTTCGTTGTTCGTTTCGTTCCTCGCTAGTTTCGTCCGACGTTCGTTGATCCTTTTCACCGTATACCTTCTTATTATATCTCAAAAGAATTAATCGATGAAGTTAATATCTCAGGATAATGTTATTCCTTTCTGTTTTGTTAGGAATACCTGAGCTAAAATTTTATTTAGCCTCAGTTATTCGATTTAATTAAGATTTGGGATTCTTTCATTACCCAACCTACTTCTCGGATTGTTAATCCTGTCATTTTCTTATTCGGTTAAACTCGTCAGTCTTGACTTTAAAATTTTTTATTTTAAGGATTTAATTTAATTTTAACCTTTCGCGCAGAGGTGATTTATTTTCTCTTTCCGAGGGTCCTTAATATTCTCAACCTGCGAATATTAAGTTTTCTTTTACTTCCATTTCTCCGATTTAGCAAAGGAGGTTGAAGCGGGATTATTCTAACTATATCACAAGGATAATAATAATATGACGACCTCGACAGCAATTCAGCTACTAAGAGGATGGACTGTTTGTCCCAACTTCAACGTGTTCCTCCCCAGAAGTCAAGCTCGAGTCTAGCTTCTCGTCGACACCAGTTGTGGACGTTGAAGATGAAGTCAAGCTTACTTTGGGTTGAGATGTGATCGTCAAAGAAGACGTATCAGAAAAAGATAATGTAGAAGTTGATAGTGTAGATTTCGATAATACGTTTAATAAAGAAGAAAAGTTTTCCAAGTACGACCAATAGAGAGTTGATCTTTTTAATTATTGCCAATATTGAGAGCGTGAAAGAAAGAAGTAGTATAAATGAAGAATTATGAGTTTTAAATAGCATATATGATGCATAGTTTAACCTTAGATTTTTCGGTAACAGATTAGTAGTCTGTGTCGTCGCTATTATGTTAGTGAGATACTAGAACCTCACAGTTGAGATAAGAATAATTTATCTGTTGATAGATTCTTATCTTGAAAAGATCTTTTATCTTGAAAAGATCTTAAAGAGAAAAATTTTCCAGTACACGAAAGAATGACTAAAGCAGTCATTTAGTTTAGTTGATGAGTTTTTATATGTTTAAGAAAAATAAGAAGTTATGATGCTTTGTTAAGCATAAAGTAAGATTGACAATAAATTGTCAAGATGAAGTTAGAGTTAGAAGAATAAGAATTTTATGAATATAAGCTAAGTATGAAAGAAGTAAGTTGATTTGTCCAAAGTTATAAGTAATTTAAGTTAGTTGTGAATTGTTTGAATGATTAAGAAGAATTATGAAGCTGAGTGCTTTGATGTTAATTGCCAATATGAGAAGAGTTTATGAAGCTAAGTTGTTGTGCTATTGCTTAAGTATTGAGTTAAGTTATGAAAGTGATTATGCTATGATAAGATTTGATTTACTTGAATATTAAGTTTCATGTTTGGAACTATTATTTGAGAAGTAACTGCTTTTATATTAAAGCTTAATATGTGAAAGTGCTTAAACTTTCAAGTTAAATTCTTGATGATTCGATTGTATGATGATAAGAGTGAATCGGTTGATTCATTATTTATGATGACCATGTTATGTGCTAAAGATATGAATAAGAATTTTATTAAGTTTTAAAATCAAGAAAGTTTTATTTCGTTTAAAGAAAATAAAATTCTTCGGAAAATCCTGAGTTGGTTAATTAGAATGCGTTCTAGAGAAAAATAAGGTAGAAAAGAGGAGCAGCAAGAACCTATTTTCATCTCCTTAGCTCTAGATGAGGATAGAAGAACTTTTCCTTTGCCAAATTTTTTTTTTCCAACTCTAGACAGAAGAAGAAATCCATTGGAATCTAAAGAGTGGGTTGATCGTTAGATAGAATTTTTAGATTTCTTCGTTGTAACGATCAAGAGCATCTTACATGCATGACCTACTATCTTAAGAGATCTGCGAATTACTGGTGGGAAGCTCGTCAGAGAACGTATACCCCGAGTAGCTAGAGAATTTGACGTAGGAGCAATTCAAGAACGCTCTTTTGAGAAGTATATCCCAAGAAGCTACCGCAAACAAAAGAAGAGTGAGTTTGCCAATCTTAAGCAAAGAAGAAAATTAGTATCCGAGTATGATCGAGAATTTTGTTATCTCGTTCGTTAGTTCAAGATAAAGTAGACACAGATGAGAAGAAGTCTGAACTCTTTTGAGCCGGACTACGTTAAGAAATGAAAGTCGTGCTACTCAGTCAGAGTGCATTAACCTATGCAGAGGATTTAAATCGAGCCCTGAATAAGGAGTTAGCCATGCCACCAAAAAGATCGTTGCAGTTGTCAGCACCATCTTCTCAGCAAATACAAGCTCCATCAGCAGCGAGCCCTCAATTTGCAAATCAGGTCAGCAAAATCAGTAAGGTCAATAGTAGCAAGTAAATCCAGGAAGATTTAAACCGTCTTTCGTTAGTCAAGGAAGTTCTTCGAAAGGATATCAAGGAACTTATTTATGCCCTAAGTGCAATAAAATGCACCAAGGAGTTGCAAAGCTGGAAGTAACAGCTGTTATACGTGCGGGCGAATTGATCAATACTCCTAGCAGTGTTTGAATAAGTAGCAAAGACTGGGAGGAAGTAGACCTAGTCAGAATCAGCCCCAGCGTTTGAAGGCGATAGAAGGAGTTCCTCAAACAGCAGCGCAATTGTCAAGGACGATGTTTTCAACAACGTTCTCAGCAGAAGCAAAAACAGTCTTAGTAGCAGTAGATAGAGCCTCAGCAGCAGTATCAAAGAATTTTTGCCCTTAAGCAGAAGCCGTGCGTTAAAGACCAAAGAAATTTGACAGATATGAGTCAATTAAAAGGGCATACCTGTTATAATCTTATGGGTACATCGCATTCATTTATATAAAATGCATGCGTTAATAATCTTGATCTAAAACGTAAAACGTGCTAGGCAAAAACCTAATAATAATTATTCCAGTAGGTAAACCTACCTCAGTTACTCTTGTTTGTCTTAAATTATAGTTGAATTAGGATTTTTCAAAATGTTAGTCAAAACCCTAACTTAAATTAAAATGTAAAATGTTGATATCATTCTGGGAATGAATTAGTTAACCAAGAATTTTGTAACCATTCGGTACGAGTAGAGACAAATCACTTTTCAGCCATCTAGTTAAGAGTAATCTCTATCCTTCAAAATAGAAAGAAGTCATAGAAAATCACCGATTATCTCGGCAGTTCAAGTAAAGAGATTGTTGAATAGAAAAGATGTGAAAACATATTTCATCTATCTCAACAAACATGAAGATTTATAAGAGAGTATTGAAGATGTAGCTATAGTAAAAAAAATAAAAAATAAAAAATAAAAAATAAAAAATAAAAAATAAAAAATAAAAAATAAAAAATAAAAAAATTCCAGGAAGTATTTACTAAAGTCTTGTCAGGATTGTCGCCAGAAAGGCAAGTGAGTTCACCATAGATCGTGAATCAAGATCATCCCTAGTTTTAAGGCGCCATATAGAATGGCTCTGAAAGAGTTACAAGAGTTAAAGATCCAATTACAAGAATCGACTAATCTAGGTTTTATCCGACCTAGTGTTCTTCCCTTAGGTAGCACCAACCTTGTTATCAAGAAAAAGGACGATAGTTGAGAATATGTATCAACTACCGAAAGCTAAACAAGCTAACTCTGAAGAATAAATATCATTTACCGAGAATAGATGATCTTTTTGATCAGCTCATAGGAGCTAGAGTATTTTCGAAGATTAATCTGAAATCTGGTTATTATCAGTTAAAGATTAAGCAAGAGGATATTCAGAAAATGGATTTTAGAGCGAGATACGACCACTACGAGTTTGTAGTAATGCCATTTGGACTGACAAATATTCCAGTAGTATTTATGGGTCTCATGAATTGAGTATTTAATAAATTTTTGGACAAGTTTATCGTAGTCTTTATTGATGATATTCTCGTTTAGTCAAGGAGTAATTTTGATCACGAGAAACATCTCCAAATTGTTTTGGAAAAGTTGAGAACTGAGAAATTTTAGGTCAAGTTCACCAAATGTGAATTTTGACTAAGAAAAGTACATTTCCTTGGACATTTTGTTTCCTCTAAAGGAATCAAAGTCGATTCGACAAAAGTGCAAGCAGTCCAGAAATGGAAGTTTCCAACTATCTTTGATAGCAGGCTACTATCAAAGATTTGTCGAAGGATGATTTCAAGATAGCAAAGCCAATGACCCAATTCCTAAAGAAAGAATCGAAGTTTGAATAGTCTAGCGAGTGTGAAAAATATTTTTAAGAGCTCAAGAAAAGGCTAATAACTGCTTTAATACTAGCAGTTCAAGAATCAGATAAGGATTATACCGTTTTCACGGATGCATCAAAGAATGGACTAAGTTGTGTCCTGATACAAGAAGGAAAAGTCATTGCTTATGCTTCTAGACAGCTTAGACCTTATGAGGTAAGCTATTCAACTCATGAATCGGAATTAACAGCAGTAGTATATGCTCTAAAGATTTAGAGACACCATTTTTACGAAGTAAAATGTGAGATCTTCACAGATCATAAAAATCTCCAATACTTCTTTGAGAAGAAAGGAGTTAAAAATAAGACAGCCAAGATGGCTCGAGTTAGTCAAGGACTACAGTTGTAAAATTTCCTGTCATCAAGGAAAAGCAAATGTAGTAGCTGACGCTTTGAGTAGAAAGAGTAAATCTAAGCTAGAATTTTTTCTGACTCAAGAGAAAGCATTCTTTAAGAATTTTTGGAGAGTTAAGATTAGAAATGTTTTACCGCCGCATCTGCAGAAACGATAATTGCAACTCTGGAAATAGATCCAGATTTAAGAGCAAAGATTTATAATGATCAGAGAAAAGATGAAAAGTTAGAAAAGTTTTAAAACTTTAGTATAGCCTTTTATCCTCAAAAGGATGGTTAATTAGAAAGAACCTTTCGAATCCTAGGTGATATGTTAAGAACTGTTGTTCTTGATCAAAGAGATCATTGGGAATAAATTTTACCTCATGATTTTACTTATAACAACAGTTACCAAATGTCGATAAGCATGGTATCATATGAAGCCCTACATAGAGGAAAATGTCGATCTTCGTTCCATTGGGATAATGTGGGCGAGAGTAAAATGTTAGGGCCGAAGTAATTAAAGAAATGATAGAGACTTTGCGCCAAACCCAACAATAAATCAAAGACGCACAAGATCATCAACAATCTTATGCAGATACGCGAAAATCAGCGTTAGAGTCTGAAAGAGAAATCTTCAAGAGGAATTCTTCATTTTGGTGTTATAGGAAAGTTTAAGTCTTGCAACATAGGACCATATGAAATTCTGAAAAGAATAGGTCAAATAGCGTATAAGTTAGCTTTATCGTCAAGTTTTAGAAGTTCGCAAAACGTGTTCCATGTGTCTCAGTTGCAATGATACATGTTTGACCCTAAGCACGTTATCCATCAAAAAGAAGTGATCTTTAATCCAGATCTTAATTATGAAGAAAAGCCAGAACTGATTCTGGATCGAAAGATCCAGCAGATTAGAAATAAGTCAATCATGTCAGTAAAGATTAAGTAAAATCATAATGGTTAGAAGAAGCCATTTGAAAGTTAGGAAGTAAGATGAAAGACAAGTATCCTGAGTTATTCTAAGAGGAAAGTAAATTTCGGGACGAAATTTATTTTTAGGGGGAGAGAATGTAGTATCCCGTCTTTCTTGCATATTAAAAATTATTAATTTAGTAAGAAATATAAGATTTCAGTGAAATAAAAATTTTCGTTTCCAAAAATTTTATCTGACAGATATATTTTGCCGTTAAAATGAGTTTTAATTAATTTTTATCGTCTCGGTTAATCCAAAACGAAGAAGTTTTTACATTTAACAATAAGTGATAAATGTTTGGTCAAAAATTGACTGAAAGAAGAATTTAATTTATTTAAGTGAAATTCTGCGGGATTTATCGCTTAAAATTTTAGTTTCGGTCGATTTGAAAATGTTTCGAATCTCCGATTCTTTCTGTGAGATTTTTATCTAAGATGCGTGAAACCCTAATCTAAATTCCTATGTTGAGAAATTAGGGGTTTATTGGAAGATTAGTTGTTATTAATTAATTGAAATTGATTAAGTCATGAATTAATAAAATGACTTAAAGATTAAGTAATTAAATATTATATATATCTCCCTCCACCTCTTCCCACCCCTCCCAAACAACTCACGCAACAGCAACATATACGCACATATATACATATATCAAACTCCATTGATGAGCTCATTCCAAGCTCCAAGAACAAGATTCAAGTTAGCAAATTCTTTCCAATCCATTAAGTAAGTGTATAACCTTGTTCTTCCAAGCTTTTAGCTCAATTTCCATGGTTTAAACATCCTCTTTCATGTATATATATATATATATATATGTTGGTCCCAAGACGGATACCTTGATGTAGAGGGGGGGGTGAATACACCAAGGTTTAAAAACTTTTCCAAGTTAAAACTCTTTTCAGAGAGCTGGCTGTGTTCGATCCAGCTGGATAGCAGCTTGATCGACACAGCTGGCAGTGTGTGTGCGCGGAATGTGGTGGATTTGGAAAGTCCATCTGTTGCTTCAAATATATTGCAAAACTCTGTTTCACTTTTCAGTTAATCAGTTTATGCAGCTTGAAATGTATGCTCATGAGGGTTAGTAACATGCATAAAACAAAGCAATAAATAACAAAGCATTTTTAACGTGGTTCGGAGTAACACCTCCTACGTCCACGACCAGGTTCACTGGTAATTCACTACCACTTGGTTTCCAAGTATCAAGCAACTTCACAACTCTAACCCGAGCTGTGTTCCAACAGTTTGCGGGCACTGTCAAGCGAAACCTTCAGTTTACGGGTACTGAAGAACCTAACCACTCGAATTACACGCTTCGAGCAAGTGTACCTTTACCTAACCTTTCTGGGTTTGGGTTTGGGTATGGGTTTTTCCAACTATGAACGAGTTCTTACAATGAAGAACAAGGAGTATGATGAACTCGTTCAAACTAGGCTTAAGATATTTATATTCTGATCTATTCTGCCTAAGACTGAATATGTGAACAACTAAGAACACACTTGACTGGTTGGGTGTTCTTGAAAGATTTGGCTTTGAAGATCGTTGTTCATTTTTCTGTTTTCTTCTATTTCTTCAGTCGTCTCGACAGCCTCTTATCTCTAATGATGGAGGAGAGATATATATAGGTGGAGATTCAAACTAGCAGTTGGAAGAGAGCCGTTTGAATCTTACCTACTCTTGTTGACTTCTGACCTTTAACCTACGAAGTAGGTCTGCATCTGCAGAGGCTAGTTCTTCTCTGATCCGACTGCGTCAGATAAGATCTTCTGACATCGGGATCTTGTCTTTGAGAAGGTCTTCATCTTCGAGCTGCTAAGCGTTTCTGTTGTATCTTCAGCGGCTTGGACTCTGCTGTGTCTTGACTACGAGTTTGTGTCTTAGACACGTGTCTTTGTATCATCAACCTGAGCTGTGTCTTCAACCTGAGCTGTGTCACTGACCTGAGCTGTGTTTTAGACCTGAGCTGTGTCATCGACACTAAGCTGGGTCATTTACACTGAGCTGGGTCTTTGATACTGAGCTGGGTTTCCGTCACTGAGCTGGGTCTTGATACTGCAGGATCTTTGACTCTGCTTGGTCTTGCTCTGCTGAGTTCTTAAGCTGTCTGCTTAGCTGTGTCTTCTGCTATGTCTTCTGCTGTGTCTTCTGCTGTCTTCAGCAATTCTACCTGTAAACTAAGAAACTCTATAAGCTCAAACAAGTGAGCTAAAATGCTTAGGCTTGTGTGATCATCTACTCGGTTGGGGTCAGCTGGGTTTTGGTATCCAATCAAAACTCTATTAATTTTCCCAACAATTTCCCCCTTTTTGATGATGCCAAAACCTAACTGAGAAAAACAATTTACTTCCCCCTTAACAAGAAAACGGGTTTTCAAAAGTTTAAACATACACAGCAGGCATATCAAATTCAGAGTTCAGTGCCTGGACAAAGAGTTATTGTCATCAGGGTGAGCTTGAGAGCAAAAACGAATTTTTCATTAATAAAAGAAAATATTATAATTTTACAATTTTACAAAAATTCAAAAGACAAAAATTCCCAGATGGCTGGGTCTTCAGCTCTGCTTCCTCTGTTCGTCCATTTGATGGTCAGTCTTGAGACCATATCTGTTGAATATGAATTCTTCCAAGTTTCTCCATTCATCTTGATTTTTAGATTTGGAGATTCCTCTTTCGCCAGCCCAGTGATGAACTTCTTTGATAATCTGGGCCTTGTCAGGAAGATTCGTTCCAGCTATAGTGGGAGGCTTCAATTGCTTGACTTTTGGAGTTTTGAGCTGGATGTCGTTTCTCTTGGCAGCTAGGGCTAATGATCTTGCCATCATTGGATCTTCTTCATGAAGTTCGAGCAAGTATTCTTTGAATGCAGTTTCATGATCCATACCTTTGTATTGATTTAGGTAGTAGAATTCTTTGATGAATTCTGTTTTGCATTGTTCCCAGTTTTCATTGATTTCATCTGGGTTCCTCTTGTCGGATCTTGGAATGCTTGAAGCTGCTTGTTTCTTCCTAGCTTTCCTGTAGCTTAGCCTTTTCTTCCTCTGCTTTTTCTCAGCAGGCAGGAGTGATTCAGCTTTCTTCTTGATGATATTGTCCAGCTCTTGCATTTCTCTTCTTTGCTCGTTGTGGAAATTACACAGCCAGTGATAGTCCTTGTATTCTTCTGGCTTATGTCCACAGGCTTTGGCAAGAGCAACCATCTTCTCTCTCCATGTCTCTTTGACTGCTTTGGCTGCTGCAGTTGGCTCTGGCTCTTCCTCATCCAGCTCTTTGGCAAAGTCGTCATTTTCAGATTGAATTGGCTGCACAGGTTCCCCATTTGCTGCAGCTTCTTCCCTCTCCATTGTTTTTCCAGCTTTATCCTTATCTTCCCCCTTTTTGGCATTATCAACAAGGGAGGCGGAGAGGTTAAAGACTGTTGCGTTGAGCTTGGTGAGAGCGGCTTCAACATCAGCGATTTTGGCTGAGTTGTCAGCTGTGGCAATGTTCAGCTGAGCAGTGCTGTTGTTTCCAGCTCTGAACTGAGCATCCAGATCTTTGTATAAGTTGAAGAGTTGGCGGATGTCAGAGCTGTTTGAGAGAGTGGACTTTTTGAGAGCTTCCAGCTGGCTTGAAATATTTGCTATGTCGTCGACCAGTGGAGCTTGATGTCTTGTTACAATCTCAGGAACTCTCTTCTCTAGAAGGTGTGAATGATCAATCCTTTGAGAGACAAGAGATTGTTTGAGATCTAGACTTGTGCTTTCTTGTAAATCTTAAGCAAATTTGTGGACTTCATCAATTGTCCGCTGTTGCTCTCTAACTTGACAGTCTAGAGCTGTGAATCGCATAATGACATCCACTTGAGACTTCAGTCTGTCCTGAAAAAGAATTTCTTCAACCTCTTTAGATATTACTTCTTTCATGGCGGTTGAAAGCTCAACAGCTGAGTCCGTTTGAGTTGCAGAATCAACATGACTGGGTTTGTTTGCCTCGAACTCGACCAGTGAGCGAGTGTCATCAGCCTTTGGACTTGGTGGGGCTGCTGTCTCTGGTTCGGCTATTTCAACAGCTGGTTCTTCCAAGACTATTACCTCAGCTGTGTTAACTGGTTCAGCGTCCTTGGTAATCTCAGTTGCGACTTCTTTGGATATGACATCTCCAGAAGATGTCTCACATCCTGCTGCTGTTAGAAGCTTGTTTGTTGACTTCCAGACTTCTGCTGGGTGCGGCTTGGGGTATTGCTGAGATACGTCGATAATTCCTCTGATGAGATCATTTTGATGTAAGTAGGCATCTTCCAGACTTCCAAAGCCAAAAGTGTGCTGAAGGCATGCTTCATCCGTTTTCAATTTCTCATAAGAGAATGTCTCGATCAGCTGCTCATTCTGGTACCAGGTTGCCATCTTGGTGGCCAGATAGAATTTGAGATCTCCAACTTTGATGAGGGCAATTGGTAGGTGCGCCAAGATGGGATACTGAGTTAGAACACTCTTGATCCCTGTGATGCGTAGCTCCTCGTACATAACTTCCATGAAGGCTGATCCAGAGGAGTTGAGTGATGGAGAAGCAGTAGAGTCACTTTCCTCTGATCCTGTGGAGATATGTGCTTTGGGAGTAGGCTGTTTTGGGAGAGAGCTTTGAATGGAGGAAAAGGGTTCAGCTTGGTCGTCAGCTCGCTGTGAAGGAGCTTCAGCCTGTTGAATATTTCCCTGTACGTATACAGGAGATGAGTCTCTTGCTGGGGAGCTGGGTGGAGGAGAAGGCTGATTGGGCGGAGAAATATGAGGCGGTGAGGGCTGGGGTGAGCTGGGAAGAGTTGTCTGACTCTTTGAATAGTCCAGCTCGTCCTCTGAACTAGATGACGAATCATCATTCAATCCCATATCAGCCAAGATATTTGATCCGAATTGATTGAAGGCTGATACTGGCTGTGGGGAGAGAATCACAATTGCTTGACTTGGAGTTTCTTCAGAGGAAGGTCTCGCCTCAGATGGTGGGATGACAGCCGTTTTCTTTTTCTTCTCAGCTGGACCTCCAGCTGGTTTGGGGTCAGCTGTCTTCCTCTTTCTCTGATTCTTCTTAGCTGGAACATTTGCCTCTGTTTCTTCCAGCTGCTTCTTGCCTTTGCTCACAGCAGGCTGTTTCCTTAGGAGATCATTGATTTGACTTATTCTCTGGAAGAGAATCTTCGTTTCTGGAAACGGATCTGATTCAGCCCACTTTACTGTGTATCCTTTCACAGCTTGTTCTATTAAGAACGAAATCTTGGAGCATAGACACAGGGGCTCTGAGGTTGAGTACGTCGTCCTGGTGGAGTCAAACTTGATCTTCTCTGACTCCTTGACTAATCTGTTGAGTAAGAAATCAAACCAGTTGACGTTTGCGCCTTTGATTATGGCAATCATCGGCTTGAGCTTTGGAATACTTATCTCTCCTTGAGATCCAGCTATCCCTAAAATGCACTTTTGTGTGATATCCAGCAGCAGCCTGTACTTTGGCTTGAGAAGGAGCTTTGACATGCTCGCTCTGTACGGCTCTGGGGTGATAAGCATCTCTTGCCTAAGGAATTCATCCACTTCTTCACGGCTGTAATCATCTGGGATGAATCCTCCTTCTCTGGGTAGGTTGAACACCTTTCGTAGCATCTTGTTGAGTTTGATATTGACGGTTGCTGAGTCAAATTTTCCGTCATCGCCTTCGACAGTCACATCGAATGAAGATGAGTAAAAGCCTTCTTCGTCAATGATGTTGAGATAGAATAGAGCGGCTTCTCTCTTCAGCATAAGCTTGGGCATGGAGGTTGCCCACAGTAAGAGACCGGAGTCTATTACGAGATCTACCATCTCTTTAAGTTCTAAAACTGGAAGGTTGGCGGTGGAAAGACAACATTCAAATGACAACTTTGTCATAAGAACTTCGAACTGGTTCATCCCTGCGGTTGATTTCTTGGGTGCCATCTCTGCAATCTGTTGATTTTGATCGAGCGAGGAATTTGCAGAGGATAGATAGATGACTTGAAGATTTGAAATTCGCAGAGATAAAGATGGAAGAATTCTGCGTATCTTTTCCATGTATATCAACTGCCATAATGGATCAACGGTTGAGATTGAGACAGTTGATATTCTGATCAACGGTTGGGAGAGATTCACTCATCACGTTCTGACGTGTTTACGGCGAGTGTATTACAACCGCGCGTGAGGCAGTTCAAACGCTTGATATTCTGCCTCGATCCCACCGTACTTCAGTACTCAGCAGTCTTTATAATTAATGCGATGGGAAAGAAAACTTATCAAGCAATTTTAACTAAGGAACATATGTCCGCTTAAAATAGGAATTCAAAATAATTGGACTTAAATAGTATATTCCTTAGAGAAATAAATGCATGAAACATTCCTGTCAGCTTGGTCCAATAAGTCAGCTGATGTCGCAGTAGTATTTTCCTTTGCTTGACTGAATTTCTCCCTTCAGCTGAGTAAGTCTTCTGCTTTGGGATCCAGCTGGGTTTGTTCCCCCTCAGCTGGATGAACTTTTTTCATTCGGATTGAGCTGATACCAATTGTTGGTGAGTCTGCTCCACTGAATTCCTTTCTTCTTGATTCCTCTTCTGAGTTCTGCGAATTAAGCTTGATTCAGCTCTGTTTGATTCTCCACTTGAATACTCTGCTGGTTTGAGTTTGCCTTCGGCTGACGTCACTGCTGTGTCGTCTTCCAGCTTGGTGGAGTTCCCCCTGAATTTGATGGTAGGAGACTGCCTTTCTCAGCTGCTTCCAGAAAACCTGTTCACAACACCTGGCTGGGACCAGTACTCTTGACATATTCTTTGAAGAGCTTTGAGGTGAGTCATGAGCTTTGATCAATAGCTGTGTTTCTTTCACAACATGCTTGATGACTTCCTCAATTACGTCTGTCCCTTGACCTGTCATCACTCCTTCGGTACCCCGTCGTAATTGGGTCCGGCTTGGTTGCTGAGGATTCCATTGAAAATCTAGATTTGTCCTTGTCTTTTGTAAGTGATTTTTCTGGTTGGTCCTTGAATGAGTCCACTTCTTCTTTGGACCGTGTTGACTCCATTTTCTTCGATGAGGTTCATTTCATAGCTGGAGTCTGTCAGCTTGATATCCCGTCTGCTGGAATTTTGAGTTGAAGCTCGGTTGATTTCCAGCTTTCTAACCAGCTGAAATCCTTCCCAGCGGTCTTTTAAGTTGACCTTGATGTCTGTGCTGGATGACATTGCTGTCATTAATTGATTCCAGTCAGCTGGATTTATCTGCCGCCTTTGAGCTTTGTGTCCAGCTGAGATCCGCTGCTTCTCTTGGTCTTTGAGTTGCCGATCAGCTTTCTTTTCTGATCGGACTGAGCTTGGAGACCTGGCTTGATTATGTACGACCTCTTTGGTACATCGATGGCTAGGTTCCAGCTGTGTTTGCATTGGCTGGAGCCATTCTTTGATCTGATACAGCTTTGGCCATCTTCAAGCTCCTGACCATTCAGTCTTCTGCTTGACTTTCTGAGTTTATAATGATGGGTTCGTTTAAAGATAACATCCCTCATCATGTCGTGATGCGCACTCAGAAAGCTGTTGAGTTGGAACTTCCAGATCTGATAATCATCGACACAGAATGTCGGATGTTTCCTGCACAAGGAAGATTCCACGCCAGTATGCAATATAATAAAAAAAAATTTGAAGCTTTGAAGGATCTGTTCAGGTGACCACTATCATCAATGAAATGCTGACTTGACAGATACAGTGATCTTTTGAACCACTGCTCTGATACCAATTGTTGGTCCCAAGACGGATACCTTGGTGTAGAGGGGGGGCTCAATACACCAAGGTTTAAAATCTTTTCCAAGTTAAAACTCTTTCAGAGAGCTGGCTGTGTTCGATCCAGCTGGATGACAGCTTGATCAACACAGCTGGCTGTGTGTGTGTGCGGAATGTGGTGGATTTGGAAAGTCCGTCTGTTGCTTCAAATATATTACAAAACTCTGTTTCACTTTTCAGTTAATCAGTTTATGCAGCTTGAAATGTATGCTCATGAGGGTTAGTAACATGCATAAAACAAAGCGATAAATAACAAAGTATTTTTAACGTGGTTCAAAGTAACACCTCCTACGTCCACGACCAGGTTCACTGGTAATTCACTACCACTTGGTTTCCAAGTACCAAGCAACTTCACAACTCTAACCCGAGCTGTGTTCCAACAGTTTGCGGGCACTGTCAAGCCTACACCTTCAGTTTACGGGTACTGAAGAACCTAACCACTCGAATTACACGCTTCGAGCAAGCGTACCTTTACCTAACCTTTCTGGGTTTGGGTTTGGGTATGGGTTTTTCCAACTATGAACGAGTTATTACAATGAAGAACAAGGAGTATGATGAACTCGTTCAAACTAGGCTTAAGATATTTATATTCTGATCTATTCTGCCTAAGACTGAATATGTGAACAACTAAGCACACAGCTGACTGGCTAGGTGTTCTTGAAAGATTTGGCTTTGAAGATCGTTGTTCATTTTTCTGTTTTCTTCTATTTCTTCAGTCGTCTCGCCAGCCTCTTATCTCTAATGATGGAGGAGAGATATATATAGGTGGAGATTCAAACTAGTCGTTGGAAGAGAGCCGTTTGAATCTCACCTACTCTTGTTGACTTCTGGCCTTTAACCTACGAAGTAGGTCTGCATCTGCAGAGGCTAGTTCTTCTCTGATCCGACTGTGTCAGATAAGATCTTCTGACATCGGGATCTTGTCTTTGAGAAGGTCTTCGTCTTCGAGCTGCTAAGCGTTTCTGCTGTATCTTTAGCGGCTTGGACTCTACTGTGTCTTGACTCTGAGCTGTGTCTTAGACCTGTGCTGTATCATCAACCTGAGCTGTGTCACTGACCTGAGCTGTGCTGAACTGTGTCATCGACACTAAGCTGGGTCTTTTACACTGAGCTGGGTCTTTGATACTGAGCTGGGTTTCCGTCACTGAGCTGGGTCTTGATACTGCAGGATCTTTGACTCTGCTTGGTCTTGCTCTGCTGAGTTCTTAAGTTGTATGCTTAGCTGTGTCTTCTGCTATGTCTTCTGTTGTGTCTTCTGCTGTCTTCAGCGATTCTACCTGTAAACTAAGAAACTCTATAAGCTCAAACTGGTGAGCTAAAACGCTTAGGCTTGTGCGATCATCTACTCGGTTGGGGTCAGCTGGGTTTTGGTATCCAATCAAAACTCTATTAATTTTCCCAACAATATATATATATATATATATTTCGAAAATTCGGGAAGAGATTGAAGAAGTGATTGGATGATCTTGATCTTACAGTATGATGTTTATATGATGTTTAGATGATCATTTATGAGTTTAAATGAAGCATGAGAACCTTAGTTCACAAGTTACCATTTTTGAAATTTTCAAGGAAATGGTCAAATTTTGATGCATGATTTATATGCTCAATTTGATGTTATTTATGAGTTTAATGAATTTTTTTAAGTATGTTTAATGTTGGAAGTGAGCATGAATTCATAATCCTTTTTTTATTTTAATGAAAAAGTCGAAAATTTGAAGAATAAAATTAGGGTTTGTGAAGTTGATGTTATATGATGTATTTAATGAATGATTCGATGTTATATCATGTTAATGATGTTTGTTTAATCAAGAATTAATTAAAAGAGAGCTTGATTAACCCTAAAAACCCTAGAAAATCGAAATTAGGGTTATTAAATTAGGGTTTATAATTGATGGTTAATTAAATGAAATTAATTGAAGAATTAAGCTTATAATGCTTAATCAAGTATGTTAGAAATTAAAAAGAAGATAAAAGAATTTTAGAAACCCTAAAATAAAAATAACCGAAAATTAATAAAATAAAATAAATTATTAATTAAATTTTATTTAAGAAACTAATTGCATTTATGAGCTTCTCATTAAACATAAAGTATTGTGTGATTTTCTGAGAATTTAATTCAAAGTAATAAAGATTTTCTATTTTTGATTGAATTTCCCGAGTCGGGAGTTTATATGTTTAATCGAGTCGAATGTGTGAAGTGAATGTGTAATTATGTTCATAATGTTGGAAAATGTGAGTGGATTTAATTTAAGAATTTTCTGAGTCTGTTAGACGGATTAAAATCGACTTTCTCGATTATGATGAATATTAATTAAAGTATGGTTATGTTAAGTGTGATTGATGATTGATGATTAAGTATGAGTTAAGATAGAATAAGAGAGTTTAAGAAGTTAAGTTAGAAATTCTCGAGTTTTGTCGAGTTTCGACGTAGAATTTCCAAGTAAATTAGAAGTTAAGAATATTGAATTCGTTTAATCGATAGTAGTTCATTCTCGTTCTGAATTCATAAATTCTATTTCGAATGAAGGATCAAGTGGAAGTGTGAATCCAAGGATTCAGGTTCGTTAAAGGTTGAGTCCAAAGCTTCAGTTATCAGGTGGGCTTTCTAAACAAAGAAATGATGAATGCTATATATATATATGATTATATATATATGTGATGTTTTTAAAGTAATTGGCTTGCCAAATGTTTAAGTTTTGTATGATACCGTCTTCCAAAGGAAGACGAATTCGGTCCTACGCAAGGTAGGATTTTGTACACTTATTTTGTAATCGGGAGCCTTCCGAAAGGAGTGGACGATTACAAGTGTTTGAGAATGAGCCCTACTTCTCATCACTATTTTATTGTAGACATGATATATACTCTTATATATATATATATATAAATATTTTTGAAAACTTGCTGAATACAACTATAAATTGGACTTGCTGGAAAACATAGCACAAGTTGTGCAAGTTCAAAAGAATATATATATATATATAGGCATTTGTCCACTGAGTACTTTGTACTCAGCCATGCATGTTATTTCTAAAATGTGCAGGTTAGTTGGGATGAAGATGATCGTGTGCTGGACGAACTTGTTGTTGTTGTTGTTATTGTTGATATTTGAAAAGCTTAGACCTAGAGTATTTGCATTCATACATATATTCTCTCGTTTTTCTGCTGCAAGATTATAATGTTGAGATTGTATAAGTTTGATGAAGTGTTGAAGTCTGAAGTCTCGAACTATGTTGTTATCTTATTTTGAAGTCTAGCCGACCTAATTATCTATATAATAGTTGCTCGTTATATTGGAAGTTCCAGCCTTATTGCAACTGATTTTTATCGTGCTTTCTTGATGTAATATCCCGCTTTTTCATAACCGATCTTAGTAATTAATTAAGAGCTACTAAAAGAATTAAGTTGTGAGAACTTAGAAAGAAAATAAGTTCCGGAAATTAAAAAAAAAAAAATATTTCGGCAGCCCTAATTTGCCGAAAGTAAAGAAATTAAGTAAATTAAGTAATTTAAGATGTTAATCTCGTCTCGGATGATCCGAGAAAGATTACGAATGTGTTTAGGATTATGTGCTTATATGTTTGGATTTTACTTGAAAAGTGTGTGTTTAATTTGAAGATTTGATTTCCCCGGAGATCGTAGAATTTCTCCGGCAATGATATTTTTAGTCCGGATTTTTATTTCCGGAATTTTTATCGAGAAAGCTTAAATTAGGGTTAAAGAAACCCTAATAAAATTTATAGAGCTCGAGAATTTATTATTTAAAGCCGGGATTATTTTGATTAACGATTTAATGATATTTAAGTGATTAATTAGAGAATTTATTAATTAATTACTTAAATAAGATACTATTGCTAGATATTTTAAATTAAGCTTATCTAATAAGCTTTGATTTAATTTTTATTTAATTAAATCTAATAATATCTACATGGAATATTTGATGGTACAAAGGAATCCCATGTTAGATGCTACGTATTAATTAAATGAAATAATAAAATCTAATAAAATCTAATGATAAGATCCTTAATTTGATCTTATCCCAACATGTAATTATTGCAAATAGTAATTTTTGTCTAATGCATGAATGAAGATAGTAATTATCTAACATCATTCATTCATCTCTCATCACTCACTCTCTCGGCACTCTCTCTCAAAACACACACGCATAACACACACACAACCTCCATTGAAGATCAAGGATTCAAGCTCAAGAATTTAAAAGATCAAGCATCTATTTCATTCAAGAAGGTTAGATCTATACTTGATCAAGAGCTTAGCCAAAGATTAGCAAGAAAAATCCATCTTTCTTCCTTCCAAAACTTTCGAATTTTTCATGAAGTAGGATGAATGTTTTGATCTTTGGATATTATGTTAGATCTATGATCTAAATCCCATTTTTTTAGCATCAATTTAAGAAGAATCCAACCTAAACCTAATTTTCTATTTTTTCGAAATTTTCAATAAAATTAGGGATTTTTGATCCTTTGATCCTATGATCAAATTGATGATTTCTATGAGCTCCTATGATGATTATAAACATGTTTGATGGTTTGATTTATTAAGATTTGAGAAATTTCAATTTAAATTAACATGATTGGAAGTGATTAGAATGAAATTTGGATTTTAATTCTTAATTTATCAAAAGGACCGAAATATATATGTACAATAAAGCCATGTATTTGATTTTTAATGAAGAAAATAATGATAGAAATGGAATCTACGTTAAAAATTAAGTGACGTAGAATTTTTCAGAATTTTAATACAAAGTTTTGAAATTGAGAGTTTCTAGAGTTTAATTCCTTGATTAACCCTGATCACTGAATTACCCAAATTGGACCGATCAGTTTGGATTTACTCAAATTAACTCGATCATTGAAATTACCAAATTGGACCCGGTCAATTTGGATTCTGTAATTGAACTCACAGTAGGAATTACCCCAATTGAACTCGATCATTGGATTTACCAATGAACCCATCAATTTGGATTAACTCAAATTGGTCCGGCCCGGCTCGGTTTTCCGCTCGATTTTCTAGCCGGCTTCGGTTTCCGGCCGGCTCGGTTTTCCGGCGGCTCTTGTTTTTCCGGCCGGCTCGGTTTTCCGGCCATTCTGTTTTCCATTTCAGTTTTCCGAGATAACTCGATTTTCCGGCTAGCTTGATTTTCCAGATAAACTTGATTTATCCAGCTGATCTTTGATCAACTTGTTTTCAGTTGTTTCTTTCGTAAGCTCAAAAGTTATAATGTTAAGCTTAAATGTTATCAAAGAACTTAAGCATTTTTTATGTGCTAAAATAAATAAAGAAAGAGCTTAATGGTTAATGAGATGCTTATATGAAGAAATGAAATATTTTTTTATGATATGATTAATGTTGACAATAGTATAAGTTATAAGTCAATAAATATTAATGAAAAGATGGAAGGGTTAGAAGTAAAGTATAGGTTTGCTTATGTCTTTAGAAGTTCTTTTCGAATAGTGAATGATTAAGAGCTAAGATTTAAGATAGAAAGTTTAAGTGTTAGTGGTAGAGTAAAAACCCTAGAAAGCCGAGAAAGATCATAGTATCGAAGCAGCATCTCTCATTCCTCGATTTTTACTTTTCTCGCTCTTATGTTTAAACCTAATTTTAAATTGAAGGACCGAGCGGGACCATTAAGTGAAGGGGAATCGAGAAGTAAAGTTTAGTTCAGCAACTTCGAAACAGGTGGGCTTTTCTAACTAAAGAAATAACAAATGATATACATATATATGATTATATATATGTGATGTTTTTAAATTGATTAACTTGCCAAATGTTTGTATGATACCATCTACTGTAGCAAGATGAATTCAGTCCTACGCAAGGTAGGATTTGTGTACACTTAGTAGTAATCATGTGCCTTCGAAAAGGTGGGCCGATTACAAGTGTTTGAAAAGGAGGCCTCCTTCTCAACACTATCACTATGTGATTATAGATATGGTACATACCTCATAAAGTATATGTCTGGCCAGACAAATATGATTTACAGAAAAGAAAATGTTGAGCATGCACAGGTTTGTTTTTGAGAAAAATTACTTGTGCTTATGCTCTATGGCAAGTTTAATCCCTAACTCCAAGAAATAAATTTTTAAGTATTTTTGGCATGTGCCCACTGAGTACTTTGTACTCAGCCCCTCGTATTATTTTTTTTTAAATGTACAGGTTAGCTGGAATGAGGATGATGTGTGCTGGATGGACGATGTTGTTGTTAAATACTTAAAGGTTGTTTTGAGAAGTTAGACCTAGAATATATGTCTTCATACATATATTCTTTCGTTTTTCCGCTGCTATGATAAGATGGTTGTTTTGAGAAAGTTTATGAAATTTGATGTTAATGATGTTGGATTCTAGAGTCAAACTATGTTTAAGCCGTTTGAATTCTAAAGTCGAATTCTCTTTTTGTCAAGTTCTTTTGAAACTCAGCTACTTGATTATATATATATACATATAAGTTGTTCGTTGTTTGAGAAAGCTTTGTCGAACTTGAAACAGTTTTCTTTATCGTGCTTTCTTGATCCTAAAATCAGCTTGTCGTCTTCTTGTTTCTTGTTGATAATATGGTTGAACAGGTCTATTAAATTCCGAGCTGATTAAGTTGTATTCGTTGATTTTGAGACATGTATGTCATATTTATTCTAAGTTGAGAAATCATTGAGCATCTTTGTTCTTATTAACTGATAGCCGGGTCGCTATCTTATCCTTTGGTTAATCATACATTGTGTATGTCGTGGGACCCACCGGCTTTGTCATCTAAATTCTAAGCCGGGCTGCGACACTTGATCCTGAAAATCAGCTCATTCCCTTCATGGTTGTTGCCATTAATTTGGTTGATGAGATTATTGATTTCTGAGCTGATTTGAGATTGTATTTGATGATATGCATGTTTTTAAAACGAGATCAAATGTTCGTTTCATTAATCTCGAGTTATGCATGTCCTAATTATCCCAAATTTGATGATTTGTCGAGCATGAGTTTCCTTGTTTGTTCTTGAATGATAGCCGGGTCGCTATCTTAATCCTTTTGTTAATCATAAATTGTGTAAGTCATGGGAACCACCGGCTTTGTCATCTAATTTCTAGGCCGGGCTGCGACACTTTACGCTCAGTTAGCAAGCATTGCAGCTCAGTTTCTCGAGCTAGATACAAGTTTATGCGTACTGTATCGAAACATGACCAGCTGTTTACGGGCACAGCTGATGCCTAACCTGTAGTTTAACGGTACTACAGAACCTGAACCATAACCTAACCTTTTCTGGGGTGAATGGTTTGGCTTTTGGGATTTCTATCTATGAATGAGTTCTTACAATGAAGAACATATGAGTATGATGAACTCGTTCAAACTAGGCTTAAGATAGGAATAATTATATATCTAGATTCTAATGGGAGAGAGCATAAGCAGCTATATGAACTCTGAAGAATGCAGGCTGCTAGATCTGAAACTTTCAGAGATTTCTGGATATTGACTTCAGTAGTCTTCTTTCTGTGTAGGCTTTTGATCTCTCGATTCTGGTTCTCTCTCTTCTATTCTGTTGATGGAGAAGACTCATATTTATAGGGAGAGATTAGAACTAGCCGTTGGAAAGAGCCGTTCTGAATCTCTACCTAACTTCTGACAATTAGGTCTTGTCTTCATCCGTATTTTCCTCGTATAGCAGGCCTAGGTTTGACTTCTAGGTGCTGAGGTGTCGAGTATCTGTTGGTCCAAGTTAGCGCTGACTTTATCTCAAATTGTCTTCGACTCTATTGTGCTTTTTACTCTGAGCTGTGTCTTGAACTCTGTTGTGTCTTGATGCTGAGCTGAGTCTTGAACTCTACTGGGTCTTGACGCTGAGCTGAGTCATCACGCAAGCTGGGTCTTTCCTACAGCTGTGTCTTGATGAGCTTGATCGTCTTAGATCTGGATATCGTTGCATTGACCACTCAACTTGACTTGTCCTGCTGTGTACTCAGCTTGGTCAGTTGAGTCTATACTTGTGTCTGCTGTAATCTCTGTACAGATCTGCTGGGCTTCACTGTTGTATCTTCACTGGTCTTCACACAACTGATGATGACCTCTCAGCTGATCCTAACTCAGCTGATCTTTACTCAGCTGGATCTTTCGCTGTCTTCAGCGGCTTCACCTGTAAACTAATAAGGAGGTGATTGGTATGATGGAATGAAATGAGGTAGGAATGGAATGGATATAGGAATGAAATGAAGGTAGGATTGGAATGATAAACCTTGGTTGATTCCTTTGCTTGGTATGAACAAGAATTAAAGAAAGGAATGGAATCATTATTTGTTTAGCATTTTATATCATTTTCTTCTATGTGAAAATAATATTCAAAATAATATTAGATGAAAACTGTTAGAGAGGGTAAATTTTTTAGAGAGAGAAAATTTTTAGATATAGAAAAATTCTAGAGATGAAAAATGTTGGGTAAATTTTTTAGAGATAAAATTTTTAGAGATAGAAAAATTCTAAAGATAAGATAATAAAGAGAAAAATTTTAGAGAGAGAAACTTCTAGAGAGAGAAAATTTTTAGAAAGAGGAGTTTTAGAGAGCAAATTCTTTAGAAGGAAAATTTTAGAGAGAAAATTTTTAGGGAGAGAAAAATCTAAAGATAGAAAATATCAGAGAGAAAATTATTATAATTATTATCATTGTAATTTTTTCTCGATAACACTTTCCCTCACCAAAATTTTCTCTATATAGTTTTTTCCTCCCTCTAGAACTTGCTCTACCTAATAGTTTCTCTCTCTATAATTTCCTCTCTTTAATACTTTCTCTCTCTAGAATTTTCTCTCTAAAAATTTGTTCTCTCTAGAATTTTTATCTCTCTATAATTTTCTATCTCTAGAACTTGATCTACCTAATAGTTTCTCTCTCTAGAAATTTTCTCTTTCTAAAAATTTTATCTCTCTAGAACTTTCTCTACCTAATACTTTCTCTCTCTAGAACTTTCTCTCTAGAAATTTTCTCTCTCTAAAAATTTTCTTTCTCTAGAACTTTCTCTACTTAATTGTTTCTCTCTCGAGAAATTTTCTCTCTAGAAAATTTCTCTCTCTAGAATTTTCTCTCTCCAAAAATTTTCTCACACATTCTCTCTCTAAAATTGTATATCTAAAATTATTTGTTGAAATAAAAAAATTTTAAATGAATAATTTGATCAAATAATATATTAATACATATATATATGAGGATTAGGAATGGCTAATATCATGGGTTATGGATGGAATGACTAGTCCCAATAGGAAATGAATGGTGATTCATAATGGAATGTTGTTTCCATTCCATATGGTTTATCAAGAAAGTGAATGGAATGGAGGTAGGAATGATCATTCAATTCCTTACTTCATTTCATCATACCAATCACCTCCTAAAATCTATGAGCTCAAACATGCGAGTTGGAAAAACACTTAGACTTGTGCAATCATCTACTAGGTTGAGGTCAGTTGAGTTTTGATATCAAATCAAAACTTAGAATTTTACCAACAACATCATCCACATTCCTTAATAAGTCATCCACCCCCTTTGCCAACTTCTCATCTTTGAATGTTTGTATTGCTCTAAAGAATCTAATATCATTTATATTTGTGTCTGGTGAATTTGTTGGTTGACATATTAGTTGGATATTAAGGATCTAATACTCAAGTTCTTGCACTAAATGAGACCTCTGATGCCATTGTGCTAATTGTAATAGCCAAGACATCACTCGCTAACTTAGATAAGATATTGAACTTCAATTCTTGAGATTTTCACTACGCTAAGACATCAAACTCAGTGGCTACACTTGAATCCCTATCTTGACATCTAAAAATCCCCTCCTCTAAGTAAATGTCCAGTTTTGAGTTGAAAGGACCATACACCTCAATAGTGTTCAAATAATCATCAAACATAGACATACCAAAAAACATTAATTTACCTTAGATGTGGAGTTTGCACATGTAGAAGAACATTTTTCTGTGGTGGTACCCTTTCAAGTCATTGCATTATCAACTTCAACATATTCAAAGACAAGCTATGTAATGCATCTCGAACCTTCATCACATTTATACGTGCATCACTCTCACTACATATTTTACTAAAAGCAAACTCAACCAACCTCATTTTGAACCTAGGGTCAAGTATTGCTCTAATAGCCATCAAAAGATTGTAATTTTCCCAATATTTGTCAAATTTTTGATCTTTTGTATTATCACTCTAATAAACTCATCGGCATGATTTTTCTTTTCACTCAATACATGCTTGACTCTCCAAATAACAGCAAGGTAAACATTAAAGGTAGGATAATCAACTCCAGAAATGACATGGGTAACTTTATAAAAGACCTCTAAAATATCAATAACATCTTTCACTTTCTTCCAATCATCAAAACCAGGACAACACTGATATAAAGGCTCTCTCTGTTGAAATATTAGGGAATGCATCTTTAACTCTAAATGCCTCAACTAACGTCTCTTATGTAGAATTCAAACGAGTTGGACAATCAATGATCAACCTTCTCACTGGGATTCCTAAATGATGGACGACATCAGAAAATTTCTTCAACCTAGACTCTGATTGGTTAATAAACCGCACACTGTTTTTGACATCTTCAATGATATTTTTTTTTATCTCAGAAATACCGTCTTGAACAACAAGATTCAATATGTGTGCAGTACACCAAACATAAAACAACTGACCTTCCAATGGCAACTTATGGCTCCTAGAGAATATTTCTTTAAGAATTCTAATTGCCACATTATTGTTCGAGGCATTATCTACAGATACAGTAAGACTTTATGCTCTATCCCCCAATCCTTTGTGCACTTTATAAGCCCATCATAGATATCAATACCTGAAAAATGTCAATAACAGATTACTATCAGAGTAATGCAAGAGAATATATATATATATATATATATATATATAGGGATTGGTTCATATAGAAACTATTCCTAGTATGGGAACTAGGAACCAATCTGAACCGTTGATCTTTGTATAATCTATAGTTGTCATTATTCGAAGCATGAATATATATAGATTTAAGCATGATTTTATATAAGCACAATTGTTTACACAAAAAGCATGAATCTCATTAAGCATGACTATATATTGATTTAAGCATGTTCTCACGGGAGGAATAATTTTTATAGTAACCTATCCCTATATATATATATGTGTGTGTGTGTGTGTGTTACTAGTATGTGGAGGAGGGAGAGGTATGAAGCTAAAAAGTCGCTTCTGAAGTTGCCACTGTAAATCCACAAAGTGACAGTGACACACATATAAGAAATCTTTTGAACCTTCACTACAAGAATTTCAGTTATAGACATTTTAAAGTAGACAACAGATTTAGTAAACATGTTGTCCATTACTATATAGACAACTGCTACAGTCAAACATATTGTCTTTAACCATTAAAAAGTGCGATCATAGACAACAGGTTCCGAAAGTTGTTGTCTATCACCACACTTTTTTATTTATAGACGATAAGGTTTTAATCCTTATTGTCTATCATCATAGTTGACAACATGTATGTCTAAATTATTGTCTATGAGGACTCATATAGGCAAGTGTTCTAAAACTTGTTGTCTATTAAATATATATACAATAGATTTTTTAAACTCTTGTCTAATATTATTACAAAATTTAAAAATATAATAAGTCCTCTCTCTCTACCAAACGTGAAATCCCTAAACTTCCCCAATTCTCATCTCATCAACCCATACCAAATTCTCCACTCCGCCGTGTAAATGGCCGTCATCGCCGATCTATACTTCGTCAACGTCGATGCCTTCCCCAGATCTGTGGTTCCTCATCCCTCCTCTCCCTTCTCCGTCTGCTACTCCAACATTCACCCTTACTGTTGCCTTCCTGATGTGGCGCCAACAGTACCGTTGGGCTGCCTTCCAGACACCGCGGCCGCTGCCTTCCCGACGCCGTAGCCGCTGCTTTCCTGACGCCTCT
Organism: Agastache rugosa; assembly: GCA_031470985.1. Lineage (NCBI taxonomy): Eukaryota > Viridiplantae > Streptophyta > Magnoliopsida > Lamiales > Lamiaceae > Agastache > Agastache rugosa. The sequence continues at coordinate 18,029,871 of CM062607.1, forward strand.
AGCTTTTGCGTTGTTTCCAAAAATTCGAAGTTTTTGGGGTCAGTTGTGAAGGGTTTGATTAATTGAAGTCCTTACTGTCATTGAATCCAATTGTAAGTGTGTATGTTTATGAATTCAATTAATTTAACTTTCTTCTTATTCATATTTTTCTTACCCCCAAAATTCCTTCAATCTAATATTCTAGTCTTCTTCCTTATGTCAAATAGAAATCATTTCTTTTTCTATTGTTCTGCTTTGATTTGCAATTATATAGCCACAAATCTGTCGAGAAGAGTTTTTGAAGTAATTTTATCTTATCTTTTTCTGCTGCCCTGCTTCTTGTTTTATTCAATTTTCAATTCAGTATTAAATTATTAAGTATGTTCTTCATGTTGAATCTGTAGTAAATCTTTTATGTTGGTGAATTTGATGTGGGTTTATTTGTGGCGTTTTTGTTAATTTCATGCATTTGCTTACAAAGGAATGTGAAAATAAGTAAATAGATTGATTTTGAGAGAATGTGAAAAAAGAAATCTCTAACTTTCTCATTGATTTGTAATACACGAAAAGTAGAAATGCAAGTGAAATTTACATCATCTTGTGCTTAAAATTCAAATGCTGTCTATTTATCTGACATCCTCTTGTGTCAAATGCATGCTTGGTATTTCTCAATATGTCCTTGCTACTTAATTCCATCATATACCGTCACTTTTTTAGTTACTTGTGCAATGGTATGAAGTTGCATGTCTTGGTAGTTTTGATAATGTTTTACGTTATTGGTGGAGTTGTGTATTGCCAATTCAATAAGAGTACTTGGATTTTATCTTATCTAGCTTTTCTCTAAATTAAAGGTTGATTTTACCTCAATAAGCAGATTGCTTTTGGTGCAAAATAAAATTAGCTTGTCTTTTCTTTCAATAGTTGATCATCTGAAAATGCCTCTAGTTTAATTGCTTTTGTTCATATCCCTCCTTTGTTATGAAAATTCAGGGAACGGAGCAATAGCTGAAATTCAATTTGCAGATTATATTTTTCCAGCTTTTGATCAGGTATTCAGCCAATTTTTCTCACCTCATGTGCCTATCATATTGTTATTTGATTTGTACTTATCATTTCATATTTATAGTGTGTGAATGAAGCCACTAAATTTGGATATCTGAGTGACAATTAATTTAATTGGGGAGATAGATGATCATGTTCTAAACTACTATTTTCTTTCAGCTTTCTATCTATACTCTCTGACATTTGGAGATGGAGAGAGTGAATGGTATAGTTCATCTAGCATAAGTGCATGAGACTCATAATTTATTTTATATAGGACTATTAGGAAAGTTTTATTCTAGATTTTCAGTCATAAATTATAGAGTTGGAGGAATAGTACAAAGTGGATAACTATATAAATTAGTTTTTGTGCAAAATTTAGTGATCTTAAAGAATTAAATAAACTAATTTGCTAGTGGAAATTATCAAAATTATGTCTTCTAGTGAGCTTAAGGTTGCATAATGCATACTCTTTTTCGCACTCAAGGTTTGGCTTAAAGGATTGTTGTTTAGTATAATTTTTTTTTGTTGGTCTTTCTATAGCCTTTCTTCCTAGTCTTGTGTTAACACTAATGGCTCTGTTCTTGTTTATGTGCAGGATATTATGAATATTGTCTTTATAAATGCTATTGAAGGTATATATGATCCTTAAAAATCTCCTTTTCCATCAAAATTTATGAACCTTCCAGTTTCTATTTTATGTATGTTAGAAGGCTGCCAACAAGCTAGATAAAAAAGCATGAACTTGATATGTATGTATATGTACTTGGTTAATTGTTGTGAAGATGCTGGCAAGAAAGAAATGCATTAACTTAGATTATATATTTTATATGAATGTGTGTCTTGTGTGTGTGTTTGTTTTGAGAAAGTTTATAAAATTTGATGTTGACGATGTTTGGATTCTAGAGTCGAACTATGTTGAAGTCATTTGAATTCTAAAGTCGAATTCTCTCTTTTGTCAAGTTCTTTTGAAACTCAGCCACTGGATCATATGTATATAAGTTGTTCGTTGTTTGAGAAAGCTTTGTCGAACTTGAAACAGTTTTCTTTATCATGCTTTCTTAACCCTGAAATCAGCTTATCGTCTTCTTGGTTATTGTTGATAATTTGGTTGATCAGGCTATTGATTTCCGAGGTGATTTGAGTTGTATTCGTTGACATGCATGTTGTTATTGAATTCAGTTGATCGTCTCGTTGATCTTGAATCATGCATGTCATAATTTTTCTAAGTTGATGAATTGCTGAGCATGAGTGTCTTTTGTTGTTCTTGAATAATAGCCGGGTCGCTATCTTAATCTTTTTGTTAATCATAAATTGTGTAAGTCGTGGGACCCACCGGCTTGGTCATCTAAATTCTAAATCGGGCTGCGACAGTCTTGAAGCTTTGGTTGTGTTTTGATCAACCGGAAGCTTTGTTGGATTAGCTCCGCTAGGTTTACTCTGCTGGATCTGTTCTTCTTGGATCAGCTCCACTTGATACACTCAGCTGAATCCGCTCTGCTGGATCTACTCTGCTGGATCCGCTCTGCCTGTCCTCAGCTGCTTTACCTGTAAACATAGAAAATCTAGAAGCTCAAACAGGCGAGTTGGAACAACTTAGATTTAAGCAATCATCTACTAGGTTGGGGTCGGTAGGATTTCGTAACAATTTAAAACACTTAGAATTTTCCCAACCAAGGTCTTTTATTTTCCATTGTGAAGTTTTTTTTTTCAAACACCTCTTCAAGTGATTCCAAAGATGAGAAGTTGTGCCACTAGCTAACTTTGCAAGATAAGTCTTGCAATGTATATACATTGATATTTTAAACTTCCATCATCTAAAGTCACTTCAATGAAATCATGCCAGGCTTTTGAACACTTCTTTCTCACCATCATCATCTTTGCCATCTTCTCCATTGTTACCTTCTTCATTATAATTCGCTCCATCAACATTGTATCTCGACTATGCATCTCTATACCTTTCATCACAATTTACACGTGTTTAATTAGATCATAAAATATTGAATTATATCTCTATATTCCAAATAAACACAATACTTAATCGGATAGCTAATATATGATACTTTCCCCATGCTCTTCCACTCTAATCTCAACTTCTTGATATCTTCCCTCTTTTAAATTTGAGGCATCGATATTCTTGCCCAATATTGTCGGGACAGTAATAGAGGAAGATGAGGAGGAGAATCTAGAGAAGGATCCGAAGTGGGTTGTACCCCTGGAGGGTAGCGAGAAGACTACTGAGCATCACCGAAGGCTGGGCGTGGTGGTATTTAGAGGAGAGGAATTGTTGGATCAGAGTCTGTTTCTCACTTTTATTATTATAGATCAGGATAATGCTAGACATTTTGGTTTCAGTAAATGGGTGATAGTATGTTATCATTCCGAATCTAGCATTTTTCTTGTTAGACAGAAATGCATCGAATAGAGCATTCCGCCTTGTAAATTCTAGATGCATTTGATAGGCAGGTAGCCTAGTCTAGACTAGTAGTAGTCTAGCCCTTTTTCAGTGTAATACCTCGTAAGAGGCAAATGGTTGTTCCATCGTATATATGACCCCATGTGAAGGCTTTTTCCTATGTTGCAATCTTTTAATGCGTTTTAATTTTAGTTTTGTCAACTTGAGGAGTTGTGCAATAGAAATTCAATTTTTTTTGTCCAAGTTTTAATTGCTAAGTTGTTTAAAGTTGTCAGAAAGTATGTCTGTGTGATAAGTTAAGTGCTAATAAATTTTTCTCTGGATCTCATAATATCTACAAAATGAAAACAGAAAATGAAGGAAGATGAAGAGGACACGGGAGAGGTAGAGGGAGAGGTAGAGGTAGGGATAGACCTCGAAGAGGAGATCGGGAACAGCAGGAAACCCCTCCGCCGTCACCTCCGCCTCCACCACCACCTCGTCGCGACATTGAAGACCTATTCCTCAAAAGAAACCCACCAACTTTTAATGGATCTGGAAACCCTAGCGATGTTGAGCTATGGCTTAGAGCTATTGAAAGAATTTTCCAACTTCTCAGACGTACTGATGATGAGCATTTATTCTGTGTCGCCTTTCAACTCACTTGACCTGCTGACTTCTGGTGGGAGGTACGCAAGAAAATCATTTCGGCAGAGCATCTGGCTCACTTCACCTGGGAAGAATTTAAGGAAGCACTATATGATAAATACGTGACAAAAACCTATAGAGCTAAGAAAGAAGCTAAGTTCTATAACCTTAAGCAAGGGAAGATGTCAAGGACAGAATATGATGAAGTATTTTGTGACTTAGTGAGGTATGCACGAGAACAAGTGGATACAGATGAAAAGATGGCATGAAAGTTCTATTCGGGACTAAGGCACGAGATTGGTGTGTCTTTATCCAGTCATGGAGGACTGAGCTATACTGAGTCGCTTGAGAAAGCTCTAGAAATGGATGCTGCAATGCCAGAAGAAAGACGGGCTCCCGTACCCGTACAAACATAATCTCAAGCCCCGGTTCAGAATCACTCCAACCGCAACAATGATTTCAAAGGAAAACAAAATGGGAAGGAGGAAACAACACTGGTTACTATCAGCACGGTAATCAGAATAATCAGAGTGGTAATCAGCATGGTTATCACCAAACAACAATAACAACAACGGCAAGAAGCCGTGGCAACAACAACGGCAAGAAGTCGTGGCAAGGAAATAATCAGACATGATAATTCATGGCAAGGACAGGGGCAATGGAATGCCCTGAATTAGGCTGGCTACGGCCAAGAACTACAATATCGGCCTGCCCTAAGTGCAACCGAGTGCATTTCGGAGCCTCTTAGGTGGGCTCCGGACACTGCTTCACATGTGGTCAGAAGGGACATACGAAGAGAGAATGCCCGAAACCACCACAAGCACCCATGCCAAATCAGTATGGGATGCCCCAACCCCTGAGAGCTATACAGGCACGACCTCAACCACAAGCGCAACAACAACAACAGAGAAATGCTAGGGCTTTCACCATCGATCAAAAGCAGCCAAATAAGAAAGGCATGTAAGGGCAAGCTTCTAAACTTTCCTGTAATTATTTTGTTCGATACCGGAGCATCGCATTCTTTTATTGATGGTTCTTGTGTTGATAATTTAGATATGATACCTGAACGAGCTAGTCACGTCATGAAAGTAACTACGCCTTCAGGAGAGATCACAAAAACTTCACAAGAAGTAGAAGTCGAAACCCTAGAATTGTTGAGTTCTGAAATTTTGTTGGTTTGCATCTTGGGAATTTTGATTGCAGTTTGTCTATTTCCTTCTTTCAGTTGTGTGTCTTCTTTCTTGGGTAGAGTCATTGTCCTTAGTTGGGTTGTCGAATTTTTGAGTGGCTTAGATATTCGGTCATCTTGGTTTAATAGGATTAATTTGTGTTGTCCTAGTTCTATTAGGATTTGGATTTATTGCTTTCCTAGTTTGGCTCAAATCTGTTTCCTAATTTGAATTGAATTAGTAACAACTGTCCATCCGAAATTCATCCACATTCTTTTAATTTTCGGCCCTCCCTATCTTTTTCCTTGCCTAACCGAGCATCTTACAACCCTTGGTACCGAAAATCCCATCCCAATCCAATTTCTTTTCTAATTTTCCTTTTTTTCATCTTTACACTATAACTTTTGCTCCAGAAGTCCGATTTCTGCCCATAATACCATTCCGAAAGCGGAACGATGCTCTGAGCGAAATTCCATCATCTGTTTGGTGAAATCACCCTCCGAACTTTTTCGGTTTTTCTGATTTTTGAATTTTTTTTCATTTTTTTTGTTCAAGCCCTTTCTCCTACACCCCCACATTGCCTATACTTTCCATTGCAGCCCTATTTGTGGTTCCATTGTTATCCCGTGGTTCGCTGGAAGTCAAGTTCGAGCTCTTGACTAAAGCTAAAGAGTTGACGACAGATTCTATCGGGACATTTTGTGCAGTTAATACAGTTTCCATTTTTCTTCGTACTTATACACTGAGTGACATACACAAATGGTAAAAATATGAGAGAACAAACGAGTGATTGTGAGGAACTGTGAGGTCCTTTTATCTCTTTACGTTTGTTCACTGTGCAGGTTTTATGGATCCAGGAAAGACACCACAGTTTTTAGGCACCCAGCCAGATTGGGATGCCAAGTACCACTTCGATGCTTTGAGTGGTCGTGTGCAGGGTCAGATAAAAGATGTTCAGAACACCGTGGCTCAATTGCTGGATAGATTTGAGCAGTTCAGCACAGCGACCTTTCAGACACCACCACCGACTCGAAATCCACAGCAACAGCAAGCACCTGCTAATCAAACAGATGAGTTCGAACTGCATGAAGAAGCATCAGAGTCAGAACACTTTGAGGATGAACGAGTTGAGGATAATATAGCTCAGTTCTTCCCATTTTAGAGAGATAGAAACGGCTTTGCAGCTCGAGGTAGAGGCCGGGGTCGTGGTGATCAATTCCAGCCACGTTTCCAGGGAGCTCGCAGGAATGTCTACCCAGAACAGCCTAGATATGGTAATACAGATGGTCTTCTCAACAATATCAAGACCACCATTCCAGAATTTGACGGCAGACATGATCCAGATGCCTATTTGGGCTGGGAGCGTAAAGTTGATAAGATTTTCGAGTGCTATGACTTCCCAGAGCCTAAGAAAGTGCAGCTAGCTTCCCTTGAGTTCACTGGATATGCGGCAACTTGGTGGGAGTTTCAGCAAAATAGGCACAGAAGAGATAGATATCCTCCAATTGACTCCTGGCAAGAAATAAAAGATGTGTTAAGAGACAGATTCATTCCAGTTCACTATGAAAGAGAATTGGAAAAGAAGCTCAGTCAGATTCGTCAAAGGTCCAGATCAATTGAGGAGTATCACAAGGAGTTAGAGACAGTACTGAACCGGGTTGGAAAAGAAGAGACACTGTTTGCTATACTCAACCGGTACATTGAAGGAATGAACCCTGATATTGCTTGTGAAGTCGAATTGAAGGACTTTGAATCTGTTGAAGCAATGGTCCATTATGCAACTATTGTAGAGCGGCAGCTTAGAGATGGACGTCGTCGATCCTTCCAGTCGACGTCTGCTAGGACCCCCTAGGTTCGAGACGATTCTTCCATGCCTAGGACAGCCCCTACAAGTCCTCCTAGCCAGTCCACACAGCCCGTTCACCGTTCTGAGCAGTCTGCACCACAGCCTCTCGCAGACCTGACTACAATTCGCCTACACCGAACAGAAACACCCATAATCATCCTATGCAGCCTAGTCAGCCTCAGAATGGTACCCCAGGAAGAGCCCGTGACGTTCAGTGTCACAAGTACAAAGGATGGGGACACTTTCAAGCCCAGTGTCCAAATCGCCGAGTTCTCATCATTACCGAGCTAGTGAAGATGAACTCAATGATCCAGTTGAAGTAGTAGACGTCGAACAGCCCCTTGAAGAGTCCACCGACGTTGAAATTGAAGATGCAAAACCGAAGCAGACTTACCCTAGTCTTGTTTCTATTCGAACTTTGAGCCTTTTTCGAGAAGAACAGAATGATCAGCGTGAAAACATCTTCTACACTCGTTGCTCGGTTATAGAGAAGACATGCTCGATGATCATAGACAGTGGTAGCGTTGTGAACGCTATCAGCCAGTATGCAGTAGGGAAACTGAACCTGATTCCACAGAAGCATCCCAAGTCTTACCGTCTACAGTGGTTGTTTGATCGAGGTGAAATCCGAGTTGGATATCAGGTACATGTTCTATTTTCAGTTGATAGATATACTGACACTATTTTATGTGACATTATCCCTATGGATGCGGCACATATTTTGCTTGGTCGACCTTGGCAGTTTGACAGGAAGGCGATACATGATGGATTCGCCAACACTTATGCTGTGACTAAAGATGGGCGGACTACCAGATTATGGCCATTGGCACCTAAGGATGTTGCAGAAGACCAGAATAGGATTCAAGAGAAGTTCAAGGAAGAACGGGAGAAGAAGAAGTCAGATAACACGGCCATGCCGTCGTCTCCTAGCCCTACAATGAGTTCGGCTGACCCCAAGTCTTCCAAGGCAGCCTCTTCCACGCCTAAGAGATCTTCTCGGTCCGTTCATGATACCACTCCATCGAGTTCCAGTGCTGCCAATTCAGATCCAGTGCACAAGAACTTGTTTATTAGTGCAAAGGGAGTACAGAAAGTAATCCGAGCTGGTAAACCTATCGTTCTAGTTACTTTTAAGGCTAATGATACTCCTGATATTGTTATTCATTCTGTTTTGTAGCCATTGATGGAGGAGTTCAAGAATGTATTTCCAGAAGAGATACCAAGTGGTCTACCGCTTATTCGGGGAATAGAGCACCAGATAGACTTCCAGCCTGGAGCCGTTCTTCCCAACAGGCCAGCTTACCGGACCAGCCCTGAGGAGACCAAAGAAATAGACCGACAAGTTCGGGAGTTGCTGGAAAAGAAGCAAATCAGAGAGAGCATGTCGCCGTGTGCAGTTCCTGTGATTCTTGTACCAAAGAAGACAAATGAATGGCGTATGTGCATGGATTGCAGAGCTATCAATAAGATCACGGTAAAGTATCGTTTGGATTAGCTCAAAATACCTTCAAATTGACTAGCAAGAGAACGAGGTCAATGTAGGGCGACAAGCTGACCCAAGTCGTATTCTCAAAGAAGGCTCAACAGGGCTAATGCCGCTTGTATTATTCACACAGAAAATAAAATAAACCTAAACATTCTAAACCAAGGAATTCGAGACGATAAGAACTAAACTAATCAACAAAATAATAAAATGAACAAATAAATAACAATAAAAACAAGAAGAAAGAAAATATTAGGGATTAGATTCTTCTTCTTGATTCATCACCAAGCTTGATATATGTTAATTCAATTAATCAATCACGCATAATCAACTTCAACATAGGGTTAACATCAATTACTTTTGCTTCAATCCGTTAAACCCTAAAGACTAAATTATACGATCAAGACTAATAATTAGACATGTGTTTCCGGTCAATCTAATGTTGAAAGAACCACAATCGAGCATAGAATCATCTATCGATCTCATCCACTACTTAGAAATATCGAATAGTGATCAATTATTCAATATGATGAAAATCGATTCAATCAATGGGGGGGGATTAAACAAAGAACAAGCACGGATCGAAAACAATTCGAATAACTAAACCTTAATCAAAGAATTAGCCAAACATAGAATAAATCATCGAATAAAAATCACAAGAATTCTCCGATTCAATTAGAAGAAAAATACAACGAAGAAATCCTTACAATTGAAAGGATGTAATCCTTGGATGATGATCCTCTTTATTCTAGCTAGCTAAAAAGAAAAGAAAATGAAAAGAGAGTGTTGTTGTTCGTGTCTTGCTGCTGTCCCAGAATGAGAGATAAAAACCCTAGCGGAAACTTATATAAAAATCACGCACAGGAGTTACAGATTTTCCAGCGCCGGCTGGAACCCAAAGCCGGCTGGATCAAGATCTGCGAAGAGCATTCTAGCGGTCGCTGGGAAGTATGGGCATACCGCCCAGCCAGCGGTCGCTGGAAAGTGTGGGTATACCGCCCAGCCAGCGGTCGCTGGGAAGTGTGGGCATACCTCCCAGCCAGCGCGCTCCCGTTCCGACGCCCGTTAGTCCTCTTCTATGCTAACTCCCTTCTCTTGCAGCACTTTTAAAATAAAAACTCGAGATATTGAGCTCACCACATGCAACACTGAAAAGTAATAAAATAAATCAAAATACGAGAAATATAAATGGGAAACACAATTGTATGTACAAAAACACGACAAAGAAAACACATAAAATCGATACAAATAACGACTAAACAAACCCTCCACACTTAAACCTTTGCTTGTCCTCAAGCAAACACCAAACCAACAAAACAGAGGAAAAATTCATGCAAGCTTATTATTGCAATTCTGACTAACTAGCAAATTTTTCAACAATGTACAAAAGATAAACATCAGGACAAAGAAAAAAAATTGAATTGAACTGCAATATGTTTTCCATCTATACAAATTATCAATCGGATCAGACATGACTCCCCATTAGAAGTGATTTAACTAATGTGACCGCTTGTACCAACAAGTTTCATTTTTTTTTCTTAGAACTGTGAAATTTGAAATGGAATTCTGAACAATATTCGTTAGGTATAATTTTGGAGAAATCCAAACTCCCTAACGTGGTTTCTCATGCTCATTTATCATTTTGTAACAAAGAGGAGCAAAATTCATATTCCAACGAATTTTAACACACAAGTTCACTTTTGAGAATTTTTTTTCTTTTTCTCTCATTTTTTTTAGAAACGAGTATCTAAGCAGTCACAATGTTAAAACTCCCTCAAATTTCAGTCAGACAAATCACCTCAATTTAATTCACATAAACAAGTCTCATATCACAATTCAACCAATAAAACTAAGTCCCAAAGCATATCAATTCGACATTAGCAACAAAATTCAATCCAGTAAAGTCAATATCACATAATTCACTTGCATAATATTAACCTCAATTAAGTCAAATTTGGCGCAACAAGATGGACTCACAAATAAGCCAAAACAAGCAAAAATTTAGAATCCACAAATCATGCATCCCACACAAGCAATATAAACATTTCCCCCTCCACACTTAAAATAAAGCAATGTCCTCATTGCACAGAAAACAAGAAAGGGTAAGAACTTGACTGCCCTAATTTATCGGCTTGTGTGATACTTGTAGTTCTTTTCATTTTGCTTGATCCGCCTCAATTCGAGGTTGTCGGTCACCTAAAACAAAACAGAGAAGAACAAAACAATATACCTTAAACAAAACAGAAAAGAACAAAATTAACAAAAATAAAACAATTAAAGTCGTGGGTTGCCTCCCACGCAGCGCTAGTTTTTAAGTCGCCAGCCCGACTAAGCCAGTGTTATCCAAATTCATTTTCAAGCTTGAGCCATTCCATCATTTGGATTAGCTCATCTTCATCATCCACGTCTGTCGGTCCTGAAATAATTAATAGGACAAAGATTGTCCCATTTTTCCATGTGGAATCTTCCTCCACACTTAAATCGGTAGTGTGGGCCGATTTCACCACTCCTCCACATATATAATCCTGCCATGAAACACGAAAAATGGTATCCGAAGTAATAATATAATGGAAATACTGATCAACTGGAGATAAGGGTTTAGAAATTTCACAAATCATGGCTTCACAAAGTGTATTTATTGTAGCCATGGAAGGCTCCTCAAACAACTCTGTGATTCCTTCTTCCTCTTCCTCCAGGTTATCCACTCCACTACACATGGCATCGTGTTCATGCTCGTAATCATCCTCATCTGTAATTTGCTCTTCCTCTCTATTATGTTACACTAATTTGTCCACAATGTCAACCAACTCCCCAACATAACTCTCAATGCGCGCAATGGACGCATCGACAGATTCAAATCTTTGTGTGGTTGACTGGATGAAAGATTGGAGAGTCTCTTCTAAAGAAGGTTTTTGGGGTGGATGTTTTAGTGAATTCGGATATTGGGCATTTTCATTCCAACCAAAATACGGGTTGGAAATCCAACCAGAATCTGGCACATGTTAGCTCTGTGCCCATGTTCTTTATTATACGCTACAGAACACTCCGTGTAATCATAGCTCAGATTTTTCTCTATCTCAGGATAGGTAAAATCCCACATATAATCCTCCAGTTTCGCTAATCACTGCGCAAACAAAAATACAAAACCGATCAAGCGCACTTGGAGGATAAAGAAAAACAATAAAAATAAAAATAAAAATAATAACAAAAATAAACACGAAAAAAAATATAACACAAGAACAATTCGCCTAAAGCGTTCCCCGGCAACGGCGCCAAATTTTGTTTCAACTCAAAATACCTTCGAATTGACTCGCAAGAGAACGAGGTCAATGTAGGGCAAAAAGCTGACCCAAGTCGTATTCTCAAGGAAGGCTCAACAGGGCTAATGCCACTTGTATTATTCACACGGAAAATAAATAAACAATCCTAAACATTCTAAACCAAGAATTTCAGAGAACAAGAACTAAACTAATCAACAGAATAATAAAATAACAAATAAATAACAAGAAAAATAAGAAGAAAGAAAATATTAGGGATTAGATTCTTCTTCTTGATTTATCACCAAGCTTGATATATGTTAATTCAATTAATCAATCACGCATAATCAACTTCAACATAGGGTTAACATCAATTACTTTCGCTTCAATCCGTTAAACCCTAAAGACTAATTTATACGATCAAGACTAATAATTAGACATGCGTTTCCGGTCAATCTAATGTTGAAAGAACCACAATCGAGCAGTAGAATCATCTATCAATCTCATCCACTACTTAGAAATATCGAATAGTGATCAATTATTCAATATGAAGAAAATCGATTCAATCAACGGGGGAATTAAACAAAGAACAAGCACGGATCGAAAACTATTCGAATCACTAAATCCTAATCAAAGAATTAGCCAAACATAGAATAAATCATCGAATAAAAATCACAAGAATTCACCGATTAAATTAGAAGAAAAATACAACAAAGAAATCCTTACAATATCAATTATTCAATATGAAGAAAATCGATTCAATCAACGGGGGAATTAAATAAAGAACAAGCACGGATCGAAAACTATTCGAATCACTAAATCCTAATCAAAGAATTAGCCAAACATAGAATAAATCATCGAATAAAAATCACAAGAATTCACCGATTAAATTAGAAAAAAAATACAACGAAGAAATCCTTACAATTGAACGGATGTAATCCTTGGATGATGATCCTCTTTATTCTAGCAAGCTAAAAAGAAAAGAAAATGAAAAGAGAGTGTTGTTGTTCGTGTCTTGCTACTGTCCCAGAATGAGATATAAAAACCCTAGCTGAAACTTATATAAAAATCGCGCACAGGCGTTACAGATTTTCCAGCGCCGGTTGGAACCCAACGCCGGCTGGATCAAGATCTGCGAAGAGCATTCCAGCGGTCATCGGCGCATGGGCATACCGCCCGGCCCGGCGGCCATTGGAATCCGGCGGTCGGCCCGGGAAGTATGGGCATACCGCCCAGCCAGCGGTCGCTGGAAAGTGTGGGCATACCGCCCAGCCAGCGCGCTCCCGTTCCGACGCCCGTTGGTCCTCTTCTATGCTAACTCCCTTCTCTTGCAGCACTTTTCAACTAAAAACTCGAGATATTGAGCTCACCACATGCAATACCGAAAAGTAACAAAATAAATCAAAATACGAGAAATATAAATGGGAAACACAATTGTACGTACAAAAACACGACAAGCAAAACACTTAAAATCGATACAAATAACGACTAAATAGTATGCTAGATGAGTTGTCTGGAGCGTCTGTCTTTTCTAAAATTGATTTACGTTCTGGATATTTTCAAGTTAGAATGTCTGAAGGGGATGAGTGGAAAACCGCATTTAAGACTAAGCATGGTATGTATGAATGGCTTGTGATTTCTTTTGGACTTACTAATGCTCCTAGTACTTTTATGCGTTTTATGAATCATGTATTGTGTGATGTTATTGGGAAATATGTTGTTGTTTACTTTGATGATATCCTTATCTATAGTACTTGTGTTTCTGAGCATGTTAGACATCTTAGGCATGTTTTTGAGTTGTTGCGTGATGCTAAGTTGTATGCCAACCTGTCTAAGTGTTCCTTTTGCATGGATGAGGTTATCTTTCTTGGTTTTGTTGTCAGTAGTCGTGGTGTAGAGGTTGATAGAGCTAAGGTGCGAGCCATTGAGGAATGACCAACACCTAAGTCTAGTTCTGATGTTAGGTCTTTCCATGGTTTAGCTGGATTTTACCATCGCTTTGTGCGTGATTTTTCATATATTGCTACATTATTGGTAAGTTGAGTAGGAAAGATAAGAAGTTTGAGTGGGGCAAAGCCCAAGAGCATGCTTTTAATCTGTTGAAGTCGAAGTTATGTAATGCTCCTTTGTTGGTTTTCCCTGATTTTTCTAAGATGTTCGAGATTGAGTGTGATGCCTCTGGAATAGGCATTGGTGTTGTTTTGATGCAGGATAGGAAGCCGGTCGCCTATTTCAGTGAGAAGCTGAATGGAGTAGCCCTTAGGTACTCTACGTACGACAAGGAGCTGTATGCATTGAAGAGGTCTTTGGAGACTTGGCAGCATTATCTGACAACGAAGGAGTTCGTGATTCACATTGATCACGAATCACTGAAGCACTTGAAAGGGCAGCAAAATTTGAATTCGAGACATGCCAGATGGGTTGAATTCATTGAATCTTTCTCATATGTGATTAAGTACAAGAAAGGTGAGGAGAACGTGGTTGTTGACGCACTTTCTCGCATGTATACCTTATTTTCTGTGATGCATGCCCAGTGCTTAGGGTTAGAGAATTTGAAGAGTTTTTATGCATATGATCCTTACTTTGGTGATATTTTCGAGAATTGTCAGTCTAGGTCTAGATCTGTTGATTCATTTTATGTGACTGATGGATTCCTGTTTAAAGATGCCAAGTTGTGTGTTCCTACTTGTTCCATGCGAGATTTACTTGTTTTAGAGTCTCATGCCGGTGGTCAGATGGGTTATTTTGGTGTTGCTAAGACTTTAAGTTTATTGCATGAGCATTTTTATTGGCATGTAGAGAGAATCTGTGCTAGATGTATTACATGTAGAAAGGCTAAATCTAGTTCTAGTCCATTTGGTTTGTACACTCCACTGCCTGTACCATCTGCACCTTGGATTGACATTTCTATTGATTTTATTCTTGGTTTGCCTAGGTCTAAGTCTGGAAAAGATTCTGTGTTTGTGGTTGTAGATAGGTTTTCCAAAATGTCTCATTTCATTGCATGCAGAAAAACTGATGATGTTGTTCATGTTGCTAATCTGTTCTTTCGTGAAGTAGTTAGACTGCATGGCATGCCTAGGACTATTGTCTCTGATAGAGATACTAAGTTCTTGGGACATTTTTGGCATGTTCTTTAGGGGAAGTTAGGTACCAAACTTTTATTTTCTACTGCATGTCATCCTCAGACCGATGGTCAAACTAAAGTAGTTAATAGGACTTTAGGTACTTTACTTCGTGCATTAGTGAAGAATAATTTGAAGTCATGGAAAGAGTGTTTACCTTTTGCTGAGTTTGCTTATAACCGTGTTGTGCATTCTTCCACTAACATGTCTCCATTTGAGGTTGTGTATGGTTATAATCCTCTTACTCCTACAGACCTTATTCCTTTGCCTATTGATCATCTTTCGAGTTTGCAAGGTTCTCGTAGAGCTGAACAGGTTCAAGAGATGCATAAGAAGATCAAGGACATGATCGAGCTTCAGGGTCAGAAAAATGCAACCAAGGCTAATGCACATCGCAAGCAAGTGTTATTCAAACCAGGCGATAAGATTTGGATCCACCTCAGTCCAGGGCGCTTCCCTAACTTGAGAAAGTCAAAATTGATGCCTCGAGGAGATGGACCGTTTACTGCCGTTGCCCGAGTCAATGACAATGCATACCGCATTGACCTTCCAGGTGAGTATAAGTGTTCTAATACTTTTAATGTTTCTGACTTATCTCTTTTTCCTGTAGATGATTTCGATGCGGAGGATGAGACGGGATCCAGCACTGATGAATCAAACCCGGAGTTGCAGCTGAGAGGTCCAGTTACAAGATTGAGAGCCAAGAAGCTCCAAGGCTATTTTCAGTGCATTGTCCGGAAGAAACTGGAAGATGAAGATGTTGGAATTAAGCAGTCCAAGTTCGTGAACTTGACCAGTGCCCAGGATTGATGATTATGACGCGTCCAGTTTCGAACAAGTCCTTTGGTTCGAAAATTGGACTTCTAGTTATTTAGTTGTTTTTATTTGGCTCAGACTTTGTAGTACTTAATTTAATAGTAAGCCCAATAGTTAGTACTTATTTAATTTAATTAGTAGCCCGTTTGTGATGAGGCCTAGTTCGAAAATTAACAAGGCCTGGCCCTTGATAATTTCGAACCCTAGTTGTATTTAAGTTTTTGGAAAACACTATTCATGCAGATAATTTTGAATCAGAATCATAGTTGATCGTTTTGTCTCATATTTCGTGCTTCGGTTCACGTTTTCTATCATTTCTTGGCAGAGTTTGTTGTTGGCAACTTCAAGCTTGAAATCAATTGATTCGTTCGTGATATCCAGTCGTATCCGGGTTAATCAAGCCACGAAGAATTGCTGCAAAGGCGCGTTTCGGATTCAAGTTGATTCGGGGTTCGTTTCGGGTAAGTTCTTCAACCTCTCTTCGTTCTCTTTATTTCCAGACATCTCGACCTTCTCCCATCCCTCATATACTGTCCATTCCATCTCTTTATCCACCCCAATCCCACGCCCAGATCAGATCTCCGCCCAGCAGATCCGTCGTTCGTAGTTTTAACCTAGTTCGACCCAAAAGTCAGCCACATGTCAAATCCTAAAACCCCTCTTGCGAATTGGCTGAATTTTGGATATGTTATTCCTGACTTCAAATCATAATTTGTGTTAAAATTTGAGCTTAATTGGAGTTGATTTGCTATAGTTTCTAATCAGGTTTCAGTCTAGGGTTTTTAATCGTTGTTTTTTGTCTTTATCTTGCGTTTTTGTTTTGTTTCTTGTTTAGTTTTCGATTTATATCAGTTTATTAGGTATTTAATCTCTTTTAATTCAGTTTGTATTTTGGGTTGAATCAACCTTATCGCTGACGTTGTTCGAGTCTTTGCTTCCGCGTATTTATTGGTCGTATCATGTTTGCTCTAACCTAAAATTGGAGCTAGGAATTCTTAAGGTCTTAGCGAACAATTGAACGTCATGGTAATGTGGGACATGGACATAATTGTTTCAACTCAAAACATGTTCAAATTGACTTACAAGAGAACAAGGTTAATGTAGAGCGATAAGTTGACCCAAGTCGTATTCTCAAGGAAGGATAAACAGGGCAAATGATTCTTGTATACTCATACAGAAAAGAATTACAATCCTAAACATTCTAAACCAAGAGTTCAAGATGTCGAGTGCTAAACTAATCAAAGCAATAATAAAATAAACAAATAAATAACAAGAAAAACAATAAGAAAGAAAGCATTAGAGTTTAAATTCTTCTCCTCAATTTCTCACCAAGCTTGTTACAAGCTAATTCTATTAATCAATCACACATAATCAACTTCAACATAGGGTTAACATCAATAGCTTTCATTTCAATCCGTTAAACCCTAAACACTAAATTACACGATCAAGATTAATAATTAGACAAACTCTTGTTGGGAATTAGTGTATGAATTTATGCAAATATACATGTATACCTTAGTATGGATAAATGACGAGGAGTTATGTGTGTCAATGTGTGTGTACTAACCATAGCCTGATTAAGAGAGAAAGCAAGTATATTAAAATAGTGAGTAATAAGAGGAATAATATGCATATGTTTAAATGTTGGGAGTTTGTCTGCAAGCAACCTTACATAAGCATGTTAAGCATGTATTAAATGAATTTATATGCGTGCAACCTTACATAAGCATGTATTAAATGAATTTATATGCGTGTCAACCCAGAGATATAAAAGAGAAAGGCGGAAATGCTGGAACTAGTACATGTATGTGGTTTGTGAGTGTCCACAATCTTAGGAAAGGATGAACACAATATATGTCTATTATATATGCATTTCATTACATATTCTGGCAACAAGAAGAAAAATATGAAGGACAAGAATGCAAGAACTAGAGTAATTATACATGTAAGTGTGCTCAGCGTGTATTTTGATGAAGTAAGGGATAGAAAATGTAAAGTTTTTGAAAGTAAAAGATGTTTTTCGTAAGCTTCAGCAATATGCCAACTTTGGGCAGCATGCACTCAAAACCCCATAACTTTTGACTCAGTTATTATTTTTACGAACAGCCAGTTTTGTTGAAAACTAGACACTCGTAGCTTTCTAGAGACATATGGCACAAATCCTAGTTCTTTTTGTATAAAAACAATTTATTGTTTTAAGTTGACGGTTCTGCAGGTATTTTTGTGTAAATGTGAGATAGTTTCAGCAATCTGCCAGCTTTGGGTAGCCTGCACTCAAACCTCCATAACTTTTAACTCGGTTATTATTTTTACAAATCGTCAGTTTTTCTGAAAACTAGACACTCGTAGCTTTCTAGAGACATATGGCACAAACCCTAGTTCTTTTTGTACAAAAATAATTTATTATTTTAAGTTGACGGTTTTGCAGACATTTTTGTGTAAATGTGAGATAGTTTCAACGAAGAAATGATTATCTAATTGCAAATGTATACGAGTACACATTGCTGGAAATTGAGATGATTGCCTGTGTTGGCAACCGTGAGTTGTATACGCGGTTCTTTTTGCTTAAGTGAATAACTATAAGTGTATCATAAATGGGTGTGCATGCTAGTATGAAGTTAGCAAAGTTTTGAATGAGTTTTAAGTCCGAGATTAGTGAAAGTAGAAGCTTAGTATAACTAAGTTTGTTTAAGGGTTAGGTTTGGAAACCAAGTGTAAGTTAAGACTTGTTTTGTGGGCCCGTTGGAAGCAGAGCAGTAAGAAAGTTCTTTGAGATCCAAAGGAGAGAGAGGTAGAGGATGGGGGAGAGGAATAGTACCGTTTGAAACTTGAATTGATAGAGGAAAGTGAGAGGTGGAGATTGTTTAGGCATGACAGGTGGAGACATGATTATTTAATTTTTTTTAATTTCGATTTTTCTTCGGTTTTTGGATAACCGAAACCAACACCGGCCGGTTTTCGGTTAACTGAAAAACCGACTCGGTATGGTTTCGGTAGTAATAATTCTTGAATTTCGGTTGCGGTTAACCGAAATTCAGTTTCGGTTAATCGCGGTTAACCGAATTCCCAGCCTTACATTCTAGCATGATAAAAAAAAAAGATTGGTGTTTATTTTGCAGTCAATAGAGACAAACCTATTTAATTTGGTTCTACCTATATGATGAGCCCATATTTGTGCTTATTTTTGCGTCTTTATTTAGGTTTAGATCGAGTCTTTATGTGTCTTTTCGAGTCTGTTTGTGTCTGGAAGGACACGGTTTGGGAGAAAGGTGTGCAGGGCAAAACAGGTGTGATTATGGGCAAGATAAGGTGCATTCCGTGAAAGAGGCATGAAGACAACATCCTGGGCACCAGATCGAAGGTAGCAACGAGAGTCACAAAGCTTGTATCATGAGCAGAGCTGCCGAGTAGAGATGGTGTATCCAACACATATACCGCACGGAATCCAACCTTATGCAGACAAAGATCAAGAGCAAGACGAGCAAGCTGCAGGGCATGACGAGAAGGGTAGTGCTATGGGCGAGGGACGCTTCCGGGTTTATAGGAGAAGATAAGAAAATAAATTTGTTCCTCATCATCTAGAAGATGCGTATCAATGCGAGATTGCTTGAAGATTAGGAAGGCGGATCTGGGCAGGTCTAAATAAGGAAAGAAGGCCTGATCCAGATCAGGCCCAGCTCAGCAGACCTGGAGACCGGAAAACCTAGCAAAACCCCTATATATATATAGCATTCATTCGCTGTCTAAAACGGGGAATAATTCTGAGAGTGGTGAGGAACGAACAAGTCCTACGGGAAACACTTCTGTTATTTTCGTTTATGTTATTGCTAGCACTTTTGGCCATAGTTTATGTTGGATAATTTAGTAAGTTTCATTTTCGTTTAATTGAAGTATGTTTCCTTTCATTTACTTTATGTTGATCGTTACTTTATTTATGTCTAGCTAATTTTATTAAGCCTGGATTGGGCAAGATGATTTGAACATGAATCGTAACACTCGAGAGGTCTAATATGGGTGTGATAATCTGCTTGTGTGTTCCCGAAGCACTAGGTCTGATTCTAAAATGTCTTGTTGAGTCTAAGTCATTAATAGGCCGTTAACATCTTGGGCACGATAAGTTCTCTAATAATTGCAGGGTCAATGCATAGGGTGTCCCTTGCATCTGAAAGTATAACTGGTGTGGGTGAGTAGTCCGTGCTCTTGGGCACGAGGAATGGTTGTTTCGGGTCTGCCTCATTCGTAATGCTTCCTTGGGCAAGATTTCTATTGAAGTGTCTTCGTAGAGGGTTGTCTGGGGCGAGGAGAGAACGCCTGGGGGTCTCAGGGGTGGCTCTTATTCATACGGGCAGATAAGGATAGGGGTGTTGTTGTGCGTGATGCGTGACAATTGGGGGCAACATCATTTCTTATCTATAACCGATTAATACATGCATGTAGTGAATAAATATGCACCAATGACCGAGTAAGTGTTTATGTTCAATGATTCAAGCCTTGTCCAGGTTTACCTTTTATATTTGATTTATCTACTTTCTTAGTTTCAGTTTAGTTTTTACAATTATTGTGCCCAAGGCAGTGATAGTCCCGACCATAACTTTTGCAACACCGGAGGAGTAAGAAGGAGAGAGAGATACGATCAATTCCCTGTGGATCGACCCTGTTCTTACCGCTAGCTATCTAGCCGTCGGCATAGGCTTATATATTTATTTTGCATGGTTGAACGACGGCCACGTCACTATATAATGATAAAAAAAAGAGGTTTCAGGAAATATATTTTTATCAAATTTTTAAAACGCATGAATAATGTTCCAATTCGACCGAATGAGAACTTAAAAAAATGAGAGAAATGGTATAATAATACTTTTAGGATTAAAAATCCTAATAGCACATGTTTTTTAAAAAAATACAAATAATATTACTTTAGGACATATTTATCCCTCCATCCCACCATCTCTCCATAATTATGCGTGAATTCACGAATTAAAATTTGTGAACTCTCAAATTCAAATTTGTGATTCTCAAATTTTAATTTGTGATTCGCAAATTTAAATTTGTGATTTTACGCTACATTTTCTTCAAATTTAAAATATTAATTCGAGAATTGACAAATTCACAAATTCTAATTTGTGAATTCACGAGTTTTAATTTGTGAATTCACGAATTCTAATATGTGAATTCACGAATTTTAATATGTGATTTCACGCATAAGAAAAGAGATCGCCGAAAGGGAGATGGCGACAACGACTAGGCCATGTGAGTTGGTGACGATAACTTTAAAATTCACGGCGGCGGCGGAAAGATGGTCGACATGTATGAAAGGATGCAAATAGATTGAGATAAAAGAATTAGGGGCAAAAATACCCAAAAGTGCTATTATTTGTCTTTTTAAAAATTGGTGTTATTATTAGTATTTTTTTTTGTCTCAATACCCCAATATACTCACTTTGTCATTTAAAAAATTTGTTATACACCCCTATTTTGAAACAAATTAGTTATGCACAAGTTTGGGGTGAATGAACAAATTTACCCTTGGATTGTGATATATTTTATTGAAAAAGTTGTCAATGATTGAGAATATCTTACATTGTGTCATAACTTTTGTCATTGTGTCCTTATCATTGTGAAAGTTGCCAATCATTGTGACATTATAATTCCATTATAGTTTAAATTCTAGATTTTGCAGATTATTTATTTAGTAAAATATTATTTTATATATTTATTTAGTATTAACGAGTACTACAGATAAATAAATATTGAAGGCCGAAAAATATGTAAACTATACCAAAAGAACAATAATATCATGAAGGGCCAAAAAAATGAAGATCCCTCTCGGACAATGGCAAAAAAATTGAAGATCCCTGTCGAAATTTTTGAAGATCCCACTCGAGAGGGATTTAAGCATTGACGAGCGGGAACTTTTATTTTTGCATGTGAAATGATATATTTTGGTCAAACATGCATGAAGTTAATTTCTTACACAATGCATACTATGAAACACGCCATCTTACACATTTGTACAGTGGATGTGAAAATTCATCTTTTAACTTTCATGTGAACTCTTACCAATTTTACCTTGCATCTCGTCTATATAATTTTTCGCAGTGAATAATTTGTAATTGTAGGTTTATTATAGGGCATGAATAATTTCTTAATTATTTGATAATTGTTTCGTTTTATTATGCAGAATATTATGAATATGCATTTTATAGTTTTTAAATTATGTCAGGACCTTCGTAAATCAAATCTCTCTCGGTATTGACAAGATCCCTCTCGACAAAAGTTAAATCCCTCTCGGGCAGGATCTTCTCCAAAATTGTAGATATTCGAGAGGGAAATTTATGTTTTATGTCTGTATTTAATTATAAAAATTAACTATGAAATTTGTTTGTGAATTAGTGCAAAATATATTAATATTTGTAATTTTTCTATGATTTATCCATGATTTCGCATTTTTGGACGAATAATCATAATTTGATTAAATATATGATTCTGTTGAATTATAAATGCATTGAGACATTTCTAAATTAAATCCCTCTCGGGTTTAATAAGATCCCTCTCGAGCAAGCATAAATCCCGCTAGGGCGGGATCTTCTTCAAAATTATAGATGTCCGAGAGGGAAATTAAGTTTTTATGTCAGGATTTAATTATAAAAATTAATTATGAAATTGGATTAATTATGTGTTTAAAATATAGGGAAAGTTGAATGTGTTGAATATTAAAATTGTAAAGTAATTGTGTTTTATTATATTATTGTATTTTTAGTAATAATATTATTGAAAATGAAGAAAATGTATTATAATATTATGAAGAAAATGTATTTTATTATGTAATAATATTTTTAATAATAATATTATTGTTCACTATCTCAAGATCCCTCTCGAGAGGGATCTAAAATTATATTATATTATATTATATTTTTTAAGTAATAACATGATTGAATCCGCTCGTGATATGAAGATCCTTCTTGAGAGAGATCTTCATATCACGAGCGGATTCAATCCATTTATTGTTAAATTAAATATAGCAGTCCAATTAAAATAAAGATTATATTATTATAACAGTCCATTTATTGTATTTTATTATATTATTATTTTTTTAGTAATAATATGATGAAAAATGAAGATCCCTGTCGTTCACCATCTCAAGATCCCTGTTGGGAAAATTCTAATGTTTTGATTTGATTCCAAAACCCAACTGTTCTCCAACCTAGTAGATGTTTGTACAAACCTAAGTTAAGTTTTCCAGCTCACTTATTTGAGCCTTAGATTTTCTAAGTTCACAGGTTTGGAAGCTGAAGACAGAAGAAGACCCAGCTGAGTAATCAGCTGGACCCAAAGTCAGCTGAAAGATCTCTTAGCTGAACAGAGCTCCAGAACTGAGCTGAGTCAGACTGACTCAAGAAGCGAAGAATGGATCCAGCCAAGGAGATCCAACTGAGCAGAATAAATTGAGCTGCATCAAAGTCTAAGAAAGACAGCTGAGCTGACCACAAAGGGAACTAACTCTGAAGACGTCACTTCAAGTCAGTTTACCCATCCAGCTCTGAATTCAAAGTCAAGCTCAAAAGACAGAAATCCCGGTTTCAGAGGAAGTCAATATACCTCGACCAATAAGGGATTGACAACTCAGCATCCTAGAAAGGCAAACCTAGGATCTGACACAATGATGAAGACAAGTGAAGATACACTCAACGGCAGATCGACAGATCAGAGAGTAGGTAAGATTCAAACGGGTCCTCCAACGGCTAGTTTGAATCTCTACCTATAAATACCAGTCTTCAACCTCAGAATCAGACACGAAAAACTCCCCGCAAGCTTACAACTTTTCTCAATCCCTCAAGTATTTTAAAAAGCTCTCCAGCAGTTATCTAACTCTTTAAAAAGAGCACTTAACTTATTAAGTGTTCAATTTCAGAAACTGCTTTAGTTTTTCGTCTGATCAATAGGCTGTAATAATTGTAAATCCAAAGCCTAGATCTGAACGAGTTCATCTTTCAAAGTTCTTCATTGTAAGAACTCGTTCAAAGTTGGAAACCCAAACCCTCCTTTACCCAGAAAAGGTTAGGTCAAGGTTACGCCGTCTCGAAGTGCGAAATTCGAGTGTAAGGTTATTCAGTACCCGAAAACTGAAAAGGTGCAGTGCTTCTACAAGGTGCCGTAAATCGTTAGAACACAGCTCGAGGAAGAGCTGCGAAGTTGCTTGGTACTCGTAAACCAAGTGGTCATCCTTAGTGGATTTACCAGCTAAAACCTGGTCGTGGACGTAGGAGTTTTCTCTCCGAACCACATTAAAATTCTTTGTTCTTTATTGCGTTAATTAAGTCTTTGCTTTATTCTTATTTAAAGAACTAACCGCATTCACTCAGCACAAGTTTTCAAAGCTTCATCTTTCTGGCTGTGTGACCCAGCCAGCTGCATATTTTACAAACCTGCTTAAACTGAAAACTGAAACTAAGTTTTTCTGAGTTTTTGTAAAAGGAACGAGCTAAGTTTTTCTTTCCACCACATTCCGCACAGCCAGCTAAGTTATAAGTCCAGCTGACCATCTTCTTTAGAAGTCAGTTGAACTCTTAACTGAGCTCTCACTCAACTCCGTTTTAACTTGATAAAAGTTTTTAAAATCCCTCTTCGGTGTATTCACCCCCCCTCTACACCGAAGACCTCGTTCCGGGACCATCAATTGGTATCAGAGCAGTGGTTCAATCGACTGCTGTTTCTGAATCATGAGATTTGTCTTGAAACTCTGCGTCAGTGGTCAACTGAACAGATCCGTTTTTCAGAAAAACTCACTCTAGTGTATTATGTACATCTCTTCATGGATTCCTATCTTAACAGGAATCTTCCCACCTTCTCAGTTGATGATTATGCAATCTGGAAATTCAGATTGAAAAGCTTCCTGTGTGCGCATCACGACATGATGTGGGACGTCATTTCAGATGGACCCATCCTTATTTATAAACAAGGAAATGAACTCGTACCTGCTCATGATGGAGGACAACCAGAATACCGGCCAACTCTCAAGCCAAAGAAAGAATACTCTTCAGAAGAGCGAAAGCAAGCTGGACTAGACAGCTTCGCAAGGAACACCATCTCATCAACAGTCTCAAACGCCTACCTGAGTAAAATCATCAAGTGCGAGACAGCCAAAGAGATGTGGGAAACACTCGCCAAGCTATGTGAAGGATCAGAAGAGATCAAAGAAAACAAATTCACAATAGCTTGCCAAAAATTCGACAACTTCAAGCAGCTAGCCAAAGAGTCCATTGAAGCGATGGAGCTAAGGTTCTCAAACATAGTCGTCGAGATAGAGACAATCAGAACTGGGAAGTATACCCAGCGGGAAAAGAATCTAAAGGTTCTTTCAGCTGAATGGAATACTTACAAGGTAGTTCATCAAAGTCGAAGTGACTTGGGTGATCTATCTACAGAAAGGTTGTTCTCACTCTTGAAGGCCAATGAATACAACTTGAAGATCACTCAAGAAGAATCTTCAAGCAGACAGAATGACGGAGAACTCACCCCAGCTCCAAAAGAAATAGCTTTCAGAGCCAACTCTGAAAAGTCAGCTCATGTTAAGTCAGCTGAGTCCTCCAAGAAGAAGAAGGACAAAAAGGATATGAGCAAAGAGGAGCTACTGGAAGAGATTGCCATGTTGGTGAAAAATTATAACAGACTCAACACCAGCAAAGGCAAGTACAAGAAATTCACCAAGTCGTACAGAGACAAATACACAGCAGCTGATGAAAAATCACCGACACCTCAAAACGGACGGTAGGAAGGCTGCTTCAATTGCAAGGAGCCGGGACACTACAAGCAGGACTGTCCCAAACTGTCTAAGAAAGAAAAAGATCTTCTGAAAGCAAAGGCAGCTGACAGAAGAAGAGCATATATAGCTGATGAAGAGTCCGAGTGCAACAAAATAGATGATGATATGCCTTTCTCAGATTCAGAGGAAGATGCACTCATGGCCCGTGATGATCAAGACTGGGATGCTTGCTTCATGGGACAGACAGAAGGACTCGATGATGATGAGGTAACTTCTAAAATTCAGAACATATCTAACCCATCACCATCACACGAACACTCTACGCAGTCTCGAATCGAAGGACAACCTGATTGGAATCTGGTGGAGAAAGTCATGAATGACTTCAAGGATTTACAAGAAATTCTTGATGTCATAATGTGTGAAAATGCTGAGCTGAAGGTAGAACTGAAAAAGAAAGAAGCATCAGAAGCAGCTGATGTTACACAGCTCAACGAGGAAATAGTGTTGCTCAAGGAAAAGTTAATCAAACAGGATCAGCTGATGAAGGAGTTTTACTATGAGAGAAAGCAGCTGATGGACGATTTGGAAAAATCCACAAATTGAGTCGTGCAAAAAGACAAACCGAGATCCTGGAGTTAAAAAGGTCAGAAGAAACACTATCCACAAAGCTGGTAGCACTCATCACAGCTACATCAACGATGGATGAAATAATCAGCGTACAACGACCCGCAGCATTAAAAACGGGATTGGGTTATGATGGATCTAAGGATCTAACAAATGTTGCAACTACAAGCGGAACGAAGGTAACTTTTGTGAAAGCAAAAGAGAATCCAATTCCAGCCGGACAAAAGACTGAGAAACAGAAAACACAGCAAGGTCCAAGAAGACAAGCTGTAAGGCAACCCCAAGCTCAAATCAGACCACATTGGGTTCAGCAACAACGAAGGAATGACGATGGACAACGTCGACACCAGCATCATCAGCAGCAAGTGGCAAGATATCAACCGAGATATCAGAAAAGATACCCAGCTGGATATCAGTCTTATGATTACCAGCTGGATTATTAAGTCCAGCCGAGATTCCAAGTTAGACAGCAGAGACAGAAGCAAAGAAATGTCTCAGCTGTACACTCTGCTGGAAATCAACGAAGAACTGAACTATCAAGAAATCAAGCTGGGAGAAGACAGAAATCAAGACCCAGCCAACAGAGTCAAACTAAGAACACAAGGAACGTGTTCATAGACACAGCTGGGAGAATTATCAGATCTAACGATCCAATCAGAGTCATCAAACAAATATGGATCGTAAAGGGATCTATAACTAACCCATGAGGACCCAATCACAACTGGGGACCTAAATTTTGATTTCTGTGACAGGCTGCAAGAAAAAGATGCATCATAGAGGAATCAATGAGAACACTGTGGTACTTGGACAGAGGATGCTCAAAACACATGACTCATCTAAAGCATCTACTCCAAGAATACGAAGAGCGTCCAGGTCCTCAAGTAACGTTTGGTGACAACTCCAAAGGTTTCACCAAAGGTTACGGTACATTTTAAACATACAATGTTAAAATATCTAACGTGTCATATGTACAGGGTTTAAAACATAACTTGCTTTCCATTAGTCAATTCTGCGATAATGGTTTTTCTGTCAAGTTCGATGCACAGGGATGTATAGTGAAAAACAGAGAAACCAAGCAGGTATTACTGAGAGGGAAAAGAGAAGCAAATATATACTTTGCTGACTGGAACAGCAGCCCTCCAGACACATGTCTTGTATCAAAAAGCAGCAATGAAGTCAGCTGGCTGTGGCACAGACGGCTGAATCATCTCAACTTCAAGACAATCAACAAGCTGGCTAGAAATCAGCTCGCTAATGGAATTCCAGATCAAGTTTATGACAAGAGTCACATATACAGTGCTTGTCAACAAGGAAAACAGACAAGGATTTCATTCTCTCTCAAGCCAACGCCCTCAACTGATCGAGTTCTTCAACTCCTTCACATGGATCTTTTTGGTCCAGTAACATCAGCAAGTTTCAACGGCAGGAAATACACTCTGGTCGTAGTGGATGACTTCTCCAGATTCACTTGGGTTTCATTCCTGTACCAGAAAAGTGAAACAAGATCCAAGCTACCGGCCCTGCTGGAAAGGTTGTCGACTCAAAAGGAGTGCAAAATTATCTCAATCAGATCAGACCGAGGAACTGAGTTTCTGAATGAAACCATATATGATTATTGTGAGAAGAACGGAGTACAACATCAGACCTCAGCTGCACGCACACCTCGGCGAGAATGGTGTAGGCCGAGAGGAGGAACGAACACTCAAAGAAGACTTACCTCAATGTTAGCAAGCTCGGCCATTCCAAAGAAATTACGGGTCGAAGCTATCAACACAGCTTGCTTCACTCAAAATAGATCGCTACTCACATCAAGACAAGGAAAGACTCCGTACGAGCTATGGAATGACAGGAAACCCTTCATCGGGTATTTCAAGGTTTTCGGATCTAAATGCCATATCCTAAATAATGGGAAAACCCAGCTGAAGACGTTCGACGCCAAAACTGATCGAGGAGTATTCCTTGGTTACTCAGCTGTAAGTAAAGCCTACAGAGTCTTCAACAGGAGAACACAAACAGTCGAAGTGACCCCTCATGTCACCTTTGATGAAACATCCTTCGAATTCGTAGAGTCGATCAAACAAAGAAACACAAATTTGGAACATCAAGCTCCGATCCAAATTTCAAACAAGATCTCAAGTAATTCGAATCCGGAATCTAGCCGAACCATTGATTTGGGATGATGAACCGAAGAACCTCAAATCAATTCAAAGAGGCAAATCAACCAATCGATGATCCGGAGGAATCCCCAATATCGTATCAAGGGGAATGCCGCCACTGGAAATCAAGACCCACCGATTCCCCAGCTCCCTCTCCACTCGGATTCACTCGGCCTACGCCCCAAGATCAATCTAACTCTAATCCAAATCAGAACGAGTCTCAGGATACGACTCCAGATCATCTCCAAGCAAGACGTGACCTAGCAACCTCAAGCATCAATGAGCTAGAAGAAGAAATTAGAACAAGACGAAGATGGATCGAAGATCATCCAGCCTTCAAAGAATCATTGGAGAACCATCGGACGAGTTAGAACAAGAAATTCAATCGCTCAAAACCTGACAACAAATCCGCAAGAAGCAAATAATGAAGCTCAAGTCGCGATGAGCTAGATCTGACCGTCTACAACGAAGACACAGCTCTCATGGCATGTTATGTAGCTCAAGTTCCAGAGCCTCAAACAATTGTCGAAGCCTTAAAGAGTGTGCCCTGGACAAATGCTATGCAAGAAGAACTGAATGAATTTCTCAGAAATTGCGTCTGGGAACTGGTCGATAAACCAGGAGGAGTCAAAATAATAGGTCTGAAATGGATATTCAAAAACAAGCTGGATACTCTTGGAGTAATAATCAGAAATAAGGCTCGCTTAGTCGCCAAGGGATATACACAGTAAGAAGGAATAGACTTTGAAGAGTCATTTGCTCCAGTAGCAAGATTGGAAGCCATCAGATTATTCCTTGCATACGCAACACATCACAAATTCAAAGTATATCAAATGGACGTGAAGTGTGCATTCTTGACAAAAACACGACAAACAAAACACATAAAATCGATACAAATAACGACTAAACAAACCCTCCACACTTAAACCTTTGCTTGTCCTCAAGCAAACACCAAACCAACAAAACAGAGGAAAAATTCATGCAAGTTTATTATTGCAATTCTGACTAACTAGCAAATTTTTCAACAATGTACAAAAGATAAACATCAGGACAAAGAAAAAAAATTGAATTGAACTGCAATATGTTTTCCATCTATACAAATTATCAATCGGATCAGACCTGACTCCCCATTAGAAGTGATTTAACTAATGTGACCGCTTGTACCAACAAGTTTCATTTTTTTTCTTAGAACTGTGAAATTTGAAATGGAATTCTGAACAATATTCGTTAGGTATAATTTTGGAGAAATCCAAACTCCCTAACGTGGTTTCTCATGCTCATTTATCATTTTGTAACAAAGAGGAGCAGAATTCATATTCCAACGAATTTTAACACACAAGTTCACTTTTGAGAAATTTTTTTCTTTTTCTCTCATTTTTTTTAGAAACGAGTATCTAAGCAGTCACAATGTTAAAACTCCCTCAAATTTCAGTCAGACAAATCACCTCAATTTAATTCACATAAACAAGTCTCATATCACAATTCAACCAATAAAACTAAGTCCCAAAGCATATCAATTCGACATTAGCAACAAAATTCAATCCAGTAAAGTCAATATCACATAATTCACTTGCATAATATTAACCTCAATTAAGTCAAATTTGGCGCAACAAGATGGACTCACAAATAAGCCAAAACAAGCAAAAATTTAGAATCCACAAATCATGCATCCCACACAAGCAATATAAACATTTCCCCCTCCACACTTAAAATAAAGCAATGTCCTCATTACACAGAAAACAAGAAAGGGAAAGAACTTGACTGCCCTAATTTATCGGCTTGTGTGATACTTGTAGTTCTTTTCATTTTGCTTGATCCGCCTCAATTCGAGGTTGTCGGTCACCTAAAACAAAACAGAGAAGAACAAAACAATATACCTTAAACAAAACAGAAAAGAACAAAATTAACAAAAATAAAACAATTAAAGTCGTGGGTTGCCTCCCACGCAGCGCTAGTTTTTAAGTCGCCAGCCCGACTAAGCCAGTGTTATCCAAATTCATTTTCAAGCTTGAGCCATTCCATCATTTGGATTAGCTCATCTTCATCATCCACGTCTGTCGGTCCTGAAATAATTAATAGGACAAAGATTGTCCCATTTTTCCATGTGGAATCTTCCTCCACACTTAAATCGGTAGTGTGGGCCGATTTCACCACTCCTCCACATATATAATCCTGCCATGAAACACGAAAAATGGTATCCGAAGTAATAATATAATGGAAATACTGATCAACTGGAGATAAGGGTTTAGAAATTTCACAAATCATGGCTTCACAAAGTGTATTTATTGTAGCCATGGAAGGCTCCTCAAACAACTCTGTGATTCCTTCTTCCTCTTCCTCCAGGTTATCCACTCCACTACACATGGCATCGTGTTCATGCTCGTAATCATCCTCATCTGTAATTTGCTCTTCCTCTCTATTATGTTACACTAATTTGTCCACAATGTCAACCAACTCCCCAACATAACTCTCAATGCGCGCAATGGACGCATCGACAGATTCAAATCTTTGTGTGGTTGACTGGATGAAAGATTGGAGAGTCTCTTCTAAAGAAGGTTTTTGGGGTGGATGTTTTAGTGAATTCGGATATTGGGCATTTTCATTCCAACCAAAATACGGGTTGGAAATCCAACCAGAATCTGGCACATGTTAGCTCTGTGCCCATGTTCTTTATTATACGCTACAGAACACTCCGTGTAATCATAGCTCAGATTTTTCTCTATCTCAGGATAGGTAAAATCCCACATATAATCCTCCAGTTTCGCTAATCACTGCGCAAACAAAAATACAAAACCGATCAAGCGCACTTGGAGGATAAAGAAAAACAATAAAAATAAAAATAAAAATAATAACAAAAATAAACACGAAAAAAAATATAACACAAGAACAATTCGCCTAAAGCGTTCCCCGGCAACGGCGCCAAATTTTGTTTCAACTCAAAATACCTTCGAATTGACTCGCAAGAGAACGAGGTCAATGTAGGGCAAAAAGCTGACCCAAGTCGTATTCTCAAGGAAGGCTCAACAGGGCTAATGCCACTTGTATTATTCACACGGAAAATAAATAAACAATCCTAAACATTCTAAACCAAGAATTTCAGAGAACAAGAACTAAACTAATCAACAGAATAATAAAATAACAAATAAATAACAAGAAAAATAAGAAGAAAGAAAATATTAGGGATTAGATTCTTCTTCTTGATTTATCACCAAGCTTGATATATGTTAATTCAATTAATCAATCACGCATAATCAACTTCAACATAGGGTTAACATCAATTACTTTCGCTTCAATCCGTTAAACCCTAAAGACTAATTTATACGATCAAGACTAATAATTAGACATGCGTTTCCGGTCAATCTAATGTTGAAAGAACCACAATCGAGCAGTAGAATCATCTATCAATCTCATCCACTACTTAGAAATATCGAATAGTGATCAATTATTCAATATGAAGAAAATCGATTCAATCAACGGGGGAATTAAACAAAGAACAAGCACGGATCGAAAACTATTCGAATCACTAAATCCTAATCAAAGAATTAGCCAAACATAGAATAAATCATCGAATAAAAATCACAAGAATTCACCGATTAAATTAGAAGAAAAATACAACAAAGAAATCCTTACAATATCAATTATTCAATATGAAGAAAATCGATTCAATCAACGGGGGAATTAAATAAAGAACAAGCACGGATCGAAAACTATTCGAATCACTAAATCCTAATCAAAGAATTAGCCAAACATAGAATAAATCATCGAATAAAAATCACAAGAATTCACCGATTAAATTAGAAAAAAAATACAACGAAGAAATCCTTACAATTGAACGGATGTAATCCTTGGATGATGATCCTCTTTATTCTAGCAAGCTAAAAAGAAAAGAAAATGAAAAGAGAGTGTTGTTGTTCGTGTCTTGCTACTGTCCCAGAATGAGATATAAAAACCCTAGCTGAAACTTATATAAAAATCGCGCACAGGCGTTACAGATTTTCCAGCGCCGGTTGGAACCCAACGCCGGCTGGATCAAGATCTGCGAAGAGCATTCCAGCGGTCACTGGGCAGTATGGGCATACCGCCCAGCCAGCAGCCGCTGGAATCCAGCGGTCGCTGGGAAGTATGGGCATACCGCCCAGCCAGCGGTCGCTGGAAAGTGTGGGCATACCGCCCAGCCAGCGCGCTCCCGTTCCGACGCCCGTTGGTCCTCTTCTATGCTAACTCCCTTCTCTTGCAGCACTTTTCAACTAAAAACTCGAGATATTGAGCTCACCACATGCAATACCGAAAAGTAACAAAATAAATCAAAATACGAGAAATATAAATGGGAAACACAATTGTACGTACAAAAACACGACAAGCAAAACACTTAAAATCGATACAAATAACGACTAAATAGTATGCTAGATGAGTTGTCTGGAGCGTCTGTCTTTTCTAAAATTGATTTACGTTCTGGATATTTTCAAGTTAGAATGTCTGAAGGGGATGAGTGGAAAACCGCATTTAAGACTAAGCATGGTATGTATGAATGGCTTGTGATTTCTTTTGGACTTACTAATGCTCCTAGTACTTTTATGCGTTTTATGAATCATGTATTGCGTGATGTTATTGGGAAATATGTTGTTGTTTACTTTGATGATATCCTTATCTATAGTACTTGTGTTTCTGAGCATGTTATACATCTTAGGCATGTTTTTGAGTTGTTGCGTGATGCTAAGTTGTATGCCAACCTGTCTAAGTGTTCCTTTTGCATGGATGAGGTTATCTTTCTTGGTTTTGTTGTCAGTAGTCGTGGTGTAGAGGTTGATAGAGCTAAGGTGCGAGCCATTGAGGAATGACCAACACCTAAGTCTAGTTCTGATGTTAGGTCTTTCCATGGTTTAGCTGGATTTTACCATCGCTTTGTGCGTGATTTTTCATATATTGCTACATTATTGACTGAGTTGAGTAGGAAAGATAAGAAGTTTGAGTGGGGCAAAGCCCAAGAGCATGCTTTTAATCTGTTGAAGTCGAAGTTATGTAATGCTCCTTTGTTGGTTTTCCCTGATTTTTCTAAGATGTTCGAGATTGAGTGTGATGCCTCTGGAATAGGCATTGGTGTTGTTTTGATGCAGGATAGGAAGCCGGTCGCCTATTTCAGTGAGAAGCTGAATGGAGTAGCCCTTAGGTACTCTACGTACGACAATGAGCTGTATGCATTGAAGAGGTCTTTGGAGACTTGGCAGCATTATCTGACAACGAAGGAGTTCGTGATTCACATTGATCACGAATCACTGAAGCACTTGAAAGGGCAGCAAAATTTGAATTCGAGACATGCCAGATGGGTTGAATTCATTGAATCTTTCTCATATGTGATTAAGTACAAGAAAGGTGAGGAGAACGTGGTTGTTGACGCACTTTCTCGCATGTATACCTTATTTTCTGTGATGCATGCCCAGTGCTTAGGGTTAGAGAATTTGAAGAGTTTTTATGCATATAATCCTTACTTTGGTGATATTTTCGAGAATTGTCAGTCTAGGTCTAGATCTGTTGATTCATTTTATGTGACTGATGGATTCCTGTTTAAAGATGCCAAGTTGTGTGTTCCTACTTGTTCCATGCGAGATTTACTTGTTTTAGAGTCTCATGCCGGTGGTCAGATGGGTTATTTTGGTGTTGCTAAGACTTTAAGTTTATTGCATGAGCATTTTTATTGGCCTCGCATGAAGAGAGATGTAGAGAGAATCTGTGCTAGATGTATTACATGTAGAAAGGCTAAATCTAGTTCTAGTCCATTTGGTTTGTACACTCCACTGCCTGTACCATCTGCACCTTGGATTGACATTTCTATTGATTTTATTCTTGGTTTGCCTAGGTCTAAGTCTGGAAAAGATTCTGTGTTTGTGGTTGTAGATAGGTTTTCCAAAATGTCTCATTTCATTGCATGCAGAAAAACTGATGATGTTGTTCATGTTGCTAATCTGTTCTTTCGTGAAGTAGTTAGACTGCATGGCATGCCTAGGACTATTGTCTCTGATAGAGATACTAAGTTCTTGGGACATTTTTGGCATGTTCTTTAGGGGAAGTTAGGTACCAAACTTTTATTTTCTACTGCATGTCATCCTCAGACCGATGGTCAAACTAAAGTAGTTAATAGGACTTTAGGTACTTTACTTCGTGCATTAGTGAAGAATAATTTGAAGTCATGGAAAGAGTGTTTACCTTTTGCTGAGTTTGCTTATAACCGTGTTGTGCATTCTTCCACTAACATGTCTCCATTTGAGGTTGTGTATGGTTATAATCCTCTTACTCCTACAGACCTTATTCCTTTGCCTATTGATCATCTTTCGAGTTTGCAAGGTTCTCGTAGAGCTGAACAGGTTCAAGAGATGCATAAGAAGATCAAGGACATGATCGAGCTTCAGGGTCAGAAAAATGCAACCAAGGCTAATGCACATCGCAAGCAAGTGTTATTCAAACCAGGCGATAAGATTTGGATCCACCTCAGTCCAGGGCGCTTCCCTAACTTGAGAAAGTCAAAATTGATGCCTCGAGGAGATGGACCGTTTACTGTCGTTGCCCGAGTCAATGACAATGCATACCGCATTGACCTTCCAGGTGAGTATAAGTGTTCTAATACTTTTAATGTTTCTGACTTATCTCTTTTTCCTGTAGATGATTTCGATGCGGAGGATGAGACAGGATCCAGCACTGATGAATCAAACCCGGAGTTGCAGCTGAGAGGTCCAGTTACAAGATTGAGAGCCAAGAAGCTCCAAGGCTATTTTCAGTGCATTGTCCGGAAGAAACTGGAAGATGAAGATGTTGGAATTAAGCAGTCCAAGTTCGTGAACTTGACCAAAGGCTCAGGATTGATGATTATGACGCGTCCAGTTTCGAACAAGTCCTTTGGTTCGAAAATTGGACTTCTAGTTATTTAGTTGTTTTTATTTGGCTCAGACTTTGTAGTACTTAATTTAATAGTAAGCCCAATAGTTAGTACTTATTTAATTTAATTAGTAGCCCGTTTGTGATGAGGCCTAGTTCGAAAATTAACAAGGCCTGGCCCTTGATAATTTCGAACCCTAGTTGTATTTAAGTTTTTGGAAAACACTATTCATGCAGATAATTTTGAATCAGAATCATAGTTGATCGTTTTGTCTCATATTTCGTGCTTCGGTTCACGTTTTCTATCATTTCTTGGCAGAGTTTGTTGTTGGCAACTTCAAGCTTGAAATCAATTGATTCGTTCGTGATATCCAGTCGTATCCGGGTTAATCAAGCCACGAAGAATTGCTGCAAAGGCGCGTTTCGGATTCAAGTTGATTCGGGGTTCGTTTCGGGTAAGTTCTTCAACCTCTCTTCGTTCTCTTTATTTCCAGACATCTCGACCTTCTCCCATCCCTCATATACTGTCCATTCCATCTCTTTATCCACCCCAATCCCACGCCCAGATCAGATCTCCGCCCAGCAGATCCGTCGTTCGTAGTTTTAACCTAGTTCGACCCAAAAGTCAGCCACATGTCAAATCCTAAAACCCCTCTTGCGAATTGGCTGAATTTTGGATATGTTATTCCTGACTTCAAATCATAATTTGTGTTAAAATTTGAGCTTAATTGGAGTTGATTTGCTATAGTTTCTAATCAGGTTTCAGTCTAGGGTTTTTAATCGTTGTTTTTTGTCTTTATCTTGCGTTTTTGTTTTGTTTCTTGTTTAGTTTTCGATTTATATCAGTTTATTAGGTATTTAATCTCTTTTAATTCAGTTTGTATTTTGGGTTGAATCAACCTTATCGCTGACGTTGTTCGAGTCTTTGCTTCCGCGTATTTATTGGTCGTATCATGTTTGCTCTAACCTAAAATTGGAGCTAGGAATTCTTAAGGTCTTAGCGAACAATTGAACGTCATGGTAATGTGGGACATGGACATAATTGTTTCAACTCAAAACATGTTCAAATTGACTTACAAGAGAACAAGGTTAATGTAGAGCGATAAGTTGACCCAAGTCGTATTCTCAAGGAAGGATAAACAGGGCAAATGATTCTTGTATACTCATACAGAAAAGAATTACAATCCTAAACATTCTAAACCAAGAGTTCAAGATGTCGAGTGCTAAACTAATCAAAGCAATAATAAAATAAACAAATAAATAACAAGAAAAACAATAAGAAAGAAAGCATTAGAGTTTAAATTCTTCTCCTCAATTTCTCACCAAGCTTGTTACAAGCTAATTCTATTAATCAATCACACATAATCAACTTCAACATAGGGTTAACATCAATAGCTTTCATTTCAATCCGTTAAACCCTAAACACTAAATTACACGATCAAGATTAATAATTAGACAAACTCTTGTTGGGAATTAGTGTATGAATTTATGCAAATATACATGTATACCTTAGTATGGATAAATGACGAGGAGTTATGTGTGTCAATGTGTGTGTACTAACCATAGCCTGATTAAGAGAGAAAGCAAGTATATTAAAATAGTGAGTAATAAGAGGAATAATATGCATATGTTTAAATGTTAGGAGTTTGTCTGCAAGCAACCTTACATAAGCATGTTAAGCATGTATTAAATGAATTTATATGCGTGCAACCTTACATAAGCATGTATTAAATGAATTTATATGCGTGTCAACCCAGAGATATAAAAGAGAAAGGCGGAAATGCTGGAACTAGTACATGTATGTGGTTTGTGAGTGTCCACAATCTTAGGAAAGGATGAACACAATATATGTCTATTATATATGCATTTCATTACATATTCTGGCAACAAGAAGAAAAATATGAAGGACAAGAATGCAAGAACTAGAGTAATTATACATGTAAGTGTGCTCAGCGTGTATTTTGATGAAGTAAGGGATAGAAAATGTAAAGTTTTTGAAAGTAAAAGATGTTTTTCGTAAGCTTCAGCAATATGCCAACTTTGGGCAGCATGCACTCAAAACCCCATAACTTTTGACTCAGTTATTATTTTTACGAACAGCCAGTTTTGTTGAAAACTAGACACTCGTAGCTTTCTAGAGACATATGGCACAAATCCTAGTTCTTTTTGTATAAAAACAATTTATTGTTTTAAGTTGACGGTTCTGCAGGTATTTTTGTGTAAATGTGAGATAGTTTCAGCAATCTGCCAGCTTTGGGCAGTCTGCACTCAAAACCCTATAACTTCTGACTCGGTTATTATTTTTACAAACCGTCAGTTTTGCTGAAAACTAGACAATCGTAGCTTTCTAGAGACATATGGCACAAACCCTAGTTCTTTTTGTACAAAATCAGTTTATTATTTTAAGTTGACGGTTCTGCAGACAATATTTTTGTATAAATGCGAGATAGTTTCAAAGAAGAAATGATTGTCTAATTGCAAAGGTATACAAGTACACATTGCTGAAAATTGAGATATTTGCTTGTGTTGATAACCGTGAGTTGTATACGCGGTTCTTTGTGCTTAAATGAATAACTACAAGTGTATCATAAGTAGGTGTGCATGCTAGTATGAAGTTAGCAAGTTCTGAAAGAGTTTTAAGCCCCAGATTAGTGAAAGTAAAAGCTTAGTATAACTAAGTTTGTTTAAGGCTTAGGTTTGGAAACCAAGTCTAAGTTAGGACTTGTTTTGTAGGCCCGTTGGAAGTAGAGCGGTAAGGAAGTTCTTTGAGATCCAAAGGAGAGAGAGGTAGAGGATGGGGGAGAGGAATAGTACCGTTTGAAACTTGAATTGATAGAGGAAAGTGAGAGGTGGAGATTGTTTAGGCAAGACAGGTGGAGACATGATTATTTAATTTTTTTTAATTTCTATTTTTCTTCGGTTTTTGGATAACCGAAACCAACACCGGCCGGTTTTCGGTTAACTGAAAAACCGACTCGGTATGGTTTCGGTAGTAATAATTCTTGAATTTCGGTTGCGGTTAACCGAAATTCGGTTTCGGTTAATCGCGGTTAACCGAATTCCCAGCCTTACATTCTAGCATGATAAAAAAAACTGATTGGTGTTTATTTTGCAGTCAATAGAGACAAACCTATTTAATTTGGTTCTACCTATATGATGAGCCCATATTTGTGCTTATTTTTGCGTCTTTATTTAGGTTTAGATCGAGTCTTTATGTGTCTTTTCGAGTCTGTTTGTGTCTGGAAGGACACGGTTTGGGAGAAAGGTGTGCAGGGCAAAACAGGTGTGATTATGGGCAAGATAAGGTGCATTCCGTGAAAGAGGCATGAAGACAACATCCTGGGCACCAGATCGAAGGTAGCAACGAGAGTCACAAAGCTTGTATCATGAGCAGAGCTGCCAAGTAGAGATGGTGTATCCAACACATATACCGCACAGAATCCAACCTTATGCAGACAAAGATCAAGAGCAAGACGAGCAAGCTGCAGGGCATGACGAGAAGGGTAGTGCTATGGGCGAGGGACGCTTCCGGGTTTATAGGAGAAGATAAGAAAATAAATTTGTTCCTCATCATCTAGAAGATGCGTATCAATGCGAGATTGCTTGAAGATTAGGAAGGCGGATCTGGGCAGGTCTAAATAAGGAAAGAAGGCCTGATCCAGATCAGGCCCAGCTCAGCAGACCTGGAGACCGGAAACCCTAGCAAAACCCCTATATATATATAGCATTCATTCGCTGTCTAAAACGGGGAATAATTCTGAGAGTGGTGAGGAACGAACAAGTCCTACGGGAAACACTTCTGTTATTTTCGTTTATGTTATTGCTAGCACTTTTGGCCATAGTTTATGTTGGATAATTTAGTAAGTTTCATTTTCGTTTAATTGAAGTATGTTTCCTTTCATTTACTTTATGTTGATCGTTACTTTATTTATGTCTAGCTAATTTTATTAAGCCTGGATTGGGCAAGATGATTTGAACATGAATCGTAACACTCGAGAGGTCTAATATGGGTGTGATAATCTGCTTGTGTGTTCCCGAAGCACTAGGTCTGATTCTAAAATGTCTTGTTGAGTCTAAGTCATTAATAGGCCGTTAACATCTTGGGCACGATAAGTTCTCTAATAATTGCAGGGTCAATGCATAGGGTGTCCCTTGCATCTGAAAGTATAACTGGTGTGGGTGAGTAGTCCGTGCTCTTGGGCACGAGGAATGGTTGTTTCGGGTCTGCCTCATTCGTAATGCTTCCTTGGGCAAGATTTCTATTGAAGTGTCTTCGTAGAGGGTTGTCTGGGGCGAGGAGAGAACGCCTGGGGGTCTCAGGGGTGGCTCTTATTCATACGGGCAGATAAGGATAGGGGTGTTGTTGTGCGTGACGCGTGACAATTGGGGGCAACATCATTTCTTATCTATAACCGATTAATACATGCATGTAGTGAATAAATATGCACCAATGACCGAGTAAGTGTTTATGTTCAATGATTCAAGCCTTGTCCAGGTTTACCTTTTATATTTGATTTATCTACTTTCTTAGTTTCAGTTTAGTTTTTACAATTATTGTGCCCAAGGCAGTGATAGTCCCGACCATAACTTTTGCAACACCGGAGGAGTAAGAAGGAGAGAGAGATACGATCAATTCCCTGTGGATCGACCCTGTTCTTACCGCTAGCTATCTAGCCGTCGGCATAGGCTTATATATTTATTTTGCATGGTTGAACGACGGCCACGTCACTATATAATGATAAAAAAAAGAGGTTTCAGGAAATATATTTTTATCAAATTTTTAAAACGCATGAATAATGTTCCAATTCGACCGAACGAGAACTTAAAAAAATGAGAGAAATGGTATAATAATACTTTTAGGATTAAAAATCCTAATAGCACATGTTTTTTAAAAAAATACAAATAATATTACTTTAGGACATATTTATCCCTCCATCCCACCATCTCTCCATAATTATGCGTGAATTCACGAATTAAAATTTGTGAACTCTCAAATTCAAATTTGTGATTCTCAAATTTTAATTTGTGATTCGCAAATTTAAATTTGTGATTTTACGCTACATTTTCTTCAAATTTAAAATATTAATTCGAGAATTGACAAATTCACAAATTCTAATTTGTGAATTCACGAGTTTTAATTTGTGAATTCACGAATTCTAATATGTGAATTCACGAATTTTAATATGTGATTTCACGCATAAGAAAAGAGATCGCCGAAAGGGAGATGGCGACAACGACTAGGCCATGTGAGTTGGTGACGATAACTTTAAAATTCACGGCGGCGGCGGAAAGATGGTCGACATGTATGAAAGGATGCAAATAGATTGAGATAAAAGAATTAGGGGCAAAAATACCCAAAAGTGCTATTATTTGTCTTTTTAAAAATTGGTGTTATTATTAGTATTTTTTTTTGTCTCAATACCCCAATATACTCACTTTGTCATTTAAAAAATTTGTTATACACCCCTATTTTGAAACAAATTAGTTATGCACAAGTTTGGGGTGAATGAACAAATTTACCCTTGGATTGTGATATATTTTATTGAAAAAGTTGTCAATGATTGAGAATATCTTACATTGTGTCATAACTTTTGTCATTGTGTCCTTATCATTGTGAAAGTTGCCAATCATTGTGACATTATAATTCCATTATAGTTTAAATTCTAGATTTTGCAGATTATTTATTTAGTAAAATATTATTTTATATATTTATTTAGTATTAACGAGTACTACAGATAAATAAATATTGAAGGCCGAAAAATATGTAAACTATACCAAAAGAACAATAATATCATGAAGGGCCAAAAAAATGAAGATCCCTCTCGGACAATGGCAAAAAAATTGAAGATCCCTGTCGAAATTTTTGAAGATCCCACTCGAGAGGGATTTAAGCATTGACGAGCGGGAACTTTTATTTTTGCATGTGAAATGATATATTTTGGTCAAACATGCATGAAGTTAATTTCTTACACAATGCATACTATGAAACACGCCATCTTACACATTTGTACAGTGGATGTGAAAATTCATCTTTTAACTTTCATGTGAACTTTTACCAATTTTACCTTGCATCTCGTCTATATAATTTTTCGCAGTGAATAATTTGTAATTGTAGGTTTATTATAGGGCATGAATAATTTCTTAATTATTTGATAATTGTTTCGTTTTATTATGCAGAATATTATGAATATGCATTTTATAGTTTTTAAATTATGTCAGGACCTTCGTAAATCAAATCTCTCTCGGTATTGACAAGATCCCTCTCGACAAAAGTTAAATCCCTCTCGGGCAGGATCTTCTCCAAAATTGTAGATATTCGAGAGGGAAATTTATGTTTTATGTCTGTATTTAATTATAAAAATTAACTATGAAATTTGTTTGTGAATTAGTGCAAAATATATTAATATTTGTAATTTTTCTATGATTTATCCATGATTTCGCATTTTTGGACGAATAATCATAATTTGATTAAATATATGATTCTGTTGAATTATAAATGCATTGAGACATTTCTAAATTAAATCCCTCTCGGGTTTAATAAGATCCCTCTCGAGCAAGCATAAATCCCGCTAGGGCGGGATCTTCTTCAAAATTATAGATGTCCGAGAGGGAAATTAAGTTTTTATGTCAGGATTTAATTATAAAAATTAATTATGAAATTGGATTAATTATGTGTTTAAAATATAGGGAAAGTTGAATGTGTTGAATATTAAAATTGTAAAGTAATTGTGTTTTATTATATTATTGTATTTTTAGTAATAATATTATTGAAAATGAAGAAAATGTATTATAATATTATGAAGAAAATGTATTTTATTATGTAATAATATTTTTAATAATAATATTATTGTTCACTATCTCAAGATCCCTCTCGAGAGGGATCTAAAATTATATTATATTATATTATATTTTTTAAGTAATAACATGATTGAATCCGCTCGTGATATGAAGATCCTTCTTGAGAGAGATCTTCATATCACGAGCGGATTCAATCCATTTATTGTTAAATTAAATATAGCAAGTCAATTAAAATAAAGATTATATTATTATAACAGTCCATTTATTGTATTTTATTATATTATTATTTTTTTAGTAATAATATGATGGAAAATGAAGATCCCTGTCGTTCACCATCTCAAGATCCCTGTTGGGAAAATTCTAATGTTTTGATTTGATTCCAAAACACAACTGTTCTCCAACCTAGTAGATGTTTGTACAAACCTAAGTTAAGTTTTCCAGCTCACTTATTTGAGCCTTAGATTTTCTAAGTTCACAGGTTTGGAAGCTGAAGACAGAAGAAGACCCCGAGTAATCGAGTGGACCCAAAGTCACTGAAAGATCTCTTAGCCGAACGAGCTCAGACCGAGCCGAGTCGATCGACTCAAGAAGCGAAGAATGGATCCGGCCAAGGAGATCCAAGCGAGAATAAATTGAGCCGCATCAAAGTCTAAGAAAGACGGCGAGCCGACCACAAAGGGAACTAACTGCGAAGACGTCACTTCAAGTCGGTTTACCCATCCAAATTACGAATTCAAAGTCAAGCTCAAAAGACAGAATCCCGGTTTCAGAGGAAGTCAATATACCTCGACCAATAAGGGATTGACAACTCAGCATCCTAGAAAGGCGAACCTAGGATCTGACACAATGATGAAGACAGGTGAAGATACACTCAACGGCAGATCGACAGATCAGAGAGTAGGTAAGATTCAAACGGGTCCTCCAACGGCTAGTTTGAATCTCTACCTATAAATACCAGTCTTCAACCTCAGAATCAGACACGAAAAACTCCCCGCAAGCTTACAACTTTTCTGAATCTCTCAAGTATTTTAAAAAGCTCTCCAGCAGTTATCTAACTCTTTAAAAAGAGCACTTAACTTATTAAGTGTTCAATTTCAGAAACTGCTTTAGTTTTTCGTCTGATCAATAGGCTGTAATAATTGTAAATCCAAAGCCTAGATCTGAACGAGTTCATCTTTCAAAGTTCTTCATTGTAAGAACTCGTTCAAAGTTGGAAACCCAAACCCTCCTTTACCCAGAAAAGGTTAGGTCAAGGTTACGCCGTCTCGAAGTGCGAAATTCGAGTGTAAGGTTAT
The DNA here is from genome assembly GCA_031470985.1 of Agastache rugosa. Lineage (NCBI taxonomy): Eukaryota > Viridiplantae > Streptophyta > Magnoliopsida > Lamiales > Lamiaceae > Agastache > Agastache rugosa. The sequence goes on from CM062607.1 coordinate 18,073,133, forward strand.
TCAGTACCCGAAAACTGAAAAGGTGCAGGCTTCTACAGTGCCCGTAAACTGTTAGAACACAGCTCGAGGAAGAGCTGCGAAGTTGCTTGGTACTCGTAAACCAAGTGGTCATCCTTAGTGGATTTACCAGCTAAAACCTGGTCGTGGACGTAGGAGTTTTCTCTCCGAACCACATTAAAATTCTTTGTTCTTTATTGCGTTAATTAAGTCTTTGCTTTATTCTTATTTAAAGAACTAACCGCATTCACTCAGCACAAGTTTTCAAAGCTTCATCTTTCTGGCTGTGTGACCCAGCCAGCTGCATATTTTACAAACCTGCTTAAACTGAAAACTGAAACTAAGTTTTTCTGAGTTTTTGTAAAAGGAACGAGCTAAGTTTTTCTTTCCACCACATTCCGCACAGCCAGCTAAGTTATAAGTCCAGCTGACCATCTTCTTTAGAAGTCAGTTGAACTCTTAACTGAGCTCTCACTCAACTCCGTTTTAACTTGATAAAAGTTTTTAAAATCCCTCTTCGGTGTATTCACCCCCCCTCTACACCGAAGACCTCGTTCCGGGACCATCAATTGGTATCAGAGCAGTGGTTCAATCGACTGCTGTTTCTGAATCAAGAGGTTTGTCTTGAAACTCTGCGTCAGTGGTCAACTGAACAGATCCGTTTTTCAGAAAAACTCACTCTAGTGCATTCTGTACATCTCTTCATGGATTCCTATCTTAACAGGAATCGTCCCACCTTCTCAGTTGATGATTATGCAATCTGGAAATTCAGATTGAAAAGCTTCCTGTGTGCGCATCACGACATGATGTGGGACGTCATTTCAGATGGACCCATCCTTATTTATAAACAAGGAAATGAACTCGTACCTGCTCATGATGGAGGACAACCAGAATACCGGCCAACTCTCAAGCCAAAGAAAGAATACTCTTCAGAAGAGCGAAAGCAAGCTGGACTAGACAGCTTCGCAAGGAACACCATCTCATCAACAGTCTCAAACGCCTACCTGAGTAAAATCATCAAGTGCGAGACAGCCAAAGAGATGTGGGAAACACTCGCCAAGCTATGTGAAGGATCAGAAGAGATCAAAGAAAACAAATTCACAATAGCTTGCCAAAAATTCGACAACTTCAAGCAGCTAGCCAAAGAGTCCATTGAAGCGATGGAGCTAAGGTTCTCAAACATAGTCGTCGAGATAGAGACAATCAGAACTGGGAAGTATACCCAGCGGGAAAAGAATCTAAAGGTTCTTTCAGCTGAATGGAATACTTACAAGGTAGTTCATCAAAGTCGAAGTGACTTGGGTGATCTATCTACAGAAAGGTTGTTCTCACTCTTGAAGGCCAATGAATACAACTTGAAGATCACTCAAGAAGAATCTTCAAGCAGACAGAATGACGGAGAACTCACCCCAGCTCCAAAAGAAATAGCTTTCAGAGCCAACTCTGAAAAGTCAGCTCATGTTAAGTCAGCTGAGTCCTCCAAGAAGAAGAAGGACAAAAAGGATATGAGCAAAGAGGAGCTACTGGAAGAGATTGCCATGTTGGTGAAAAATTATAACAGACTCAACACCAGCAAAGGCAAGTACAAGAAATTCACCAAGTCGTACAGAGACAAATACACAGCAGCTGATGAAAAATCAGCTGACACCTCAAAACGGACAGAGGAAGGCTGCTTCAATTGCAAGGAGCCGGGACACTACAAGCAGGACTGTCCCAAACTGTCTAAGAAAGAAAAAGATCTTCTGAAAGCAAAGGCAGCTGACAGAAGAAGAGCATATATAGCTGATGAAGAGTCCGAGTGCAACAAAATAGATGATGATATGCCTTTCTCAGATTCAGAGGAAGATGCACTCATGGCCCGTGATGATCAAGACTGGGATGCTTGCTTCATGGGACAGACAGAAGGACTCGATGATGATGAGGTAACTTCTAAAATTCAGAACATATCTAACCCATCACCATCACACGAACACTCTACGCAGGTCTCTGAATCAGAAGGACAACCTGATTGGAATCTGGTGGAGAAAGTCATGAATGACTTCAAGGATTTACAAGAAATTCTTGATGTCATAATGTGTGAAAATGCTGAGCTGAAGGTAGAACTGAAAAAGAAAGAAGCATCAGAAGCAGCTGATGTTACACAGCTCAACGAGGAAATAGTGTTGCTCAAGGAAAAGTTAATCAAACAGGATCAACTGATGAAGGAGTTTTACTATGAGAGAAAGCAGCTGATGGACGATTTGGAAAAATCCACGGTGAGTCGAGCAAAAAGACAAAGTGAGATCCTGGAGTTAAAAAGGTCAGAAGAAACACTATCCACAAAGCTGGTAGCACTCATCACAGCTACATCAACAATGGATGAAATAATCAGCGTACAACGACCCGCAGCATTAAAAACGGGATTAGGTTATGATGGATCTAAGGATCTAACAAATGTTGCAACTACAAGCGGAACGAAGGTAACTTTTGTGAAAGCAAAAGAGAATCCAATTCCAGCCGGACAAAAGACTGAGAAACAGAAAACACAGCAAGGTCCAAGAAGACAAGCTGTAAGGCAACCCCAAGCTCAAATCAGACCACATTGGGTTCAACAACAACGAAGGAATGACGATGGACAACGTCGACACCAGCATCATCAGCAGCAAGTGGCAAGATATCAACCGAGATATCAGAAAAGATACCCAGCTGGATATCAGTCTTATGATTACCAGCTGGATTATTAAGTCCAGCCGAGATTCCAAGTTAGACAGCAGAGACAGAAGCAAAGAAATGTCTCAGCTGTACACTCTGCTGGAAATCAACGAAGAACTGAACTATCAAGAAATCAAGCCGGAGAAGACAATCAAGACCCAGCCAACAGAGTCAAACTAAGAACACAAGGAACGTGTTCATAGACACAGCTGGGAGAATTATCAGATCTAACGATCCAATCAGAGTCATCAAACAAATATGGATCGTAAAGGGATCTATAACTAACCCATGAGGACCCAATCACAACTGGGGACCTAAATTTTGATTTCTGTGACAGGCTGCAAGAAAAAGATGCATCATAGAGGAATCAATGAGAACACTGTGGTACTTGGACAGAGGATGCTCAAAACACATGACTCATCTAAAGCATCTACTCCAAGAATACGAAGAGCGTCCAGGTCCTCAAGTAACGTTTGGTGACAACTCCAAAGGTTTCACCAAAGGTTACGGTACATTTTAAACATACAATGTTAAAATATCTAACGTGTCATATGTACAGGGTTTAAAACATAACTTGCTTTCCATTAGTTAATTCTGCGATAATGGTTTTTCTGTCAAGTTCGATGCACAGGGATGTATAGTGAAAAACAGAGAAACCAAGCAGGTATTACTGAGAGGGAAAAGAGAAGCAAATATATACTTTGCTGACTGGAACAGCAGCCCTCCAGACACATGTCTTGTATCAAAAAGCAGCAATGAAGTCACCGGTGGGTACGTACGGCTGAATCATCTCAACTTCAAGACAATCAACAAGCTGGCTAGAAATCAGCTCGCTAATGGAATTCCAGATCAAGTTTATGACAAGAGTCACATATGCAGTGCTTGTCAACAAGGAAAACAGACAAGGATTTCATTCTCTCTCAAGCCAACGCCCTCAACTGATCGAGTTCTTCAACTCCTTCACATGGATCTTTTTGGTCCAGTAACACCAGCAAGTTTCAACGGCAGGAAATACACTATGGTATCATAGTGGATGACTTCTCCAGATTCACTTGGGTTTCATTCCTGTACCAGAAAAGTGAAACAAGATCCAAGCTGCCGGCCCTGCTGGAAAGGTTGTCGACTCAAAAGGAGTGCAAAATTATCTCAATCAGATCAGACCGAGGAACTGAGTTTCTGAATGAAACCATATATGATTATTGTGAGAAGAACGGAGTACAACATCAAACCTCAGCTGCACGCACACCTCAGCAGAATGGTGTAGCTGAGAGGAGGAACAGAACACTCAAAGAAGCAGCTACCTCAATGTTAGCAAGCTCAGCCATTCCAAAGAAATTCTGGGCTGAAGCTATCAACACAGCTTGCTTCACTCAAAATAGATCGCTACTCACATCAAGACAAGGAAAGACTCCGTACGAGCTATGGAATGACAGGAAACCCTTCATCGGGTATTTCAAGGTTTTCGGATCTAAATGCCATATCCTAAATAATGGGAAAACCCAGCTGAAGACGTTCGACGCCAAAACTGATCGAGGAGTATTCCTTGGTTACTCAGCTGTAAGTAAAGCCTACAGAGTCTTCAACAGGAGAACACAAACAGTCGAAGTGACCCCTCATGTCACCTTTGATGAAACATCCTTCGAATTCAGAGAGTCGATCAAACAAAGAAACACAGCTGGAACATCAAGCTCCGATCCAGCTCAAACAAGATCTCAAGTAATTCGAATCCGGAATCTAGCTGAACCATTGATTTGGGATGATGAACCAGAAGAACCTCAAATCAATTCAGCAGAGGCAAATCAACCAGCTGATGATCCAGAGGAATCCCCAATATCAGATCAAGGGGGAATGCCGCCAGCTGGAAATCAAGACCCAGCTGATTCCCCAGCTCCCTCTCCAGCTGGATTCACTCAGTCTACGCCCCAAGATCAATCTAACTCTAATCCAAATCAGAACGAGTCTCAGGATACGACTCCAGATCATCTCCAAGCAAGACGTGACCTAGCAACCTCAAGCATCAATGAGCTAGAAGAAGAAATTAGAACAAGACGAAGATGGATCGAAGATCATCCAGCTTCAGCAATCATTGGAGAACCATCAGACAGAGTTAGAACAAGAAATTCAATCGCTCAAAACCTGACAACAAATCCGCAAGAAGCAAATAATGAAGCTCAAGTCGCAGTAGAGCTAGATCTGACCGTCTACAACGAAGACACAGCTCTCATGGCATGTTATGTAGCTCAAGTTCCAGAGCCTCAAACAATTGTCGAAGCCTTAAAGAGTGTGCCCTGGACAAATGCTATGCAAGAAGAACTGAATGAATTTCTCAGAAATTGCGTCTGGGAACTGGTCGATAAACCAGGAGGAGTCAAAATAATAGGTCTGAAATGGATATTCAAAAACAAGCTGGATACTCTTGGAGTAATAATCAGAAATAAGGCTCGCTTAGTCGCCAAGGGATATACACAGTAAGAAGGAATAGACTTTGAAGAGTCATTTGCTCCAGTAGCAAGATTGGAAGCCATCAGATTATTCCTTGCATACGCAACACATCACAAATTCAAAGTATATCAAATGGACGTGAAGTGTGCATTCTTGAATGGGGAAATCAGAGAAGATGTCTATGTAGAACAACCCCCAGGATTTGAAAAAGAATGAAACAAAGTTTACTAGCTAAAGAAGGCGCTTTATGGTCTGAAGCAAGCACCTCGAGCTTGGTATGACACTCTGTCAGGATTTCTAGTATCCAAAGGTTTCAAGAAAGGTTCAGTTGACAGAACTCTCTTCACCATCAAGCTAGGTGAAGATATTTTAGTTGTTCAAATTTATGTGGACGACATCATCTTCGGCTCAAGATCAACTTTCTTATGTGAAAGATTTGGAGAGATGATGTCAAAACAATTCCAAATGTCAATGATGGGAGAAATGAGTTTCTTCCTAGGACTCCAAGTCAAGCAATCAGCAGAAGGGATATTCATAAATCAATCCAAGTACGTGAAAGACTTGATCACCAAATATGGAATTCAATCCAGCAAAACGGTGAAGATCCCTATGAATACAAATTGGAAGATTGAACCTGGAACCGAAGGAAAATCAGTGGATCCCAGCAAATACAGAGGGATAATTGGTTCCCTTCTGTATCTCACAGCTAGCCGCCCAGATATATCATTTGCAGTTGGAGTATGTGCCAGATTTCAAGTTGATCCTAAGGAGGCACATATGCAAGCGGTCAAGAATATTCTCAAATAACTAAAAGGCACTCAGAGCGTTGGGCTGTGGTATCCAGCTGAAGATAATTTGCGGTATTTGGATACTCGGACTCGGACTATCTTTGGAGATCGATTAGACAGAAAATCAACTTCAGGAACATGTCAGTTCCTAGGAAGCAAGTTGATATCATGGTTTTCAAAGAAGCAGACGTGTGTCGCTACCTCTACAACTGAAGCGGAGTATATGGCAGCTGGAAGCTGCTGCTCTCAATTTCTCTGGCTGAAGCATCAGCTGGATGACTATGAAGTGAAAACTGGTCAAGTTCCAATCTTCTGTGACAGCTCAAGTGCTATTGCAATCTCTGAAAATCCAGTTCTTCACACAAGGTGCAAACACGTTGACATTCGACATCACTTCATCAGAGATCACGTGGAAAAGAAAGACGTCATTGTTGAGAAAATTCACACAGATATTCAACGAGCTGACATATTAACAAAGCCGCTGATGGAAGCAAGATTCAAAATGCTGTGTGGATTGCTTGGAATGCTTAATCCTGATGAAGAAACTTCATCCAGCTGAGGGGGAATAAGACTCAGCTGGAAACCTTTTTGGGGATATCAAGATGGAAGAATCCAGACCCAGTAGTTTCGTGAACTCAGTTCAAGAAGGAAAACCAGCTGAGGGGGAAATCAAACTCAGCTGGATAGTTAAACTGAAGGAGTAACTCAACACAAAGAAACACAGCCGAGGTATCAGCTGACTACAAAGTTCAGCTGACAGGTTTGCGGTCTATCACTTATTTCCCTGAGGAATATGCTATTTAAGGATAAATTATTTGAATTTAAATTCAAATAACACAGACATTCCTTAGAAGGATTCGTCAATAAGCCATCCATCAAATCGTATCCCATCGCATTTAATGAAAAGCATGCAGGGTACTGTAGCTCGGGAAAGTCGAGGCAGAAGTCAGAACGTTTTGACTACCTCACGCGCGCATGACCTAAACTCGACATACGCACGTCACTTAACGTGTTGCGCAAATCTCTCCCAGCCGCAGATCTTGAATTCAAATCTAAAGATCTCAACCGTTCATCAAGATAGACGGTTGATATATATATATATATATATCAAAGATATGCAAATCGTCGCCATATTTACTTATTTTCTCTGAAATCTTTCTGCAAAACAAGTTCTTGCTTTTCAAGCTCTCTCTGCAAAATTTGTTTCTTCTATTCTTCTAACTCTTCAATCCAGAAATACAATGGCACCAAAGAAGATAACCCCGGGAGCGAACCAATTGGAGAACCTGATGTCAAAATTGCACTTTGAGAGTTGCTTAACTCTCAAGAACTACAAGAACTCGGAGTTCCAGGAGGTGCTGGATCTCATCGATAAGGCAGGCCTACTTCAATGGGCGACGGCGCGTCCGAAGAACATCTTCCGCCGGGAAGTAGCAGAGTTCTTCATGGAGATGACGAACAGAGATGAACGCCTCCGCTCCAACATCACCCTCCAACTCAAAGAAAAGACAGGGCATACAACTCCCTGGGACGTCGACATCAACATCAACCGGATTTTGAACAAGCTATTCGGATTGAAAACTCTTGGGGACCGCTCCCCAGACAACTACACCAGAGAAGAGATCCAGGCCGAACTGGACAAGATGCTGTTCAAGCCGGAACCCTACAGGGCGAGTATGTCCAAGCTACTGCTCAAGCCCAAATTCAGACTACTTCTGGATGTGACCCAGAAGTGCATCCTAGGTATTGCTGGATCTCAAGGAGAGATCAGCATACCCAAGTTGAAGCCCATGATAGCCATCCTCAGGAATGATCCTGTGGATTGGTTCTCCTACTTCATGGGAAAGCTGGAGAAGGAGTCGAAGAAGATTCACTTCGAAGATGACAGCTTCACCAAGTTCAGCTGTAGGGAAACCATCTACTTATGCACCAAGGTGGCGTGCATAATAGAACACTACACCACTGGACGACAAATCAAGTGAAAAGACGCAGAAGAGTTCCCTGTGTCCAACGTTCTTTTTGAAAAGCAGAGTCAGCTCTCTGACTTGATGAAGAAAGCAGCCCCAGAAGGGAAGAAGAAGATGCAGGAGGCAAAACAGCAGACTGCCTCTCCCTCTCAAACTGGGAAAAGGAAACAGCCGGAGGAAACTCAGCCAGCTGGATCTCCACCTGCCAAAAAGAAGCTCAAATTTAAGGCAGCCCGGCAAGCTACCGGTGAGGAGACGACGGAGAAGCCGGTGATAAGCCACGGTAGGCCCGAATGGAGATCGATTCTTGAGGAGACAGCTCAGGATTCCTCCTCCAGCACAGATCAAGGAAGGGAGTTCGTGGTTGCTTCACGAGAAGCTGAGGAACCACAGATAGTGCTCCCCCACCCTGACCCAGAGGATGCTATTCCACTTCGCCAAATCCTACAAGCATCCTCACAACCCGCTCCAGTTGATCTCACATCATCTGGATCTTCTCCTCAACAACACTCTCTTCTCCTTCCTCCTCCTCCTCAGGTACCTCTCCAAGAATCCTCCCCTACCTCTTCAGTACCTGAAACCACCCATCTTTCAGCACCCAGCTCACCCAAAGAGCCCCGTCCGGTGAGGCTCCTTTGCGGTGGATGATGAAGACCAAGCTGAACCATCAAGCCCTACTACTTCTTCTGAGGAAATCGAAATCCTCAGTCCCAGAGCCGTTGCACGTGCTGCCACAGTCATGAGGGTCGAGGACCTCAGACTCCAAGGAATAAAGAGCGCACTGCAACACTATCCCTCTCTTGCCTCCCTCCCTGCTGCTCTAGTCGCCGTAAGCGACTTCAAATTTTATTTGGCTACCAAGATGGCCACTTGGTACGCAAATGAAGAAATGGTGGAGTTCTTCACTTTCGATAAGTTTAAAGCTGAAGAAGCAGCTCTGCAGGAGACATTTGGCTTTGGAAGTCTTCAGGATGCTTTTGAGCATCAAGACGAGCTGATCCAGATCTTCATTCAGAAGGTTAAACAAGATGAAGTACCACCTTCTGAGGAAATCATTTCTCAAGCCAACTCCTACCTTCGCAACCTCAGCTGGATCGTTCCAGTTGAAACTGCCAATGAAGCTGTACCTGCCAACACAGCTGAGGCAATGATGATTGAAGACGAGCCAACTGCTGCAATAGTTGAGCCAACCGAAGCTACCCCACAGAGTCCAATTGCCGATGACACTCGCTCACTGGTCGAGATCGAGGCAGTAAAACCCAGCCAAGCAGAATCCGGGACCCAGACGGATCCTGTTGTGCTCTCTGATGCAATGAAGGACGAGATTGCCAAACAAGTCGAGGAAATCCTTTTTCAGGATAGACTCAAATCAAATGTGGATACCCTTCTGCGCATCACAGCTATAGAGTCACAAGTCCAGAGCAATGGACTTTCCATTGATGACGTTCACAGATTCGCTATGAATCTGCAAGAAAGCACCAGCAGAGATCTCAAACAGTCTCTCGTTTCTCAACGTATTGATAATTCAAATCATCTAGAGAAGAGAGTCCCTGAGATCATCTCAAACCTCCAAGCTCCGCTGGAAAGCCGCGTCATCGATTTATCCAGCCAGCTGGACGCTCTCCAACAGCAAACTCTCTCCTTCAGAACTGACATCCACCAGCTGTTCAATCTTTACAAGGAGCTGGACAATCAGTTCAAAGCAGGAAGCAGCAGCACAGCACAGCTCAACCTAGTCACAGCAAACAACTCAACAAAAATCACTGACATTGACAAAGCCTTGGCCCAGCTGAATGAGACAGTAGTCAGCCTCACCTCCACTCTTATTGATAATGCCAAAAAGGGGGAAGGTAATGACAAGAGAAAAACATCAAAGACGGGCAAAGGAAAAGCTGTAGCTGAAATCCAAGTGATGCAGTCAGAGATTGACGAAGTTGTTCTTGAAATTTGGATGCAGAGGAACCAGCTGGACGGAAAGGGAAGTGGAGCAGAATGATCATCCCTCTTGCCAAAGCTAGCGGAGCCACGCCAGAACAGCTCAATGATATTCATTGGCTCTGCAACTTTGTAACTCAGCAAAAGCAAGAGATGAAAAGCCTCCAAGATGAGCAGAAGAAGAAAGAAAGTCTGCTAAATGCCGAAGAGAAGAAGCAGCAGAAGAAAAGAGCAAACATAAGAGCTGCAAAGAAAAAGTCTCAGATGCCGATGAACTGGAGAAGAGTTGATGAATGGATCCCAGAAGAGCTAAACGACGACTGGGAACATACAAAGTTTGAGTTCATCGAAGATTTCTATTATCTGGGAGCTTACCCAAATACGCCCCCAGATATTGTTTTCATGATGCATCTAAATGAGCTTTTTCATCAAGACAGGATGACGGCAAAAGCATTCTTCAACGCTGCAAATACCGCGAAGATCCAGCTCACTGCTCCCCAGCTGTATCATATCCAGCCTCCGTTGATACCTGGAACTAATCTTCCTGTCAAATCAAAGATTATCGCTGAAGTAAACAGATGGGCGATCAGGAGGAAAATTTCCAAGGCAAACAACGAAGAAGAATACAGGAAGCTGGAGCAGATGATTTTCAACCGGTATAGATTGAGAACAGATGAGCAGCTGGAAGAAGATCGTCTGAAGAATCAGCAGAAGCAGCAGAGATGAAGACCCAGCTTACTGGGATTTAATTTTGTTTGTTTTCAGTTCATTAATCCTATAACTCTTGTAATCATCTTTTGTGGATTAATAAAACTGAAATATTTTGCTCTCAAGCTCACCCTGATGACAATAACTCTTTGTCCAGGCACTGAACTTTGAATTTAATCCTCTGCTGAAATCTTTTAAAAAAACCCACTTTCTCATTTAGGGGGAAGCAGGTTGTTTTTCTCAAGTTAGGTTTTGGCATCATCAAAAAGGGGGAAATTGTTGGGAAAATTCTAATGTTTTGATTTGATTCCAAAACCCAACTGTTCTCCAACCTAGTAGATGTTTGTACAAACCTAAGTTAAGTTTTCCAGCTCACTTATTTGAGCCTTAGATTCTCTAAGTTCACAGGTTTGGAAGCTGAAGACAGAAGAAGACCCGGAATTTGAGTAATCGAATTTGGACCCAAAAAATCCCATTGAAAGATCTCTTAGCCGAACGAGCTCCGAATCGAGCCGAGTCGACCGACTCAAGAAGCGAAGAATGGATCCAGCCAAGGAGATCCAACTGAGCAGAATAAATTGAGCTGCATCAAAGTCTAAGAAAGACAGCTGAGCTGACCACAAAGGGAACTAACTCTGAAGACGTCACTTCAAGTCAGTTTACCCATCCAGCTCTGAATTCAAAGTCAAGCTCAAAAGATAGAAATCCCGGTTTCAGAGGAAGTCAATATACCTCGACCAATAAGGGATTGACAACTCAGCATCCTAGAAAGGCAAACCTAGGATCAGACACAATGATGAAGACAGGTGAAGATACACTCAACGGCAGATCGACAGATCAGAGAGTAGGTAAGATTCAAATGGGTCCTCCAACGGCTAGTTTGAATCTCTACCTATAAATACCAGTCTTCAACCTCAGAATCAGACACGAAAAACTCCCCGCAAGCTTACAACTTTTCTGAATCTCTCAAGTATTTTAAAAAGCTCTCCAGCAGTTATCTAACTCTTTAAAAAGAGCACTTAACTTATTAAGTGTTCAATTTCAGAAACTGCTTTAGTTTTTCGTCTGATCAATAGGCTGTAATAATTGTAAATCCAAAGCCTAGATCTGAACGAGTTCATCTTTCAAAGTTCTTCATTGTAAGAACTCGTTCAAAGTTGGAAACCCAAACCCTCCTTTACCCAGAAAAGGTTAGGTCAAGGTTACGCCGTCTCGAAGTGCGAAATTCGAGTGTAAGGTTATTCAGTACCCGAAAACTGAAAAGGTGCAGGCTTCTACAGTGCCCGTAAACTGTTAGAACACAGCTCGAGGAAGAGCTGCGAAGTTGCTTGGTACTCGTAAACCAAGTGGTCATCCTTAGTGGATTTACCAGCTAAAACCTGGTCGTGGACGTAGGAGTTTTCTCTCCGAACCACGTTAAAATTCTTTGTTCTTTATTGCGTTAATTAAGTCTTTGCTTTATTCTTATTTAAAGAACTAACCGCATTCACTCAGCACAAGTTTTCAAAGCTTCATCTTTCTGGCTGTGTGACCCAGCCAGCTGCATATTTTACAAACCTGCTTAAACTGAATAAAAAACTAATTTATGTAAAACAAATAAAGAAAAATTAAAATAAATGAATTTTTTTCTCTCTTATCTGATTCTATCTAACCCACCCCATCCCCCAACTTTCCCTCTTTCTCACTCTTTCTGTCGCAGCCCGACTTAGAGTGAAGATGACTAAGCCGGTGGGTCCCACGACTTACACAATTTATGATTAACCAAAGGATAAGATAACGACCCAAGTTATCGAATAGGAACCAAAATACACCAAAACATACTTTTCGATCATCAAAACATGCTATCAAATTAAAAAGAATCAATCATAGATCAAACAACAACATCATTATTCAAGAACGACAATTCATGTATTCAAGTTCGATCAACGATCAATGATCAACGATAAACGAGTATGGTCAAGAAACTACACCATCTCGTTGCAGAATTAAGCATACTGAAATATAAGGATTTAACAAAACTGAACCAAGATTTAGAGAATCTATAACATAAGCAACATAACAAAATAACAGAAGTGAAACAATTTCAGAGAGTGTTGCAGCGGAAAACATAAGTTTTGGTTACATGTATGAAGACATATAACCGTGCTCTAACTTAGAATGATAACTCGAGATATCAACAACAACAAAGCCTCGCCCAAAGACACTCCATCTCCATCCGAGCTAACCTGCACATTTTAGAAATAACATGCAGGGCTGAGTACTTTCGCACTCAGTGAACACATGCCAAAATAATTTAAAAGTTGCTACTTAGAGCTATAGATTGAATACTTGCCATAAAGCATAACACAAGCAAACTTAAAAAAAACGAACCTATGCATGCCAAAACATTTACTTTCATTATAAGAGACTGCAGTCAAAATACTATTCATGTATGTACCAAATCTACTATCACTTAATAGTGTTGAGAAGTAGGCCTCCTTCTCAAACACCTGTAATCGGCCTACCAAACGGAAGGCGCACGATTACTAACTGTGCACACAGATCCCACCTTGCGTAGGACCGAATTCGTCTTTCCTTGGTAGATGGTAACATACAAAAACACTTTAAACATTGGCAAGTCAATCAATTTAAAAACATCACATAATCATAATCATATAGTCACATTCGACATTTCTTTAGTTTAGAAAGCCCACATTTTATTTGTATAATAGAAAAGCCCACCTGTTTCGAAGTTGCTGAACTAAACTTTACTTCTCGATTTCCCTTCACTTAATGGTCCCGCTCGGTCCTTCAATTTAAAATTAGGTTTAAACATAAGAGCGAGTAAAGTAAAAATCGAGGAATGAGAGATGCTGCTTCGATACTATGATCTTTCTCGGTTTTCTAGGGTTTTCACTCTACAACTAACACTTAAACTTTTCTATCTTAAATCTTAGCTCTTAATCATTCACTACTCAAAAATAACTTCTAAAGACATAATTAAACATATACTTTACTTCTAACCCTTTCATTTTTTTATTAATATTTATTGACTTATAACTTATACTATTGTCAACATTAATCATATCATAAAGAATATTTCATTTCTTCGTATAAGTATCTCATTAACCATTAAGCTCTTTCTTTATTTATTTTAGCACATCAAAAATGCTTAAGTTCTTTGATAACATTTAAGCTTAATATTAAAACTTTTGAGTTTACGAAAGACATAACTGAAAACAAGTTGATCAAAGATCAGCTGGATAAATCAAGCTGTCTGGAAAATCAAACTAGCTGGAAAAACTGAGCTGGCTGGAAAAACAGAGCTGGCTGGAAAACTGAGCTGGCTGGAAAACTGAGCTGGCTGGAAAACCGAGCTGGCTGGACCTACCGAATTAATCCAGATCGGGTCAGTGGGTAAATCCAAATGATCGAGTCCAAAGGTAAATCCAATGACCGAGTTCAATGAGTTAATCCAATGATCGGGTCCAAATTCGGGTGATTCCAATGACCGAGTCACCGAGTTAATCCAATGATCGGGTATTCCAAATGACCGAGTCAATGAGTTAATCCAAATTGGATCAGGTCCAATGGGTGATTCCAATGATCGAGTCACTGAGTTAATCCAATTGGATCGGGTCCAAAGGTTAAACCAGGCATTAAACTCTAGAAACTCTCAATTTCAAAACTTTGTATTAAAATTCTGAAAAAATTCTACGTCACTTAATTTTTAACGTAGATTCCATTTCTTTCATTATTTTCTTCATTAAAAATCAATTACATGGCTTTATTGTACATATATATTTCGGTCCTTTTGATAAATTAAGAATTAAAATCCAAATTTCATTCTAATCACTTCCAATCATGTTAATTTAAATTGAAATTTCTCAAATCTTAATAAATCAAACCATCAAACATGTTTATAATCATCATATGAGCTCATAGAAATCATCAATTTGATCATAGGATCAAAGGATCAAAAACCCCTAATTTTATTCATTAATTTCGAAAAAAATAGAAAATTAGGTTTAAGTTGGATTCTTCTTAAACTGATGCTAAAAATGGGATTTAGATCACAGATCTAACATAATAATCAAAGATCAAAACATTCATCCTACTTCATGAAAAATTCGAAAGTTTTGGAAGGAAGAAAGATGGATTTTTCTTGCTAATCTTTGGCTAAGCTCTTGATCAAGTATAGATCTAACCTTCTTGAATGAAATAGATGCTTGATCTTTTAAATTCTTGAGCTTGAATCCTTGATCTTCAATGAAAGTTGTGTGTGTGTGATATGCGTGTGTGTTTTGAGAGAGAGTGTGCCGAGAGAGTGAGTAATGAGATATGAATGAATGATGTTAGATAATTACTATCTTCATTCATGCATTAGACAAAAATTACTATTTGCAATAATTACATGTTGGGATAAGATCAAATTAAGGATCTTATCATTAGATTTTATTAGATTTTATTAGATTTTATCAGATTTTATCATTTAATTTAATTAATACTTAGCATCTAACATGGGATTCCTTTGTACCATCAAATATTCCATGTAGATATTATTAGATTTAAATAAAGATTAAATCAAAGTTTATTAGATAAGCTTAATTTAAAATATCTAGCAATAGTATCTTATTTAAGTAATTAATTAATAAATTCTCTAATTACTCACTTAAATATCATTAAATTGTTAATCAAAATCATCCCAGCTTTAAATAATAAATTCTCGAGCTCTATAATTTTTATTAGGGTTTCTTTAGCCCTAATTTAAGCTTTCTCGAGAAAAATTCCGGAAATAAAAATCCGGACTAAAATATCATTACCAAAGAAATTCTACGATCTCCGGAGAAATCAAATCTTCGAATTAAACACACACTTTTCAAATAAAATTCCAAACATATAAGCACATAATCCTAAACACATTCATAATCTTTCTCGGATCATCCGAGACGAGATTAACATCTTAAATTATTTAATTTACTTAATTTCTTTCTAAATTCTCACGGCGCAATTATCTCAGCGATTTTCTAATTAACCTTAGGTCCGATTATGAAAAAGCGGGGTATTACATCCTTCCCCCCTAAAAATAAATTTCGTCCCGAAATTTGCTTACCTTGAAGAAAAAACTCGGGATACTTATCTCTCATCTTATCTTCGAGTTCCCATGTCGCTTCCTCTGGCCCGTGATGTCTCCATTTGATCTTGACCGACGCGATCGTTTTATTCCTTAGCTGTTGGACCTTTCGATCCAATATCGCTTCCGGTTTCTCCTCATAACTGAGGTCTGGTTTTAAGGCCACTTCTTCTTGACGAATGACATGCTTGGGATCAAACATGTATCGGCGCAACTGGGATACATGAAAAACATTATGCGAGTTCCCAAAGCTTGGCGGTAAGGCCAACTTATACGCAACTTGACCTATTCTCTCCAAAACTTCATACGGTCCTATGTATCGAGGCTTTAGCTTTCCTTTCACGCCAAATCTGTGAACTCCCCTTGACGGCGAAACCTTTAAGAAAACTTTATCTCCGACTTCGAACTCAAGTTCTGATCTTCGAGTATCCGCATAAGACTTTTGGCGATCTTGCGCTTCTTTAATCCGTTGCTTGATCTGGCGAACGATCTCAATCATCTCTTCAACTGCATCGGGCCCTAATACTTTTCTTTCACCTACTTCGTCCCAATAGAGCGGGGAACGACATTTTCTTCCATAAAGAGCTTCATAGGGCGCCATGCCGATTGTCATCTGATAACTGTTGTTGTATGCAAACTCAATGAGAGGCAAAACTTGCTCCCACTGGTCACCTCGATCCAACACAACAGTTCTGAGCATATCTTCTAGAATTTGAATCGTCCTTTCGGATTGACCATCCGTCTGAGGATGAAAAGCGGTGCTGAAATTTAGGTTGGTGCCCAGCTCACTTTGCAGACTTCTCCAGAAACGGGAGGTAAACTTAGAATCTCGATCTGACGTAATCGATTTGGGCACACCGTGCAGACGCACGATCTCTCGAACATACAGCTGAGCTAACTTGTCCGATCCATACGTTATCGGAATTGGTATGAAATGAGCAGATTTTGTCAATCTGTCCACGATCACCCAAATAGCTGTATTTTCTCTTTTGGATTTAGGTAACTGAGTTACAAAATCCATTGTGATATCATCCCATTTCCACTCCGGGATGTCTAAGGGCTGAAGCTTTCCATAAGGCCGCTGATGTAAAGCTTTGACTTGCTGACAAGCTAAACATCGCTCTACAAATGAAGCTATATCTCGCTTCATTCCTTCCCACCAGAATTTCTGCTTTAAATCTTGATACATCTTGGTGCTACCGGGATGAGCGGTGTACGGCGTTTCATGAGCTTCTCTCATGACTTCAGCTCTCAATTCTTCTTCATCTGGAACACAAAGTCTTTCTCTGAACAAAAGAGCATTATCTCCAGCTTCACAAAACTCTTCGATCTTTCCTTCACGAATCCTGAGTCGCAACTTTTCTAATTTCTCGTCCTTCCTCTGAGCATTTGAAATTCTTGTTCTCAAGTCTGGAGTTATTTCTAGAGCTGCAATTTGTTGCTCTACAGATTGTGGTGGTAAAACCACTTCTATTCTCAACTCTCCAAGACTCTTGATTAGCTCTTCTTCTTGAGTGAGCAGAAATCCTAACTCGGATCTGCTCTTTCTGCTTAAAGCATCGGCTACTACGTTCGCTTTTCCTGGATGATAGGAAATCTTGCAATCGTAGTCCTTTACTAGCTCGAGCCATCTTCTTTGCCTCATATTTAGCTCTTTCTGTTTGAAAAAGTATTTGAGGCTCTTGTGATCTGTGAAGATCTCGCACTTGGCTCCAAAAAGGTGATGTCTCCAGATCTTCAGAGCATGCACGACTGCTGCTAACTCTAAATCATGAGTTGGATAATTTTCCTCATGAGGTCTGAGCTGTCGTGACGCATAGGCTATGACTCTTCCATCTTGCATCAGGACACAACCTAGTCCATTCTTCGATGCATCCGTATACACGACATAGTCCTTTCCTGCTTCTGGTATTGCCAAGACTGGAGCAGTGGTTAACTTCTTCTTTAGCTCTTGAAAACCTTCTTCGCATTCGGGAGACCACTTAAACTTTGATTCTTTCTTGAGAAGTTGGGTCATCGGTCTTGCTATCTTGGAGAATCCTTCGATGAATCTCCGATAGTAACCTGCTAGACCCAAGAAACTACGAATCTCATGGGGCGACGCTGGCGACTTCCACTCTTGAACTGCCTGCACCTTTGAATTGTCAACTTTAATTCCTTCGGACGAAACAACATGTCCGAGAAAATTCACTTCTTTTAGCCAGAACTCACACTTGCTGAATTTGGCATATAACCTTTCGGATCTTAGCTTTTCTAGGACAATTATGAGATGCTCTTCATGCTCCGATTCGCTCTTTGAATAAACAAGAATGTCGTCAATGAAGACTATGACAAATCTATCCAGAAATTCATGGAAAACTCGATTCATGAGATCCATGAATACTGCTGGAGCATTTGTTAATCCGAACGGCATTACTACAAACTCGTAGTGGCCATATCTTGTTCGGAATGCAGTTTTCGGAATATCTTCTTGCCGAATCTTCAGCTGATGATAGCCAGATTTTAGATCAATCTTTGAGAAAACACTGGCTCCTCTGAGCTGATCAAACAGATCATCTATCCTTGGCAAAGGATACTTGTTCTTCAATGTCAGCTTGTTTAGCTCTCGGTAGTCTATACACATTCTTAGACTACCATCTTTCTTCTTAACAAACAAGATCGGTGCTCCCCACGGGGAAACACTAGGTCGGATAAAACCAAGGTCGAGCAATTCTTGCAACTGAATCTTCAATTCTTGTAACTCCTTCTAGGCCATTCTATACGGCGCTTTGGATGTTGGAGCTGAACCAGGCTCTAGGTCGATGGTGAACTCCAATTGCCTGTCTGGGGGTAATCCTGGCAAAACTTCAGGAAACACATCCTTGAAATCTTGAACAACAGCTACATCATCAATATTCTTTTCTTGATTTTCATCTTTGTTGAGATAAACCAGATATGCTTGCGCATCTTTTCTTCTCAACAGCCTTCTTGCTTGAATTGCCGAAATAATCGGCATTCTTCTATTGCTTTTCTCTATTCCGAAGAATAGGGTCGGCTCTTTTCCAGGTGGCTGGAAAGAGATCTGTCTTTGCTTGCACCGAATGGTGGCAAAGTTCTCGGTTAACCAATCCATTCCCAAAATAATGTCTACGTCCCATATTCGAATTAGATTTAGGATATTGATTGACATCTTAAGGGATCCAAACTCAAATTCCAAATTAGGGCAAACATGCGTAACTGTGGTAGATTTACCTACCGGGGTCGATACTCTTAGGTTCTGGCTAGATTGCTCTACCTTAAGGCCAAGAGTATCTACGCATGTCCTTGATATGAAAGAATGCGATGCACCAGTATTAAAAAGAATTATCACAGGTACACCATTTAACTGACCCATACCTGCCAGATTGCCCTGATCCTTGACGTATGGTTTCTGATCGAGAGCGAAAACTCGCTGATACTGCTGCTGCGGTTGCGGCTCTTGCTGCGGTGGCGCCGCCGCCGCCTTGCCCCGCTCGCCGCTGCTGAGGGTGGGGCGCTTGGCGCTGGCGCGGATGCAATTGCGGGACTCCTTCAATAGCCTTCAACTGCTGAGGTTGATACTGGCCAGGTCTTCCACCATTAGTCCCTTGCTGCTTGTTTGGACACTGATAAGAAAAATGCCCAACTTGCCCACATGCATAGCAGCTGTTACTTCCTGCTCTGCAAATTCCCTGATGCATTTTGCCGCATTTCGGGCATGCAGAAATTCCTTGCTGCCTCTGAAACGAGCTACTCTGACCAACAAAAGGTGGTCTGGGTTTTCCTGGAGTCGAAAGCTGCTGACTCTGCCCTTGCCAGGTCTTCTTGCTGGGTTGGCTTCCAGCATTCCATTTCCTTTTTCCCCTCTGCTGCTGGCCATGGTGCGAAGATTGCGGTCTGACGGCCGCTGGGGCCTGAATCTGATATTGGGGAGGTGCTGGAGTTTGAACTGGCTTCTCTGGCTGCATAGCCAACTCCATATCCAAGGCTCGATTTAAAGCTTCGGCATAGGTCAAAGCACTCTGACTTGCTAAGACCACTCTTATATCCTGCCTAAGTCCGGCACGGAAAAGCTCGGACATCTTCTCATCGGAATCAACTTTATCGGGGGCAAAACGAGCTAGATCACAGAATTCACGGTCATACTCGGCAACCGTTTTCTTTCCTTGCTTGAGATTGGCGAACTCATTTTCTTTCTGCTTGCGGTAACTTCTTGGTACGTACTTCTCAAAAAGAGCTTCCTTGAACTGCTCCCATGTAAGATTTTCGAGCTGCTCGGGAGTATACGTCTTCTGGCGAGCTTCCCACCAGTAGTCTGCAGATCCTTTCAACTGATAGGACATACATGTGAGACGCTCATGGTCATCACATCGAAGAAACCTAAAGATTCGCTCGAGAGCGCGAATCCATTCTTCTGCTTCTGACGGATTTCCTCTTCCGTCAAAGGTCGGGGGATTTTGTCTAAGAAAGAGTTCTTCGATTCTCCTCTCAGGCGGAGGAGGTGGGGTAGGTTCTCGGTGCTCTTTCTCTTCTACCCTATTTCTTCTTCTAGGAGGCATTCTGATTTAAGAAAAAGAAGGAATCAACAAAAGTAACTTTATTCTTATCGAACATTTCTCTCTGGGCACTTCTTAATTTATTTATTCTTTTGCTTTAAAACATACGTTCATAAGAAATTTCTTAAATCATATTATACCATAATCACTTTTATAACTTTAATTTAGAATCACGCAACAACGGCACAACTTAACTTTGCAATATTTCTTCAACCATTCAATCAACTTCATTCAAAACATAACATCATCACTTTTACAATTTAACCTAATAATTATGCAATAATAAATCATCTTATCTCGCAGCTTACTTATTTAGCAAATACAGAATTAACTAAACTTCCTTCATTACCTTAATTTAACCTTAAACTTTTGGCAAAGCAACTTACCTTTTACACTTTAATTTATTTTCCGAAATTTCTTATTCTTTACTTTCTAACTTCATCTCATTGATACACTTTTGCTATTCTTTAATATTCTCAAGGCATTATCTCTTTATACTTAAGCATATTATGAAAGCATCAACTTAATTTAAATGACCGCTTTGGCCATTCTTTTTCATATATATACTTGGAAAATTGCCTTTTAGAGGTCTTTTCAAAATATGGGATCTTATCTACAACAAAAGATATCCCTACGTCATCCGTGATGTCCTAACATCACGCAAAAGATAACTACGGTACGGTCTACTATCCGTCACCGAGCTACTAAACCATATTATGCATCATAATCCTTAGTCATATTTACATTATACACATATAAACATAAAGCAACAACAACACAAGAACGACTCTCTCTACTCGTCGTCCTCTGACGGGTCCTCCTCCTCTGACTCGTCCTCCTTACTCGAACTCTCTGGAACAACCTCGCCCTCGGCCCTCACGTCTCCATTCAGCAAGAGCGGAATCTCCTTGTCTACATTAGTGTCTGTCATCGGCGGAAAACTAGGCTCAAAACCTAGGTCACTGAACGGAATTCGGCGGAGATCAGACCAACCAACGGTGACCTCGGCTGCGGGGTCGTCTCTGTCACTGTCGTCACTGTCATCTCGACGGGGCCTCGACGAGCTGCCCTCGTCTAAGCGCTGAGGCTCAGGGTGGTAAGAACGGTATAGAGCCTCATGGTCAAAAGAGTCGAAAACTCGAGGGATCTCACTGGGAGGAGAGAAAGGAGCTACCTCCAGCGGAGGTACTGGGTACAACTCTGAGATAGGAGGAACTGGAACTAAAGCTAAAGTATCTGTCGGTGGTGAGGGTGAAGCAAAACCATCCGACGGTACAGTGGGCTGAGTGGTAAAAGCACTCGGGTCAAAACCAAAATAGGTCGACTGGGGATCAAAGTATACTGACTCGGGTTCAACCTGCAGAATCATAAACGGAATAGAGTCATCCTGAGGTAAAAACTCAGTCAACTGACCCTCTGCAGGGTAGCGAGTGGGTAGAGGGTACGGTCCTGGCGGCGGTGCTGAGTAACACATGTATCGGGAGCTGATCTCGGCGATAAAACCTCGACAGTCGCCGTAGAGGTTGTGATCCCAGTATTGCTCAGTCACAAAACGAGAAACGAGTGAAGCTGCCCACTCCTGCCATTCCTCTGGAAGAAGAGGAACTAGACGTATGATGCCCTGAACACCTGAGATCTCTGTCTCGCAGATATCCATCCAGACACGATGGAAACGTGCCAAGAACTCGGCTAAAGTCTCACGATAACTCATCCTAATATGTTGAAACTCTCTCATCGCATCGTCACGACGAGGCGCTGCCATCTCAATATCGCTTCCCATTGATGGTACCAAGCTCACGTTACTTCCCAAAGACAAACAACTCACTTGCTTGCACAATTGTTCCATCATCACGCTTACGAATGCCATCACAAAACAATCTCATCAGAACCTCAGGCTCGTCACACAAGCCACAAATAAAAAGATATAAACATGTACATAAACACATCTCAAGATTCCATTCAAACTTAAAACTTTTAAACGTTAGAAAACTTCTAAATACGTACCTGACTTGCCAGATGAGATGAGGTGCTGGACTTTTGTTGTTTAAGACTTAACTAGTCTAGGGATTCAAGTCTAGACTAGACTCAAAAGAAAATTTTAGACTTAGAGCAGACAAGCTGCTCTGATACCACTCTGTCGCAGCCCGACTTAGAGTGAAGATGACTAAGCCGGTGGGTCCCACGACTTACACAATTTATGATTAACCAAAGGATAAGATAACGACCCAAGTTATCGAATAGGAACCAAAATACACCAAAACATACTTTTCGATCATCAAAACATGCTATCAAATTAAAAAGAATCAATCATAGATCAAACAACGACATCATTATTCAAGAACGACAATTCATGTATTCAAGTTCGATCAACGATCAATGATCAACGATAAACGAGTATGGTCAAGAAACTACACCATCTCGTTGCAGAATTAAGCATACTGAAATATAAGGATTTAACAAAACTGAACCAAGATTTAGAGAATCTATAACATAAGCAACATAACAAAATAACAGAAGTGAAACAATTTCAGAGAGTGTTGCAGCGGAAAACATAAGTTTTGGTTACATGTATGAAGACATATAACCGTGCTCTAACTTAGAATGATAACTCGAGATATCAACAACAACAAAGCCACTTGAGACACTCCATCTCCATCCGAGCTAACCTGCACATTTTAGAAATAACATGCAGGGCTGAGTACTTTCGCACTCAGTGAACACATGCCAAAATAATTTAAAAGTTGCTACTTAGAGCTATAGATTGAATACTTGCCATAAAGCATAACACAAGCAAACTTAAAAAAAACGAACCTGTGCATGCCAAAACATTTACTTTCATTATAAGAGATCGCAAATAAAATACTATTCATGTATGTACCAAATCTACTATCACTTAATAGTGTTGAGAAGTAGGCCCCCTTCTCAAACACCTGTAATCGGCCTACCAAAAGGAAGGCGCACGATTACTAATCGTGCAACACGTATCCCACCTTGCGTAGGACCGAATTCGTCTTTCCTTGGTAGATGGTAACATACAAAAACACTTTAAACATTGGCAAGTCAATCAATTTAAAAACATCACATAATCATAATCATATAGTCACATTCGACATTTCTTTAGTTTAGAAAGCCCACATTTTATTTGTATAATAGAAAAGCCCACCTGTTTCGAAGTTGCTGAACTAAACTTTACTTCTCGATTTCCCTTCACTTAATGGTCCCGCTCGGTCCTTCAATTTAAAATTAGGTTTAAACATAAGAGCGAGAAAAGTAAAAATCGAGGAATGAGAGATGCTGCTTCGATACTATGATCTTTCTCGGCTTTCTAGGGTTTTCACTCTACAACTAACACTTAAACTTTTCTATCTTAAATCTTAGCTCTTAATCATTCACTACTCAAAAATAACTTCTAAAGACATAATTAAACATATACTTTACTTCTAACCCTTTCATTTTTTTATTAATATTTATTGACTTATAACTTATACTATTGTCAACATTAATCATATCATAAAGAATATTTCATTTCTTCGTATAAGTATCTCATTAACCATTAAGCTCTTTCTTTATTTATTTTAGCACATCAAAAATGCTTAAGTTCTTTGATAACATTTAAGCTTAATATTAAAACTTTTGAGTTTACGAAAGACATAACTGAAAACAAGTTGATCAAAGATCAGCTGGATAAATCAAGCTGTCTGGAAAATCAAACTAGCTGGAAAACCGAGCCGGCCGGAAAACAGAGCCATTTAAAACTGAATGCCGGCCGGAAAACCGAGCCGGAAAACAATGGCCGGACCTACCGAATTAATCCAATGATCGGGTCCAATCGGGTAAATCCAAATGATCGAGTCCAAAGTAAATCCAATTGATCGAGTTCAAGTTAATCCAAATGATCGGGTCCAGCTGGGTGATTCCAGCTGACTGAGTCAGCTGAGTTAATCCAGTGATCATATTCCAAATTGATCGAGTCAGTGAGTTAATCCAAATTGACCGGGTCCAAATGGGTGATTCCAATGATCGAGTCACTGAGTTAATCCAAATTGATCGGGTCCAAATTTCGGGTTAAACAGCATTAAACTCTAGAAACTCTCAATTTCAAAACTTTGTATTAAAATTCTGAAAAAATTCTACGTCACTTAATTTTTAACGTAGATTCCATTTCTTTCATTATTTTCTTCATTAAAAATCAATTACATGGCTTTATTGTACATATATATTTCGGTCCTTTTGATAAATTAAGAATTAAAATCCAAATTTCATTCTAATCACTTCCAATCATGTTAATTTAAATTGAAATTTCTCAAATCTTAATAAATCAAACCATCAAACATGTTTATAATCATCATATGAGCTCATAGAAATCATCAATTTGATCATAGGATCAAAGGATCAAAAACCCCTAATTTTATTCATTAATTTCGAAAAAAATAGAAAATTAGGTTTAAGTTGGATTCTTCTTAAACTGATGCTAAAAATGGGATTTAGATCACAGATCTAACATAATAATCAAAGATCAAAACATTCATCCTACTTCATGAAAAATTCGAAAGTTTTGGAAGGAAGAAAGATGGATTTTTCGTGCTAATCTTTGGCTAAGCTCTTGATCAAGTATAGATCTAACCTTCTTGAATGAAATAGATGCTTGATCTTTTAAATTCTTGAGCTTGAATCCTTGATCTTCAATGAAAGTTGTGTGTGTGTGATATGCGTGTGTGTTTTGAGAGAGAGTGTGCCGAGAGAGTGAGTAATGAGATATGAATGAATGATGTTAGATAATTACTATCTTCATTCATGCATTAGACAAAAATTACTATTTGCAATAATTACATGTTGGGATAAGATCAAATTAAGGATCTTATCATTAGATTTTATTAGATTTTATTAGATTTTATCAGATTTTATCATTTAATTTAATTAATACTTAGCATCTAACATGGGATTCCTTTGTACCATCAAATATTCCATGTAGATATTATTAGATTTAAATAAAGATTAAATCAAAGTTTATTAGATAAGCTTAATTTAAAATATCTAGCAATAGTATCTTATTTAAGTAATTAATTAATAAATTCTCTAATTACTCACTTAAATATCATTAAATTGTTAATCAAAATCATCCCAGCTTTAAATAATAAATTCTCGAGCTCTATAATTTTTATTAGGGTTTCTTTAGCCCTAATTTAAGCTTTCTCGAGAAAAATTCCGGAAATAAAAATCCGGACTAAAATATCATTACCAAAGAAATTCTACGATCTCCGGAGAAATCAAATCTTCGAATTAAACACACACTTTTCAAATAAAATTCCAAACATATAAGCACATAATCCTAAACACATTCATAATCTTTCTCGGATCATCCGAGACGAGATTAACATCTTAAATTATTTAATTTACTTAATTTCTTTCTAAATTCTCACGGCGCAATTATCTCAGCGATTTTCTAATTAACCTTAGGTCCGATTATGAAAAAGCGGGGTATTACACTTTCTCACGTTGATTTTCCACAGCCGGCGCCGTCATCGCCAAGATTCATTGTTAAGTTTTTAAATCCGAGCGACGAGATCTGCAGCCGAAAATACGTTGGCGGCGAGAACCGTTTCTGCTCTCTCATCACCTGGAAAGGCTGTCGCTGCCACCAGAATCACGTCGCCAAAAAGGTAGTCGGAGCTGCTGCCACAAGGTCAAGAGAGAGGGTGGAGGGGCGAAAGGGATGGATTTTCTTCCAAATCGCCCATGCTTCAACCTCAACCACTATCCTTCACCGATAGAGCCGAGATCGGAGAGATTTTCAGTGGAGTTGGAGAGGGTGAGGCCAAGATGGATGAGGTTGAGAGCGTCGACGTTAGCCCTGAGGGTTTGGTAGTGGTCGGAGTGGTGGTGGTGCCGGTGCGGCGACTTGAAGATGACTCCGGGGAACTCGGTGTTCATGAAGATGAAGGGGTGGCGATCGATGAGATCCAAGATGAGGGCAAATTCGGATTCGAGATTGTCGGACCATACTTCTCGGATCATTGGTCGCCATAATTTCTGCAGGTTGATGATCCAATCGAGAATTGAAATTGAGAATGTTGAAATTTGTAGTACTGGCAGGCAGTGAGGAGAGTGGTGGGAGAATGATGTTTTATACGGAGAAGAGATGTACAGAAGGCAACTAATGTTGCTTGGAAAGAGGGAGAAGAAGTGATGCGGCAGAAGAGGTGGGAGATTTTCAGACGGGAAACACAAGAGATGGTGGTGGTCGGCGGTGGATGCGGCGGAGAAGAAAGGGAGAGGGGGGGCGGAGGGAGGTTAGAGAGAAACAGAGGAGAGAGATAAAAAAAATGTCATTTATTTTCTTTTTTTCATTTTTTTTACATAAATTAATTTTTTATTCATTTTTTGCTGACTCGTGTGCAATGTGGCATCCATATCGGCATCGGGCTCCAGCTGTCCGATCACGTGCCCAAAAGCCCAAACAACTGATTTTGGGCCCGAAATAGGAGTGTGGATGCAAAAAATGGAAGTTTTAGTCCTATTTTTTGGGGCCCGTTAAAAAAAGTCCGTTTTCTCAAAATATTGAAAGCTACGGTCCTATTTTGCCGGTTAGCTCGGTTTGTGACATAGATCAAATGCAGCAGCAGCTACTCTCATGCGAAAAGCCATTGTGTGTCTTTGTCCCCATGCTATGGAGGGCCTCCCAGTAATCAGTCGCCCAATTTGCATAAGTGCAAATATCCCACAATTAATATTGTCGCCCTGCTTGAACTGATGATCAATATCCACCACTTTCAACTTCAACGGCTCCTCTATCAGATTTGAAAGTTCGATACGTTGATGTTTCCAATAAAAGGCAGTGGAAAGAACTCGAGTCCATAATTTCAGGAGTGGCTCTAATTTCTTCTCACGTAAGTTTTGCACATGTGGATCTAGGCCCCAGTACAGTGAGTTGTAGAGTTCAACCTTCAATCTCAGCATATCGATACGGGTCGTCACGTAATGAGCATCGACGAGACACACTAGTATGATCTGTATGAAATTTTAATTATTAATATAATATTAATATTAAATATTATAAATATAATAAAAAATGAGAATTCACTTACATGCTTTGCTTCAAAAAGGGAAGTCTGTGATTCACCCGCATCAACTCCATGCACTCCAAATAATATGCTAAGTGGAGCCAACCAATCAGAGTATGTCTCTCATTTGCCCTTCATTCTCTTCGGACAATCTTTTGTTAAAGTATTTTTTTGCCATTCATTATTGAGTTGTACCTGTTTCCATTGAAAAAAATAAAGATTAGTTGTTAAATAAATATATTGAAAAAAAATAAAAGATTACTTACGAAGACATCGATATCTAAGATGGTCGTGTTCTTGAAGGTGACATGTTCCAGTACTTGATCCCTCTCTCTCAAACGTGTTCGCAAATACATCAAGTACATATCAACAGCTTACAAAAAGAAGATTTATTAAAGGTCTGCTTCTAAATTTCCATTTAAGACAGTGAGGACGTCCTGTCTGGTCAACAACTCTACCAACTGAAGCAGCTAAATCAGGAAGGACTTCCAGGGACCAGACGTGAAAAGCCCAAACAGGTCCGTAGAAGTGTTACTTTTGTTTACTCTGCACATTCTTCACGTAGTGCCTCAAATTCAGGTATGTGTATGCTCCCCACGGAAAACGGCTAAACACATCTAAGTCATCCACCAATTTCCACACCCACGAATGAACGAACTTCTTCGGCTCGTAACCAAGCAGAAACAAGTACAACACTAAGACGTGGGCGACACGGAGATACAGATCACCATTTGGATCGGGGATCGTGTCACGTGTGTTGGTAAATCAATCCAGTAAGTCAGCCACACTGATCTGCATTCCACCATAGAACCTTCGATAAACCTCCACGTTTCGAATATCGTGATCCTCCGATGGTCTAAAGTCAGACGAGCCAAAGTTCAAACCAGTCACCAAGGCATACTCCGGATATGAAAAACAAAGGTTCATCCCGTTGATATGAAACCACATCTCGTGCTCCTCAACACCCGGATATTGGATCTCACGTGACAGCACGTGATGTAGTGCCATCGCACACTTCTGTCCTGGATTCCAATGAGTAAACTGTCCGAAGCATCCCATCATAAATCTATCAAGCAATTTCTGTCCTCCAATGCAACGTAATACCCTTCTAACATCTTCAAATACACTCGTTTTGTAGGACGTGCTAACCGTCGACAAACGGTTAATTGTGTTGGGCCTCTTGTATACAATCTACTGACAAAAAATCAAAGCAAAATTATTTCTGAAATAATTCTAAAATAAAAATAACAAACCAACATAAATTACATCATAAATTACGAAAATTTATATATAATTCGACGTGCAAACCAATTAATTACAGCTATGAAAATAACTAATTCCAAATCAAAAATTACATCATAAATTACAAAAATCACTACTAGAAAAACGGACATACATGACGGCTAAAAACCGTCATCTATGTGCATCCAGAACCGTCACAAAAGGTGGTGTCATCTATAGTGGGTACTTTTTATGACGGATAATCACCGTCATCTATACTTATTATACATGACGGTAAATATCCGTCATCGTTTACTAGCCAAAACCGTTATGTTTAGTCTCTATTCATGACAGTTTTGTTTTAGAACCGTCATATTTATGTTAGACCATAGTCGACGCTTTTTCTAGAACCGTCATCTAATTTATGGCCAGATTTTGTGTGTTCTCTCTCTTTTTTTTTCTTTTTTTTTTCCTGTATAACCTGTTCCTAATTTGTTTAATATTCGAAGCACCATATAAAAGAAATGAATACTTCACACTTGCTAATTAAAAATTCATTTTCATTAAATCATCCAAACATCCAAGTAATACATAATATATTCTTCGATACAATCAAATAAAATAATCAAATCCATAAAAACTACTTAATCATCCATACAACACCTCCTCATAGAAATCCCTCTTTCCACCTCCACGTCCTTTAAATGCCACGAGCAATCAAGTACGTACCTAATTCAATCAAGTAAGAAATAATATCAAAATTTAAAATAACTAACCAGATAGCCAACAAAAATAACTAATGAAATATATACCTATTCAAGTAATCTCATATATGCTCAATAATACAAGTAGCCCAATCCTCACGAACCTAATGAAATATGGGATGTGTGCATAGCTTCTGGAGACAGCTCTACAAGGCAGAGAAGCAAGCAAAAAGGAGATATATTCAGACATTTTACAATCTTCAGTTCAAGAATGTGGTACATAGGAGTGACATTTGGTCTTTAACTTATTGATTTGTTTTTATTAATGAAAGTAATTGAAATATTGCTGATGCAAATTGATGCATGCCAAGAATATGCCAGTTAAAAAGGATGAAACTCCACAGCAGGAACAAAAGTATTTGAGGGTATGTAAATCCAATAAAGAAACGGTTCATTCATATTTGCTAAATTTGTCACATAAATTCACTACGTAATGTGACTGCATGATTAAAAACATATATATATATATATATATATATATATACATCATGAAAAAATATATATATATTCATAAATCCTCTTTCCCATCTGAATTGATCGAAGAAAATTGATCGCCGTTTCACTTGATAAATTTAATAATCAAGGACTCAATCTGACTTCTCTAGCTCATCCAAGCAATCATATCAAATTCCGTTCAAAATCAAAATTAACATGTTCCAAAATACTGTCGATTTATCCGACAACTAACCCTATCAAAAACCGCACCGTACCTTCCAAAACATATCAACAAGATGATCCAAATTACTGCTCTTAGACAGGTTGGTTCTTTGTAAGCCACCCAAACCTAAAATCACACACAAAAATCAACAATATTTTGATGAAATTAAACAAATATACTTGACTTATGTTGAAGAAACTGATATCGACTGCTTACCGATATAGCAATTACATTAACGTAGAAATCAACTAGCGCTGCTGACATCCACCTGCAGACACGGTAACTTTCTCAAGATATCGAAACATCTGACTAACACAAGAAACAAAGAAAACGAGAGCCATTCAAAGGTGTCGCGAGATCAATGCAAAAACTAGACCTTAAAATTCGAGGAATCAACAGTATTTTCTACATCATAAGAAAGGAAATATATCTAGTTCATGGCAAATAATCTTAGATTGCAAACTTATCCCCGTTCCTTAACGATTCCACGGCTAAAGAATCGGAGAAGTAAAGCAACATCGAAGTGCAGACGAAGACTAGCAGTTCATCAAGAGATCAAATTTCAGGCTCACAGATACTAAATCTGCCTTTCAACTTTTTTTCTATATAAGACAACATTGTTATTGAAAGTCGAGATTTGGGTGCGTAGGGAAAAGATTTGAGTTTTATGATATCAAGTCTCTTCACATACTTCTGTATTCTTCTCACCTAGGAAATTTAACCACAAATGAGATGTTCATAAATCAGCTAATATGTAACACCACCTCAGACATTCAAAAACCAAATTCTCAATCAATATTCAAACAGAATAAACTACTACCTGCATTTTCCTCTGTAATTTGACATCACCATCAGCAGTGATGCCATCCAACTTAAGCAATTGATTCATCAACAACTCAATTAGGGTCACTACGTCTTTATCCACCACTTTCCTGCCTTTAGAAATTACAGTTTCGAGAGCGGACACCTGACCGAATCAAAGTACACGATTTTTCATGGTTTCATCAAACACAGAGAGATGTGCACAATCCAATCAATGAATCACCATAATTACCTGTGCACCCAGCCTATCCACCTCCAAGCTGATATCTGATAGCGTTTTGGCAGCCTTCTCCATTTTTGCATTCTTCCTCATCTCTAAGAAGCGTTTCTCCTTGCTAATAGCATCCTCTTCCAACATGATTTTAGATTTGTCCTTCACTCCAGCACTGTCAAGATATTCCATTGAATCCCTCTCCTTATCCTTGTAATACAGCTTCTGATCTTGGTGGTGCAATCCCGTCGGACCCGACAACATTTTCTTCAATTCCCCTAAGTTAAGAAGTTTCATCACATACACAAAATTCAAAATCAAACAAAAAGAAAAAAGAATCCCAGTTACGACTCAAGGGCCAAGAATTACCAAAAGTTGACTGAGAGCTGATGCGGATTTCATGATAAATGGACCCGTATTTGACACGAACGCTAATGGTGGGTGGCGGCACGCGGCTTTCTCCGTCCGTACGCTTCTGGACCAGCATTCCGTCGGGCCTGAGTTCCCACTCTTTCTCCACGCCTCCGCCGCCACCAGCACCTCTGCCGACATTAAAATCCGGCGGTAGCGCATCATTCTTAGTCCGTAGCGAGCCCTAATTCGAACGATAGAATGATTTTTCCCTAAATTGGAGCCCTAATTTGAGTCCTAATCGAAAGATAGACTTACGGTACCTGGGAGAATTAAACTCGGTAGCGGCGAAAATGAGGAACTGGGCAAGACCGGAGGCTGGAGTAGCGGCGGAGACGGGCCACCGGCGACGGGGAGGCGAGACGGTGGCGGTGGTGGGAGCTGTGGAGACGGGGCTGAGATTGGGGATTTTGGATTGTCAGGAAAGTGGAGAGAAAGAGAGAGATAGATAGATAGAGAGCTAGAGAGAGAGAGAGACGGCGATCGATTTCCAGCCGGCGATCGATTTCAGCCGGCGAAGAATGAGAAGAGGAGACGAGGTCGCGCGGTGAAGAGCAGAAGAGAGAGTTGTGTTTTGTTTTAATTTAAGCGTTATTTTTATTTTTTTAATAATTTAAAAAAAAGTTAAAACAAAGATTACATGACGGTTCATATAAAGTGTCATATACGATGAATATATACATGACGGTTTACTACAAACTGTCATCCATATATTTTAAGGCACGCAGATAAATGACGGTTTCATTATAGAACCGTCATCTGAAGAAAAATACGCACATAAATGACAGTTCGTAATAAAAACCGTCATCTATACAATGTCATGTATTGCTATTTTTCTAGTAGTGAATTTATATATAAGTCGACAATTAACAAATAAATTTCATAGAATTTTAGAAATTAATTATGATATAAAACTGTAATTTCCCTCTCGGTCATCTCTATTACCACTAAGATCCCGCTCGAGCGAGATTTAGGGCACGTCGAGAGGGATTTTGGTAAAACCGAGAGGGATTTTAAATCCCTACCTAGAAAATTAATTTCCCTCTCGGGCTTCTATATATAACTTCAAATCCCGCTCGAGCGGGATATTAGTATTCTCGAGAAGGATCTTGTTTTAAATGAGAGGGATCTAATTTACAATGAAAATTACATAATTAGAAATCCTAAAATAAATATAATTATGTTTATTCCTTCAAAACATCGAAAGCATAGATAAATCAATCAAAATTTTGCATATAAAAATATGTTGCAGTAATTTACAAAAAATTTCATAGGTAAATTTTATAATTAAATCCCTACCTACAAATTTAATTTCCCTCTCGGGCTTCTATATATTACATCAAATCCCGCTCGAGTGGGATATAGTTATTATTGAGAGGAATCTAAATCTAATCGAGAGGGATCTAATTTACAATGGCTCTTACATAATTCAAACACCCTAAAATTCTTATTTATAATATTCTACACAATACAATTCGAACAATGTTCATAATAATTCAAACAAATAATTCCTATATAAAATTTAAATCTAAATAATTAAAGATCGCGCTACTAACCTGTAGTCCCGACATGTTTTATAAACAATTGCCGCCGCTTTTACTGTCAGGAATTTGGGTAGAGGATGGACCACCGGTTCCACTTTCTGTGAAGATCCCTCACGATTTTAATTTGGGACCACCACAATTGTTTGAGCGATGTTTGAGAGAGAAAAATCGCGAGAGGGATGTGTTTGAGCGGATTCTCAATGGTGGGGGGGGATTTTATTTATTTAGGGTTGTTTTGTCTTGTAATTGGTATTATTTATTTCAGAAAGTTGTCAAACAATCTTTTCTTACACACATTCACGCAAGAGACAAAAAAACTACCGGAATATTTCCTTTTTCAATTCCCACAGCATTGTGGGTTGGAGTTTGTGGTAATAATTTGATAGATGGTGGGACCTTGGAGGGTATTTTTGTAAACTTGAGTATAACTAATTTGTTTTCAAATACTAGTGTATAACAAATTTTTTATCTTGTGAAGTGAGTATAACAAATTTTCACTCTTTTTTTTTCCCTAAAAGTGCTATAATCCTATATTTTCTCTAAAAAAATTCCGAAAATATCTAATAGAATTGTTTAAATGAATTGCGTTCGTATAATCTAAAAAATCTTTGAATATATAAGAATACTCTCACATTTTTCGGAAAAGATTATATGGGTATATTTAGATGGAATTCCAAAATTAATGGCTTCGAATTAGGGATATAATTAAATTGATAAATATAATGGACATTTTAACCCCTTAACAGATAGCAAAATCTTACACGACGCAATCTCTAATACTATGATTGATGAATCTGAGTTAGGGCTGTAGTGTCTCTTTGTCGTCAGATTTTAGGTGCTAATAGTGATTTCAGAATTAAACATGTTAGTGGTGATGTCAATATGCCGACTCATAGATTAGCAAGAATTTCTAAGGATTTTTCTTCTGCGCATATTTGGGATGAACCCCCGATTCCTGTGGAGGGTCTTCTTCATGCTCCATGCGTTTGTTCGTGAATTTTCAATATATTCTCCTTCAAAAAAAAGTAAAATATTTTTTTTCTCCACATCTAATACATCTTGTTGACCGTATATAAGTTCTTAATCTACGGATTAAAAAGGTTTTTAGTTTCTAGAACTCATCCCATAGACTATGACATATAAAAATGTTAATGAGAAACTAAGCAATAATTTACTTCTTAAAACATTAGTGCAGATCAAGTCACAACAAATATCCAAAGCTCGCATGCAAATTTGGATCTACGAAATCGATTGTACTTAAAAGTTACAGCATAATGTGATTTCCAGTCGATTTTCGAGGTTGCACACTAATTTACTTCTTAAAACAATTAGTACAGATCAAGTCCAAATCAAGTCACAACAAATATCCAAAGCTCGCATGCAAATTTGGATCCAAGAAATCGATTGTTCCAAAAAAATCTAAACTAATTAATGTCTAGCCCACCCAGCTGCAGCAGTTGCTATTCCGTTTTACATGTAATTAGGTGGGCTATTCCCATCTCAATTTTTGTTATTTACCACTAAATTTTACAATTTTAGAAAAGTTATGTAAAAATTTACGAAAATATTTAAATCTTGCCTCAACAAAAATTAAAAATAATAGGGATGAAGATAAAACTATATGTTTTGCCCCTCCTACACTCTGGAGCATGGCTCCGCCACTGGTTATACGGTCTTTCTTAGCATAAGCTAGGAAGTCCTGACAACCGTCAGCCCCGATTTCCATAAAAGTATGCACCAGTGTAGGGATGAATTCCCTCAAACTCTTCTTGAATTGATCCGAACACCTCTTCTTGTCCGTGGTGTTAACATCCCGAACGCCCACTCTGACGAGGCATCCCACTTGAGCTCCATTCAAGTAGGCTGCACACGATACCAGAATGTAACGAGCGTGCTTGCGGAAATACCCAATGGTGAAGTCCTCAAAGTGCTACAAGCAAATCAAATGTAAGATACTACTATCATAAACATGAGATTCCATTCTATACAACTAACTAAACTGATCATATACCTTTGGAGGCCTCTGCATGGTGTAAATTATCGCCTTCAAGGAACACATAAATGTGTTCTCATTAAACGCTGAGGATCTCTCTTCCCCGAGATTTGTTCCCATTTGCACTTCGTTCCTAGGCTCATTGAAGAAAGGTTTTGAATTTTTTAAGATAGATTCTTGGATAGAGACCAAAACTTGTAGTATGGTCGACTCCTCAGCGATCCACTTCCCATTTCCCCTCCCAGTCGAGGTGTTCAGAAGGCTCAGCTGAATGATTTGCTGGCCACCTGAATGGTAATAAACTTCCTGTCAATGACAGAGAGAAATTAGTGAAATTTTGACTTGATGGAGATAATTGACACAAGGATTTAGGATATAGAAACATACAGGTGGAATCTGAGGGTAATTGCTGGGAAAGTAGACATCAAAGAAAAAGAGACCATCGTGGAATGGAGTTCCTTCCGCCCCAACCATCACGGCTCTCAAAAGATCCATCCTGGATCCATACGCCCTCACATATATCGTATCTGGTGAACAAACAGTCCATGAATATAAAGACATGAGATGTATTACACCAAAACAATAGTAAATCACATTAACTGGCTGCTAAAAAAAAGTTCCAAAGGATATTTCCAAGACTTGCCTGGTAAATCCCTTTCAAGAATCTCCCATTCTCCTTGTATTCTCATCAACCAGTTCTCCGGTGCCTGTACCACAGATGAAAATTATATTCGAAACAAATGAAGCGCAGATTTTATATGACATAATTAAGTATACATTCAGACTCATGCTCACCACTTCAGGACAAACTTTTGTGGCGTAGTGGTGATCGGAGTAATCCTCAACTGTGTCAAACTGTAAAAAGTTTTCATACTTGTACACAATTTTATCCACCACCCTTGCTGGTGGCCGCGTCCACGGTGAGTTCCCTGTTGAAAAAAGCAACTTCACATTATTAGCAGATTTATCAACGGAAAGAATTTCTAGTTCATGACTCCAAGTGCCTAGAGACTCAGATGATTTCAAGGTGAAAACCTGAATATGTTGAAGTGCTTGGACTCTTTGTATCATTTTTAGGAGAACTTGTAAACCAGGGGACGCGCGCCTCAACATCAGGCGTAAGCTCCATGTTGCGAAAATGTGCTTCCAAATAATCATTGTATCTAAAAATCATATTATCATAATCCGTATCCATCCAATCATGCACTCCCAAGTATAAAGTCGAGCTAAAATCGTCATCTCTAATTGAATCTTCTAAATCTTCTAATTCCGTAAAATTTTTAGGAGAACTCTTGAACCAGGGGACAGGTGCCTCAACTCCAGGTGGAAGCTCCATGTTGTCAAAATGTGCTTCAAAATATTCATTGTAATCAAGAATCGTATTATCATAATCCGTATACATCCAATCATCCTCTCCAGAGTATAAATCGGAGCTAAAATCATCATCTCCATTTAAATCTTCTGAACCTTCTAATTCAGCAGCATCATCATTTGATGTTGCTAGGTCATCAGAGTCTTCATCTGCTAAACCGCAACTCTCAACAGAAGAATTCGAGAGTACTTCCTGTCAGAAATTAAACATAAATAATTATTTCATTAAATTTGCCATCATTGGGATAACACAAGAGTTTAGAATATAATTAAAGGATTATTTCATCATCACAGTCAACATAGATTATTTCAGGAACCTTCATGAGATTTTGAATGATTGGTTACTAGATTTAAGGTTATCATTTATAAAATCAGTTATCGGGGAATAGATAGACAATATAAATATGTCATGATGAGCACATAGAGCATATCAAGTTCAGAAATGAAGAAAAACTACAAACAAAAGGAGTTTTGAAGACGAAGAAGAATAAAACAAAAGGAGGATTTATACAGACATATACAACATCATATGAGCACGAAGACAGATATGATCACGTACATTCTTGAACCTAGGGAGGACTAGAGATCCCACAAAAACATGTGGGAGCTCTGATGTTTTAACATGAAGCTAACTCAAAAATAACACCAGTATGCTACCACCAAAAAACAGATGCACAAGGTCAAGGGCTTTTTAAACGGAACATAAAAAAAAAATTCTAGTCGAAAGATGAAAAGAAATTACTCAAGTCTCAAGCACAAGTAACAAAAGCAAGGAAAAGGTCATGCATATATATAGGTTTCTGCATATACAACAAAACAATTGCACCAGCACTACTTACTTTGTTAACAGAGGGCTTTTTAAACGGAACATAAAAAAAAAAAAAAAAAAAAAACAAAAAATAATTCTAGTTGAAAGATGAAATGAAATTACTCAAGTCTCAAGCACAAGCAACAAAAAACAAGGAAAAGGTTATGCATATATATATAGGTTTCTGCATGTACAACAAAACAATTGCATTAGCACTACTTACTTTGTTAACAATATAGTGAACAACAGATGCACAAGCTCGAGGGCTTTTTAAACCGAACATTAAAAAAATAAAAATAAATAAATAAATAAAAAAGTATAGTCGAAAGATGTGTTACTATGTTAGAATCTTCGGATGAAAACACAAATTCTGGTTGCATTATATCAAAAGAGCTATTCTAGTACGATCACAAACCAGAATTTTCAGATATATATATCAAAAGAGCTATTCCAGTTCGATCACAAACCACAAACCAGAATTTTCAGATGAAAACAAATTCTGGTTGCATTATATATCAAAAAGAGCAATTACAGTTCGATCACAAACCAGAATTTTCGAATGAAAACAAATTCTAGTTTTGAGCTATTCCAATTCGATCACAAACCAGAATTTTCGGATGAAAACAAATTCTGGTTTCATTATACATCAAAAGAGCTATTCCAATTCGACCATCGGCAGAAAACACAATCTCGCGCCAAAATTATACTGATTAAACAAAACCACTAACAGAAACGTATTGTGAGAAGAAGATATAAACAATTTAACAACACAAAAAACAAATCGCTCACCTCTTTAGTAGAGCGATCCATCTCCGGCGCCGATATCTTCAACATCTCGCCGTCTTTACACGCAGCCGATGAACTTCCACCAAACGGAAACATCATTTTTCCGAGCAATTAAAATCTCGTGATTCAAAATTTCGAATCATGCACTTACAATCTCGACTTATTCTTGGAGACGGCTATTATCCCTGATTTTGGGGAATTTATCATTATCGGATTCGGACTTAGGTTTGAGGTTCCCTTATGATTCGTGGATTCTATGCATATAGGAATAATACAAGGTTTACGAGACTTCTGCTTACCATAATTTAGTTAAGTATAGAAATTTAATTGGAGTGTGCCTAAAACGTAAATTAGGGTCTTGATATTTGTCCACCTGGTGTCCATGCACCTAGCGTTTTTTTTTTTTTTTTAAAAAAAAAAAACAATTGGTCGATTTTGCTTGTAAACTGGTTCGATTTTTATAATATTTTTTGTGTGCCAATTATGTCCCTAGCTTATTTTTCCTCCTTAATCAGTGATTAAAGGCGGTAATCATTTTCCTCCTATTTTCTCCTGCTTTTTTTTTTTTCCAATCCACAACCATTGAATTAATTCCTAAAATAATCATATATTTATTACAGGAACAAATATTTTTTATCTCGATTAATATATATACCTTAAAATTAGATTAAATCAATTTTATAATATTCCAATCGCTAGTATCATAATTAAAAACTTTGATTGTAGATTTATTATGTACGAAGAAATCGTCCTTTCTCAATTAATATATACTAGTAAGTAGCCTGTCGAGACTCGACGGAAAATAATTTTATGTTTTAATTTATATATATACATTTTAAAAATAATTTTATATCTTATTTAAAAGTTGTGATATTGTTCGCATTAATTATTAATCAAACTTAGAAAATTAATTTTATTTCACGTATCCAAATTTATTATTAGGAATGACAATGAATCGAGTAACTCATTTATTATGTATCTAAATCTAAATTTATTTAGAATTTTTCTACATGTTCGTCCTAATCTCGGTTAAAATAGTGAGTTTACTGTACATACTCGTCTCAAATCCGTTGGGTAATACTCGATAAAAATATGAACACTACAAGTAATATTAATTAAAATTAGTAAAAATCCTTCTTTCTATGTTATTTGAACCGTCTCGTTGGTTTATTCTAAATTACTCGATAAAAATATAAACAAAGTTAATATTAATTAAAATTAGTAAAAATCCTTCCTTTTTAAGTATATTTGAACCGTCTCGTTGGTTCATGTTAAATCGATATCTCTAATCTTTGCCAAAATGCGGAAAAAATATGTTTACATCTTCAAATTAATATTAATTAAAATTAGTAAAAATCCTTCTTTCTATGTTATTTGAACCATCTCGTTGGTTTATGCTAAATTATTCAATAAAAATCTAAACAAAGTTAATATTAAATAAAATCAGTAGAAATTCTTCTTTTTAAGTATATTTGAACCGTCTCTTTAGTTCATGCTAATTAAATCGATATCTCTAATCTTTGCCAAAATGTGGGAAAAAAATATGTTTACATCTAGTTTTTTTGTTCTTTTTTTAGCTATGTATCTCATATTTGATTCAATGTATATATTTTCTAGCAAGCACTAATCGAAGTTTTTAGAAAAATATGAAAGAAAAATGAAAAAAGATTCCATATAGACATGTTGATTAAATATATTTACTTAGTCTTCATAGGGATTTTCTTAGTCTTATTATTGTATATGAATTAAGAATGTATAAAATAAGGATTTATAAGAATGTATTCCGAAATTATTATTATTTTAATATGTGTAATAGAAGAAATTAATTAAATAGAGGGAAAAATAAATATGAGATGTGATTAATAGATAAACATGTGATATTTCAAGAATATGAAATTAATAAAAATAAAGATTAGAATATATATGAATTAAAATTAGACAAATTACCAGAATAAAGGAAAATCTGAACGGAGCACCGTGGAGGGGGCAACTTTATTTTCGTATTAGTAATAGATATAAGAATGTATTCCGAAATTGTTATTATTTTAATATGTGTAATAGAAGAAATTAATTAAATAGAGGGAAAGATAAATATGAGATGTGATTAATAGATAAACATGTGATATTTCAAGAATATGAAATTAATAAAAATAAAGATTAGAATATATATGAATTAAAATTAGACAAATTACCAGAATTCAGGAAAATCTGAACGGAGCACCGTAGAGGAGGCAGGTTTATTTTCGTATTAGTAATAGATTACGCAATTAAAATAAGATTAAATGAAAAAAAATATTTGGATTAGTCTATGTACTTGAGTGTCCAAAGGTGCAAGCATTGTTCTGCGCTTTATTTCTAACTGTTTATAATTTGGATTTTCTGATCTTTGATCTCTCTGCAAAAAGAACCATTTAAAAATATTAGATGTGTAGTATTATCACATAATCATGCTGCTACAAATGACCTAGCTATTTTAGATTATCTATTGTTTTCTTTTAGTGTAAGAGATACTAATTCGAAATTCTTTTCCAGTCCATAGCAGAATGGAACCTATTGATATTGATGACTTTGAAGGTGAGTCGCATGCTGAGAAATAACAAAGTATTGCATGTCATGAAGGTAATATTTTTAATTCTAGTTTGTTAGTGGTAGTATTCAAACAAGTAGTTATCAAGATAATAGATTTGTGGCATATCTTACAGATACAAATGACCTATTTCAGACCATTTATTTTTTCTTTTAGTGTTGGAGATACTTGATTCAATGTCCTTTTTTCAAGAAATAGCATAGTGGAAACTATCGATGTTGATGACTTTGAAAGCGAGTCACATGTTGAGAAAGAACAAAATATTACATGTAATGAAGGTAATATTTTTAATTTTAGTTTGTTATTTCTATGAAGAAGAAAGATGCCTGAATTCATGATGAATCTTTGGATGATAACAAGCCATTTTTTTAGTAAAATGATTTCTCGTTATAATCAGAACAATCACTATGAAAAACAACCCTTTTACCATCTGAAATCACTACAAAAAAACAGCCCTTGATGTTGTTATCGAATAGGAACGTTTATTATTATATATGACTATTGCATTTAATTAGATGCTATTTTGGCTTCTGTTTGGGTATTGCGTAGACATTTAAGTAGAGACATGTACGAAAAAATGAAAAAAAATTAAAAAATCTAAAGAATTACCGACGGATGTGTTTCCGTCGGTAATTACCGACAGACAGTCTGTCGGTAATGCTGTTATGGAATGCTTCGTAATATACCGACGGATACACATCCGTCGATAAGTCTGTTATGGACTGCCTCGTAATGTACCGACGGATAATCTGTCGGCATTCCGTCGCTGAAAGCAGACAACTGAATTCCACGACAAACTGTCGGCGACAGCGTCTGTTGGTATCCATCGATAATTCAGGCCGACAGATCAAAATCCGTCAGTAATATTTTACCATCAATGGATTTAGGGACATCGAGGATGCATAGGTAATCAATTTACAGACGAAAATATGGACTTTACCGAAAGAAATTTCTGTGGGTAATCGGGTAGTTTTTTGTAGTGAATTGTCACTTAAACTGTTACAATTTTGTAGGTAATATTGATTGTTTATCCGGTTCTCTAATTGGTATCGAGAGAAAGAATTTTGAAGATATATATGATCTATGCTGCAAACATGCTCTTGAGGTTGGTGTTCAAATATTTGTCCTACGTGGTGGTGTTCAAATCTTCCCATTGAAGTTTTGTCCTTCGTTCAAGTTTTGGTATCTATCGCGTTCCAGGATTTCTGGTACTTTTCTGTGCATTGTTGCTAGAAAATGTGAAAGTTGTTGTCAATCTTTGATTGATCCACGTTAGCGTCACTTGTCCCTGATCAGTTTCCAGCCTTCAGCTGGTCACTCTGCAGTTGCAATCTTCTAGCTCTTCAGTCTTCAGGTTGATATGCACTTCACCTGGTCTTCAGCTGAACTGATGCTCTAGGTTGTTTGTATCAGTTGAACAAATGCTTTCCATACTTAGTGAATTCTTTATCTTCAATGCACGTCAGTTCGGCTTCTTTCAAGCAACGTACATATAACTGAAAAATACCTCAAACACACATCTCTAACAGTTGAGCTATACAATCAATTTGCATCAAACTACTCAGTTGGGGTCAATTGAGTTTTGGTATTAAATCAAGACTTTTACATAGAATTTTTCCAACAAATTCTCAAAACGCGAAGTGAATAGTGAATTCTCGACAAAAACACTATTCAATGGAAATCGAAACATATAAACTTTCATAATCGGATGCATGATGAGAAATAAATAAATCGAAATGGTGACATAATTTCGTTATCACTTTCTAAAATCGAAACCAGTCTAAAAACCCTAAATCGAAATTCTATATTTCAAAACTCAAAAATTAAAATCCTAATTTGTTTTAAAACTTGTTTCTGGAGTCACTACAAAAAAACACCATAATAACGACGGAATTCGCGACGGAAATCGTTCCGTCGTCCATCCACGACGGACACACGACGGAAAAAAGATACCAGTTGTGACGACGGATTGGCGACGGAAAATCGCGGGAGGAACTAGCGCCATTATTGACGATAGAATTAACGATGGACTGGACGTCGTTAATATCGACGACGGAATAATTCCATCGTTAATCTGAAATTAATTTTTTTTGTTGGGAAAATTAATAGAGTTTTGATTTGATACCAAAACCCAGCTGACCCCAACCGAGTTGATGATTGCACAAGCCTAAACGTTTTTCAGCTCACCTGTTTGAGCTTATAGAGTTTCTAAGTTTACAGGTAGAGTCGCTGAAGGTAGCAGAAGATATAGCAGAAGACACAGCCGAGGAATTCAGCAGAGCAGACCAAGCAGAGTCAAAGACCCAGCTCAGTGACGGAAACCCAGCTCAGTGTCAAAAACCCAGCTCAGTGTAAAGGACCCAGCTTAGTGTCAATGACACAGCTCAGGTCTAAGACAGCTCAGGTTAATGACACAGCTCAGGTTGAAGACACAGCTCAGGTTAATGATACAGCATAGGTCTAAGACACAGCTCAGAGTCAAGACGCAGCAGAGTCCAAGAAGCTGAAGACACAGCAGAAACGCTTAGCAGCTCGAAGACGAAGACCTTCTCCAAGACAAGATCCCGATGTCAG
Source organism: Agastache rugosa (assembly GCA_031470985.1). Lineage (NCBI taxonomy): Eukaryota > Viridiplantae > Streptophyta > Magnoliopsida > Lamiales > Lamiaceae > Agastache > Agastache rugosa. Next base: position 18,116,138 of record CM062607.1, read on the forward strand.
AAGATCTTATCTGACGCAGTCAAATCAGAGAAGAAATAGCTTCTGCAGATGCAGACCTACTTCGTAGGCAAAAGGCCAGAAGTCAATGAGTGTAGGTAAGATTCAAACGGCTCTCTTCCAACGGCTAGTTTGAATCTCCACCAATATATATCTCCTCACCATTGAAGAAGAGAGGCTGGCGAAACGACTGAAGAAATAAAAGAGCAAACAGAAAAATGAACAACGATCTTCAAAGCCAAATCTTTCAAGAACACCCAGCCAGCAAGCTGTGTTCTTAGTTGTTCACATATTCAGTCATAGGCAGAATAGATTAGAATAGAAATATCTTAAGCCTAGTTTGAACGAGTTCATCATACTCCTTGTTCTTCATTGTAAGAACTCGTTCATAGTTGGAAAATACATACCCAAACCCAAACCCAGAAAGGTTAGGTCAAGGTACGCCTGTTCGAAGCGTGTAATTCGAGTGGTCAGGTTTTACAGTACTCGGAAACTGTAAGTCAGGTTTTTTCAATACCCGCAAACTGAAAGGTGTAGGCTTGACAGTGCCCGTAAACTGTTGGAACACAACTCAGGTTAGAGTTGTGAAGTTGCTTGGTACTTGGAAACCAAGTGGTAGTGAATTACCAGTGAATCTGGTCGTGGACGTAGGAGGTGTTACTTCGAACCACGTTAAAATTGCTTTGTTCTTTACTGCTTTGTTTATTCATTCTGCTAACCTCTCACGCTGACTAACTGAAAAGTGAAACAGAGCTTTGCAATATAATTTGAAGTAACAGACGGACTTTCCAAACCCACCACATTCCACACACAGCCAGCTGTGTGGATCAAGCTGCCTTCCAGCTGGATCGGACACAGCCAGCTCACTCAAAAGAATTTTTAACTGGAAAAGTTTTTAAACCTTGGTGTATTCACCCCCCTCCCTCTACACCAAGGTATCCGTCTTGGGACCAACAATTGGTATCAGAGCAGTGGTTCAAAAGATCACTATATCTGTGTCAAGTCAGCTTCTTTGCTGATAGTGGTCACCTGAACAGATCCTTCAAAGTTTCAAAATCTTTTTAAAAAAAAAAATTGTATTGCATATTGTTATGGAATCTTTCTTCTGCAGGAATCTTTCGACATTCTCTGTCGATGATTATCAAATCTGGAAGTTCCGACTCAAAAGCTTTCTGAGCGCACAACACGACATGATTTGGGATGTTATCACTAACGGACCCATCATCATCATGAAGTCAGAAAGAGAAGCAGAAACCACACCTGAAGCTGAACCTGTACTTCGGCAAGTTGTGAAGCCAAAAAGGGAGTACTCTCCAGAAGAAAGAAGACAAGCTGGTTTGGACAGCTACGCTCGCAACGTCATCTCCTCAACGGTGACGAACGCTTATCTTAGCAAGATCATCAACTGCGAGACAGCTAAGGAGATGTGGGACACTCTAGCCAAGCTGTGTGAAGGCTCAGAGGAAATTCAAGAAAATAAATTCTCAGTTGCATGCCAGAAGTTCGACAACATCAAGCAACTCCCCTACGAGTCCATTGATCAAATGGAGCTCAGATTCTCCAACCTCGTCATCGAAGATCGAGACGATCCGAACTGGAAAATATCCAGTTCGAGATAAGAACTTGAAAGTTCTTGCAGCTCTATCCTCAGAATGGTGTACACACAGTGGTTCACCAAAGCAGAACTGATCTTGGCTGCATGGAGACAGCTAGAAAAATTGTTCTCCATCCTGAAAGCCAACGAATTTAATCTGGGGATCACAAACGGAGAATCATCCAGCCAGATGTCTCAAACAGAGCTGACCTCTAAAGCAAAGGAGATAGCTCTAAGTACACAATCAAGAAGATAAGCTCAATCAGCTCAGCTTGGAAAGACCAACAAGGAGCACAGAAATTTGAGCAGAGAAGAATTGCACGAAGAAGTTGCTATGCTTGTACGGAACATCAATAGGCTGAAACACAGCAAGGAAATGTACAAGAATATCGTGAAAGTTCATCACGATAAACAACTCTACCCAAAGAGAAACCCAGCTGCGTCATCCTCCCGGGGAGAGGATAAAAGATGAAGAAAATGAAGAAACCCAGCTAGCTAACTGGGACCAGCTGTGAAATAAAGACAGCTGGATACAAAACTAAAAACTCAGCCAGTCTCCCTGCTGAGTACATTGGTCTCAAGAAAAGAATTCAGAAGCAGCAGATGAATCAGCTGGATTTGGGACAGCTGACCTTATCAGAAGAAGTGAGCCAATATTGAGAAACTTCGCTCAATAAAAGGAAGTAGGATGCAGATGAAGAAACCTCATCCAGCTGAGGGAGAACAAGACTCAGCTGGATAATGAAAAGCTAATGGGAAATCAAGGTAGAAGAACTCAAACCCAGCTGGATCTTTCAACTCAGTTTAACAAGGAAAACCAGCTGAGGGGGAATTAAGCTCAGCTGGATAATAAAACTGAAGAAAAGCTCATACAACATAAAGAAAACACAGCCGTGGTATCAGCTGACTACAATGATCAGCTGATAGGTTTGCAAAATTTTTTTTCTTTCTATTTCTCTGAAGAATATGCTATTTTGAAGATAAAATTTTTTGAATTTAACTCAAATACCCAGACATTCCTTAAATGGATTAGTCAGTAAAGCCATCCATCCCATCGAATCCCATCGCATTTAATGAAAAGCATGCAGAATACTGTAGCTCGGGAGAACTGAGGCAGAAGTCAGAACGGTTCGACTACCTCACGCGCGCGTGACCTACACTCTATAAACGCACGACATGTGACGTGTTGCGCAAATCTCTCTCAGTCGCAGATCTTCAATTCTTTTGCCACGATCTAAACCTTCCATCAAAATGGACAGTTGATATATACATCTAAAAAAATGCAAATCTTCGCCATGTTTTCTATCGCTCATACTTATCTCTGAAATTCATATCTCAGATTCTTGATTATCTCTTTGCAAACAATCTCCCCTAGTATCTTCGTCTTTCTAACCTCTTGCTACAGAAGAAGATCATGGCCCCAAAGAAGAAGACACCAGGAGCAAGCCAGATTGAGAATTTGATGTCAAAGCTTCATTTTGAGAATTGTTTAACTCTCAAGAACTACCAGAACTCAGAGTTCCAGGAGGTGCTGGATCTCATCGAGAATGCCGGCCTGCTGCAATGGGTGACTGTAAGACCTAAGAACATCTTCCGCCGGGAAGTGGCAGAATTCTTCCTGGAGATGACAAACCGAGATGAACGTCTCCGCTCCAACATCACTCTGCAACTCAAGGAGAAGACTGGACATACAACTCCGTGGGATGTCGACATCAACATCAACCGGATGTTGAACAAGTTGTTCGGCCTCAAGACTCTTGGGGACCGCTCCCCAGAAAACTACACCAGAGAAGAAATCCAGGTCGAACTGGAAAAGATGCTGTTCAAACCGAAACCTTACAGGGCGAGCATGTCCAAGCTCCTGCTCAAGCCCAAGTTCAGACTACTTCTGGATGTCACCCAGAAGTGCATCCTCGGTATCGCTGGATCTCAAGGAGAGATCAGCATACCCAAGCTAAAACCGATGATAGCCATCCTCAGGAATGACCCTGTGGATTGGTTCTCCTACTTCATGGGAAAATTGGAAAAAAAATCTAAAAAGATTCATTTTGAAGATGACAGCTTCACCCGGTACAGCTGTAGGGAGACAATCTATCTATGCATCAAAGTGGCATGCATAATAGAAAACTACACTACCGGACGGCAAATCAAGTGGCACGACACAGAAGAATTTTCTGTGTCCAGAATACTTTTTGAGAAACCAAGTCAGCTCACTGACTTATTGAAGAAAGCAGCCCCTGAAGGGAAGAAGAAGGTGCAAGAGGCAAACGACGGGGCCTCTCCCTCTCAAGCAGGAAAAAGGAAGCAACCGGAGGAGACACAGCCAGCTGGATCTCCACCTGCCAAAAAGAAGCTGAAATTCAAGGCAGCCAGCAAGCCAGCTGAGGAGGCAGCAGAGAAATCAGTTGATGAGCCAGCTGAATCTGAGTCCACTCCTACAGCATCCCCAATCCAAAAGAAGAAAACTGAGTGAGGACCAGTCACTGAGGAGACAACTCAGGGATCCTCCTCCAGCTCAGACAATGGAAGGGAGTTCGTGATTACATCACGAGAAACTGAAGAACCACAAATAGTGGTCTCCCACTCTGACCCAGAAGATGCTATTCCCCTTCGTCAATTTCTTCTAGCATCTTCACAACCCGCTCCAGTTGATCCCACATCAGCTGGAACCGCTCAACAAGGCTATCCTCTCCTTCCTCTTCATCCTCAGGTACCTCTCTCAGATTCCCCACCCACTTTCTCAGTACCTAAAACCGATCAACTCCAAATTTCATCACCCAGCTCTCCGCCTAAAGAACCCCATTCAGCTGACGCTCCTTTGCAGCTGGATGATGAAAACCAAGCTGAACCTACAAGCCCTTCTGAGGAATTTGAAATCCTCAGTCCCAGAGCCGTTGCACGTGCTGCCACTATCATGAGATTCGTTGACCTAAAGCTTCAAGGGGTAAAGAGCGTACTGCAACAGTACCCTTCTCTTACTTCACTCCCCGCTACACTAGTCGCCATCAGCGACTTCAAATTTTACCTTGCTACCAAGATGACTACTTGGTATGCAAATGAGGAACTTGTGGAGTTCTACTCCTTCAATAAGCTCAAAGCCGAAAAAGCTACTCTGCAAGAGATCTTTGGATTTGGAAGTCTTCAGGATGCCTTCATGCATCAAGACGAGCTGATCCAAACTCTCATCCAGAAGGCCATGCAAGATGAAGTACCGCCATCTGAGGAGGTAATCGCAGGAGTCAATTCTTACCTCCACACTCTCAGCTGGATTGTTCCAGTTGAGAATGCCAAGAAAGCTGCACCTGCCGACACAGCTGAGGCAATGGTGATTGAAGACGAGCTAACTACTGCAACAGTTGAGCCTGCAGAAGCTGCCCCACCAAGTCCAATTGCCGATGACACTCGCTCACTGGTCGAGATCAAGGCAGAGAAACCCAGCCAAGTCGAATCTGGGATCCAGACGGATCCTGATATCGTGCTTTCTGATGCAATGAAGGACGAAATCGCCAAACAAGTTGAGGAAATCCTATTCCAGGATAGACTCAAATCAAATGTTGACACCCTTCTGCGCATCACAGCTGTAGAATGGCAAGTCCACTGTAATGGACAGTCCATTGATGAAGTTCACATATTTGCCCAGAATCTACAGGAAAGCACCAGTCAAGATCTTAAGCAATCTCTCGTCTCTCAACGCATTGATCAGTCAACTCATCTAGAGAAGAAAGTCCCTGAGATCATTTCAAAACTTCAAGCTCCACTGGAAAGCAGCATCAGCGACCTATCCAGCCAGATGGCAGCTCTCCAAAAGCAAGCGCTCTCTAACAGAACTGACATTCAAACGTTGTTCAACCTCTACAAAGAGCTAGACACTCAGTTCAAAGCAGGAAGTAACAGCACAACACAACTCAACCTCATCACAGTAGACAACACAGCCAAGATTGCTGATGTTGACAAAGCCCTGGCCCAGCTAAATGAGACAGTCGTCAACCTATCCTCCACCCTTGTTGATAATGCCAAAAAGGGAAAGGTAAGGGGGAAGGTAATGACAAGAGAAAAACATCAAGGGCAGGCAAAGGGAAAGCTGTAGCTGAAAATGAAATCCAAATGCTGCAGTCTGAGATTGATGAAGTTGTTGCTGAGCTGGAAGCAGAAGAAGCAGCTGAACGGAGAGGAAAATAGAGCAAAATGATCATTCCTCTTGCCAAAGCAAGCGGAGCCACGCCAAAACAAATCAATGATACTCAATGGCTCTGCAACTTTGTAAATCAACAAAAGCAAGAGATGAAAAGCTTTCAAGAGCAGCAGAAGAAGAAGGAAAGCTTGCTCAATGCTGAAGAAAAGAAGCAGAAGAAGAAAAGAGCAAACATCAGAGCATCGAAGAAAAAGTCTCAGATGCCAATGAACTGGAGAAGAATAGATGAATGGATCCCAGAAGAGTTAAATGACGACTGGGAACATACAAAATTCGAGTTCATTGAAGATTACTACTATCTGGGAGCTTACCCAAATACGCCACCAGATGTTGCTTTCAAGATGCATCTTAATGAGCTTTTTCATCAAGATAGGATGACTGCTAAAGCATTCTTCAATGCCGCAAAGACCGCGAAGATCCAGTTCTCTGCTCTCCAGCTGTATCATCTCCAGACTCCGCTGATACCTGGAACTCATCTTCCTGACAAATCACAAATTATCGCAGAAGTAAATAGATGGGCGATCAGGAGAAAAATTTCCAAGATAAACAATGAAGAAGAATACAGGAAGCTGGAACGGATGATCTTCAACCAGTACAGGTTGAGAACGGATGAGCAACTAGAAGAAGATAGACTGAAGAATCAGCAGCATCAACAGAAATGAAGACCCAGCCAACTGGGTTTCAATAGTTTTTGTCTAATTTCAGTTTGTTAATATTGTAATTCTTGTAATCATCTTTGAGGATTAATAAAACTGAAATGTTTTTGCTCTCAAGCTCACCCTGATGACAATAACTCTTTGTCCAGGCACTGAACTCTGAATTTAATTACCTGCTGTGAATGTTATTTCTTTTTTGAAACCCTGTTTTCTGTTAAGGGGGAAGTAAATTGTTTTTCTCAGTTAGGTTTTAGCATCATCAAAATGGGGAAAATTGTTGGGAAAATTAATAGAGTTTTGATTTGATACCAAAATCCAGCTGACCCCAACCGAGTAGATGATTGCACAAGCATAAACGTTTTTTAGCTCACCTGTTTGAGCTTATAGAGTTTCTAAGTTTACAGGTAGAGTCGCTGTAGACAGCAGAAGACATAGCAGAAGACACAGCTGAGGAATTCAGCAGAGCAGACTCAGTAGAGCAGACCAAGCAGAGTTAAAGACCCAGCAGTATCAAGACCCAGCTCAGTGACGGAAACCCAACTCAGTGTCAAAAACTCAGCTCAGTGTAAAGGACCCAGCTTAGTGTCAATGACACAGCTCAGGTCTAAGACAGCTCAAGTTAATGACACAGCTCAGGTTGAAGACACAGCTCAGGTTAATGATACAGCACAGGTCTAAGACACAACTCAGAGTCAAGACGCAGTAGAGTCTAAGACGCTGAAGACACAGCAGAAACGCTTAGCAGCTCGAAGACGAAGACCTCCTCCAAGACAAGATCCCGATGTCAGAAGATCTTATCTGACGCAGTCAAATCAGAGAAGAAATAGCTTCTGCAGATGCAGACCTACTTCGTAGGCAAAAGGCCAGAAGTCAATGAGAGTAGGTAAGATTCAAACGGCTCTCTTCCAACGGCTAGTCTGAATCTCCACCTATATATATCTCCTCACCATTGAAGAAGAGAGGTTGGCGAGACGACTGAAGAAATAAAAGAGCAAACAGAAAAATGAACAACGATCTTCAATGCCAAATCTTTCAAGAACACCCAGCCAGTCAGCTGTGTTCTTAGTTGTTCACATATTCAGTCATAGGCAGAATAGATTAGAATAGAAATATCTTAAGCCTAGTTTGAACGAGTTCATCATACTCCTTGTTCTTCATTGTAAGAACTCGTTCATAGTTGAAAAACCCATACCCAAACCCAAACCCAGAAAGGTTAGGTCAAGGTACGCCTGCTCGAAGCGTGTAATTCGAGTGGTCAGGTTTTACAGTACCCGGAAACTGTAAGTCAGGTTTTTTCAGTACCCACAAACTGAAAGGTGTAGGCTTGACAGTGCCCATAAACTGTTGGAACACAACTCAGGTTAGAGTTGTGAAGTTGCTTGGTACTTGGAAACCAAGTGGTAGTGAATTACCAGTGAATCTGGTCGTGGACGTAGGAGGTGTTACTTCGAACCACGTTAAAATTGCTTTGTTCTTTACTGCTTTGTTTATTCATTCTGCTAACCTCTCACGCTGACTAACTGAAAAGTGAAACAGAGCTTTGCAATATAATTTGAAGTAACAGAAGGACTTTCCAAACCCACCACATTCCGCACACAGCCAGCTGTGTCAATCAAGCTGCCTTCCAGCTGGATCGGACACAGCCAGCTCACTCAAACGAGTTTTTAACTGGAAAAGTTTTTAAACCTTGGTATATTCACCCCCCTCTACACCAAGGTATCCGTCTTGGGACCAACTTTTTTTTTATAAATAACGACGGAATTCGTCCGTCGTTAAACTTCCGGCACCGGCGCCGACCAACACAGTCCGTCGTTAACGTGAATTTTTTTATTATTTGCTGAATATTGGCGACGGAAATTGTTCCGTCGTTAATTAATTTTATCAAATTAATTTTTTTTAAATCCCGATAGAAATATTCCATCGTTACTATTCCGCCGACAGACGCATCCGTCGCCGGTGTTAATATACCAGTCGATCACCGTCTTCCTTCCATTGCCCTAATTTCATTTCTTCCTCCTCACCGCCTCCTCCCTTCTTTCGCCGCTCCGCCCCGTTGCCGTCTCCCTTCCTACATCGCCGGCCGTCTCTCTCCGTTCTCTCTCACAGTAAGTCGTCGCCCTCTCTCCAATCTCTCTCTCTCACAATGTGTCTCTCTCTCTCACATTCTTTCTCTCTCTCACCGTGTATGTAGGGTGCTTTTCTGGAGTCGCCGCGCCGCTGCCGTTGCCGTCGCCGCACCGCTGCCTTCGCCACGCCGCTCCGCTGTCGTCGCCGCCACACCCTAGGTCAGCACCCCAAACTCTCTCTTTCTCTCGGTCTCTCTCTCTCTCTCTCTCTCTCTCTATCTCTCTGTAACTCCCCTCTCTCGTAGTCAGTCCCCCCGTCGTGCCACCGGCAGCTCTGCCCTCAACCGCTGTTCTCCGCTTCACTAGTTCAATCTAATGTTTGTTTCTGTTTCTTTCTATTTCTATAGGATATTGTGATTCTTAATAAGGTTGATCTAGTGTCTTCTAATAATTCTGGAGTGGACATCGAAGATCTGGAAAAGGACATTCATAATATCAATTCCCTTGCCAATATTATCCGTTCAGTCCGCTGCCAAGTAGACTTGTCCATGATACTGAACCGCCAAGCATATGATGCTACAATAAGTATCTTTGGCATAATTCATCTTCGCTTATCACTGTGTGTCGTAGCATTTTGTTTGTGATCGAGATTGGATAAACAAAACATACATTTGTTTCATTTCAGCACGCCATTCATTTGTTTAATTTTTATTTTTTCAAACTTCTTCAATTTCTCTCTAATTAGTGTTACATCATTCTTTGCCCTAAAAATTATAAATTTCCTCTCTGTTTTACTTGGTAAGTTCCTTATATGGCTTGATAAAGACACTCTTTTGAATTGAATATATGATCTTGCTGATATCTTCTGCTACAACAGCTTCACCATGGATTTTGTATCTTGGCTGCAATTGCACCTCCTATTATTTTCAAAGGAAATTCTCTGTCGTAAGTTTCCTCCTTCCCAACATGATTTTACTCTGCTTCATTCATTCATTCATTCACAATATTAACCTTAACCTTGACGGAGAAAATGGGTGTGGATTTGCAGCAAGTATATATGTACTTCCGAGGCAGTGGGAAAGCAGCAGAGATGAAACACTAAGCTGCAAGGGGAGCTGTGAGAGCAGCGATGTGATATTTATAATGCCATAACACGTAGGCTCCCGGTACCCCAGATATGAAGTAGATTATGGCAAGAAACCAAATCTTTACATCTAGTAAAGAAATACAACTAGAAAGTTTAGATAGAGAAATACAGTTTTTATTTGAAAACTGAATATTATATACTTTGTTGTGTTGGTTGATTGAAGAATGTCAGATTCAAACATTAGTTATTATATATGAATTTCATTATTTCATTGCGTATTTGTATTTTGAAAATACTATATGTATTTTTGATTGGGTCTGATATGAATAGGTAGTTGGAAATAAAATAAAACAAATTATTGGCCTAAAAAATAAAAATTCCCGACGGACTGGCGACGGAAAGTAACAATACGAACAAGCTCAAATCTAACGACGGACAAATTCCGTCGTCGATCGCCGACGGATTGGCGACCGATATTCCGTCGTTACTCCCTTTAAATCGCCGACGGAATGTTGTCCGTCGTCGATTAACGACGGACCAGTCCGTCGCCAATCCGTCGCCGATTCCAGGACGACCAAACCGGTGACCGTTCTCGACGACGGAATTTTCCGTCGTCGATCTGTCGTTAAATTTCCCGATGGACACGAAATCCGTCGTTAATTTCACTGGCGACCAAGAAATCAAAGTCGAAATTGATCCGTCGCCGATCCGTTGGGACGTGAAATCGGCAACGAAATTTATGGCAGCGGTGACGGAAATTTCCGTCGTTAAATATGTGTTTTTTTGTAGTGAGTTTGAGAAAACTTTCTTAATTATGCAATACCCTATTGTAATAAATTAAGAATTCTTTATATCTGTATTTAAAATATAGGAGCATTACACTATATGTAAAAAAAATTATATTAATAAACAAAAAGATAACAATGCAAAATACTTAAATGGAATACAACCTAATACTTACTCCTCATCCTCAAAAACAATTTCTAATAGTTTTGCATTATTCTTATTTTTGATATAGCCATGTCCAACAATGACCCCAATCAAAATCTACAAAATAAATAGAAGATAAATAAATAAGCACAAATTGCCAATTTGTCAAGATCCAACGGCAAGGCCCACGGGAATGGGCTAGGCCGAGACTGGTGGGCGGCTTCACCCGCTTTGCAAGCCAAACTAAGATAAATAGTTATTTCAACATAACTCCTCCTTTTCACGTGACCACATTAAATAATTATTTCTCATTTAGGAACACTTAATTTTGAGAAAATAGGAGTATAATTAATCATCTACCTTAAAATATAGACAGATCCTATGTCATTTAGTTCCTCCAAAATTAAATGTATGATCACGAAAAAATTAATCAAAATTAGCCGCTGCTCATGACTTAATCGAAACTAAAGTTTCCAACCAATAAATAGTTAAGAGATCATATAAGTTATAACATTAACTTCTTGTTTTATATATCGACTAAATATGTGTTCAAATAATGCTTGAGCTATATGTTTGCAGACATGTCTCGCGGGCACCCAACATTCTCTTAATCTCAATATGTTTATTACTCTCTTATTAAATTTTTATTTTCAAATGAAATGGAAAAAATCTAACTTGGTTAACGTGGTGAAAAAATCACAGCATATGAGCTTATTGTATTAATACAATGTCGGTAAAGACATCCAATTTATGCAATGAAGCTTCTTATGTCTCTAAAGATTCTATAAACAATATTAAAATTTAATAAGCAACTCTCAAAGTACAAAGCATTTATATTTGTAAATTTTATTAAGTTGTTTAGTTTTTCAATTCATGTAAAACTACACTGTGTGACTGATGTTCAATTCAACAAATCACAACCTACTTCGAAGGAAGATTTAATGCAGCTTGCATGGGTGGCGTCCATATAGACCGAACATTATACTTTGTACTTTTTTATGTTACTTTTATATTTGATTAAAACTATTGAACAATAGTATATGAAATCTATGACAATATTGTTTTAAAAAAAAATTACAGTCACGTACGTGAACGATATTGTTCCACGGATGTGGACGACGCCCGTGCGAACTGGACGAATATTTCGAAAATATGAAAAATAATTCTGGACTTAATTCCTATCTTTGTTCCTAATATGTATGAAAAATATTGATTGTTGGATACTATCTCTAATCATGTATTTTTGGTCAAGAAGCAGTTCTAAATTTCAAAACAATTATAACAACGTACGGGAAATTTTTTAATCGCATACATGAGTAATAAATTTGATTGAATTGATAAATGGGAGATTTAAATTAATGTCTAGACAGTTGTGTCAGGGTAACGAGAACTTACATAAATGATCAGTTTTGTCACAGCCCCAAATCTCGAGGAACGGCGGGGTGCGACTAGGAGTTGGAATTAAGAAGCAGAGAAGAAAATGGGATTAATAAATAAATGAAGAATAAATATTAAACCATCGAAGAAATACCTATGAATGTACTTTAATTATTTCAAGTGAGACAATCATTAAGGATTCTCGTCACAGAAGTTTAGTAGTTCTAGGGTTTTAAGTACATATTACTTAACAAAATATTATATATAAAGTCAGAATGTCTTGCAGCGGAAAAAGAAGTAGTCTGACTTCACGTATGAAGACGTGAAGCCGAGGCTTTACTAGCTTTATGGATATGAACAACTACTCAAACATCCGACATCACCTCGTCGCTCAACCTGCATATTTATAAACATAAATAGGGTTAAGTACATCGTACTTAGTGAACACATGCCAAAATGTATAATAGGTTAATAGATTAATCATGCTTTTTCAAAGTAACACACATGGGTTTTCAGAAAAAGTCCGTGCTTACTAAATTTATTTTCGTACTTGGATATTCACTTTGTTTATTCAATTAAAACAATATCTGAAACAAACGTCGGGGAAGAGGCCTTCTTCCGTGAACCCTCCTCACCGAGGCTGGCTACTCCTCAACAGAGTCCACACTCATCGGCTACCGTGTACACTAACTCTAGAAAGCACACCCTTTTGGTGCTAACTCAGAATCTGATCGAACTAATAAGTTGGCGAACCAACTCAGATATGCATAAGAGAATTCACTTAAATAATTTCTTATGCATGATAAATCACTTTAAAACATACTTTTAAAGCAATTTGAAATCTGAGCATTGCTCGAGTTATTTTAGTATATAGAAAAGCCTACCTTAACCGATTATAGAATGAAATACTGAGCTTCCGTCTTCCGTCCTTTATTCTAAACCCAATGTTCTCCTTTATCGCAAATAAACAAATCTTAGAAGAGATCGAAACGGAATTTAAACGATAACGGACTCGATGACTGGTTTTAAAACTTTTAGGGCTTTAGCATTCTATTAATCCTTTATTAAAAAGAAAATAGATTTGGGAAAAACTCGGTTGAAAACCCACTCGGTTCTCAAGTTCAACATTTAAAAACTTAGCATTTTCCTAAGTTTACAGGCAAAGCAGCTGGAGACAACCTGAGTATCCAGCTGAGAGGTCAGCTGAGACTCCAACTAAGCAGGATTCAGCTCAACGATGAAGCCAGCTCCAAGACAAAATCCCAAAGCTAGAGGATAAAAACAAAACGGATGAAGAAGTACAGAAGAAAACGACGTGAAGTTAGAAAGTAGGTGAGATTCAAACGGCTCTTCCAACGGCTAGTTTGAAATCTCCACTTATAAAAACAAGTCTTCATCCACAGAAATAATTGGGGTGAAACAGAAAAGAAAAACTCTATGAAGACCAAAAGCCAATCTCTACGACAGTCTGCTAAAACTCTCAAGAACATTCAAAACTCTAAAATTTCTCAAAGTGTTCTTTTATTGAAAAACTTTGTTCACGTAATTGGACAACCCCAATTAAATATATAAAACATAACATCCAAAACATCCATATAACTCAAACAAAATCGAGTTATTCATCTCCAACAAAAATATAAATATTATAAGAAAAGTCTCAATTAATTCGCACATCCATACATCAATTTATAGAGCATAATTCACAAACCAAACATCAAAATTCAAGCTCAATCAAAAAGCCCCAATTTATATATATATATATATAGGAAAAGGGTCATTTAAGAATGGATCTTAACCTAAGAATTAGGAATAGATCTCCACCATACATTTATAAGGGATGGAGGGTCAGATCTGACCCAGGTCAAACCGGGTCGGATCCGGGTTAACGGGTCGGACCCGGTCCACCCGTTGACTTTCGATTTTTTTTTTAATTTTCCAATTTTTTTTTAATTTTTGAATTTTTTTTAAGAGTCAGATGATATGCACCACACTGAGCAATGAGATGCACCAAACTGTGCAATGAGATGCACCACTAAGTGTATTGGGATGCACCATTTTTTATTTTTTAATATTCTTTTTCACTATTTTAATTTTTTATTTTTTATTTTTGATTTTTTTTCAAGAGTCGAGCGAGGGGAGACGAAGGCCTCAGAGCGAGCTAAAAAACATATAATGTTGCCACAATCATTATCTATAAATTAAAATCGGAGCCGAAGGCGGAGATAAAAAAAAAATCCCAAATACTTGCATATTGATATGGTATGAATACAATGATTTGAAAAATAGTTTGATTTTATCATACCAAATCACCCCAAGATTTTCCCTCGTTTTGATATAGTTATACACATACACATAGTGTATGAGATAAATCTTCATGTATTATGAGATGCACCACAATGCATTTTGAGATGCAACACTATGTGTAATGAGATGCACCACCATGTATAATGAGATGCATCACAATGTTTAGATGCAACACACTGTGTAATGAAATGCATCACAACATGAAATGAGATGCACTACATAGTATATTGAGATGCAACACACTTGATTAAAAAAACGGAAAAAAAAAATTTCAAATTTTTTTTTTCGAAACATAAAAAAAAAATTGAAAAGTCAATGGGTTGACCATGGTCCGACCCGGTTTGACCCGGATCCGACCCGCTTCAAATCTAGCCATCCATCTATTGTGGATCAATGGTTGGGATTTATTCTTATTTCTTAGTTTAAGGGCTCTTTTCACTAGAACCACTCCATATATATATTATATATATATATATTTATCGAAAATTATAATTAATTGCTCTATCATAGATGAATCTTGAAATAAACTCTAATTCTAGACATTTACAAACATCAAGGATCAAGAATACAAAGCTCAAACATCAATTTTCCTACACCTAGGAATTTTAGGCCTTTTTAATAATTGGAAGAAAAGGATTTTTGTTTGGTTGGAATTAAAGAGCAAGATCCTACACCTTGCCAAAATTGAACTCGGATTGAAGATTGATCGAGAGATGAGAGAGTTATCAAGTCTTGAAGCTTGAAGAACAAAAGAAGTTTCCAATAATGGTGGGTGCGGTTTTGGAGAGAGAATAATAAAAGAGGATTAGTGAACAAGTAAGAGTAATTTTAGAGAGAGAGATGGTGATTTAATATGTAGTAATTAGGGAGGGGTGAAATAAAAATATATATCTAGATATTTATTTAGAACCGAGAATTAACACAAGCAACGGGAATTCTACGTCGCCAATATTTTTGATAAAACGGATGAGCTCACTAGTTCCAGAATATTTTAATTAGTCGGAAAAGACGGTTCGTTTTTCGAAAAATGAGAAAAAATTGAGACGCGACGGGTCGATAATTAAATCCGGAAACGACAAAAACTGACTTTTTGAAAAAGATTAGTATCGAGAAATAAATGAATGGAAAAGCAGACGTTTTAATCTGAGGTCTTGAATGAAAACTCAAATGGGTATTGAAACCCTAATCCGGTTATCAGTTTGACGACTTCTGCAATTTATTTTCAGAAACGAAACGCGTCACAAATTTTATAATAAAAAAGTAATAATTAAGGAAAAGCAAACTTAAATAAATAAGAAAATTTTTAACTAAACGAGATTTAAAAAACTCTCGGTATTACATGAACTAGCATATGATATTAAATTGAAATTCCTCATCTAGGATGAAATTATTGACTTCCTTGGTAAAAGAAATCATTTCAAATGAACTAATGGATAACCGAATATAAAGTTTACTTATATTTCTCTAGAAAAATAATTTATTTACAAAATTATTGCGTTGTTGCTGTCAATTTTAACAAGCTATTCGAATATATAATTTGGCTAAAACTTCATATTTGCAAACAAATACAAATCTATTGAGCTTTTACTTGTTTTTTAATTATGCTTGACAAGTGTTGACACAACATGGTAGTACTATACGAACACAACACACTGGATTAATATTTAGGTTATCATTATTGTGTTGACAAGTTAATAACACAGTTTCCGTGTCATGTTATATCGTGTTCGTCTCAACTTCTTAAACCCGGTAAAAATTATTAGGTACACATGATAACCTGCTAATTATCCAATAACTTGATTATGATTTGTTTTTAACTGGATATTATGTTAAAATAAAACAAATCATCCAATTACTATATATCAATTCAACAAATAAAATTATAAAATCTAGTATTTTGATAATTATTTTCGGTATTGTTGAGTTAAAAAAAAACAAAAAAAAATTATTTGCTCATGTCGTACATGTACCACTTTATTTAAGGAAAAATATATATATATATATATATCGTGTCGTGTTTTCGCTGGGACTTAATAGTTATCATGTTAGAAAATTCAGTACAGTTGTAGTTTTCTTTCTTTCATTTTTTTTTTTTAATCCTTACCGCCTATACTATACTAGTCATAAGTTTATTCATTAGATTCAAAAAAGGGGTATGCTTAGTTAGAGCATCCACATCAGTGGGCGCTCTAACTAGGGTGCAAGGGTGGGCGGAGGGCGAGCGCGGGAGGGCGGTAGCATTGGCGCCCTAGCGTGGGCTCTGGAGGTGGGCGGGCTGACGTGGCGTGCCGTGATTGGGCAACGTTGTTGCCCTTTCAAACGACAATTTTATTTTTAATTTTTACCTATATAAATACAACACCATATTTCATTCATTTTCACCACATTCTCATCTTTTCTCTCTCAAATTCTCCCAACAAATACCTCTCATTATTCAAGTTTTTGCTACAAATGGATTCCAATTCCAATTGGTGTTGGTTCGGATCTAGTGATGCAAGTGACGATCACAACAATCCAAATTTCTACGCCCAAAAAGAATGGCCGAGCAAAACATTACATTTTAATTAATGTAATGTTTTATTTTATTTCAATTCAATAAAATTTGCATTTTATAAAATAATTCTTATGTAAATTAGTAAATAAAATTAATTATAAAATAAAAACATAAAATAATGGGCAACACCAGCAAAAAAACAGCGCCCACTTGAATTCACAGAAACTAATTAAATATTGAGTGTCACCTCCTTTTAACGCCCATCATTGTGGATGTTTTAAAGAATAGATATTACAAAAGTTGACTTTGGGGTTAATATTGTTCTCATACATATTATAAAGAAAGAAGATTTGCAGCAGATAAATTAATTAAGATAATTAAGATATAAAAAGGCATCATTAGTTGCCATAATTACATCCTCTTCTGGATTAATCAAGAAGAAGATGCTCCGAATCTGCGGCATGTGCTCCCTCTTTCTGCTGCATTTACTAATCATTATCACTCACTCTCACGACACCCCCTCTCTACATGTGATCAAGATCAAGACATACTCCTCTTCCTAATCCCAATGCCACTTCACTCCAATTCTACAACAATACTAACTACATTCACTTCAAAAATTTGTTAACATATAATTCATATCCATTCCTAATTTTAAGATTTCCTCATTTGCATTTTTATGTATATTAAATGTGGACATTAATATTCATTCATGTACATTTTAGGAAGAGAATGATCTTCCTAACAAGTTTATCACAGGCTTAATCTATACCTATTATAAAAAAAATGGATTTTTACAAAATTAGGTTTGCCTAATATATCACTATTATTTTGTTTGTTTTAAGAGTAATAGTGTAAATCTAAGTTAAATTTATTATAAACTTAGTATTAAATTTATTATATACTTAATAAATTAATAATAGTCATACTTCTACTATTGCTCAACTTAATGAATTAATTAATAATATAATCTTACTCTTACTATAACTTAAAAGTGAAAGGAAAAAAAAGACAACATAAATTTCGAGAATTGTGCTAAAATTTATTAGGATAATTAACGTAGTTGTATATTAATTTAATTTAGAATATAGGCATATATGTTATTCGTATTTATTTTTTCTACTCTTTACACATATTACTTGCTAACATTTTATTGAAATTAATTAATAATCAATAACTAATAATATTATAACTTTAAAAAAGTTATCATCAAATATATATTTTATTTGTAATAAATTAATCATGTTGAATGAGAGATTATACATGCAACGCACGTAAATCTCTACTAGTTACATTAAAAATTACAACCTTTATTAAAAATTGCAAATTAAACACAAACTTCGAATTTATCCAATTATGATACAACCTTTTATCTTATGAGTTTTTAAAATATCAAAATTTTCTGATCAATCGAAGCTAACAAGGTGGATGAAAATTTCCTACATGGACACGATTTTTGGCAAGCATTATTGACAGAACAATCACAACTTTTGAAAATAGTTGGAAATTAAACACGACATTCAATAATAATTGCAAACTGGACATGAACTTTAAAATAGTAGTACATTTTTTATCAAACAAGACACAGAAAAAATTTACCATCCCCCGTTGCGATTAATTTATGTTGATTGTTTCAACATACCCCAGTTTATAACATTAATTCTAAAAAATAAAATTGTAACTATTTCCAAATATCGTGTAATATTATCTGCAACTACTTCTGCAAATTGTGATTTGTTTTTTTTTTCAATAATTCTTGTTTAAAAATGACATCATTTTGCTTGCTGAAATCAAGTATATATGTGTAGGAAAATTCAATTCCGCATGCCATCTAAAGTTGACCTGAAAAATTTGGAAATGTTTAAAAAAATACACAAATTGAAAGATTTAACTTTAATTGCATGGAGTGAAAATTTGTGTCTAACTTACAACTTTGACCAAAAGTTGTGATTTTTCATTCCATTAATCCTTTAAAATTTTTTGTAGAATAATTGAAAAATAAATAAATTGGCAAAGTGCTATTTGAAAATTAATTTAAAACATCTCATATTACTAAACTAGGTCGCATAGTTCGGAAAATAAAATGTAAATTTAAATACATTACAATATATGTGACCATATATTCCAATAATTTCCTAAGTAGTACTTAAATAAGGTGAAATGATGTGGGATGTGATATTGATAAAGTAATTACTTATAACATGTGGTTAGAGGTAAAATTAAAAAAATAAATAAAAGATCTCGATCTGTTTGGCTTTTACTCGGAGCAAGAGGTGGGAGAATACGCGGCTATGTATTTCATTTTCAACTTATTGCGTGATAAAAAAAAAAAAAAAAAAAAAAAAAAAAACTCCCAAAATAATAAAGTTCACTCAAAGTTAAAACATAGGGAATCAAAATTAGTTGGACGAGACATATAACTCAATAGCCATATAGAGTAAGAGGGGTTGGCCTACCACCTTTGTCACCTTCTCTTTCAAGTTCATGCACCAAATTTACTATCGGAAATTCATGGACCACCATTCCTCTATACCAGCCGCTCCTGTTCCCTTTGCTTTGTGTAAAAGTAACACTGTCCCAATTCCCCCCCCCCCCCCCCTCTCACCCAGTATAGTCTATACTAGGACCGATAATTTTCGACACGATACGATAACCTGACACAAAATTAATGGGTTTGGGTTAAGCCCCATTGGGTTCGGGTCCTTATCTGGTCAACCCGATAAGGACCTGATGAAAATTTCAGGACGGGTTCGGGTCGGGTTCGGGGTTACCTAATAAGGTATAAATTTTTTTAATATTATATTTATTTAATTAATATCAAGCTTTTAAATTGATCAAATAATTATTTTTCCTTCTAAGTTATCAAAAGATATTAAATTTTTGAATTTTATTTATATTTCTCTTATTAAATCTTATTTTAAAATATTTTTTCTCTTATTAAATCTTTTAAATTGGATTCGAATCATTTTTGTGTCGGGTTAAACCCGAATTTTATCGTGTCAATTTCGTGTTCGTGTCATGTTCGAATTTAGTCATTTAAGATTGGATTCGTGTTCGGGTTAAGCATATCCTTAACAGGTCGAATTCGAATTGGACCTTAACAGATCAGGTCGAAATCAGATCAATCCGAACCCGAACCGATTGTCACCCCTAGTCTATACACACACTTGACACTTGCAATGTACACAATGTGGTAAAACAACAAAAGAATGCAAGTAATAATAATATCAGCGCCTTCGTTGTACTTTGTAATGCACATAAGTGGCGTTAGAACAAATAAAAATTCTCTCTCTCTCACACACACACACACTCACCTTCAGCCATGCACATGGGGTCGGATCAGCTTTGAGCACGTGTCCGTAGCTTACACGGCAAGCTCTGTTTCTTCCGTTGGGTGGTGGTGTACCATACACACACAATTCACCTTCCACTTCGTCGGCCCTCTTTCTCATTGTCGCCCTAAACTGCCCAACTGCAACCATAGCTCAAAAGGACTGCTGTGTGTTTGTGTGTGTGTGTGTGTGTGAATTGTAGAACTATCTAAAAAGAAATAGAAATGAGGGGAAAAATTGGTTGGTAAAATTGGAAAAGTAACTGCATTTACAGTTAAAAGGGTAAAATCCATGAATAGTAACGTCACAAGCAGCAGAGAATTGCAGTCCAGAAATAACTGCAAATATAGAATAGAAAGAAAACATTGATGGACCAAACAAGGATTGAGAGAAGTAAATGAAAAAGCTTTTATTGAAGTTGCTTGTTCAATTTTTTTCCCCAGAAGAGATTGATGATTAATTCCCATTCGACTGCAGAGAGAAAGAAGCTTCTTCTCACAGTAATAAACAATTTAATTAAACTATCTTTGATACTTCTTGTCTACGGTCACATTCTTGAA
Organism: Agastache rugosa; assembly: GCA_031470985.1. NCBI lineage: Eukaryota > Viridiplantae > Streptophyta > Magnoliopsida > Lamiales > Lamiaceae > Agastache > Agastache rugosa. The sequence goes on from CM062607.1 coordinate 18,136,727, forward strand.
GAATATATATGCAGATCTTGGACTAGAGAGAGAGAGAGAGAGAGAGCAGCTAGCTGTACCTCTCAACTAACCAAGAATTTAACTGAACCTAGAGAAGATATGATCTCCAGCTTCAAATTAGTGCAAAAACCGGATGAATTTCGTCACTGAATTTGATTGCTTGAGTAATGAGCGGAACAGTTAGCCATGGTGAATATTTTCTTGGTTATTCTGGCCTCACTGTAACTTCAGCCCACTCGTACCGTCCCTCCAGAGGCTGGTCCTTCACTACGTCATAGTTGTACCTATATTATCCGACCGCACGTATAAGAATTGTCGACTCTCAACAATTGATGAGAGAGAGAGAGAGAGAGTTACTTGTCAATGAATTTTTGCTGGAGGTTCTTCTCAGCCGCGGTAAAGAATTCCTCCAGCTCAGCTTCCGATGGCATTTTCACCTGTGCAGAACGACGGCGAGGATCCGGTTCCCGTGGCCTCGCCGTCGTCTCCAGCTCGCCTGACTCAGCTCCAGCCTCTCTAAACGGCGTCGTTTCTCTTCTGGAAACAAATAGGAAGTCCTCAATCAGCATTTGTCGCATGGAAATACGAGAGAGAGAGAGAGAGAGAGAGAGAGAATGGATTTCTAGTATCCAACGGAATAGATCAAATGATACAACTAGAAAAACGATGCCGTTGAGGATCACTGTTCCCATACTTGGAGATTTCAAATTTTTGAATTGAAGAAGCGTGTCGGAGGAGAATTATCACATTAATTTATAAATAAATAAAAAAAAAATCAACCTCTCTCCGCAATCCAACGAATCACCAGCCGACGTCGTGAGGAACTCCACAGTCGCCTCATTATCCTACAAAACGGAATTCAAAATTCAAATATCTCTCATCTATTCTACGAACTATTAAAGCGGTATATACGATATTAATTCCTGTATCCATAAATTCAATCAAAAATTAAATAGCGTGACACCAGAATCATGGAAATTAATATATATATATATATATATATATATACATATATATATATATATATACCTCCAGATCTAGGAATTTCGAAGCTTCCTTGGCCACCTCACTAGATCCGTTACTTGAGCAACAAGACGCTAACGCATCATCTGCTCCGACCGTCTCGCACGATACACTTCCTGAATTCGCCGGCGTCGCTGAATTCTCCGCCGTCGCGTCACCTAAACGCCTAGTTTTGAGCTGAATTGACGACGCCGATACCTCTGATTCTCTCAAGTAAACCTTCCTTTTTCTCCCCACCGCGGCGGCCTCCATATCCACCGCCTTTTCCATGACTGCTCTCTACCACTTTCTGAAGAACCTTCTCATGCGAGAATAACTCTCCACAATATCTTCAACTCGTATTAGCTTTCTCTCTCTAGCTACGCCATAATTGCAATGTGCGACCTCACTGAAATTCAGAGATTCTTAATATTCCTCTAGCTCACACAATCTCTCTCTGCGCACGTACGAGTACCGTGTGCAGACTGCAGAATTATCTGCTTTTCTGCGCGCTTTTTCTGTTACACAAGTATTTTTGTGTAGAGAGAGAATGTTTCTAGTGAGAGAGTGGTGGTGGTGGTGATGATGACGATAGAGATGCTTATGGGCGTAGAATTCCGTTGAGATTGGATTAGAAGTTGTTATTTTTGGCAAGGGGGGTTTAACGGCGAGGGACGGAATTATTGGGGTCTCCCGTTACATAGATCTAGCATGAACACTTTGCCCGTTAAGAGTTGAGACTCGATCATACCCACTGCGCGCACGACACGTGTAACGTTTGTCAAAATTGTTACCTAGTTTACCCGGTATTTTCCGCGTGACTCAAGGGTCGTTGGAGCTCAGTACAATGAGTGACGTTTTGTATTTTCTTTATTTCGACCTATTGCTAAATTCATACACCACAATTTCTAATTTAAGATTTTACTCATACTCCCTCCGTCCCATTTATATAGGCTTGTTTTCCTTTTTCGGATGTCCCAAACATTTAGGCTTGTTTCTATAAAAAGTAATGTTTTTTAGCTCATTTACTAATATATCCCTATTTAATTCTATGATTAACTCATAAAAAATGCATAGTCAAATAATAAATAAGGGCATATTAAGAAATTTACTATATAAATTTACTTTTCCAATAACTTTTCTTAATTCTTGTGAAAATTTCAATCCACCTATATAAATGGGACGGAGGGAGTATATTCTTTTTTTGAAAAAAGATCTTATAATTTATTACTCCATCCTTCTTCGTTCCAGGTTAATGTGGTGTGAAAAGTGCGACACGAGTTTTAAAAAATTGTGAGTAAATGTTTGTTGAGTGGAAAAAAGGCCCACGTATTTAATTTGTAATGATGTATAAAATATTAAAAAGTTAGTGGGATCATTTTCATTTATGAAAATACCACACTTACAAGGGACGACTAAAATAACAAATTAACCACACTTTTCAGGAAATGAGGGAGCATCAAGTATTTTATCCCCAAAGTAAATTTATAAGTGAATGGTTTTTTATTTGATTTTATATAACGAGAGTAGTCCACAAGCAAAACGTTTAGGTTGATGACTGAATCCTCTTCACTTATTTTTGAAGCAAAAATACATGAAACAACATTTTTTATCTGTGAAATTAAATATTTCCTTAAACTCAAAAAGTATTATTTAGAATAAAAGAAATTCCCCCAACTAATTAAAAAAAAGAATAAAAAAGATTAATCTCTATTTGTGCACTGACAAAAACGATTGTATTATTTCTGCACCTTCATTGTTAGTATTAAATTTATGTCACATGGGTTTATATATAGCACATTCGACCAATGTATATTTCCTTTCTGAAAACAGAAAAAGAAACTCATCATGTAAATTTGCTACACTTGTATGCTTAATATTTTGTCAGGGTAAATTTAGTTTATGGCTTTATCTTTGTTCCGAATTGACTTTTCGAATAAATTTAAAATATAGCACAAGATAGAATTTCCGAGCTCGAAAATAAGCGTGGTAGCCCGAGTCGCATGGATAATCGTTTCTCCTCCAAATTTCAGCATACTTAATGTTCTCCCGCCTTCCACATCATATTCCTAAAGCCCAAACTTTTTGTTTCGTGTCATATTTATAACTTTCTCGAAAGTTTAGAATTTTTCGCATATTTTAAAAGGTGTAATTTTTGCAACTCAATAATAAAGTTCAGACCATAAACTGTAGCTTACCATTTCTTATTATAAAGTTCAGATATGATAGTTATATACTCTCTTCGTCCATGATATACATTCCTAGGACAGTGCAGCACGAGTTTTAATAAAACATAGTTGAGTTGTTATGGGTGGAGAAAGGGTTCCACATTAAGGGTAGTGTTATACTCCCTCCGTCCCGCTAAGAATGTCTCCAAACTTTTGGACAATTAATAAGAAACAAGAGTAAAAAGATAAAAAGTGATAGGTCCCACAACTTTTGAAGAGTTATTTGTTTTCATTTATGGAAAGGGACTTTGTTAACGGGACAGACGAGAAAGGAAAGATGGACCTTGTTAGCGGGACGGATGGAGTATAAATTAATTGAGATAATGGTGGGTCATATGTGGTATTATATATATATATATATATATATATATATATATATATATATAGAGCTAGAGTATATTTTAGGACTTTATCTTATAGCGGTTTGCAATTTCAGGACAAAAATTTTCGGGCTTGTGAAAGTAGGACAAAATCTTTTAATGTTTTCGACCGCAGGACTATTTTCAGCCCATTCGGGCTTAAACTCACGTGTGGCGCACGTGACGAGCCAGGTGGAGCCCGAATATGATGTGGCTCACACATCATCACCGTGTTAAATGAAAAGCGGGATTAACATAGAGAACAGAAGCCAAACCATTTTTCCCAAAATTCAGAAGAGCCCTAAATCCCCAAAATCGCCAGATTTGCCAAAATGTCTGTCGTGAATGATGAATACTTGAACCGAGAATGTTCATGTGGAACAAGAGTTATACGTCGCACATCATGGTCCGACAATAACCCTGGGAGGAGATATGTATGCTGTCGAAATGGGGTAAGAATTTATCACTTATTTATGTTGGGTAAAAATGATATTTTTTTGTTTACTTGTGGTCAATTCTGGACACTAGTGTATAATTAGAAATGGGTTTTGTAGAATCCTCGTTGTGGCGGAGTCTGGGATTGGTACGACCCTCCAATGTGTCCTCGGGCAAGAGCAATTATTCCGGGGCTGCTGAGAAGAATTAATATGACAGAGGCAGAGGTTGCAAAGCTCAAAGCTATGAAGAAAAAGTTGATGCTGCTTTTAGTCGTTTTTGTCCTGGTTTGTGTAATATTGATGATTATGTAATGAAAGTGTTTGAGACTGATTTGTGATATAAGAGTTTTTGTGACTGATTTGAGTAATATAATGTAGCTAGTTTGAGACTGATTTGAGACATCTTAATAGTTTGCAAGTTTATGTATGGAAATGTAAAATTGTGTTTTGTTTCATTCATCTCTATTACAGAATTGATTACTTATAAGTTTTTATTCTTTGGTTTATTGGAACTTTAACTTTGTAATAAGTCATTAAAGCTGAGAGATTGATGTGAAAAGATAAACTCATATATGTTAGAGATTGAGATGAAAAAATAAAAGGTGATGCTATAGCATAAATAAGCAAACGTGAGAGAGAAACATTGATTTCATAATCACCAAAATGATCAAAGTACCCAATATTGCAGTTGGTTTTACACTTTGAACTACAAAACATCATAATGTATGATCAAAATACCTTTACAACTTAATAAATGTATCAAAGCAAATCAACAAAAAACATGACATTCACAGATGCATAATTCAAGCATTCTAAATCAGCAAAACATCTTCACATCTTCACAAAATAATTAATGCAGATCCATCTCTCACTTTTTTCTCTTCTGCAATTCTGCCAAAGAAATAAATTTCCTCTGACTCTCCAAAATCAATGTGCCTTGTCTGAGTTGATTGTACATGGATGGACCAAGAACTTGGTTACATACTTGACTGCTGGAAGTGCCTTGTGATTCTTGAGCAGTGATTTGTAATTCTTGCTCAGGCACTTGTGTTGCTTGAGGAGCAGGCTCTTGTACAGTTGATCTTTGAGCAGCATCAATGTTCTCCTATTGAGAAGAATGAAACCATTAACTAATGCAAATAACGAATATTAGTTAAATTGAAAGTATCAAAGGTAAAGAATTACCTTCTGCCTCCCACATGTCACAGAATTGTGACCTTCTCCTCCACATGAACCGCATTTTATATTGTGTTGTCTTCTTTTTATTTTGGTCTTTTTCTTCAACTTGGTTTCATTAGGAGCTTTCCTCCTTGATCCATTGCCTCTTTCTCTGTCCATTTTTGGAGGCAGAGGTGGAATAATATGCTCTCACCCCAAAGTTATTGACCATTAATGCCAAATATTGTTGCTGCATAAATGTTCTTGAATGTTGCCACCTTGTAGCATTCATGTACATAGTCATCCCTCATTTTCTTTTGATGGTTGATTGCACATATTGCATGTTTACAAGGAATTCCAGATAACCCCCACATCCTACAACTACAACTTCTTAAATCCAAGTCAACTACAAACTGCCCCCCATTACTACATTTGATTTCATAGTGACTGTTGTTTCCTTTAATTGGAATACAGTCACTAGCCTTTGAGGCATTTCTCTCCAGTATTTTTTTAATTCTTGGGCAAATTTCACCCCTCCACTTCAAGTCTGCCATCTCTCTATTCCTTTGGAACCTAACCATCAGCCATTCTCTTATCCATTCAAGCATGGTAATTATTGGCATCCCTCTTGCATCTAAAATGGTAGAATTAAAGACCTCACATACATTGTTAAGAAGCATATCACACTTAGGCAATTCTGTGAAATGGGATCTACTCCATTGTGTTGCTGGCTTTGCCTCTAACCACTTCCAAGCAGATTCATTCAAGGCCTTCAACTCACCCATCCTATCCTTCCATTCACCAATGGTGGTTGCCTGTGCAGCATTCCACAAGGCATCTTTGAATCCTTGGCCTCTATACCCTGCTAGTTTGAAATTCTCATTGAGGTGTCTCATACAAAATCTGTGAGCAGCCTCTGGAAAAACCTCACCCATAGCCTGTATTAGTCCCTTTTGTTTATCAGACATGAATGTGTATGCTGAATCATCTAGGATATCCAAATCCTGTTTCAATACTACCAAAAACCACTCCCATGTTTGTCTTGTCTCTCTGCTCACAATAGCCCAAACAATGGGAAAAATACTGTTATTTGCATCAATCCCTACAGCAGTCAACATGATCTCCTGTTGTGGCCCTCTCAAGTGACAACCATCCACACCAATAATTGGCCTACAGCCTGACTTTAAAGCCTTTCTTCACTGCATCAAGGCATACATACACTCTATCAAACCTAGGCTGACCTTCATCATCATCTAAGGAGCCTATGA